>JARYHS010013630.1:137083102-137478547 GCA_031002005.1 Vandiemenella viatica | reverse complement strand
CTGAGAGGGAAGACCGCCGTATTCGGCGTACAGCTGTGGCGCATCGTACTGCGTCTGCGGCAGAAATTCGAGCTGCAGTTGGTACCACAGTGACACAACGAACTGTTAGAAATCGGTTACTTCAAGGACAGCTCCGAGCCAGGCGCCCTGTAGCGTGCATTCCACTGACTACAAGCCATCGCCGTTTGCGACTCCAGTGGTGTCAAGCCAGAGCTCATTGGAGGACGGAGTGGAGATCTGTTGTGTTTTCTGATGAAAGCAGGTTCTGCCTTGGTGCCAGTGATGGCCGAGTGTTGGTCAGAAGGAGGCCAGGGGAACGCCTGCAACCAAACTGTCTGCGGCCTAGACACACTGGACCTACACCTGGAGTCATGGTCTGGGGAGCAATTTCCTATGACAGCAGGAGCACTCTTGTGGTTATACCAAACACACTGACTGCAAATTTGTACGTCAGTCTGGTAATTCAACCTGTAGTGCTGCCATTCATGAACAGCATTCAAGGGGGAGTTTTTCAACAGGATAACGCTCGCCCTCATACCGCTGTTGTCTCGCAACGTGCTCTACAGAGTGTCGACATGTTACCTTGGCCTGCGAGATCACCAGATCTGTCTCCAATTGAACACGTATGGGATATCATTGGACGACAACTCCAGCATCATCCACAGCCAGCACTGACCGTCCCAGTATTGACAGCACAAGTACAACAAGCATGGAACTCCATACCACAAAGTGACATTCGAAACCTGTATGACACAATGCATTCACGTTTGCAGGCTTGCATTCAAAATTCTGGAGGTTACACCGGCTATTAATTTAACAGTATTTCACATTTGAAATGCATTTTTTCTCTGAGCTTAAATTAACCTGTGATCTTGAAAATTTAATCAATTAAACATGTTAACTTGACAAAATGCATTGTTCCAAATTTCATTACCTCTACAATAATTTTTCTTGGTGTTGGGATTTTTTTTTCCGTCTGTGTATATATACAAAGAATTGCTCGTTTAAAGATATAAAATAACAGCCACGTCATGCTACGTGGGGGCTCACAGGAGGCCAACATGAAGCTACGTAATTTATTGATGTTCCCGTATCTGTTGTTTAATGTTATAGGAAATTTGATGAACTTAAAGTTTGTACTAGTATTTGTAACATTTCTTGTACCATTTAACAGTTGCGTCTAAAAACGTAGCAAGATAACGATCGGGTATCCGGACGTGAAAATGGCGGGTAATCCCGGATACCAAAATGTACTGCTGCTTCACATTGGTAAGAATGGGTGGATGAACAGTGAAGCGTTATTGCAATGGTTGCAGAATTTCAAACAGCAAGTTCAATCCATCGGAAACAAATCCTGTGCTCTTAACATTGGATGGGCATGGTAAGTTATAAAGAGCCAGCAGTCACAGAATCACAGTACCGCATAGAACTCATAACTTACAGACTTTAGACAGGGCATTTTTAAAACCTTTTAAGGCTACATTTACAACCACAAGTTCAGAATGGATCACACCAAATCTTGTGGTTGGAATCATTGACTATAATATTGTTGCAACTCGTGGATGAAGCCTACAGCAGAGCTGCTAGGGTGATAGTACAAAAATGAACAGGAATTATCCATTCAACCCTGATATCTTGACAGAAATTGATTTTTCTACTATCACTGATGACGAACATTGCGCAAGAAGTTAGTTTAAACAAGAAAATTTGCAGCGCCCCATTCTTCTTTGGTAGTACCCTCCACTAGAGCACGTTCTGATAACAGAGCGGGCTGAAGGTCACTCTGATTTATCCCAATCCGCTGTACTCACTCCTACATGCCAAGGGGAAGGATTTGGTGCTTAGCACCCTCTGCCACCCAAAATGTTTGTGATTTGCAGAGTATCTATATCTACATATATACTCTGCAATTCACAAAATTGTGGGTGGCAGAGGGTGCTCAGCACCAAAGCTAATCTTTTTTTTGGTGTATTCCAATCGCTAATCGTACGAGGGAAAAAAGAATTCATATAAGAATCAGTCCGGCACCTTATTTTCTCTAATTTTATCTTTCCTGTCCTTCCGACTCAAATAGGTTGGCGGAAGAAGTATTTCACTACACTCTAGATGTAGATGTACTCAGAGGGCTAGGCTAGGTGAAGAGCGGAGCTAGGGGAACATGACGGTTGAGCCGCCTGTTAGGAGGGAACAGGGTATAGTCGAGCATTGCCTGCATCAGAACCAGGTGCTGTCAACCAGCAAGACAGATTTATTAAAACAGCTATCAGCACTTTCCTGGTGCGTCAAAAAAAACTCTTAGTAACGCGGGATTGGAAACTCAAAAGAGCGAAGTGTTAATATATTCACTATATTAAAAGGTGTAGAGGGCGGATAGAAACAGTAACTTTCAATAAAAAGGACGAAGTGAAAAAAAAAGTAAAGGCCCAGGAAAGACATTATAGAAAAGAAAAAAAAAATCGAAGTCTTTCTGAAGAAAATTCAGGAAAAAGAGACTGAATGCTTCATATGTGCAGAAAACTTTTGAAGAAGGCTGGTTTTGGTGCAAAGACTGTGCCCATAAAGATTTTTCAGATATCCATTATTACTGTGATTTTTGTATGGCCAAAAAGTGACTGGATTACTATGTCCCGGGCTATCTGCCAAGTGTATCCAAAATATTAAGGCCAAAGCATTTTAAATTCAATTTATTAAAAAAGATGTTATGATAACTAAATTTTAATTGATATGATTCCTGGTTTAATTTTAAGATTAAAACAAAAGGACAGAAAATTTGTTTATTGTATTTTTATTTTGTAATTAATTTAAGTGTCAGAGGCTACCGGACCTTACCCTATCATTTCCCTTATCGAAACAATATGAGTTTATCTTTATCCCTTTTCAGCGTCAGACTAGATTTTAAAGTTACAACAACCGCCTTTTTTTGTGATTTCTTATATGCAAACTGTACAATCGCTGGCGGGGCAAGAACTAAAATTTGATGTGGGCTAGATAAGTTACAAGAGGGCGGAATTTATAAAGAATTTTTTTTTTTGAAACTTACCAAATTTATATTGATAAAAATTCAATTCTCTTCACTGTAAATAACACTGTTAGTTAATATCAAAGAGTAAAGAATTAAAGAAACGGAAATTTCCTGCTCTTACCCTTACTGAACTCCGTAATCCTGCTTGGATTCTATATCTTTTAGACTGATAAGTGTCAAAGCTGAAAGTCTTTGCTGATCCATTATACATAGTAAATAATTTTTTATTAATTTTAATTTTGTAAAGCTCCTTTCAGCGGAGGATGTACTACCGGGTACGGTTAACAAAATTTTGAATGACATTATAAGTATTTGGGTAAATTTCTTTCAAGCTACTTTTCTGTTATATACTGAAGCAGTTGTTACAAGTATTTAATGAAATCAAGGAAAATTTATGATGTTTGTAATTCTTCATGTAATTCGTAATGTTGGAAGCCTTTGCTATCACCCGCTGGCAGTTCTTTATGTAAATCTTTGTAGTTTTTTAATATATGCTATTTTGCAATATTTTTAACTTGCATAGATTATAGAGAAAACCGAATTTTTTAAAGTGTTGGTTTAAAGTGCGAGGTCCTACTTCACCAGCCATTGGGAAATAATAACGCAAGACAGTTTGTAAATATGCATGTATATATATTTTCTTAGAAGGCCTTACAGTGTAGTAGTATGTTTAGAAACTGGGATAATTCTGTGTTTTTTGCTATATTTCAGTTGTTGTAGTTGGCAGTTGAAGCGAGGCGATAACGCAAAAACGTGCGCGACGATATTTTTGTGGCCTACATATCGTCCTCAGCTGGCTATCATTGTTCAATTAATTGGGAGTGTCTCGCAAAAGAATAAATCTTGAATCCATATTGCTCATTATGGAATCATTAAAGGTAGACTATTTTTTTAAAATCTGTTTTATACCGGCTTTATGGAGACTATTGGTTCATCGCCGTTTTCATAATCGAACGTCTTTTTCTTTTTGGCTACCCTTTTATTTTTAAATTTTGGATTTTTAAGTAAACTGACCATCGTCAAACAAGCGTTCCGAGCCCAGATTGTCGAAATTCTTTGATCCAGACACAAAATTCATGCAAGTGTCAAAAGCAATGCTTAAATGAACTTGTACAGATTGCCGTAATTTGCTTAGGGTTAACACGCTATAATATCTCATACCATAATTGGAATTGCATGATAAATTCTGCGCTTGGCATTTCGTTCGAAACCGAATCACGATCATTAAGAGTGTCTGAATATTCCGTGAGATTTTTTTTAAGCATTCAACATCATCAAATTGAAATAACACAGCTTTCACTGCCTCGATTCTATGAGAAGCAAACTCATGGAGGAAGGAAATATATGGAGACGACGTAAGAGACCTTCACCACGCACTGAAGTGAAGCAGGGCGGTGGAGGAGTTGGGGGGGGGGGGGCATGGCCGCTTCCATACAGACACGGGAATATGTACAAAAACCTCAAGGGGACTCTAGGATAAAGGACGCCGCAATCTGGTGATGGATTATTATGTAACTCGATATGACAAATAAAAAATGAAGAATAAAATTTTTTGATATCCTGCTTAGTTTTCGAGATATTCTGTCCCAAATGTGAAATGGTTTTGGTTGAAATTCAGAAGAAAAATTGGTCAAAGTCAAATTTGATGATGGATTCTTATTTAAAAAGACGAGACAAATGAAAAATAAAGAATAAAATTTTCGATATCTCACCTAGTTCTAGAGATATACTGTATCAAAAGTGAGGTGTCTTGAGTTGAAATGGAGAAGAAAAATTTCGCAAAAGTCAAATTTAATGATCGATTCTTATGTAACACGACGAGACAAATCGAAAATAAAGAATAAAATTTTTCGATATCTTGCTTAGTTTTCGGGATATACTGGGAACATCGCAATTGTTTGGAAGCGCAATATCGCCGCTGCCGCCACTGCGCATGCGCGAGCCTGCTTCACCAATTTAACGTCACTTCTCCTCCATATATTTCCTTCCTCCATGCAAATGATTGAAGAACATGGGGGATATGGAGGAAGAAATATGGAGAGTGACGTTAAATCGGTGAAGCAGGCTCTAAACTCTCCCGCATGGCGGCAGCAGCGGTATTGCGCTTCCAAACATTGCGATGTTCCCAGTATATCCCGAAAACTAAGCAAGATATCGAAAAATTTTATTCTTTATTTTTTCGATTTGTCTCGTCGTGTTACATAAGAATCGATCATTAAATTTGACTTTTGCGAAATTTTTCTTCTCCATTTCAACTCAAGAAACCTCACTTTTGATACAGTATATCTCTAGAACTAGGTGAGATATCGAAAATTTTTATTCTTTATTTTTCATTTGTGTCGTCTTTTTAAATAAGAATCCATTATCAAATTTGACTTTAACCAATTTTTTCTTCTGAATTTCAACCAAAACCATTTCACATTTGGGACAGAATATCTCGAAAACTAAGCAGAATATCAAAAAATTTTATTCTTCATTTTTTATTTTTCATATCGAGTTACATAATAATCCATCACCAGATATCGGCGTCACCTTTATCCTAGAGTCCCCTTGAAGTTTTGTACATATTCCCCGTGTCTGTATGGAAGCGGCCATGCCCCCCCCCCCCCACTCCTCCTCCGCCCTGCTTCACTTCAATGCGTGGTGAAGGTCTCTTGCGTCGTCTCCATATATTTCCTTCCTCCATGGGGATTCCCAGCGACAGTCACTGTAATGCCAGTGAAAGTTGCTACACTATTAGTATTGTCATATGCTTGCTAGCCGGTGGGATTTATTGTTTTATGATAAATAAAATTTTTAGTAACGGTTATAATCTATTTTACGAGTTAAATAAAGCTGCATAGACTTTGGACGCGCGAGGCCCCTTGGACGGCGAGGCTGTAGGCGGTCGCCCACGCCTTAACGCCGCTTATGTCTGCAATATCCGGATTTCTTTTGAGAAAAAAAGGTCCAGTATGGACAAGATATCTTTGTCGCACCACGTTGGCTCTTCGACCATCGAATGAATTTAATTTTCCGCGAATAATTCTAAGAACATTTCGGTTATTAACCTCTCTCTTCCGCCTGACCTGAACGGGCAAGTGTTTCAGTTAACGAAATGTAGGTTAAAATCACCACCAATGGTCAATATATCTCTCTGAAATCTCTTAGAAATATAAATGAATCTCTCGAATATGCCGGGTTAGCCAATCCAGAATCACAAGTTAGATGAATTGATCCTATTAACTTAAAATTTCTGCCAATTTTTACCTTCACCCACGTTAACTCGCAAAAATTTCCTATTTCTGTTACGACAGAGCAATTAACGGTTTTTACTAACGGTAACAAACACACCTCCACCCATAAGACAGCTCTATTTTTCCGAAAAACATTGAAATACTTCATTAGATTCAATCTTTTGTCATCTTGATTGACAATAGGTTTGTAGTTAGGCCTGTATAAGAAGCCGGACAATTGTTGTGTGTTTATTAATAACATGGATCGTTTCACAGGTCACATCTTATGACTAGAAAGCAATTGTTCAGTGGTACAGTTTAAAAATGAAATATGTTGCAAGACTTGCAGCATGATTTTTTACATGGGAAAGACCCTAGTATTGAGTTGCTGCTTCTGCTGGGTGACCTATTGAAACATGTTCTGAGGTAGATTACAAAAGAAATATGCATCTCATTTCAAAGTAAGCTTCCAACAGCTTAAGGCACTGGCTTGGGCGAAACAGTGTACCGTAACAAAAATTTAGATGTAATTGGTATGAGCTGAAGAATTAGCATAGGAAAGAAGTTTAATTATTATCTCAGATGTGTAACTATATGATACTAACGGGTGTTATATGCTACTAGAATACTGCTTGAGGGGATGAAGGTCAGGATAAATACAATTTCTAAAAGGAGGGCATTTGGTATGAAATGGATGGCAGTTGTCAGATACTAAGTGGGTGTGATTAGGATGATGTGTGGGCTATGAGACTGACCTTTGGGATCTCTCATTCCACTTCTGTATTGAACTTGAAACCTCGCTACTGGACCCTACTTATCTGAAATTACCTTCTCTGACACCATCACGAGTTTGTTGGTTGTGGAAGCTGCTGTGGGGAAGTGACGGGCTACTGTTAACTAATGATTGTTGCACGACTTGAAAAAGTTCATTTATTCTCCAAATGTAGTCTGGTAAATACACCAATGCTGACTGGAAGAACGAATCCATACTCATCTTTGCAAGGAGAGAGACGCTGCAATATGTCTGTCCAAAATCAGTCAGTATATGATGTGCCGTAGTTGCAGCTACCTGAAACTAAGGAGGCAGGCAGGCGAGCTAAGATGTTTTATCAGAGTCTAAGGTGGGAAAGAGCTATTTTTGGTTACTGACGATCCACAAATACTTCGATTGATATCAAAGAGGATCATACCTGCTGGATCCGTAGAACATGCTGATTAGTAAGACAGCAATATTATGTACGAAACAAACAATTGCTGCTGGTTGAGCGTAGGTATGCTTGGAGAATAGCAGCTACAAGCTGCCTTCTACAAAATATTCTCACAAGCTATAATATTTTAATTGAACAATAGTAACACCTATTAGGTCTCTCACACAGTTATGTAGATATTGCTGTAGATTGGTGGGAATGGTAGAGCAAAAGTGCTGAATACCTTTTAGAGAAGGTTTTATAAATATCTGCAGGGCAAAGCCATATTTAGGCATAGGCTACAAAGGCTCTAACCTAAGGGCGCGTACCATAGAGGAGCCTGCATCACATACAAAAATTCAAAACGTGCAAAGAAAGTTGCCTATTTCTGAAACGGTACCGAAAGTACTGAAATGCTCGTGAAAACTGAAAAGAATGTTCGCGCATGCACAGTCAATCCTTTGAAGTACAGGTGTACCATAAAATAGCATTTCAGTGCACCTATACTGAAAAGTAACAATTTCACAGCTAAATGATGAGAACTTTATAACCCTTGTAATATAAGGTTGCAGTATACTGTGGTCAGGGTATATGAATGTGGATTGAAGTCACTGTCTTACACCCCAATATGAATTAAAATTCCTTCTATAAGGTTAGGTAAGGCAAATTCATTTTATATACGAAATAAACTGAGTTTTAATGTTTTGTTTGAGAGTATTTATAAAATATTACATTTATTTATAATTGAAATAGGTGTATTTAGAATTCAAAATGAATCCTATTTTTTAATTAATTTTTAGTTACTTTAATGTTTTAGGTCTTAAAAGTTAAAAATTTATTTCAGCATTCAGGAATCTGGATTGCTTGGTGTGGGAAAGCGCTGAATAGTTAGGCGCTGTCTCAGAACAGTTTAGTTGCTGTCTTCATGTTGACATGCATGTGTTAATAATCAATATTGTGTTTTTAATCTTTCTCTATTGCATGCTTTGGTGATCTTAATGATATTTTATCTCGATATGTAGGCCTATTCTTTCATATTGTTATTATAATTTTTGAGTTTGTAATTCCGCTGGCTTCTGCCAAGGGTGTTTGGTTGCAACAACACAACTACAAGAGACAGCACCTTATCTATCGATCATCAGTGGAAAAATTGAACATACGAACATCACTTTTTAACCTTACGAGATAGAAAGCATGTTTCGAACTTTCGATTCTTCAGGAAGTTAACCTCGTATATTTTTATTATCATATCCAATATTTTGTGTTATAAGGTTTACTAATTTAATAATAAGTAATCAATCAATATATATATAAAAGGGGTTGCACCACTGTTTTAGCCTAGGTGCCTACATCTCCTAAATGCGGGCCTGCTACAGGAGTGGAATCACTATGTGTTACCTGTTGAAATTAAGAGCATGGCGTAAGTTATGATTGTCAGGGACTTAAGCAGGCTTGGTATCATTAAAAATAACATCTATGATGATAAGCCAACTGAAGGGCATCAGAGGAACACAATCTAAGAAGGAAATGTTTGAGGAAGCAAGATACAACAAGAGATTGTGAATAATTTGTGAATGTTTAATAAGCTCATTCAACAGACACAGCTTGTTTGTTTCTGAACTGGAGGCAGTAAATCTATTGAAATTAATTTCAATGATGTCCTTACCATTTTTATCACCATCATTTCTAAAATCCTCGTATAATATTATATTGTACAGCATTGGGGAGGCCAAATGCACGGGCCGGGCATGGTTTGAGGGAGGACCCCATACAATGAAGTTACCATGGGCCCCAACCAGTTACATCACTGCTCATGGAGCATCCATAAACTACGTGACTCGGTCTAGGTGGCAGAGGGATTGGCTGGAAAGCTACACTGGGTTACATGGGGAGAGGGAGGTGTTTCTGAGCTCAGCCACATAGCTTTTTATTCATATTATTTGTCGCAGTTAAAATGACATACAGAACACTCAACAGCTTGTAAATATTTATTTCCGCCTTTTAATTATCTTCATATTTAATTTAAGATTTTCTGTCAAGAGAAAACATTTCAATCTGTCTTCCGGAATCAAAAGGGGAAAAACACTACATGCGGGGAGGGAGGGGAGGAGGTAGAGACCAAAGCCACGTCAGGCTACGTGGGGGGAGGTCAGAGGGTTCACAGAAGGCCAAAATGGAGCTACGTGGTTTATAGATGCTCCGTTACCCAGAGCCCGAGAATCCTAGCGCCGGCCCTGACGGTATAAGCAGTGAGACAGGACATAGTTTTCTGTTCATGAATACAGTGTATACCAAAGTATATTAGTAAGTATTGCAATGTGTTTTATGATCATATTCAAATACACAAATATTATAACTCTCTTTTTCAGTTGTAATTAACACATGATTTTTTTTTTCTGACACAAACTCTTATTAAAAACCCTGTCAGCAGAATATCTTGAATACAAACATTGGCGACACCTAGTCACCCTTTCCAATTTCCTCACAACCATCCTCAAATCTCGCATCCCCCGATGACATCCTTTATACCCTTCAATTTTCACCTCTCCTGGGCCACTTCTTTCTATTCCAATTTTCCCATCCTTGGCACTTTTATTTAAACCCTCCAGGTTTATTTTTAACCCCACCAACACCCTCACTCGGAACGCATTTACCTGTCTTCAATGTACCATGGAGACCATTTTTAGATCCCTCGTTATAATCTTCTAGCTACACCTTTATAACGCCTAGCCATTCAGTCATTCCACATCTTAGGAACACTATTTCTAGAATTTCTCATTTCAGCCTAGATTTCTCTGCTTATACATTATGATCTTATTGACCTTTTCTTGCATACTGACATGTTAAGCTACCTACAATTTATCGATACCATTTAATATGCATGCATTCTCTCGTATTCTCCTATAATCACATTTCTTGATCTCTTAAAACATTGTCTCACCTTATTTTGAAGTTTCCTTTATAGCATGTTTATTTCAGTAATTTGATCCTTATATTTTCAAATCTAAAACTATATCATGATCAATTACCTATGTAACTCACAAACGATAATCTTTACAATAGTTGAATACTCTTACAGCGATATTGTAGTTACAAACGTGCAATACTTCGTATTACTGCAATCTGTAATTTCTTAATTCATCGTTCTTTAAGTTTCTGTGATTCTGTCTCGTAAATTTCTTTATATTAAGTGCTCTAATATTAACTTTCTCAACTGACATGTTCATTTGTTTTACATTGCAATTGGATGTCTTTACTTAGCTACCATAAAAATTTCATTTAGCTTAATTGTTCATTTCTTATGTTGAACTAACATGCTGGTTTTCATTTGAGTTTCACTTTTAGTATCTCTGAGTTTTTCTTCCGGCCTGATGAGCTATTTATTACTGTTATTAAAGAAACTCTTATGCTATTACACATTTCAGGTGGACGAAGTCATGGATAACTGCTAGTTTGCTTTAATTTGCCGTGGTCCTCATACTTCTGCAACAGTCATTCTAACCCCCGATTCCATCAGTTTATTCGTACCATTCCTCCTAATCATTAATGCAAACTTGAAACATCATTATAAAGATTGCTGTTCCTAATGGTTCATCTTTAACTATAATAATCTTAATTAATTGATACTATTCAACTGCATTAATTACTGATAATTTCTTTTATGCTTTTACTCAAATGCTAATAATGGATTCAATAATCAAATAATTACTCTATCTTAACTCATCATGTTGGTTGACCATTCACTTCACTTGTATATCATCGTGCCATCACGAAATATTTTATTTCATTAATTCAATTTGTTGTTAGTCATTAATTCCAGATTGGGGGATACGCACACTTTCTTTCAAAAACTACTGTTATGGTTACAAGACACTGCCACATCACTGTTTTGTTCCCATTACAGAATATGCATGACTTAATTCCAAACTTTCTAAGACTCAACAGCTGATATTTATAACAGGCATCAATTTCCATGAAACTACTGTTCCTCATTTATTTTTGCTCCTCACAAACAGTACACACTTCGATTTCTGGACTTAATTTAGCAAAATTTCCTTTATGATTGTAGCATTTTCCCGATTTGCTTTTACTAGATTTTCTCATAATCATATGTTTATAGCTTCTAATTCTGGGAGTTAAATTCATCTTCTTTACAAAGCTAATTTCATTGAGTTGAGCTTTAATCTTCTAAAAGTCAATAAAGCTGCATATTTCTTCAAGACTTAAATTCTGACAATATGACTATAAGGGCATTAACATTTACTTCATTCAAACAAAAGGGCTTCTTCATGGCATTGCTACTTGGATCTTGCGTTACTTTTCACCTATTGCTTGTGACACTTACTTCCGTTTTGTGGCCTCCTTAGGCTTGCTGACCGAACTGCTCGCTCCACAATTTTCACTGCTGCAGCAAAGGCTCATGTCAATGACCTGCTTGCTGTTTGCTATGGTATGACTGCTTGGTCACTACCGTAACTGGACTATCTCCTCCTCCAATGACATCTGTGGGATAGTGGATTAACTATTGCAGACTATTTTTTTCATAACTATACCCAAGCTGTGTTGTCTGTTCGACGCAGGGCTGGTGAAGGACAGAAGCCCTGAGCTGATGTAATGAACCTACATAGAACTAAATATTCAATGATCTTACGAACCACTCCAAAACCTGACAACCAAAAATTCTTGCTTCATGTAGTGACCTGTCAGTTGAGTAACAAGAGCAGACAGGGTAAACTTCTACTGGAGCCATGGATAAGAGTCAAGCTTAAAAGTCGACCATGGTTCTGACGTGAATATTCATTATAGGACCCAAATACAACACTTGATTGGCTATATGGCTCAATATATTCACTTATTAATATAGGAATGGCTGAGAAGGCTGGAATAAATTTCAGTAAATGGCAATTACATATTTACACATTTATTTACATCAGAATTGACTGATGGCATACTTGAATATGTACAATGTTTATTTGGTTTCATGATAAAATGATGGTGTTTAACGGGCTTGTTAGAGACATGGCAAAGGACAAGGATGAGCATGTAATATATGGGTGCCTTGCAGCCCAAACTAAACAGAGGATTGGTAACATCTGTACATGACAATGACCAACTGATTGACTCTCTGACTGTCCACAATAGAGCCCACCTTTGTATCAGACATCTGGTATCATCTTGTCTCCAACCGCCGCCGGCGGCATAGGCGGCGATGACCTCTGCGTCGATGTGGTACATTGCAACAGCCAGGGAGACAGACAGACAGCTGTGGCTTCCTTGAGGGTTTAAATAGATTCTTCCCTTCCCTATTATCACAGTGTGTAGAGGGAAATACTCCTCACTAACATGCCGTATGAAGTCAGTTTACCAGCTTGCAGTAATTACTGGTGCTTGGCAACTGGTGACTTACTGATTGACATGCTACTTCTCCAGGTAATACCTCGTTACTATTACTTAACTATTTCATGCTCACACTGCATACTAACTTGAGAAATACAAGCTTTGTAGGCAATTGGCTGACCTTGATCACTACATAGCATTCTGATCAAATTGTCAACTTTAAATAATCTTTGTATTTATGATAATCTACCGGATCCATTAATTCCACTGTAAACACATTTATACTTCGCGAAAATTGAACAGTATAGTTAAAAATGATCACTTCCACAAATGAATGAGTCAGGTAAGGTTCAGAATAGACTAAGCAAGTGATTACCTATAAATGATCTATCTCTTTTAACAATCATGAAGGCTTTTGTAAAAATTTACTTTTGTTTCATTATTTCCAGAAATATCTTAATGCATTGCTGAATGCACTTGAAGATGGCTGTAATGTATTTGGATATACAGCCTGGAGTCTAATTGACAATTACGAGTGGCTCAGAGGATACAGGTAATTAAACACTGAAACTCAAGTATCTAGAGCAGCAAAAGATTTCTATCTTCCGGCCATTTAAATTTAAAAATTTAGTCATCAAATAACTTGCTTTCCAAAATAGTCAAATGACTTAAACAATTTTTCATAAATTCCAAAAATAACTTTAAAACAGACGATAGTCTGACGGTGCCAAAATGGGAGAGATTGGAGAGCTGGGGATGCTAAAAACCTTATAGCATGAATGCAACAATTTTACAGGAACATATCTAGAAGAGCGAGCTATTGCTTTCAAGCAGTGAGCTGAGTATTTGTTTTTACTACTTGTGGTCAATTTTCCTTTATCTCAAAACCGAAACAAGACATCAAATAAACATGAATACCTGTCTTGCCCTTCACTGAGAAGTTATGAATATTATGTCACAAACATAACCTTTCCTAATAAAGAAACAGTTATCACTTTTTAAATACAGATTTCACTCTTGTAATCCATTGTTTCTGCAGTTCCAAGTTCTCAGGCTAACCTTAATTAATCTCTTTCATGCAGTATGTTTCATTCAAGTTACAAAATGACATCAAATTTACCATTTTTCAATGCAAATGACCTTCCAACTATTTGCTAATTCATGATTTTGATGCAGTGAAAGAAAATGTAGAATTCATCTGTGTTTCCTATTCACTTTTAAATGTTCAAGGAAAATATTATGTACATAACCATTTGAGATTTTACACACTTTCAGTCCTCTATCATCCATCAAAATCCTTTATTTTTTTCAATAATTTATTAAAGAATGTCCTCAATAGTGCATCCTGATTTTTAAGTATTTATTCTGTTTATATGACCATTTCAGTTGTTCCAAAACATTTATAAACTGTTCTAAACAAAAGTGCATTCTTGAGATTATGTTTATCATGCTTACCTCTGTTTTTCAGAATAGAATTGAATTCAAAAATTACTGTTTAACTATTAAAGGAAATTCTTTGGCATCCTTTTTTAAACTGCATTGTACTTGATTGATTCTAATTAACATCAAACATGAAGTAATAGTCTATCACACTGGAACAAACAGCCAATCCTCCAAATTGTGTGTATGAGTGATTAAATCTCTCAGACTTTGCATAAACTTATAGTCAATTGCTAATTAATTCTGAAACAAAATAATGTTATTTCTAAAAAAAATGTAAAACACATCAAATTGCCATTTAAAATGACTCTTATTATAACAGATGTGTTCAGTAGACCAAAATACAGGTAGTTTTTGATTAACACACATTTTTTTTTTTTTTTTTTTTTGCTGTTTGAAGGTGATGGACAACAAGCCTCATTAGTTTTTTGTTTTAACAAAAAGGAACAACTGAAGAAACCAATCATACTTAAAAAATTCATTGTACTCTACAGCTAAAATTTACATTAATATTACCAGTAAAAACATAATATAAGGTCTGTAATTGGATTTAAAAAAAAATAAAAAATAAACTTTTAAGAGTTTGTTTCATTGTACAAACAAAATGGTGAAAATTTCACGTACACCATTATGAATGTAACTGTGACAAACACACTACCTTAATACAAGGATCACTTATACTGCTATTTCAGTCTATGCCATACAATTACTGTAACTCGTGAAGTAAGAAATCTTTCATTTTCATTTCAGTGAGAAATTTGGACTATATCATGTGGACTTCTCCGATCCTAATAGACCACGAACTGCAAAGGACTCATCAAAAGTACTGAGGGAGATATTTGTTTCCAAAAAAATTTGGTCACATGTGTGAAGTGGAAGAATCTTTGTATTAACAAAATACATTTTAGATAATGGTGACAATAAAACTGCCATTAGGACAATGAAACTAAGGAAGAATAGGGAAAATAACCCATCATCTACAACAGATGAAGGTTGGAGGATTTGACGAACACAAAAATATGAACACATTCAATGTATACACATCTTTCCCCTTGCCAAATGTCTCTGCTCCAACCATGAATAAGGTTATTGACCAAAATATTGTAAAGTGTTTTTGTGTTCGTTTGGTTCTCCTGGCTTCATCTTTGGTGATGGGTTATGTTTCACTATCCTTCCGTATTTCCAAAATACATTTTAGCAATTTGTATATGATTTGATTAAAATCAGTGTAACTTATTGACTAATAAAAGTAAAAATTTTATTCTTTCTTTATAATGTGTTAAATAAAGAAAGAATGCTCATAAGCACATTAAATACTCAGCCCTTAGCCACTGCAGTGCTGAAGAATGATGTTACCTGAAAATTCTTGATATTTGTGTGTGTGTCCGTAATAGTAAGTGTTTGCGTTTCTCAATATCCTTAATATGATTATTTCTTTGGTGAATAATTTGTACTCAACAATTTTATTACAAAATCATTACCACACTTGATTAAATAAAAGAAGCGGAATGACAGCAAACATAGAGTAAAATCTCCTTATTCGCAGGGGATATGTTCCGTAAATATGACACGAATATGGAATGGTAATTAGTATGGGATACGTTCCAAGGTTCCGAGAAAAACGCAATTAAAATCAATTTATAAAGAGATTTTAAGCAACATGTTTTAATTATTATTGTCAGGCGTAGGCAATGTTTTAAAGAAGTTTGTAAGTTTTTCCTATTTTGTCTCTGTTAAATGGTCTTTTAATTTGGACTGTTATCCAGCTGTGGTATTAATAATTTGTAATTTCAAAACAAGATTTCTTTCCATAGAAAGAACAGTTTTCACGAAGAAATCACAAAGCTTATTTGCCGTCCGTAGACCTTCACACAGGTTTTTTAAATTAAATGTCACCATTTCAGTTCTCGTTGAAGCCTCTTCATCAATGGGTTGGTGATTTAACACTTCCTCCAAGTCGATTTCAGCCAAATCTTCATCTTGTGATTCAAGTAACTCTTGAATGTCACTTGATTCTATCTGTCATCCTAATCAATTTGCAACTTGAGCAAAGTTTGCAGTTTAAGTTTGAATTTGCATGGATTCTCCGTCATTTCTGGCAGTGAGATCAGGCCACAGTTTTTTCCAGCAAGATTTCAATGTGTATGGCTTCATTTTGTTATGTGAAAATTTTTCCAGCATTGCATAATGTTCATATCAGGATTGTATTCCATGGTGTCCAGTATGATTTTGAAGGTTTGTCTAATGTAATAGAGCTTAAAGGCCGAGATTATTCCTTGGTCCATTGGCTGAAGTAAAGCTATCATGTTAGGAGGCAAGAATATCACCTTTATAATTGGATGCATAGTTTCAAGCTCACGAGGGTGACCTGGTGAATTGTTCAAAACGCTTTAATGTTTAAATTAATTTTCAACATCACAAACAAAAGAATTCCGGAACCAGTCACAGAAAATAACACTTGTAACCCACGATTTCTTATTTTCACGCCAAACACCGGCAGGTTGTCCTTGTTTTGATTTTTCAAAGCACGGGGATTTAAAACTTTGCAAAGCATTAGTGGCTTAATAACACAATCACCTGATGTGTAAGAACATAGAAGCAGTGTAACTCCAGCTTTTGCTGCCTTGAAACCAGAGGCGCACTTTTCACTTTTGGATATGAAAGTTTTGTTTGGCATTATTTTCCGAAACAGGTCAGTTTCGTTTGTGTTAAGCACTTGTTCAGGTTTGTATCTACCATTAGCAGTTATGTTTAAAAATTCTTCTGGATATCTTTCCGCAGCAGCGGTGTCTGCAGATGCAGCTTCTCCAACTATTTTGACACTATTCACCTTGAATTTAATGAACCAGCCGTCCGATGCTTGAAATCCTCCACTAGTACATTAATCACCAGATTCTTTAAAATGCGTCTGGAGACACTTTGCCTTCTCACAGATCATAGGACCATTTAAGGGCACTCTTTTCTGGTTACGGTCTACAAACCATAATGATAACGCAGCTTCCACTTTTTCAATGGCTGCTTCACGAACAATTTTTGCCAAGGTTGAAGCTACAGAATGCTGTATTTTGTCTGCAGATTTGTTGATGAATCAAAGTTGATTCGTTAACACTGGAAGAACATGATATGGATGCAAATGAGTCGCCAAGGCGTGGTCAAACATTTCTATTTTTACTCCAAGCGGCAAAACAACTTTTTTCCGCGTAGGTACTAAGTTTTCTTTGCTTTTGCTAGACAATATAAACTGCGAACAAAGCAGAAGAGACAAGTGTTTTTCATTCAGAATAATTGCAACGAAGTACTGACATTCAGTGGCGACAAGATTTATTTTTTAGTCATTACGGTTAGATAGAGTGACTCTCGGAATGTGCCAGCAATACTCAAACTATGCCGACACATTAGTATAGGATACTGAATGGACCCGTGAATAATAAAAATTTCAAGCGGCGTATAGAAAGTTGTCACAATTATTTTATCCGTGAATACTGAAACTGCGAATAAAGAGCTTAAGACTGTATAAATACCAACTGTGAAATATGATAGTGTATTTTACAGTATAATAGATATTTATTTTGTCTTATGTTCATTACTCACACCTCAATTTGACCAAACCTTCTGGAGAAAAATGTTGCCTTTCAGAACCATAAAATTATTATAATATTTGAACTGAAATCTTTCGCACACACCGAGTAATGTATCTGATTAAAAAATACAATAAACTGATTTAAGATATTTATTACACAGTAAAAAGAAAGTTACTTATTTACAAAATTTAAGAGCCTACTAATTCCTTCCCAAGCAATTTGTTTCTTGGGGTTAGAGTTATAAGACAGTTGCTGTTGTCTGCAAGTTCTGCTATAGTAACACGACCTCGCTGCTTCACAAACTTCGCTACTGCTTCCAGTTCAGTCTGCGAGATGTAAATAAACTTCCCTCGGTCATCTATGACACCTAAAAAGGGAAATTACATACGAGCAATATTTAGCAATACAGAGAATAACGGTGAACAATCAGAAGAATCTTTATAAATATCCATATAGGTGTACCTGTCAGTGTTCCACTGCTCTGAAGCTCTTGTATTCTATCAATTACATTCTGAGTTTTTAGTTTAAAAGTAGCAGCCAAGTCCTCCAATACAACAACCTTCATATTCTGCAATGAAAAGAAATAAGTTTGACAGTTGACGTTAGTAAAAAAATAGGGTCCAAAAATTGTTTATTTAATGTATCAGATGAATTGAAAACAATTAATTCACTCTACTTGGCAAACAATGTGTGATATCATTATTAATTGTGATTAAGCTTACGGCTGGTAACAATTTCCCTACATTATCTGCCCACATGTATTCCCAAAATATTTATATTTTACCTTCCCGTTTACACCTGGTACATTAAGGAATTAGCCAGTTTTGACAATCCTATTCTCTAATTTTCACTCTGAGTAAACATGAAGTTTCTTCCCCAGGAATTCATTCATTTCTGCTGCTACAATAAGTAGCCATGACTCTTAATTCTTCCTTTGTATTTCCACAGAATTCTGTCACTAGTCAGCAATAGTAATCAACTGTGTATTATAGCAAACTGCAGTAATTATCACAAGCCATTATGATATCCCTTTATGAACACATCTACCTATACAGTGCAGTCTGCCATTCTCAATGTTTATCATTGCTTCCTTTCACCAAGAGTCACCTTCTATAACTACCCAGGTGATTAGCCGAATGAGCAGGATGTACCTGTGTATATTCACCAGAAGATGGTGACAGGGATTCTGATTGCCAAAATATAATGTGAAAACACCCTGCTCACTCAGTTAATCACCCGAGAAGACTATATTAATTCTCAACGCAGAGAGAAACTTTGATCTTATGTACCCGTTGTTTGTATATCTCCATCAAGTTATGGAACTCTGTAACTTTGTTCATAACATTCCTTCAATTTATCAGTAATATTCACTAAACTACCGTCTGTCATCCTTATGGAAAATCCCCCTTATATTGCCCATAAGCGTCTCCTATTTCTTTAGAATCAACAGTTTTGCTTTCCCCATCTCAAATATCAGTGGCTCTTTGGTTGTCTTGGATTTGCTGCCAGCCTCTATTCTAGCAACTGCACTGACCTAGCCTCATTATGCCTTAAGATGGCTTCACTTTAGCTAGTAAATCAGTAAGTACCATCTTCCACCTTGTACTTAGATGTAGCTCAAGCCTAAACTCATCTACCACACTTGTCACAAGTTGCCCTTTCACCACATTCCTCAGTTAACTTTCAACACTATAAACTTCGTCCTTATTGATACAATTTCCCACACCATCACTACCATATAGTACTTTATGATATCACTGGGGTGATATTTTTTTATGACTTTACGACTCGTCAGTGTCAAGATCATCAGAGGTGGGAAAGGACCAGGGGCAAGGAATATGTAGGAATTTGACCATGACCTTTTGAAGGAACCATCATGGCATTTGCCTGAAGTGATTTGGGGAAACCATCTCTCACTGGCTGCTAACAGATCGAACCTATTTCTCCAACAACTGCTGAGGTGTCTCACACCTGCACTGTATTTGCTACATTTCTTCTGTGAATTGTGCGCAATCCTTATTGTTTCACCTTGTGTCCTGATCACTTCTTTTAGATCTCAAATTTTCCTATTTTAAAAAGCTACAACAGCCACATTTACTTCCCCATTTTCCATAATAGCTGCACAGTCCTCTGATGAAGGGCACAGCACGATGGCCGAAACGTTAGGTTTCAACAAATCGATGCGGTTCCACTCGCAGAACCAATATGATATATTTCTGATATGTTCAAAAAATGATTAAAGATGAAAATGAATCTTTGTATTCCATAAACCAGCTTCATTCCCATTTTTATTTTTTATGAGATGATATTAGGTCTTCTACTGTGCATGGATAATTTGATCTCCTTATTGGCAGTCAACAATGTTTGAAACACAGTGGGAAATCCAGTTAAACAACTGCTGACGATTTGCGGTCAAAAAAAGTACCATCCAGCAAAATATAAAAGTATTCAAAAAGATTTCAATACTTTCTGACCTTAGAGCCAAGTTTTTCGGATAGTTCACATATGGCGGCCATCTGAATCTTATTGGAAAGAAGACCCAGAAAATGGACAGCATTATTAAAACTAAAAACAACCTGTCCTTAATGTAAGCAGAGGTTATGCAAAAATATTGTAGGTAAAGAGTATGTACCATGTTTTCTATACAGAAAATAAAAAAACCATCCACCCAGCCTGTTAAGTATAAGCTGCAATTGCCACTCAGCAGCTCATAGGCTAGATGATCAACAAAAATAGTGATGTTCTTTAAAATAAGGAGAACCATACACGACTCCTCATTACTGACAAAAATCTTGTTGACACTGACAGCAAAAAGATAACTAATAAAGCTAATCCTTGAAGGACACTGTTCTCCTAGGTAAAATGGTTTTTTACTTCACAACCAACCAGCAATGTCATGATAAAAACAATTGCAAAAAAGGGGAGATTCACCCTGAAACCCCATTCATACAGTTGCTTTAAAATTTCATGTTGTCAGGCAATATTGTATAATATGTATAGATGAGGCAACTATACTAAAAAAAAGACATGCATAAGATGTTGGCTGCTGCATTGCTGCTTCCAGTAGGATCAGGTTCTCCATGTTAGAATGGATTTTCTGAGTCCTTAATGGATGGAGCTCAGCAGATTTTGGGATTCAAAATACCACAGACAAGGTGACGGTTCATCCTTTTCTCAAGTGTTTTTTCAATTTAGCTCGTTAGGGAAATGTTATAACAGTGACCTGCTTAAGTTTTCTCTTTACTGAATTTTAAAAAGAATAATTAATGTCGCTTGTTTCCATGAGTCGAGGAAACACTCTTTGGTCCAAATACTGTTGAAAATACCTAGAAGATAAAAATTAGCATCTTCGTCAAAATGCTGTAGTATCTGGTACTGGTGCAGTGTCTTTTGCACATTCTAAGACAGACTCCACTAAGCTCTATTGTAATTTTTTTTTTATGGGACTCCATATTCAATGAATTGAAGCACAAACCATCTTTCTGTGCAGCAGTACTTTGTTGTTGTGCAATGGAATCTAAACTGGCAGTCGAAGAAATAGCAGCAAAGGACGCTGCCATCAGCACCGCAATGCTTCTTTCATCAGTAACTATGCACTTCTGTTCCAATAAACCATATACTAGAGTATCTTTCAGATATATAGCGGATAGATTCTCGTACTTTCAATAATGTCGAGGAATGGTTAACGATTCACACAAACTTCTGCCATGGTCTCTTTTTGTTCTCCTTAATAATACAGTGTGCCCTGGCTCTTGCAATTCTCATTGCTGCTTAGTTGTTAGTTGCTGGGTGCAACCTAGAGTACTCCAATGTCCATCTTAGTCTTTCAATAGCAGAATGGTGTTTGTCCAACATGGGACAGGTGCTCTTCGAAGCATCCTTTGGCTTCTCAGAACAGAGAAGCTCTTCTGTGAAGTGATTCACCATATCCTCACTGCTGTTACACTGCAGAAACAAAACTAGATGGCTCTAAAGCTGCCAGACAGCTTTATTACTGTTCCATTTGCCTGACATATTTTTGAACGACTTCAAAAAAAGGAGGAGGTTCTCAATTCGTCTGTTTTTTTTTTTTTTTTTATGTATGTTCAGCGATATCTTCGCCAATTTTGGACCAATTTAAAAGAATTTTTTCTAGTGGGTAGGGTATACCTCCAAAGTGGTGCCATATGAATTTTATTGAGAAACCACCCCTTCTACCCTTTTCCAACTCTCAATTTTTATACAAACCTACATTTTTTATTCGATTTTAATGGAACTTTGGACATGTATAGTCAAAAATAAAGAGAAAAATACTGTCAACTTATGGTTTATAAAAACTGAACCCCTCTCCCCATATCCACCCCCTTAATTTTTGCCAATTTTCTTTATACAAAGCTACAATCGACACCATTTAACTGATCTCCATTAAAGTTGGCATATACATGTAATTTTTCATGGAGAAGGTTTCTGACCAAAAAAAAAAAAAAAATTAAATAAATAAATAAACCACTCCATGTCTCCCTTTACACCCCTTAATTTTATTATAGAAATCTACATTTCTTATCTGATTTTGATTGAACTTTGCACATGTATACTTTAAAACAAAGAGAAAAATCCTGTCAACATTTGGTGTGCCACAGCTCAACCCCTCTCCCTCCTCCCACACCCTTAATTTTTGTCAACGTTGTTTATAAAAAGCTACAGTTGTCACCGTTTGACCGATTACCATGAAAGTTGGTGCTTGTATGTATTTTTTCACGAAGAAGGTTTCTGACCAAAAAATCAAAACACCACCCCTTCTCTCCATTAAACCGCTTAATTTTTATACACACACACAGTTTTTATCCAGTTCAGATAGAACTTAGCAAATTTTTGCTATAAACAAAGAGAAAAATAATGCAAATTTTTGGTTTGCAAAAACTGAACCCCTCTCCCCATTTCCACCCTCCTGATTTTTATAAATTTTCTTTTCTAAAAAGCTACAGTCGACACTATTTGGTCAATCTTTATGAAAGTTGGCACATATATGTATTTTTTATGGACAAGATTTCTGACCAAAAAAATCCGAAAACTATCCTATCTCCCCTTTTACATCCCTTAATTTTTGTACAAACCCACATTTTAATCTGATTCGATGGAACTTTGCATGCATATACTTTAAACCAAATAGAAAAAGAAAAATACTGTCCAAATAACTTTCACAAAAATGCAAACCCTATCCCCCTTTCTACCCCTTTAATTACTGTCAATGTTCTTTATATAAAGCTACCATTTCTATTTGATTTTGAAGGAAGTATGCACATGTATACTTCAAAACAAACAGAAAAATACTGTCTACATTTGGTTCAGAGAAGCCAAACCTCTCTAACCCTTTCCACCCCTTAATCTACACAAAGCTACAGTTTCTATCCAATTCTGAAGGAAATTTGCACACTTATACTTTAAAACATACAGAACAAATATGTTTAAATTAGGTTGCAGAAACCCAACCCCTCTTCCATTCTACCACCACCTCTCCTAATTTCCAATGTTCTTTATAGATACCCACAGTGGAACACTGCACAGTGGAACACTGCACACATATACTTAAAAACAAAGAGAAATATAGCGTATACATTCTGTTTACAAAACCCAACGGCTCACTCCCTTGCCCCATTTAATTTTTGCAAATGTTCTTTACACAAAACTACAGTTTTTATCTGGTTTCGATGGAACTTTGCACATGTATTATTTAAAACAAAGAAAAATACTGACCACACTAGCTTTACAAAAACCAAACTTCTCTGTCTCTACACCCTGTAATTGTCTTTTATACATACCTACAGTTTTTATCTGATATCAATAGAAACTACACATGTATACTTTAAATGAATCAGAAAAGGTAGTCTAAATTTGGTATAAAAAACCCAATGTCTTTTCCCCTTTACTCCCAAATCTTTTATTTCAAATTTTCTTTACAAAAATCCACAGTTTTAAATCCCATCAAAATCAATTAAGCTATTTTTAAGTCATGGCAGAATATTTATAAAATAAATGTTTCCTAATGTCTTAACATGTAATTGAGATTTCAATTTGGACCCCAGGTTTCACGTTTTGAAAACCAATTAAAAATCTATATTTTCTGTGCGATGTCGGAATAAACAGGTATATTCCAGAGAGAGATTTGTCTATGTGGTATGTATTAATGCCCAGATGTTACACGTTTCGATTATCGAGCCGCAGCTTTAACAGATGTTATGATTAGATCGAAACACAGCCTGGACCAAAATGTAAACTGACATTCCTTAACACAACATCCAACATTCACCCCGTTCTGGAAGTTGTTGGGGTATATAAAGACAGATTTTTTTTTTTGAAAGTAAGCGCTTTAACCACTGAGCTACCAGGAAGTTCCCAAAATGAGAACTGCTGCAGCATATTTAAAATACGAAATAAACTATATGTTAGGGGAAAGCGCGATACCGGGGTACGTATCGGCTTGTACACCTAAACTTGAGTTCTTCCAAAATGTTGCCAAAAGTTCGAGAAAAGTACTATAACCGCGAAAAACCTTGGAGAATGCCAACTGTATGATGAAGTCGGTCGCCACTCACAGAATTAACCTCCTGTACGAAAGGTACTAAAGTAGAAATAAAAGTTGAGGTCAGAATTATGAAAGGATATATTCTTGATAAATTTCACTGAGTTTACATAAAGTCACAGTTAGCAATGGCAATTGGAGTTAATCATTAAGCCGAAGATCACAAGTCATGAAACAGAACAGACCGCTCCACCCCGAAATGAAAGTAAAAGTTAAAGTTCCGGCACTGATGAACACATGTCGTCAACTTTCAGAGTTCTGCGGTTGGCAATTTCGTAGTCAGCCACGTTTGTCCCGATTTCCCATGACCACCCGCGAGCCGGTCTCACTCAAATTCGCTAAATGCAATGCTACATGTTATCCCGACCAAGTGTTCCAACAAACTGCCCCGAAAGCGAGCGACCGGCTAACCTTTATCAGAAATGGCCTACTGACCTAGACAACAGTCTATCTAGAAAAAAATTTGTTAACGGAGGACTTCCAGAAAATCACAAGATGTAGAGCGTAAGGAAACAAGTGTGGTGGTGTGGTTGGATTTTGTTTTTAGAGCTTCCAGACCAGTGTAAATGAATTTTGAAAGTTGGTTAATCGGAAAGCACACATGACTTTAGTACTGCAACACGTCACGTCCGGAATATGAATCTGCTAAAGTTTAAAATATCAAGTTTAAACTATTTTCAAAGTGGGTGTTCCCTAGCTTCTCTGAGTTCAGTGGTGTAAAAATCTTTTAAATCGGTTAAGGATGTCAAAAGTTATTGAATTTCTAAAATTTGCTGATTTCCTGGTGGTGCAAGATTTTCTTCACTTTTTATTTAAAGTTGGTTGTGGCCTGAAACTATTTTTAAAACATACCTTTATTTTATTTAAGTACTTTAGAAAAGTTTTTAGTTCATGAAATATGTTAGCCAAATAGAAATTTAAATTACAAGTTGGTTGCTACGACGTCACCGGATAACCGATTTTAACTTATTTATATCTTCTGATTATTAGTTGATGGTTATTGGAAACTTAGAAAATACTGACTGGCCGGTTATTTAGTTTGTTTAAATCTACTTTTGAAGCTCTGAAATTACTTAGATGTGCTGGAATTTATTATTGAAACCACCACATGGGGTGATGTTTTAAAAATCATATTTACTGCTTTAAATTAGTCTGGAACTGCGAGTTATTGGTGAATTTAAAATCAAATGGTGAAATTATTATTATTGAAGTGCTTTACAGTGGTCAATTTAGTGGAATATCAGTGATGTGGTTGTTTAACCCAACCTTGTTTACTTTACTTCAGAATTATTATGGATTACGCTCATATTTTATTAGAAACTTCTTATTTAAGGTTGTTATGTGTTGTCTATTTACTTTTCTGAACCTACAGTGTTGTTGTCTCGATTTCAAACTATGGTATCATGTATTAAATGTTAACCTCAAACTTCGTCGGATTTTAACTGAATATTGAAAATAGAGTAAGGTAGCTTACATATAATACCACTAAAAATTAAAAAAAAAACACACACACTAAAAATCACTTTATACCTTGCTTAGAATAAAGTAAATCTAAATGGACAATATTCTACATTACTGTTGTTGAAATTTTTACCTTAATTAGTTATTTTTGGAGTCGGTGTCAGCCAAAGGAAGAAAAACAATAATGAATAACAATAATACATAAAAAATCATGTTACTACTTACCTACAATTAATGCTAGAATCTTATTTCAACAAAACTGAAACGTACAGATGATACGCCGATATTATACTAACTGTACAGCATTTACTGCATGATGCAGCTTACCCACTGACACTGTAGCGCCAGAGATATGTCTGAATGACAAAGAAGGCCGAGTCACATATTAAAATACTGTTAAATTGTTTCCCTAAGCTGTCACCCGCAACTACATTATCTGCCTCACTACATGCTGTACCGAGCGTGGTGGTGTAACGGATAGCGTTCTGGCCTCGCATTCGGGAGGACGGCGGTTCGAATCCCCGTCCGGGCATCCAGATTTGGGTTTTCCATGGTTTCCCCAAATCACTCCAGGTGAATGCCGGGATGCTTCCTTCAAAAGGCCATGGCCGAATTCCTTCCCATTCCTTGCCCCCATCCTTTCCCGTCTCTAAAGACCACGTTGTTAAAAAGGGACGTTAAACTGTTACAAAAAAAATAAAAAAAAAAAAAATACATGCTGTAAAATATTTGGAATTTTTGTTCGTACTCCCTGTTTCACCTCGAACACCAAATAAAGTTCAGAAATTCGATCGTTGCGATGTGACAGCTGGCACCGACTCCAAAAATAACTAAGGTAAAAATTTCAACAACAGTAATGAAAAATATTGTCCATTTAGATTTACTTCATTCTAAGTAAGGTATAAAGTTATTTTAAAATTATTAGTGTGATTTTTTTGAAGACGGTTTTTATATTTTTTTAAACAATTATTTTATTCATAACATGTCCCAACCTAATACGCAACCATAAGATCACTCCTATGAAGGTCATGATTCACTTCTTACTGCATGAAGGGTACAATGGAAGCAGAACGTAATGAAAGGTCAACAGCAGAGAACAAATCAGAAAAGCAATGAACTAAGAGATATGTCTGAGAACATATATTTACTCTTATTCTATTCTACAAACTACTCAACCTCTGGGAAATTCAGTTGTTGAAACCCACAATGAACTGTGAGCGTTTAAATCTTCCAACATGACAAATGGCTGAGTAAGTTGTCACAAGTTAGAAATTCAGCGCGATCTGGATGTTATTTTGGCTTGGTGCGCTGAGTGGAAACTTACTCTAAATTGTAAAAAGTGCAAGACAATGAGAATAACTAACAAAAAGAATCCAACTGTTCAGAAATACGAGTTAAACAATACAGTTATTGATATGGTCGATTCTATGAAATATTTGGGAATAACAGTGCAAAGGAACATGAAATGGGACTTACACATTACTTCGTTAGTAGGTAGAGCAAATTCTAGGCTGCGATTCATAGGTCGAATCTTGAAAAATTGTAATGAACAAACAAAGGAGATAGCGTACAAATCTCTTGTGCGTCCACATTTGGACTACTGTTGTGCCATTTGGGACCCATTTCGTAAGGGGTTGATTGAAAGTATAGAGAAAGTACAGAGAAGAGCCGCTCGATTCATGACCGCTTGCTACAGTCCTTATGAAAGTGTCACAGAACTGATTAGTAGACTAGGTTGGGAGTCTCTGGTAGATAGACGACACACGTTTCGTTTAAACTTATTGGTAAACATGCGTACTTTCACTTTAGAGTGTAGTGAAAAACTTCTTCCACCAACCTATTTGAGACGGAAGGACAGGAAAGATAAAATTAGAGAAATGAGGTGCCGGACTGATTCTTATATGAATTCTTTTTTCCCTTGTACGATTAGGGATTGGAACGCACAAAAAAAAAAGATTAGCTTTGGTGCTGAGCACCCTCTGCCACCCACAATTTTGTGAATTGCAGAGTATATATGTAGATGTAGAAGATGTTAGCAAATTTGTCAGAATTAACACGCAGTATGTACAAAGTTTACAGTCAATTGCAGGGGCGGATCCAGGATTTTGGTTTGGGGGGGGGGGGGGGCTTGAGCAGACTTTGGTTTGGGGGGGCTTGGCTTGAGTGAATTTTGGTTTCAGAGGGCTTGCCTTCTGGTTTTGGGGGGGGGGGGGCTTGAGTCGGCCATGGGGTAGTCTTTACAGCCTAGTCGGTCCTCAAATCCGTAGAGCTAAAAGAAAGGTCTCCAAAATTACAATGTCGGGGATGGACCTAGATACTTTTGGGGGGGGACTTGAGCCCCCTAGCCCCCCCCCCCTGGATCCGCCCCTGGTCAATTGTATAGGAACTGTATATTTTCACTACTAATGCTTATAAGGCAGAGGTGAGAGTAACAAGTGTGATGAGAGGGAAATTAACAATTTTCTTGGGTTTGTATTGAGGTGCCCCCGTTTTGGTACAAATAATCTTTGTTCTGCATAAATTATATAGTGCAAAAAAAAAAAAAAAAGTCTGCTACCTGGAATATTTTAACAAATTCTTAGGCAATTTTGACTGATAAATTCAAAAATAACCTCAGTATTACTCTATCAGGTCAAGATTTTTACTGTACGCATTTCCAATTGACTCCATTACATTATAATACAAATTTCCAACAATGTACACGGGCTGATATTAGAGTGTTTTAGGTGAATCAAACAAGTCTGTTTCTTTTGTATTTATATAAAAGGCAAAGAATATTAAGTGACAAACTGCAAAGATTTCGTCTGAAAAATTGAAGGAATAAATGTACACTTCTTTGCACACCATAAATGTTGAGCAACAGGCTTATCACCTTTTAAGTACCAGCAATAATCTGCCAGCGTCACAGCATCCCTTGCTTCTGGGTTTCCATCCCCTTGATGTCTAGGTATCGTTCATTTTGTTTGTAACTGACATCTCTGAAATTTTCAGGAAAGTGATCAAGATTACTAAAAATAAAATGCATTTTGATTCTCATATTCAAGCTAATATCAAGAAAATCTGACACCTTGTTACTGGCAAGGTCTTTGTAGTTTTCAATTTGTTTTTTCCCAAGGAAATTTTGTACTACTTCTGCTAACGCTCGCCAAGTTAATGCTTTATTCTCGTGCATTGTTTTCGTGAAACTTGTGTCTTTTACGAGCTTACAAATCATTGGTGCATCAAAAATTCCTGTTAAGATTTTAAAATGTCATTTCTAGAAACATACTACAGATATACTTAAAGCACTCCCCACGTTTGTCGAAATCTTTGACAAATTGTTTTATCCGAATCTGATGTGCAAAGGTGGGAAAGTGATTTTTTCTTGCCCAACTAAAATTTTTTCTAACATATTGGCAGCTCTACAAGGAGACATATCAATCTGAGGGGCCAGTCTTTCTTAACATAGTGATTGTCATGGTCCCTACTATGCAAAGGAAGTATGGATATTGCATTCTTACGAGAAAATTCAACTGCAATGTTGGCGTCTGAAGGAATGATAACAAATTTAAAATTACAATAAGGTGACACATCAATGCAGTAGACGTACATCAATGCAAACTTAATAACCTTAAAAACATACAGAACGGAAGTGAGTGAATGAGCTTCGTAGCTTTGGATAGTGATGGTTTAAATGTGGCATCTGTGGTAAATCACTACGAAAAATGAATTTCAGATATGTAGCAAAATTAAACAAGACTCCAATCGAACACCAAGCACGAAATTTTCCAGGAAAAGAAACATGTGGACTGTCACTCACATGCATACACTTATAAAAATCATTCATTTCGATTAACACCTAATATGCAACACAGGGATGTTACATAGGTTGAAATCTAGACCCGATATGTCAAAATGAAGATCCTATTTGGAATCAGGAGACCAATTTCGTATAGAAATAGTGTTTATTTCCTAAACATCAAAATTGTTGTCACTCATTGTTATCATACTTATAATTACTAATTAAATAAATTGATTACAGGAGGGATCAGGATGTAGCTTTATGTAACTGATCAACACTGCTGTACCTAGAATTTGAAATTAATTTATATTTATTCCATAAGAACTTCATCCAATTTACTCTTTACAATAGTAAACAAATTATCATCATCATTATCATTGGGGACCACCTCCAGTTTCCTGGGTGAGGTTTATGAACCATCTTGTGTTCCTGTCATGGTTGTTATGGACGATCATCTCCACTGTCTCCTATCCAGAAAATTTTCTTTGTCCGTAAAATATTCCCAGTTCCAGCCTCTTTTCTCTATGTCCTCCTTCAGTTGGTCTGTCCATCTTCTTCTTGGTCTTCCCACTGGTCTTTTGCACACTATACTTTTTTCCAAATAAGTTTAATAAGTTGACACAGCTCTTGCAGTTATTGTACAGTATCTGGATCTTTCTAATGAGGTACTCAGGTATTTTAAGTTTTCTTAGATTTTTACAAATAGTTGATCTAGGAACATTATCGTGTGCCTTTTCTAGGTCCATAAACACAATGATTAGGTTTTTTCCCTCTTTCCCAATATTTTTATACCAGCATTCTCAAGGCAAATATTAGATCTGTTGTACTTCTTCCAGCCCATATTGTTCCTCTTCTAAGATGGGTTCTAATATTGTTCGTACTCTGGCTTCAACTATCTTTTCCATAATTTTGAGGCCGTGGGATAGGAGAGTAATAAACAAATTATATTAGAACAAAATCTCAACAGATAGAAACACGACGTTTTAAATCTTCTCAGGCCTCTTTTGCATCAATTATATGTGGCCAAAATATTCAGGGTTCTTTTACGATTTGACTTTACTAGACAGTAGCTATGAGGTTTCTCAAGATCAACGCTGGGTAGGTTTCAATACGAATATCATTTGTGGTGATCTCATAAATGTCATGATTATCATTTCGGTGAGGCAGCATTTGTAGCACAGCATCAAACATGATGGTTGACTGACAGTGTGATGTCTTCTCTCAAATGCATAGCCAGCAATTGATGAATCTTAAAGGTAAACCCTCCATAAGAGCTTTTACACTCGATTGTTGATGATACAATCAATTAACCTGACCCAATTGTCTGTCGTTTGAGACCATTGTGCTCTAACCAATTGATTCCAATCATAGAACATAAGTGAAATCAAACCACCAAAATTAATTGCTGTGCCAAAATGGCCATGCCATAAGAAGTGGATCATGACCTTCAATAGCCCTTGATGTTATGACATAAGTGGGTTTTGGGCCACATTTACATTCATTGATCATACTGTACTTGTGCAACATCAGCAATAGCCATCTGTGTTACAAAACTTTTCTTACTGATGGTTACCATCTTTGCGAAGTTAGCTGCGAAAACAAGTGGGAGCTTTTTTGTTTTTTTTATATACAATTCACTTTGTGGTTTTGAACTCCTGTATCTTGTGATCATTCAAGATACACAGGACACACCTTGCTCCAGGCTGAATGGTTTATGGAGCAATTGATGAATGCCTGTGATAGACTGCACTTGCTACCTGGCCAATGTGTACCCATGCCTTATTGATCACAGATGCAGTTGCGCTAGCAGGACAATGTCATAGCCTGAACCTCTGCTTTGGCACTTTGTATTACATCTGGAACATGTGAGTATACATGTTTTAATTATCTTGGGCAACGTTGTAGTGCAAATTTCAATATAAAGGTGGCAGTCTCTTAGATAAATTTACCCTTCTTATTATCAGCCTCACATTGACCACTTTCTCTACTTTCCCACTTCTTAATGAATTCATCAATCTCGAACTCCATAATATCACAGCAAGTGATAATGTCTTTGTTGCTATTCAAGGATGCAAGTTCACATTTAACGGCAAACTTGCCAAGCTTCTCACAGTTAAGCGGTAGGGACGTTTGCTCATTGATAGATATTTCCAGCAAGCGATCTGCATCTCAACTTTTTCATTGATTTTAATGTTGCTACATGACTTCTAACTCCTTTGGCATCTAAAAGGGGCACACCTTCTTGAAGGTTTCTTCTCACCATTATAACGAAGGTTTTTGCCAATGCATGAGCCTTCCTGTTACCTTCTTCATTATCAGAAATTGAGGGCTATTAACTCTGACCCATTTCTAAGAATTAAGTCTGTTAAGATTGCCCTCCTGCCCAACCATATCACACGAAATGAAATTATTATTAAGACTCAGATTGATCCCACGAGCCCAGAGGAACTAATTGTAAAGCAATGTGAAGCCTCCACATCATGATGACAAGCCTAATACAACACGTTGTGGCAGGTTTCCCTCAGATTGTGTGTGCACTCACAAATAATACACCTCCAAAAGTCCCTATACTCCAAGAGACACAACATTGCATAGTAACATCCTACAATGGACGTTAAAGCATATGGGATCACCTTTTAAGTTTTTACAAACAACCACTAGATGGTGTTTATATTGTAATCATAGGCTTCCGCGGCCAGAGTCAGTTGGTTCTTGGCTGTCTGGGTGACGCAGCATTTACAGTGTTCTAAAATTTGTCCTTTGTCATTGTTGAAATAGTGGTAGCTTAGAAATTGGCCACGCAGTTTGTGAAAAATGGAAATTTCATATGAAGGTTTTTGCTTGATAATTTTTTTACGATTTTGTAGAAGCCTAACTCAACAACAATGCCTCAAATCACTTCGTTCAACTTTTGGTAATCAAGCACCATCAAGAAAGACTGTTTACAATTGGTTTGCAGAATTTTGTTGTGGTTGTGAATTTAGTGAAAGTCAACCAAAATCGGTTATTGCTCCAAAAAAAACATCGATACTGTGGACAACATGATTGAATACGACCGGCATGTGACTTCTTGTGAGATAGAGACATCCTTAGGCATATTGAAGACTGCAGTGCATTCAATATTGCATGAACATTTAGCTGTGAAAAAGATCTGGTTCAGATGGATTCTGCATAATTTGACAAGCTCAAAAACAGGCTCGTGTCAAATGGTGTAAGGGAAAGTTCAAAAAATTCAACCGATGAAATGCAAAATCCATTTACATCATCATAACAGGAGAAAAAACTTGGATATATTTATGAGCCGGAGTTGAAATGAATCCAACAAAAGTGATTTGTTTGCGAAGAAAATGGTCATCTGTTTCTTTGGTTATACTGGACATATCATGACTACTGCTTTAGAGGATTAATGGTGAATGGTACTGAACAAGCATCTGGAAATAAAATCCTCCAAGGTGTCCAGTGGGATGGTGTTGTATAAACAGGTTTCGACAGCTAGTTCTGCTGTCTTCATCAGGTCTCTTTTAAGCACCATTCCTGAAGGTATAAAGGAAGTTCAATAGGAGGCTAAGCCAGTCTAGGCAGCCACAGTCAGCTTGCAACAGTTAGAAGAAACCTGACACCTGATGAGGACAGCAGAGCTAGCTGTCGAAACATCGTGTTTATGCAACACCATCCAACTGGACACCCGAGAGGATTTTATTGCATCACTACACCGGGAAAGTCTCCACTCACACATCAAGCATCTAGCCAATGCGAATGTCACTTCATACACAGAGGCAAGATTTTGATATCAGATGGTATAGTACTTATCTAATGTTTCATTGACTTTCTGGGCAGAAAAGAACCACAATTACCTACAGTGTTGAGCATAGAAGAATTGTACACCCCATTAGAATAGGATATTGTTAAAACTGTGCCAATTTTTTTATGTGGTCACACTGGATTTGCCTAGTGTTTGTTGATGGCATTTCCATAATTATTCCTAGTCTGGAAAGCCAATAGAAAACTTGAGATAATGGCGACAAAGCAGTGGCACTAATAAAATACAGTTGCACGATTCTATGAACCAGTGACTTGCATACGTCAAAGCTTGTCCACTGTTAATTACTGCAACATCATTGGGCTCTAGGTCAAATCTAAATTTCCTGATGAAGTTGACATCATCATAGATCGTATTGCTGAATTTATGAAGTCACAGGACAGAGAAGAAGTACATCAAATCTATACTAATATTATAAAGCTGGAGAGTTTGTTTGTTTGTTTGAACGCGCTAATCTCAGGAACTAATGGTTCGAATTGAAAAATTCTTTTTGTGTTGAATAGACCATTTATTGAGGAAGGCTTTAAGCTATATAACATCACGCTGCGACTAATAGGAGCGAAGAAACAATGGAAAATGTGGAAAAAACGGGGAAAATTATTCATCTTTGAGGGCTTCTGTTGCGTGCGCTGCGAAAACGGTTCAAGATACCAAAAAAATATGTATGAAAGGATTATTCCTCTTGAAATGATCTAAAAAAAGTCCGAGACAGTATATGTCTATCTTTTAAGATTAACTCACTAGAACCGTTTTTATGGTAATCAAATTTGGTCGAAATTAATGCATTATTACCAATTATTTGTTAGAGTTGAATCAACATAATAATATTAATCTTTATTCAAATAAATGTGTTGTTGATTAAGAGTATTTAATTGTGAACAAAATTGTCTTTGGCATCACTTAATTTCAATGAACATCTTAGAAGATATTACGCGCGGTCGGCTCCCTTCTGAACGGTTGTATGCAGCGTTATTTGTTTTTGCGATATAATATTGTCGTGTAATAATACTTTTTACATACTATTTCATTTTGTTTTTAGGATAATATTTTGGTTCTAATAATTTCACAATTATTAACACTTTTTTTTAGTTTTGATGTAAATAATTAATTATAAGTAGGTGTCATGGTTTTCTTTATAGTATTGTTTGTTTTAAGGATAGTATTTTGTTTCTAATAATTTAACAATAATTAACACTTTTTTGTTTTGTTGTAGATAATACCTGGAAATAGGTGTCATCTACATAATTATTGTTATTAGGTTAGGTTTTACTTTAAGCATACAGTTAGTTTACCTTATTTTCATTTTATGGACGTAATTACCAAATACAGGTAAAAATAATTAGGTTCCTAATTATTAACCTTACGTTTGTTTTTATTGATTATGAATTACGGTTTAATTAAGTTTTCATTTCCTACGTTCTTTCTTCGTCACTATAATGCCTAGAAAAAGATCTCAGCTTTCTCGGCAGACTGCTACTGCAAAGCGGCTGTGAGTTTTGCGCAGCAATGAAACAGAGGATGAAAATATGCATAGGTTGGCTACTCATTAATTTTAAAGGAATTCAATTTCCCCTTAAGCTATCTTTTGCCGTTACAATTAATAAATCACAGGGGCAAACATTTAAACACGTAGGAATCGATTTACGTCAAGACTGCTTTTCACACGGCCAACTATATGTCGCATTGTCAAGATCGGGTTGCGGAGAAAACCAATATGTTCTTCTGCCACAAGAAAATAAAACTAAAAATATAATTTACGCAGAAGTACTTTAAAATAATTATGTTCTTTTAAAAACTTAAACACTAATTTTGCAAAAAATTGTCTAAAATAATAACAGAAATTGACACGGACAAAGTCGTGGGTAACTGCTAAAATTTATAAAGCTGAGGAGGTTGTTTGCAAAAATAAATATGATGCCCAAAATAACTATTCCACGCGGACAAAGTCGCGGGCACAGCTAGTCCAACATAAGCCATTTGATGAGCCATGCACATTCAGTATGCACACAGATTAAGAATATTGTTTAAGGAATATTTATACTAACCCATACAAATGTACAAGTACACTGAGACTGATAACCCTGTTCCTGTCATATGACAAACAATTCAATGTTATATTTCAGAACGAAGGTAACAAAGTAATATGGATATATTCTCCAGCCTGTATACTATGCCCATAAAGGCTGTATTAAGATACCTTTCTACCCCACCCACTGTAGCAGAAAAGTATTTTACCTGACAATAATTATTCAATGTAGCTGGCCAAATGTATGTCTATTGTCTATGTAACTTTTAGGGCAAAGTACAAAAAAAAAAGCTTCTGAGTTACTATATTTATTTATTGTTACAGCTTTATTAATCCTTGTTTCAGGATGCAACCTCTTTTAGCCAAATGAGTTATATTTTACAATTTAATGCTACATAATTTTGTGCTAGTTCCTTCCAGGCTGACTGATCTTGAAAAACTCTTTTCCAGTTCACACCTGTTACTCGTCGTATGTCTCTATCCTAATGATCCAGGGGTATTCCTCATTCTTTTCAGGTTCCCTGGTGTCCAATCCAGAACTGCTGTAGTCCATCTGTTGTCTGTTCTATGGACTCAAGCAATATGACCAACCCATTGCCATTTTTGAGTCATCACTCTTTCTAAGATGTATGCCACTTTGGTTACGGAACGAATGTAGATGGCCCTTTTTTTTATCTCTTCTTGTAAACCCTAGCATTGATCTTTCCATATTTCAATGGGCAGTTCTCAGTTTTTGCTTCATTTGACTGTTTAGGGTCCAAGTCTGTAGGCATATGCGAGGACCAGTAATACATATTGTTCAAATACTTTTTTTTAAGGTATACTGGTATGTTTGATTTAAAAGCTATGAAATTTCTTCCATAAACTCTCCAGCCCAGCTTTATGCATCTGTAGATCTCAGACTTGTAGTCACCATTCATGTTGATCAGTTGGCCAAGATAGATGTACTGTTCTATGGACTCAATACCAGCTTCTTTCATGTCTGTCTTGCCTTTGTTTTTTTCTGCCCATTTTTTAGCATGATTTTGCTTTTTGACAGGTTTAATTTAAGGCTCATTTCTCTGTTCATTTATCAGTTCTTTTAGCTCTTCCAGACTGATTGAGAGTAAAACTATATCATCAGCGAATCATAAGTTGTTGAGACTTCTTCCATTCATTCTCAACCCTCTAGTCTGCCATTGGATTTTTGACATTGCCAACTGCAGGACTGATGTGAATAGCTTGGGGGATACAGAGTCTCCTTGTTTTACTCCTCTTTCTACAGGGAACTCTTTAGTGGCTTCAGCAATGTTGACAAAGGAACTGGAAATATTGTAGATGTTATACAGTATGTTGATATAGCCTGGATTCAGTCCTTGTTCTAGAAGGGCTTCCATGATTGTGTGATGGACTGAATCAAAAGCTTTTTCCAAATCGATAAAGGCCAAACAGAGTGGCATCTGGTATTCATCGGCTTGACTTATTACTTCGTGGATGACTTGGATATGATCTATCATGCTGAATCCTGACCTAAGGCCAGCCTGTTCAATTGGTTGTACTGTGTCCAAGGTAGAACTGATGCGGTTATTGATGACCTTCATAGACACTTTGTAAATGATAGGAAGCAGGCTGATTGGGTGGTAGTTCTTAATGTTGTAGCAACTGCCTTTTTTGTGCAGCAACAAAATCAATGCTTTGTTCCAGCTGGATGTGATATTTGTTTCTTTGAGGCATTGTGAAAATTCCTGAGCTAGGTGTCTGTAGGTTTCTTCTTTAGTCTTCTCTGGGTTACAAAACTTTGGTCAGACCATTGCTTGAATATGGTAGTGTAGTATGGGACCCACATTTTGAGTATCAAATACAGGAGTTGAAGAAGGTGCAAAGAAGGGCTGCTAGATTTGTTTGTGGAAATTATCGCAGAATGCAGTCAGTAACAGATATGATAAAAGAGCTGGAATGGAACTCATTGGAAGACAGAAGGAGGGTGAAGAGGGTCATGCGAGTGTACAAGGCGTATATTGGTGATGAGGCATCGAAAGATATTGGTGTACGTATTGAAAGTAATGCATGAAAGGGAAAAGATGACCATCACCGCAAGCTGGCACTCTATTTCAGGCACTAGGGTGTAGGACGATTCTCTTTTTTAGGTAAGGGTGTCAGGGATTGGAATAAGTTACCAAGAGAAATGATGAATAATTTGCCAAAAACATTGAAAGAATTTAAAATTAAAATTTGTAAAGGGTAAATGTAGGTGGATGCAGAAGAAGGGGAAGATGGGTGTTTAGAAATTGCCAACGGAGCATGTGCACCATTGCAATTTAATTTAATTTAAAATTTACGTTTATTTGACTGACTAAACTTATAATTCTGTAAAATTTAAGACTTTAAATAAATAGTTGAATTAAACTGAGCCCTTTCCTTTGCTTTAGTTTCAGTTTAGGATGAAACTAAGACCCTACCCGAAGGTTCTGTTTCAGCCCTAAAAACAGTTTTAGTCAAACACTAGCATTTGCCCGCTGCTTCACGCGCGCGTGCCTTGGCAGGTGTAGAAATTATTTACCGATTTTATTCTCTTATCAGACATTAACGTGGAAAGGCATGAACTGTTAATGTATTCTGAATAGTTTCGTTTATTTCGGTTAATACGTTAGGTTCGGTTTTCATACTGATGTCAGAGAGTTGTTTTATTCATATTTTAACGTGATGCAATTGATTCAATAGTAGAAAAGGTTCCTGAAAAATTAACAGTAGTAATTCGTGGTTGTAATTATTGTGCGAAGTATAAACATTTATTGTTTAGAAAGGCTTTTATTTTTGCGTTATAAGTAAATAAAGCAATGCTTAAGAGAAATAATATACTATCTTCAGCATACTTCGTAGGTCACTCATTGTAATGCCTCTGTGTAGACCACGTTTCTGGTCTGATTGTTCATTGTAGGCCTACATATGTACAGGCGTGATCTGCCACTCACCCTGGAGCAAGCAACGTATAGCTGGCCGTGCGAGAAACATGGTGTCCGAAGATCAATGCCTACGGTTCCTAGTGTCTGCAGCTTTATAATCTACGCGGTGTAGCATTAGGATATGAAACATTTTAAATTTAAGTTTCTTTCAATATAGCCGTAATTTCTATGTAATTATTTCAGTCGCATGTAAGTACCTGGCGAAACAATAGCCTGGACCAGATGACAATTGACTCGTTTTGTTTAGCATCAGGCATAACGGGTTTAGTTTTAAAATTTACGCGGTGTAGAATAGAATTTTAGGATGCCTAGTTATTTTTTCTGATTTATTTATTTTTTGCTGTTTGGATATTGGTTTTTTTTATGTTGATACACCATCAATTATTCCTGCTTTAAAATAGAAATTTACGTGAATTGGAGTTAATCTTGGTTTCAAATCGTCGTATCATTATTGTCATTATTTCAGTCAGATATAATTAATTCAAAAATGTCGAAATGGATCACGGTACAGTATATGTACTAATGTGCATGTAACTCAAGCAATTATTTCTGAGTGGCAAAATTATCGCAAGTTGTAAATCGATTGAAATGCAACCTGGACAGTGATGACAGCTGATATGCCTTGTTATAGGCCAAAGGGACGATGCTTTTAGCTTTATAATTTACGCGGTGTAGCATTAGGATATGAAAATTTTTTTAATTTGAGTTTCTTTCAATATATCCGTATTTTCTATGTAATTATTTGAGTCGCATGTCCCTGAATTTTTGGATGCCTAGTTATATTTGCACGTTATAGCCACGAGACATATTAATCGAATAAAATACTTCCAAATATGTGCAATTCCGCACAAGTCATTATGAAAGAAGTATGTTTTATTACTTGCTGATATTTATAATAGCTGTTTTTCAGACATCGCTATTCGAGAAAAAACTGAATTTCGTATTAAGTATTGGCTTATTGTGGCTGTATTGTATAGCGTTCACGCAGCAATTTTGTTCCAGAGACAAACTGTATAACAGTCTACCAGAGACAATACATGTCTTCAATATAACTTTTTCGTAATTCAACGGACCTGTTACGATTCAAGTAAATGCTGATTATACTTGATTCACGTATTCTTTTTATTTTGAAGTACTGCGGTCCAGAAAAATGAATCGCAGAAGTAAAAAAAAAAAAAAAAATGGAAATCCTAAATTTTGTCAGGTCTCTTTATGAAAGGAGTGACCGTCTGAATGTGTATAATTATCTGTGGTGTACAGTTTCACATTTCTGAAGTTTTTTACTGACTTGCTTCTTCCCATGGTACATATTAGTCGTTAGCTACTTCTGCAGATGTTGATCAGCAACATTAGCTTTAAAAATTTGGAAACACCATGCAAATTGATGTGGTAGTTTTTGCGTTATTAGAGATCAAGCCTCACTACAAACGCAGCTTGCTTACAGATTTATAATAGTATAGATTAGTAAGATTAACGTTTGGCTGGCAGTTAGTTCATAAGTGTTTTATTTGAACTGTTATAATTCATGTTATTAGTCTAATAATTAATTGAAAATTCTACTGTACACATTAATCATAACTTTTGTAAATACTAGCTGTATGGCCAATAAGGCTGAAAGCCATTAAATAAATAATCTGGACAGAACTGTTTATAGATCATGGCTTAATCTATATATCTATAAATGAGAAAACGAGAAAGTTCGGATGTGTGTTTGGAAGTACTTCTGGAATCAATAAAGCCTTAATAAATCAACATACTTAAATGAAATTTGACATGAAGTCAGTTAATTGCGTGCGAAGTGACATAGAATAGATTTTATCCCGCAAAAACGCATAGTTCTTTTAGAAATTGCCATTAATATCAATTCGGAAACAACAAAGAGTTTCCTACTTCGTAGATAGCTGTGCCACGTTTACGCTTTGGTTTTTACGTAAATCGCAACCACTACTTTTCAGAAATAAAAGCAAATACCTTCTTACATATGCAAGTTTGTGTTTAGTTTAAAAGCCATAAAACCGACGCACTTGACAAATAATAGTTTGGAAGCAGGAAATACAAATCTGTACTTAACCTTACATTTTAAAAAAAGGTAGGTACTGTTGTCAAGTTCGCAAAGAGATGTTTTCATTTGCATACATAAAATAGTATGACATATCAAATAATACACCATAATTAAAATTTAAAAAAAAAAACAACGTATAATGCTATGAGTATACCAGCACGAAAGTCGGTTCACTATAAGTGAAAAATGTCGTAGTTCTATATCGGTTTAATTTGTTCCCTGTTTCTTTTTTGGGGAGTAGTTTACATCGCGATACATCACGTCACACCGTGACGTGGTGCTTATTAAAGTTTCTTAAATAACTGATAACTGAAGTCCTCTTGCCTTTTGCTGTAACAAGAAGGTTTTGTTTTCATTCTGGTCCAGGCAGAATTTCAATCTAACTACAATCTCCGTTAATATTGTCGCTACAAAATCAAAGCCTCAATCACAGGCGCATTGATACAATAATTTTATCTTAAGTTATTGATGTGTATCGCGACGTAAACTTGAACCTACAGTCACTGTATTACAAATTATTTTTGCCGAAATTTAAAAATTAACTAACCCTTTTTATTTTTTGTTCAGAATTTTTGTACAAATAATAGAGACTATGATTCACGAAACTGCTTTTTACTTACTGTTCAATATTCTGCAAATATCTATCGAATGCTACACTTAAAACGAATATATTCAATGGGCTAATGCAGAAACTTATTGTTTCATGAAGTAACAGTGGAAGTCGTTTACAACACAATACACAATTTACACGGAGCATATGAAAGCTGCTTACTTATTACTAATAATAACTAAGTTCCTTCTGCCTTATGCTGTAACAAAAATCAATCTAGTCCAAGCATCATTTCAACCAAACCACTACCTCTGTTAATATTGCTGCTACAAAGTCAAACTATACGAACACACCTCAACATATAGAATGTAATTATACACCTTACTAAATCACAAGCAGTAACATTCACTTTATCGAGATGTTAACTTCACCAGCAATATTAACGAAAGTTGTCTTAGAGTTGTAAAGAATTATGGACTTTCCGTTGTACACTATAAGTTACAAGCATTTCAGTATAATTTTTTTTAATTACGTTATCCAATAACTGTCATGATACTGATGACATACTTCATGCGGCTGATTGTAGTTTCAGATGTATTCAGTATTTAATTTACTGCGCTTTCATGGTTCATTTACTATCGCGATCTGAAATGAGTCAAGTTTTTTTTTTGCCATTCGTAACGTCACTAACATGGAATAGTTAATGCATTAATGCGCGAGTGATAGAAGCTTTGATTTTCTAGCTGTAATATTAGAAGAGCTGTGCAGCCTGGGCCAGAATAACTGAAACATTAGTTATTTTATGAGCGCCATTTTAGTGACATCGTGAATTGTTTTGTTCCGATATTGTACAAGGGTGAATCAAATATAAACAAGACTTTCGGCCGTTCGGGCGCAATAGTGGTGGGAGAACGTTCCCGTTTCGTTTGGCGATAGGTAGGTTTGTCAGGAGTGGGGGAAGACCGTTAGCCCCCCCCCCTCGACTCGCTCAGTGCCAACCGTCACGATGTCGGAGCAAGAGGTACACTCGTCGATTGCGCAACGTGTTATAATCAAGTTTCTCGCTGCAGAAGGCGTAAAACCGGCAGAAATCTTGAGGAGATTGACTGCCCAGTTCGGGAAAGAGACACTGTCGCGAGCCAGAGTGTTTGCATGACATAAACAGTTTGTGGATGGTCGTCATCATGTTGAAAATGAGAGCCATAATCACAGACCCCGCACCAGCATTACAGAGAACAACATCAGCTGTGTTAGACGGCTTATTGAAGATGACAAGCGTCTTACCACTTCTGAAATTGCAAGTAAGGTCGGAATAGTTATGGGAGCACTTACTCCATACTCACAGAGGAGCTTGGGTACCGTAAGGTGTGCGCCAGGTGGGTTCCTCGCCTTCTCACAGCAGAACAGAAATTGAATCGACTTCAGGTGTGTGAGCGTCTTCTGGCACGATTTCGGGAAGAAGGGGACCCATTTCTGACTCACATCATCACCTGTGATGAAACTTGGGTGCACCACTACACCCCTGAGTCCAAACAAGCGAGTATGGAGTGGAGAGAAAAAAAGGAGAACCTGGACCAGTGAAAGCCAAGTCACGACTATCGGCTGGCAAGGTTTTGGCTACGGTTTTTTTTGACCAGCGTGGTTTGCTGCACCTCGATTTTTTGCATGAGCGCAGGACAATCAATGCGGCCTACTACTGCGACATTTTGAGTGAGGTCCGACTTGCATATCGCCGCAAAAGACGAGACCTACCGATGAGGAAAGTGGTTATTCTCCATGACAATGCTCGCCCCCACACAGCAGCCTTAACCAGGGAAAAATTGGAGAAACTGGGGTGGGAGACACTGGACCACCCTCCTTACAGTCCAGACCTGTCACCCTGTGACTTTCATGTGTTTGGTCCTCTCAAGGAAGCTTTGGGAGGCCAAAAATTCAACAGTGATGCTGAGGTGGAAGCCTACGTGCGCAATTGGCTGCAGACACGACCTGCATCTTTCTACATGGAAGGAATTGGGAAGCTGCCTATCCGCTGGGAAAAATGTGTTTCTAAAGCAGGAGATTACGTAGAAAAATAAGATATGTACTTTTTTGCACTTAAAATAAAAATAATATTTTTAAAAATAAAGTCTTGTTTATATTTGATTCACCCTCGTATCAAAAGATTTATAATAAGCTTAGATGATTTAGCAGAACACGCGGCGATGCCCGAAGTAAATTTTTGAAATTTATAAATGTTTTATTCAGGTAGTGGAATGGCAGACAAGTGGAGTGGTAATTTGCCGGCAGACATTCAATTCTGTTGGCAGATTGAGAAACCAATTATGAAGAAAGAATCAACTACTATTTTAACACTGAAATTTATATTTTAGCGCAGAATTAATGGATCCACACGAATGGACTATAGTAAACTGGTCTACAGGCAATTCAACTGTTTCCACAGATAAAGAAGCCATTACCACAATACCACTGATCATTATGGATAAAATGATCAATTACTACTATACATACTGCTATAATATCTAAATTTCTGTTGATGGAACCAATATATTCTCAAAACAAAATCAATATTCAAAGAGTTAAGTTCTCTTTTTTTTAAGATTTTTTATCCAGGTATTCAATGGAAATCAAAATATTCATTTTTAGTATTGCAATTTTTTTTAACGGAAATGAACGTTCTTGGGCCGCTTATGTATTTATTTGCTGTTTAGATGTTAGTATTTTTTGTTGTTGATATTTAGTCGATTCTGTCAATGTATTGCTAATATTTTGACGTTTGGAGCTTCCATTAATTAAAACTAAATTAATTTTTATTCGCGAGATGAAATTAGTAATTTTAAGAGAAGCTGGGTAAACGAAATTCAAATCTTTCAAAGAAATGTAAGAAAACTAGGGCTATGAAAATAGCCAAAACCTAGGAGACAAATCCCCAATATTTATATAAGGATATATTAAACTGAAAATACTCCTAACAAACAGAATATTTTTATTGTTTTAAAAATTCAGAGGGGTAGTTGCGGAACATGAATAAATTTTTGTTATTTTATTGCAATATTTATTACTACTGTTACTAATAAAAATAGCTCTAAAATAAATTGTATGGTCGTACTGAGCTGGTGACAAGGCTTCTTTACGTCTCCGCAATCAGCCCCTTTAGTAGCCTCTTAACATAACCCAGTAAACCTATCGGACATATAGAACCCACAGTTCAACACAGAATCAGAACTAAATGAGTATTCTGGCGTAATTCACATCACACAACAACCTGTGCCAGAGGTGAAGGTCGAGCTAAGGACCTTTGAAAATCCTCACCGAGACTCTGAATCAAGCTGGGGACTTTTCTATCTCCAGTTGACGCCCTAACCACTGAGTGTTGTAACACTCTTCAACGCGAACGAAGTCGTGGGTAACTGCTAGTGTTTTTTATATATACAAAAAAAAAAAAAAAAAAAAAAAAAAAAAAAAAAAAAAAAAAAAAAAAATTATAGTATTTAAGGATTCAAATCTCACACGAGGAAAATTTGTCATTAATGATACTATTGTTGTGTCTGCTATTTAATTACTTGGACATTTTCTTCTCCTAAGACATTATATCTGGCAATGTGATTTTAGACAGAAAAGGACTGGGGAAAAAAGAGAGAGGAATTCAGCCAAAGCCTTTTGAAGGAACCATCCTGGCATTCAGCCGGAAGCGATTTCACGGAAACCACTGAAATGTGATCAGGGATTCAAATCCGTGTCCTACCAAATACTAGGCCCAAGAGTTAATTCCTAACCCACCTAGCTCCATTTTTGACTGGATGCTATCTTTCAAAAGACTCTTGGAGTTAAAGCTAAATCTAACAAAATTCAAGAAAGTTGAAGCTGTCAATAAGGCTGTCTGCCCAGAAGTAAGTTGTACAAAATTCATAATCTTATCCAATTCAATTAATGTGTATAATGAAACTGCCAATCTGGATGTGCTCACATCTTTCCCCTGCTATATGTCTCACCTCCCACATCACTGAAGTTATTAACCAAAATATTGTGAATTGTGTTTTTTACGTGTTCGTCTGGACCTCCTGCCTACATCTGTGGTAAGTGACAGGTTATTTTCACAATCTTGTTGTATTTCCAATTCTGTTAATGAAATAAATATCATGAATTATTTGATCGTATGCTAACAGGCCATCACAAAATTCCTGTATCTGCCCCGTCTCTAAAGACCTCGATGTTAAAAAGAGACGTAAAGCAGTTAAAAAAAAAAAAATGTATCTGCCGACAACCAAATACGTTAATTATTATGGACACAATAGCCAAGTATATGAATGAGTGATACCATTACATACCAAATACCACATTTTCTACTTTATATATACCTCCTGATAGAAGAAATAGATGAAGACCTGTGGAAAGATGAATAAGGCAAACAATCCTGGACATATATAGATGAACCACAAACCCATGATGAAGGTTCTGTATGTATAGCATCCCTACAACAGTTTTACCCCTAACATCATCCAGGCCTTGAACAATGTAGGTAATTTTGTTCTTATTGTTGTCATTATTTTGACTTTTCATTTCTATAATTTTTCTTTAATACTAGTAAACTTAATTATTGTTACTATAAAAACTAAGAAAGAAATAATCAATTTCCATAAACAGCATGTTGGAATAGATGCACAAAATCATGGGAAAGGTCAGAACACTGAAATTTTCTGATTTTAACACATATGAATCTCAGAGGAACTAACTGAAGTTAACCACGTAAAAGCCAGACCCTTCCTCTATCCTATTTTTATTAGCTAACATCTTCATTTTATATCTGTCAAATTCCAGTTACAGAATCTCGGCTCAACAGCTGTGGGCAAGTGTCTTATAACCCAGTTCCTCATCAAATCAATCTTCTAGATCAAATCTCCCTTTCTCTGAGCAGTAGCTTAGGTACTGCAACGGTGAAAAGATCATCACTGTAAGGTATTATCTAAAGTATTTACAGGGTGTCCACAAAAGGAGTCCCTGATTTCAAAATGTAAAATCTCAAAACCAAAGATTGACAGAAGAATGCAAAAACGTTATTTTTATTGTGAAAGCTGTAATAATTTCATACAGAAATTACGAATTTTTTTTTGCAAAAGCTGTTAACAGAAGGCACAGTAATCACAGTAAATATGTGCTTATAAATAGTGTTTCAAAGCCTAGAACAATCAGTTCCACCACTGAATGAAGCAGCAAAGGATGTTAGTGTAACGATCGAAGAAGTTGAAATCATGCTGGAAGAGCTTGGATCATTGATCTGTGTGGCTACGGAATCCACTTCTGATTTTCATTCGTCTGGAATGATTTGGGAAAACCATGGAAAACCCAAATCTGGATGCCCAAATGAGGATTGAACCAGCGTCTTCTCGAATGCGAGGCCAGAGCATTAACTGTTCATCCACCACGCTCGGTCCATTTCTGTTGAGACACTGCAGGTTGTAATGGCAAACTTCATTCTGCTTTTGTGGCGCCTCTGTGCTTCGAGTGACAGGTATTTTGAAAACATTTGTGATGTTATTAATTCATCGCAGAGACTGCTTGCAGAGGACGAGTTTATTTATACATTCTAATACAAGTTGTACAGCCTACAGCGCCATCTGTTAACTGCTTTTATAACTTTTGGTTTAAACTTCTGTATTAAATTCTTACAGCTTTCACAGTAAAAATATCGTTTGTTGCATTCTTCTGTCGATCTGTTTCCGATATTTTACATTTTGAAATCAGGGACTCCTTTCGTGGACATGCTGTAATTTCACTGTGATGTAATAAATGTGTTTGTCCACTGCTGTAGTCCAGTTCTCTACAGGAAACATAAAAATTGATACCTGAACTCTATTACCCTCATGCAATACTAGATGCAAACTAGAGAATGCGTACTGCACTCTAAGAATAAAATTAGCAAGATAAAAATAATGAAGGAAAAATTGGAAATTTTGTCTCTCTGTCTGTCAGAAAGTGAGGGAGACATTAATTACCTTAATGTAGTCCACAAATTCACGAAGTAAATTTGAGGCTTCATCAGTGTCAGCATTTTCGTCAAACCCTTCTTCCTCAACACTAAAAGCTGCTTTCATCTTAAGATACTCTTCATGTTCTTGGCGCTCTTTTTCTTCACGCTCCCTCCTTTCATCCTCTTCCCGCTGTTTCTGTTCCTGGGCAGCACGCTCCTCATCCTTTGCACGTTCCGCCTCACTCTGCTCCTGTCTGCGTTTTCGCTCCTCCCTCTCCCTCTCCTCCAACTATCACATGTTTACAGGTAAACAAAGGAAAATTAATTATTTGTCACACTTCAATTTTTGTGTTAGTGTATGTAAATAAAGATTGAGTCAGGGATCAGATATGTTTCAAAGAGAGGTCCAGGGTCAAGATGGAATTTGGCTCAAATTCTGTTGACAGGGAAGTGTCATTATGCTGCACAGCTCCTAGGAAAGTGATTGTGGCACCACATAGTGCAGCAAGTTAATTAATCAGGCACTGGAATAGCATGATTAGATTTTAATATGAGAGGAAAAGTGAGTTATTAGTAAGTATTGGAAATATTGGTGTGACAGTATTTGACGTGTGGATCACTGGTCCAATAACATTTATACAAATAATCAGCGAGTGCACAAAGGAAGCCCTTTTGTACCTATAGATCAACATTTTTAGCTTGCATATGAAATCAAATCTATCATATTTTCTTTATGCAAGTTTTAACAGTATTATCTTGTCAAATATTTAATTTAATTGTGAGTTTAACAATACAATGGATTTTACAGTATTAATGATCAGTAAAATTTGGAGATTATTAGCTAGAAAACTGAGATGTAGTTTGTCACAGGAAAATGAGAACATGATTTCAGAATTTAGATTTGAAATGGAACAATAGTAATATTAGTAATTTAGGAGTTTTCGGGATTAATGTAACATTAGATTATTAATTATAAACATATAAGATTTGGAATATGGTAAAATAATTGGTTATCCGGCAAGAGGGTGCAAGAATCCATTATAATTTTTGTGGAATAATTATTAGTACCAAACAATTAGGGCATAAATTTTGGTATATACTTCAGTTTTGGGAAAAAAATAATAATTTGAATTTGGTAGTATAATGTAAAGTGGGGTACCTGCCAATGTGGCTGCATGAATTAAGGTGCCACGTGTAAGTTCAACAGGATCAGTTTTGAGTCATGGTTCCTGTATACTGGCTGTCATGATTGTGGTTTTTGGGTGGGCAAATGTTTTGGCTCGGGGGCCACTTTGTGGAAGCGGAGGCTAGCAAAGGGCCGAACCTTTTAAAAGGATTACATTCTTTAGTTAACTTTGAGTTTCAGAGAAGGTATAAATTGTACCATAAAAAAAATCAATAAACATAAATAAAATATATGTAGACCCCAACACAAAGAACATTTTCCAACAAATTTCTTCATACATGGAAATTTTTCAGCATAGTTTTGTACAAATTAACTAATGACACAGTATTAAACATTTCTTTCAGAATAAGTTCAAGCTGTAGCTCCTCAGGTGCTGTACCAATATCTGCAGTGATGGAATGAGAGAAAAAATTGTATTTAAGCTCAATTTTCTTGTCCTAAAATCTTCTTGTGACCACATCCTCCAAAAGTCTGCATACGACCACTAATCTTAGTAGATTCACTTTCGGCACTTCCTGTTTTCCTAATGAAGGGAAATGTTAAAAACTGGCTCCACATGCTTACCTTGCAAATACAGCTAGTTTTGCTTTGAATGATTTTACATGCTAACATATGTGCAAACATCTCTTTTCCCTACAATGTCACATTCAGTTCATTCACTTTCCCAAATATTTCAGCTGCAAACATCACCTCATATGTCCACTCCTCACATTCTAAGTTTTTAACAAAATCATGAGATATCTTCTTCATGTCCATGTAACATACCTTAGAATTTTGTAATTTTACATAGCAAAATTGGTTTATTGAATAGTGTGCTTAGTTGAGTAACACAATACTGCAGCTTTAAATTCATTTTTGGAGATAATTTAGGAAATAATTCAAACACTATAATTAATATAGGTAATAATTCAAGTATAAACAGTAGATCCAAGCAATAAATCTAACTAAACAGATGTAGGAGAACTTAACCTAAAATCTGGATATACAATATTTGATTTCAAATAATTTCACTAAGATCAATATTTTTCTTCACTTTAAGAGACTTTCAAAATAATAGACAGTGAAAAGACAATAAATCTTGTAGCTAGAGAATTCTATTATAAAGTATGAGTGCATTAAAAGTGAAATACTGGTACTGAAATTTATCACGTAATTTTTCATTTTAAAATTCAAAACATCAGATGTTAGTAAATATATAGGAAAACAACTTGTAGGAAGACAGTAACGTCATTTCTGCTAAAACAACATACTAAAATTTTGTAAAGCTTAGTATAGTCTAAAGATTGTTTTTTTTTCTTTAATATTATATGGTAAAGGTAAACACATGCTTAAAGCAAAGTTAATAATTTCAGTCATATACATAAATTCAAGGAAAGGAATAGTATTCAAAATAAAGTTTAATCATATACAAAGAGTTCTAGTAAGGTTCATTTGAATTCGCAAAGTTATTGGATTGAGACAAAAGAAAATAAATTTTGGTGCCAACGAAACATGGTTATGATGGCTTTTCTAGAAAGTATTTACTAGAGTGATATTTCACAATTTAATAATAAATCGAAGAAGGCAGTTAGAGACTTCATATTTGCACAATAGGTGTTTTTGAATACGTAAAATTGTTTAAAGAAACTTTTAGATTGTAACTTTAATAACAGGCAACTTTAATTAGTTCAATTCTATTTTTGGTTTACGAATTTTATTTTACCCTTTTGAAAATAGTAGACATGACTTGTTTGATATCAAATGAAAGAACAGCCCATTAGAAGTAAAATGAAAGTTGTTTCAGTTACATAACTGCAAAATTGTAAGAGTTATTAACAGGTTTAGGGAATATTAGAAAATTATTTTTTTAGGACTAAACTATCAAAGCTACAAATTTTTTTTATAAGGATAAGAATTAACACTTTTTAAAGGATCTAGCTACTCTCAAAATTTCAGAGTGATAGGAATATTTTGTCATCAAGGTCAAGAAATCTGATGAAATCTCAAGCTTGGGAACTAATATCTGATCAGTTAATCGGACTATTCTCGTGGGAAACCCGAAAGTCTTGCGTTCCCACGGACATCTCTATAAATAGCAGCCCAAATTTTTCTTCCCCCCAGTCTTCCAGATTCAGTTAGTGTGACCATGCTGGTTTGCAGTGCTGAGTGGGCACACAGATAGTAGGATGCAGATCGCGGGCAAACATGTATAACTTTGAAGCTAGCGTGTGGCGAAACTAGAACACCTCATGTGTTTGTAAATCCAGTTAGTGGTCTGTCTCAAATGTGTTAATCAAAACTGCATTTTAATCTTTGGGAACATTGGTCTAATGCCAATTTAGCTTTGTGACTTTGTTTAAAATTGAAGAATATAGAGACTATCTACCAGCATATCTTTGCGACTGTTATTATTTGTAACCTTTCTTAATTTGGGGTATTATCAAGCTAAGTAGCGACCTCATTAAATTAGCAAAAGCACGAACTGAGGCTATCCTAGGCACGATTACTGTAAATGCTGAGACTGAAGGTATGCACTCACCCCAATGCAGCTTAAGGTCTTACATCCGGAAATGAGAGGATTTCATTTGACAATGCCCAGACTCTTTTTATCACTTAGCCCAGGCTCAGCCACCTCACACTGTTGTGGTAAATTATGTTTTCGTATTGAGTCTCCACATCCTTGAGAAAAGATCCGAGCTGTCAATGATGGAGTGCCCTTGCTCTGATCGTGTTCACCACAATAACAATAGGAGCTACTGCAAGCTTTACAAGGGCTCTTTTCATGGAAAATGTATGAAAAGCAAGATATCACTGCCTATGTCTCATATTTGTAACTTCTTAAAAAAAAAGCTTAACTACACTTACATTTTTCCAATGAAAGCTTTGAACTCAACTATTGTAATGTTAGCCACTTTTTTGCAGAACAAGTCAGTTTTCTCCACACAATTCACAGCACACTGAAGCAAGTGCTGACCAGTAGTTCCATCTTTCATTGAATCTAGGCCAAGTAATTCCACTGAGATGATTATTATTATTATTATTTTTTTAATTTCAGGAATAAAGGTGACTAATGGTGCAGTGTGTTTGCTATCTGTGTGTGCTCTCATCCAGCACCAAAGAAAATCAAACAAAATCGTTCCTCGCAATCTTCAGCTGTTCTGTGAGTTTGTTACTAATTGAGTTAAAGCACCACACTATAACCCTTTGTGACATTGAAATTCTTTCAAATCTACTTCTAACATCGGGACACAATATGTTTACACACACTACCATACACTGCATAATAAAAACGCCATCTGAAAAAGGCTTTTTATGTTTGGAATGGTTGTAGTCTACCATGAAACTTGTGTCTGTAGTGCTATTTTGAAGTGTTGATTGCCTCGAAAATTAAGTTAGTAGCTTTTTAAGCCTTTTCAAACACTCCACAAGTTTTATTATTCACTCTTCCTTGGAAAGATTGCAACAAAATTAGATACATTTTGTTTTGTAATGTTGTTTGTAATACAGTAACTAGGATGGCTACGTCAATATATGTGCACAGTGTAGATACCTAGTGGCAAATATGAGATGAATCTTCAGTTGCGCAGGGTCACCAATCCACCACTGAAGCAGGCGTGATGACTGCACTTCACATTCTTCAAAATTCATGATGATCAATACTCATGACTTAAAGAGGCTACATCAGTTCATGATTGAAAATGGCTGAAAACTACTTAAAAATGTTCATGGGTTAGTATTTGAATAGATAAGAAGGGTTGTTATTAGTGGTGACACCAGAACTTTTTTCTAGTTAAAGGTGGTAAATGAGGATTTCTATAAAACAACTAGATACGTAGTCAGTCTGGAGTCTGTTTAGAATATCAATCTGTTAAAGTGATATGTGATGAGATTAGTCAATTGAAGCCACATGTGATGGTTAGTTGTAGCCATACTGTGCACTCATTGTGAGACAATATGTGATTAATTTTTGAAAATGGAACAGTGAATTTAAACTTTGAAATCTCTAAAACTTTGAATTGATAATTAGTTATTCTATAAAGATTGAATATTTATATTGTGATAACCTTTTCCACGACAAACCTAGCAATCTTCTATGGATCGAAGAACCAATTTAGGCACACTAAACTGTACTGGTGTTGTTTCAAGTGAATGACTAACACTAAATAGTAATAATTATAATTTGTGGTCAGTTTAAAATTTAATACACGCCTATTTATTATAAATTGATCATTTATTGTCAATTATGCCAGATGTTGAGTGGCGACTGTTTAAACTCAAAAGAAACGTGTAATCTTCACCTAATGACTTTATTGATCATTTAAATAGAATTTTGTGTATATTTTATACTCTTTTAGTACCAGCACTGCAAGTTGCAAAAACAATATGTCACTGGTATCTAATAAGGAACATCTACACAACAAATGCATGCTCCGGTGCAAATTTCTTGACACATCCATTTCTCACCCCTTTTTTTTATCTAAATTTCTTTCGGTGTAATTTTTTTTAAATTCTTTCAGAGTTTTTGTAAATTATTCACCACTTATCAAGGCAACTTATTTCAATCGCAGGACCAAGTCTCCCCATCTCAAAACAGGACATAATGAAAGAACGTTCAATACAGTATTAGTTTCAAAAATAGTCATGTCAAATTCATTCTTAAAAAGAACTCCAAAAATAATTACCTCTCTCTGGGCTTTACGTTCAGCCTTAGCTTCAAGTTTTGCTCTCTTTTTAGCACCAAGTTTTGTATCAGACATGTCAATGATATCATCAGCATCCTGCTGTGCTGCAACTTCTTCAGTATCAGATTCATCGGGCACTATAACAGAGGCAAAAGGTACACATCAATGCAATGCATATGGTTTACTTTGGTGTCTAAAATCTCATTTCAGAAACTAGAAAACAATAGCTCTATATTATCTATGGGATTATACCGACGGGTACAAAAATTTATCTTTAATATACTTTAATCATTACATTTTCTTGAAACAGTGCCTTTAAATAAGATTTAATTGCACCTGACATCCAATTCAGAAAACATTCACTTACAAGGAGAATTCTTCAGTGCTGAAATCATGATCGTAGAACAAACATATCTGATAAATGGTATACGACCTCAGGATTCTCGCTCTATAGCAGTTCTGCCTGGTGGGCCTCCATTTAAGAGAAATCGGGAGTTAAAAATTGTGTGTGAATGATCCATACATATAGAGAAGACTATTACCTATTAGCACCAGTTTAGCCGTGCGCATTGAGGCGGTGTACTTATGTATGTGTCACGGGTTTGATCGCACCGACTGTCAACTTTTTTTTATCGTTATTCGTTTTTGCAACATTTCAAATTTGTTTTAAAACAAATTCACCAAATTATTTTCATTTGGGGAATACACAAATGTTCGAAATCAGGAAAGCTGACGAAAGAACTGTATATACATTTTTTTGATTTAGTCACTAAACCATACATCAGGAATGAAATATTTTTTTGTTATTGGTCGGTTTATTGGGTGGCTTTGTTGATACAAAAGTTTATGCTCAAATTTTTGTCAAATGAAAGTGGAAAAGTTACTTGGACAATAAAAGTGATACCATCAAAATGTACGCACTTATGTCAGCCATGTGTTGTCTCTTTCTATCTCCAGATAAAAATACTATTTAAAAATCTTCAAATTGCAAGATAATCATGAAATATTTTTTTATTATGAAGATACATTCCATTATTCACCACATTTTGTTATGACCTGAAAAAATATGCATGGTAAATTTCAATTTTAATGAAGGAAAGATCGGAATTTACAAATGTAAATGAAATATCCTTTCCTACTTCAATAATAAAAATTCTATTTCTCTGCAGAAGGATATTTGTTATCAAATTTTCTGGTGTGCATATAATTTGTGATTCAAGTGTTTTGCGTGATTTATAGCATCCAAACATTTGTGTATTCCTCAAACGAAAATAAATAACTTGGTGAAATAAATTTGTAATGCAGCAAAAGTGAAAAACAATGAGAACAAACTACGCAAAAAAGTTAGTGCTCGATGGGATCGAACCCGGCATCACCCACACAGGAACTCACCACCTTAACGCACACAGCTAAATCGATGCCAAAAGCTGATAGTCTTCTTTATAGGTATACATTATTTACACACAATTTTTACAATTTTAAATCCTCGATTCCTTTTAAACGAACGCCCACTAGGCAGAAATGCTTTAGGGTGAGAAACCTGAGGTGGCATGCTATTTATCAGAATTGTGCGATTGCAATTTCCACACTGAAGACCTCTCCTAGTTAGACGCATTATAAGACACAATCCACTAAATGATTTTTTTTTAAAACAAACAGTATTTCATTATTACTGAGCAATACTGAAAAAAATTACTAAACTACAATTTTAGGATTTAAAATTAATGTCAGCAGGTTTCCTATCAGTTACTATTCTTTCTAATGATTAAATCCTTAGATAATAAAGAAAAGTAGAATTTGTTGTAAAAGTATAAGACCCTTTCGCTGAAATGTATTATTTTCATTTACGTTATTTTAAGTTGTGGTTATAAATAGAATCTATGGATGTATAAATGTGTTACGGCACTTGGCACTCTTATTAAATGATGTTAACTGGAAAATATGGTACAGCCATCATATATAAAATGTAGCATTGATAATTTAAAGTTAGTTTGTTTTGTGAACACAATGTTAGAAGTTTGTATCTACTTAATAATTACATGTAGTTATATTTTTATGTCTCATTTTAAGTGGATTTTAATTGTAATTAGTGAATATTGTCTGTTTGAGTTGTCATTTAATGTTCGAGAAGTGTGTGACAGCATTTTTGTATTTGTCAGGAACTTTTGATGTTACTTATAAAACACTATTGGGCCACAATGCTAACAGGAATCTATGTCAGTTTTATCATATAAGTAGCATTTGTCTGCTGCTGCTGCATCGCGTATGTGTGCTTTGGTATGTGTAAAAATGACACTGCATTGGTTCTTTAACCAGCTGCTAGAAATGGTGATCTGAGAATAGATCGAGAATGTTTCCCTGCCACCAGTACTGTGAACGTAATTACTCCAATCAATATAAGCCAGGTTGAAATCATCTCCTAGTATTATAACATGATCCTAAAAATGTTGAGTGACAGTTACGTCGGCATCAGGTGGATGATAGAAGGGGCCATGACAAATTTTGTCCTTCCTATGTTCAGTTTAAGCCATATGATTTTGCAGACGCTATCAACGTCTATTTCATTACATGTGTGGTACCCACTGACAGTTAAAGATACACCATATCCATGAGAATGTAATCTATCCTTACGAAAAACGTTCATAGTGTTCTTAGAAATTTTTGTGGTACTTATATCCAGTTTTAACCAATTTTCTGACAGATTACGATATCCACATCTGTGTTATTAATAACACTTGCAAGTTATTTGTTACAAGCACTTCTACACTTAACTGCTAGATCTTTTAACTGTCAATATTCTCTTAAGCTCCTCCTACAATGCAGCGTTGCATTTGATTGGGTTACCTATAACTCTATTTCGTGTTCCGGGTCTCCCTCTCTCAGTCTAAAAACCCTTCCAGTGCATTCCACATGATCCCTGCCACCCGTGTAGATGATTCACATGTGTAGTGCACACTGACCTATTAAATGGAACCCTACACGATTCAACCCTATGGCAAAGATCAAGAAATCTACTACTAAGATCATCACAGAAACGTCATAGTCTCTGGTTCTACCCCTCAATACGGCTCTGAACCAGAGGTCCACAATCAACTAAACCTACAATGCTGCAAATGGGTAGCTCTATCGATGTCCTTTGTCCACTGGCCTTAGATTTCACCTATCAGCTAGCCACTGGAAAAAAAGAGGATAACCTCCGACCCAAAGCAGAAAGTATCATTGGTGTCAACATGTAACACAGTCTGCAGTTGGCTGTATCCTGTCCATTCTATGGCATCCCAGATGGCCTGTTCCATATCTCGGATCAAGCCACCCCGGATACACACTAAATGGATATTGGATTTCTTACCTGAACAAACCACTATTTCCCTAAGGGGCTCTATTAACCGCCTATCATTAGAGCTTCCAACTACCAGAATCCCCTTCTGCGATTACTTAGACCTAGCAGGCTGGAGGGTCGCCAACTCACAGGATGACAATTGTGGAACTGGATCGGCCTCCGACAATATATCAAACCTGTTGTACATTTGAACATGCTCAGCATCCTGACCTTTAAGCCTGTTCGACTGCCACCATATGCGGATTTGAAATCCAGTAACCACAGCCTCTATCTTCTCAGCTTAGGTTGCAGGTGCAATGGTTGACATGGGAGATGTAGGCAGCATTACTATGTCAGTGTTTCCATATCACATCTGCTGCAATCTTCCACGGCAGCTTCTAGCTGTGTAACTTTCGCTAGCACAGCTGCAAGCTGTGCGTGCAGATCAGCCATCTCAGCACCGTGTCTGTACACAGCAATTGCAGTTCCTAGACATACTATCCATCTATCTATATATCTTTTACACTTGTTCAACACATACCCTGATATCACATGTAAAACACAACAAAAAATACGATGAAAAACTAGGCTGCTGCTCTTAATTATGAGCACTGGGTATAAACAATAATTCATTAGAAATTAAATGAATCTATGACATCAACACCACTAAAAAATAAAATATAACATAAAACTGCACTGCTACTAACGTGTACTGACTACAAACAGCAAACACTCTGAGATTAAACTAAACAAATGCACACCACTAAAAGATAAAATACAACACAAAACTATGCTACTGATCTCAAAGACTACTCAACTGCTACTAATGTGTAATAACTGCAAACAGTTAGAAGTTAAACATCTCTGGTATCAGATATGTTATACTGTACTGAATAATAAATTATTAGTCTTGGACCAATTAGACCATAGGTAAATTTCCAGTAAAAAAGTCAATCACTCGAAGTACAACAGTAATTTATAAAGATGATAACACTTTAAAAATAAAATGATTTGCCTTAAATGTCCAAGATGTTTCTAATTTCCACTTGACACCTGCTCGTAAATTTTCAAAGGTTGAAATATGTATGATCTAACCTCCTACCCAAAGCTGCCGCTTAGTCTCGAAACAAACACTTTTAAACTCTACTTCCGCAACAGTTATGCTACAAATATGTTCACTGTACAAAATCTGTCCCTGGAATCATGGCCAAAATCAACTGTTTCTACCTTCCATAGCTCATTGCAAAAACCTGGTTATATCTGGACTGTTCTGCCCTAAATTCTGGAAATTTCCATGTCATGTGACATGACCAACCACTCGAACATTGTCAAAAATTACCAAATTTTTAAAACATTCCCCACTAATCCTCAAACTTGTAACCCTGACAATTTTAAATGACTTTTTCTATTTCTATGAATATTCTATTTCTCATGAATATTAACTTTCCCCTTCAAATCTTAATCCCCTGTAAAAGCTTTTATAGCTGAAACAATTCTTATCCATCCTAGCTTGTTTTCATATTACAATCACCCTATGTATCCACAGTAGATGTTGGACATGATGTGCCTGGAATGCAATCGACTTGGAACCACGCAGTTTTGTTCCACAACTTTAATCATAATTAAATTAAGACAGAATTTCGTGTTAACCAAATGATTTATTTTCTTCCATTAAAGTTGAAATCTCAATGAATCTCAAGGTGTTTTATTTAAATTTCGATCATGCACCATCGTAGACCTTGCATCGTATGCTCTAATGCCTCCAAGGACTTTTTATGCGTCATTGTACATTCATCCCAAACGATCAATTTGCAATGCTCAGATCTTTGGCCATCTTAAAGTTCTTTAAAGGCTGCATGTTACAGTTTCATTGATTTGCATATTCAACAGCAAACTTGTATTCTGAATGCGCTGTTTGACTGCCTTCCTACAATGTAGTTGCAATTCCTGATAAAGCAAGTGCAAGTGCAATTTCATTCTGCGAACGAATCGTTGCCAAAATCAAAAAAGTTTTTCTAGTTCTACCAGGAGTGTGTAAGAAGAAAATCCATCTACTTCCATCATTCACAACTTTCATTAGCATATTTTTGTTGCCAATTCAACAGTGGAATATTTGTTCGAACTTATTCCCTCAGTGCATCACGATCATATTGGTTTTAAGGGGTTTCAGCTATTGATTAAATGTGTCATGCATCAGATTTGCCTAGGAAATTAGTGCTGTAGTTACTTCGTGTTTCAATAATTGCTTCTTTCAACATGAACTTTAAGACATTTTCAGTAGAGTCCATAACATCAGTCTTTCTCAGTAGGCTCTCTTTGGAAAGACAGGAGATACTGGAGAAGACTGTTCTCAGCAGACCCAACCAAAGGATGGAAGCTTTCCAGTATGATGACATTTTAATATTAGAATATTCTAATTTCAATATAGCACCCACATTATTTAAATTGATCTCCAACAATCCTTTTTTCCATAAGAATTATTTTTTGTAAATATTATCTTTTAATAAGCCATAATCATTGATCATTCTGGCAAAATTGGAAATATAATTGCTACATGTTGTAAGGCACCCTTTAGTTCACCAAAAGTACTCCCACTAGCCATCCCCAGTAGTAAAATGTTCTATAGATCAAATATAATCTTCACGGGTGTTCAGCCGGATGGTGTCAAAGTAACACGACGTTTCGACAGCAAGCTCGGCTGTCTTCATCGACCTCCGACGAGAGCGAAGCAGGACACTACACGCTGTCAAAGCGGCTAATGACACCAGTCGGGTGCCGCGGGCATACGCGGACTAACCATCGACCAATCAGGGGGGAGGGTCTCCATCGGCCGGGACCGCTGGCACTCCCTGGTGGGGCGGGTACGCTCTGATTGGCCAGACGCCCCACGCGGGCAGGTAGATAAGGAGTCGCGTCGAGGAGCTAAGTCAGTCGACGCGGTGACAGCCAGCTTACGATAGCCAGCAAACACCGATACCTGATGAAGACAGCCGAGCTTGCTGTCGAAACGTCATGTTACTTTGACACCATCTGGCTGAACACCCGTGAAGATTATATTTCATCACTATGCTGGGAAAGTCTATACTCACACGTTCTATAGATCAATTGTGAAGTCGTTTAAGCTGGACTTAGTTTTTTTTTTTTTTTTACCTGCTTTACGTCTCTTAACAGCGAGGTCTTTAGAGACGGGAAAGGATGGGGGCAAGGAATAGGAAGGAATTCAGCCATGGCCTTTTGAAGGAAGCATCCCGGCATTTGCCTGGAGTGATTTGGGAAACCATGGAAAACCCAAATCTGGATGCCCGGACGGGGATTCGAACCGCCGTCCTCCTGAATGCGAGGCCAGAACGGCTGGACTTAGAAATTTCAAGAAGAGTAATTGTCAACATGAAGGAATATCCCTGTATTCATTTGCACAGTGAAAACTTATCATTAAATTCATTTTAAAGTGTATTCATTATATCTGGAAAAATGTATTTTAAAAGATAATTAAGTTTATCCACATTTTGAAACATGCGATCAGGAAAGTAAAAATCTAAGATTTGAAATAGCTTTGAATCGAGTAAAGCTACAGCTGTTCTTTTATCTTTTGTCCCAAGAATTTTGATAGTAAAATTAACTAATTTGGTAAAGTTTAGTTAGCAGTTTTAATTAAGAGAAAAAAATGAACTTTTTTAACTAAAAGGAATACAATTGAGAAATCAAATTCCAACCATAGAGGAAAGAAATATATGGAGACGATGCAAAGGACCTTAACCACGCATTGAAGTGACGCCGGGCGGAGGTGGAGTGGGGAGGCGTAGCCGCGATATTACCTATCCATACAGACACGGGGAACATGTACGAAAATCTCAAGGGGACTCTCAGTCTGGTGATGGATTATTATGTAACTCGATGAGACAAATAAAAAATGAAGAATAAATTTTTTTGATATCCTGCTTAGTTTTAGAGATATTCTGTCTCAAATGTGATATGTTTTTGGTTGAAATTCAGAAGAAAAAATTGGTCATAGTCAAATTTGATGATGGAGTCTTATTTAAAAAGACGAGACAAATAAAAATAAAAAATAAAAATTTTCAATATCTCGCCTAGTTCTCAAGATATACTGCCACAAAAGTGAGGTGTCTTGAGTTGAAATGCAGAAGAAAAATTTCACAAAAGTCAAATTGGATGATGGATTCTTATGTAACACGACGAGACTAATCGAAAATAAAGTATAAAATTTTTCGATATCTTGCTCGGTTTTCGGTATATACTGTCTCCAAATTGAGGGGATTCGGTTGGGATGCGGCCTGGAACAAAAATTAATTCTGCCAAAGCTACAATGAATTACACGGTGCACATGCAGAATTGATATTTCAGTTTTATTACTACCACTTGTGGTTAGGTTGAAATGTGGAACCAGAATAAAAATAGTTATCTTGTTACCATACATCGTAAGCTTAGTTGGGAATAGCTGGAAGTAGTTTACATCACTATAGACGTTTTGTCACTAACATAGTTCTCATGAAATTACTAACAATAACAGATAAATTCTTTGTCCCTTATGTAACAATAAAGCCATTCTGGTACAGACAGCATTTAGACCGAACCACAATCTCCATTAAATTGCCACTACAGAATCAAACTATGTACACACACCCACGTATTTGAATCGCAAACTGCATTTCGGGTAACAACATCGTTTGCTTCATCAAGATTCCTAGATTGCATAGCATAATTTAACACATTTAATTTCATTATACACTTTCAGTATAAACTGCAATGTGACGAAAGAAAGCGCGATACTAAATTCACTGAATCGTGATGTAAATATCACCCCTTTAAATCTCATTTTCAACACTCGTAAAAAGGTAATGGTAGTCTATTATGTGCAAAATAGCAAGGTATGCTGATTTTCTACACTACACCAACAAAAATTGAGAACAAAGTCATCCTATTGAGAGCTATGACTAAATATTTATATACAGGCACCAAACTTGCTAATACCTACTGCACACTTCAATAACAATAATTACAATGCAACTTACTTATGAAATGATATTCCAGGTTCTTTACTCTCTGGCCTATTTGTGAACTGTATGCAACTCAAGATGGCATTTTAAAAAAATTAGACACATTAGAAAATGAAATAATCACAGTATCAAACACAATGTGAACTTAGCAATTGTAGGAATACGTAATATGGCCGCCGCCACCGTGCATGCGCATTATCAGCTGAGAGTTTAGAGGCGGCGTCACGGATTTAACGTTATTTCGTCTCCATATGTTTCTTTCCTCCACGATTCCAACAGGCTGTAGTAGTGTACTCACTAATGTTATGGGAACTTGGTGAGTTTGTTTTCTCGTATGAATGTGCTTAACCTGCAATCTTCAATGAAACTGTTGTCTGATGCTTTATAGACGTATCTGGCACCGACAATGTACAAGTGAACTTTATCAAGAATATAGGTATTGTGTTACTCTGAAACTGTGTCAAGTGACTTTATTTCAATTACCCTTCGCATTTGGGGTTTAATACGAATGTGTGGCGGCCAATTTCTTAAATATTATAGGTATCAGAAGGCTACACATGGTCAAGAACTTAGCTGTTCACAGTTCGATTAAAGTGTTAACCCCCCCCTCCCCCCCATGCAACATTTGTGCCTGACAATGACTCTGTTGACTATGCACCGATCGTGTTTCACAGGAAGCCATATTCCATTAATTTCACAAAATAGATCCACTGTCAAATAATCAAAACAAATTAATATTGGGTGAGATTTTTCTTTACTTTTTTAGTAAACCATCATAACTGCAGGATTATTCAATAGTTATTAAAATGTAATAAATATTATTTTGGGACATTTATATTGCATATTTCACAACATAAGCTCTCCAAGTTATTAAACTCACTACGATTAACCAACTACATAATGGAAAAATTCAATATAATGGCACTGAGTAGATACTTTCAATGAAAATTGTTTTGGACAATAATTGTTAAAAAGGTTTTTTAAAAAATATTTATATATCCATTATTCTGTTACCAATCGCTTGGTCCATACAGTACACCTTTCATCTAAGAAAATAAGGTTTATTTATTTAAATCAGTAGTCAGGTAGATCAGTGGTTAGTGCACCTAACTTGGAAATTAAGAGTTTTCAGATACATAAAGGCTCCGTGGTTTGGATTCTACAACTTTAACAGAAGTGGAATGCACAACAACTTGAAAATGTGATGGCAAGTTGTAAGGCTGTTATATATTTACTAGCCCCAAAACCCGTAAAAAATGACGGGTTTAACGGAGTGTTAGGGGGCATCCACTAATTACGTGAGGTGTTTTTCCGGATTTCTGGACCCCCCCCTCCCCCTTGGTGAGATTTCGTGAGATCTGGCCGGACCCCCCCCCCCCCCCTCTGGTGAGATCAGGTCCGTGACAACCCCCCCTAGAAATCGCTCTCGAAACTTTTGTAGACTTTTTTTTTTTTTTTTTTTTTTTTTTAGGTCACACCCTAACTTTTTGACGAAATACCCTCCTAAAATCGACTTAGGCGCAAATTGTAGACCTTTTTTTTGGCTCTACTATCCCCAAATTTTTCGCAAAATCTCACGTGAGATTTCCGTAGACCCCCCCCTCCCCCCTGGTGAGATTTGGTGAGATTTCGCTGGACCCCCCCCCCCCCCTATTTCACCTCACGTAATTTATGAACGCCCCCTTATGGTAATTTATTTCGCTGCAGTTGCTTAACTAAATAGAATTGTTATAAAATAAAGCTCATTGTAATTTATCATCCCTTGTGCTGTAGCAAAAAGCTACAGTTGTCAACTTGGTCCAGGTTGCATTTCAGCCTAACCACAATCTCCGCTAATATTGCCGCTAGAAAAGCAAAGCTTCAATCACACGCGTATTAATACTGCACATACCCTATATTGCATGCCAGTGTCATCATCCATCGTGATTCCAAATCTTCACATGTTCTTACACCTTTCTTTCTTATTACCTGTGATGAAGATCGATACTTAAACGGCCGAGACAGCTTTCCTCGGCTGAAATAATGACCCCAGTGAAAACGAAGGATGCTAAAAATAAATCTTAACAACTTAAGTTATGCCACGTAATATTTATTGTGGTTTAAGTCACGTATATCGTGATCAATTTGGAACTTCAAAGCATGTAATGATTTCAGCAACAAAAAAACCTACATCTACATCCATACTCTGCAAGTCACAAACATTGTGGGTGGCAGAGGGTGCTAAGCACAAATCCTAAACCCGCCCATTCCACTCCCGAATAGCGCGAGGAAAGAAGGAATACATAAAAGCATCCGTACGGCATCTTATTTCTCTAATCTTATCCCTCTGGTCATTATGACCTAAATAGGTTGGCGGAAGAAGTATTTCATTGCACTCGAAATTTAAATTTTTTCGCATATTCTCCAATAAATTCGAATGCAAGCTACGTCGTCTGTCTTCCGAACTATCCCAGCCCAATCTATGTATCAATCCTGTGATGCTTTCATAAGGGCTGTAGCAACAAGTCACAAATTGAGCGGCCCTCCTCTGCACCCTCTCCACTGAGTCAATCAGAACCTTGCGATACGGATCCCAAACTCCACAACAGTAATCCAGATGCGGACGCACTAGTTATCTATACGCTATCTCCTTTGTATGAGCATTACAATTCCTCAAAATACGACCTATGAATCACAATTTAGAATTCGCCTTGCCTACGACAGAAGTTATGTGCATGTCCCATTTCATGTTGCTTTGTACTATCACCCCCAGATACTTCAGGGAATCAACCGTGTCAACTGCTGTATTGTTTATTTTGTACTCGTGAACAAACCGATTCTTTTTGTTACTTATCCGCATTGCCATGCACTTTTTGCAATTAATTGTAAGTTCCCATTTACGGCACCAATCGAAAATAGCATCCAAATCGCGCTGACCTGATAATTAATACACCAATTTAAATGAAATACACTTTTTTTCCAGTGTTCTAGCAATTCATTTCTTAGCAATTGCTTAACTAAATACAATTGTTATAAAATATAATTCAATGTAATTACTCTTGCTTTGAGCTGTAGTAAAAGGTTTCAGTTTACATCCTGACCCAGGTTGTGTTTCAACCTAACCATATACTATGCTAAACTTGCCGCCAGAAAAAAGGTACTTTAATCTTACGCATATGTACTGTAAAGCATTACATGTACTGTAAAGCATTTTAGTGGCAATAATGCATCACAATATAAATTTGTTCAAAAATCTTCATGGGTTCTTACACTTTCTTTTTTGTTATCCGTGATTCAGATTGATATTACAACGTTTGAATGGCTGATACAGTTACATGTTGCTGAAACAATAGCCTCAGTAATATTGCTCAGTGAAAGCAAAGGAAAATAAAATTAATCTTATAAACTTACATTATGCCATGTAATATTTATTTTAATTGTAGTGTAGGCTGCATAGTTTGCTATCAGTGGGCAACTATTTCCGTTCAAACGATTTAATAATCTCAATAATAGATCACAGTTTAAATTATATTGGGAAAAAAACTAAATCATTCACACCCTCTGCTGTTACGTCAAATTCAGTTGTAATTCTGACCCATGCTAAGTAATAATCTAATCAAAACTTCCGCTAACATTCATGCTAGAAACTTAAAGCTTTTATTTTACATATCTAAGGACAAAGAATTTAAGGAATAGTAATAAAGCATCTAATAATTGATATGTCGATTTAAACGCAATAAATACTTTTATTTCAGTGTTCTATCAGTTAATTTATTCGTGGATGCTTAGAAATGTTATTAAATAACTTCTATAACCAAGAACAATGGCGTACAGCATGACATCATAAGGCTACGTCATAGAGTGATGTCATAGATGACCGACAGTTGCTTATTATAATATTAGATTATCTTGACTAAACTGTTTAGCAAGAGTCCTATTATACAAATTCATACAGAAAATTACTTTTATAATCATTTTCATAATAATAAAGCACTTTTCAGCTCCGAAGATAACCTTGTTATATATCCATTTTCTTGCCTAAAACAACAGTAAATAAGGACATACAAAACCACAGCTACTGAAATCATTTATATTTGAAAAAAACCGCCAAACAATGGAAGACTGAAAAAACAAAACAGCACCGCATAACTACACAAAACTCAATGCTTAGTAAACAAAACAGAACGGCCATTTGCAAGTAATAACAAACACATAGTGCAGTGCAATAAAGTGTAGTGTTGTGAATCTGAAAAATGAAGACACTTCCCACCAAAAATGCAAAAGCACTGATGATGAGAATGGAGCTAAAAGAAATACGATAGACCACAAAATGTAAGTAGATTATAAGTTAGATAATAATTCATTCCACTGTACCAACCACAAACATAGCCTGCTTACAACTTTTGTACATAATTATCAGAAAAAAAACCGCTGAAGATGCTACTGCAAAAGAAGTGAAACGCGTACGGGAGACCAATAAACACAAAAAAGTCAATTGCTTTGGCGTAATTTATTTATTAATATTATCATCAATTGAGGGAAAACTGATCCACAACATCCAGTTATGTATCATTAATGGTCACAGCTTACATACAATGTGTGGTGCCTAACCCCCAGTAAGTTGCAAGTACATAACATGGCCTCCTAGATTTCCTTTAACTATCTATATTATGTACACTAAAAGAACACATTAGTTGGTTACTAAATCTATAATATGAGGGTGAGTCAAATGAAAACCTTAAATATTTTTTTAAATATTATTTATTGTGCAGAAGTGGTACAAAGCTGTATCACTTTTCAACATAATCTCCCCCACGCTCAATGCAAGTCCTCCAGTGCTTACAAAGTGCACAAGTTCCTTTAGAAAAAATTCTTTTGGTAGTCCGCGCAACCACTCATGCACCGCGTGGCGTACCTCTTCATCAGAACGGAACTTCTTTCCTCCCATTGCTTCTTTGATTGGTCCAAACATATGAAAATCACTTGGGGCAAGGTCTGGTGAGTATGGTGGATGAGGAGGACACTCAAAATGCAGGTCTGTGATTGTTGCAACTGTTGTACGGGCTGTGTGGGGCCTTGCATTGTCATGTTGCAAAAGGACACCTGATGACAGCAATCCACGTCGCTTTGATTTTATTGCATCCGAAGATGATTTTTTAGGAGATCTGTGTATGATTCACTGGTGACAGTGGTCCCTCTAGGCATGTAATGCTCTAAAATGACGCCTTTTTCGTCCCAAAAGAGAGACAGAATAACCTTCCCTGCTGATGGCTCTGTTCGAAACTTCTTTGGTTTTGGTGATGAGGAATGGCGCCATTCCTTGCACGCTCTCTTCATTTCCGGTTGGTGGAAGTGAACTCAGGTTTTGTCCCCAGTAACGATTCTTGCAAGGAAGCCATCACCTTCTCGTTCAAAGCGCCGAAGAAGTTCTTCACAAGCATCAACACGTCGTTCTCTCATTTCAAGAGTCAGCTGCCGTGGCACCCATCTTGCAGACACTTTGTGAAACTGGAGCACATCATGCACAATGTGGTGTGCTGAACCATGACTAATCTTTAAACATGCTGCAATGTCATTCAGTGTCACTCGGCGGTTTTCCATCACTATGGCTCCAACTGCTGCAATGTTCTGTGGAATCACAACTCGTGTTGCCTGACCTGGACGAGGAGCATCTTCCACTAAAGTCACACCATTTGCGATCTTCCTACTCCATTCGTAGACCTGCTGCTGTGACAAAACATGCATCACCGTACTGAACCTTCATTCTTCGATGAATTTCAATAGGTTTCACACCTTCACTACTCAAAAACCGAATAACAGAACGCTGTTCTTCCCTGGTGCAAGTCTCAAGTGGGGCAGCCATCTTTATACTGATACTGATCTGCACTATGCTATCACCTACAGGCCATTCTGCACGCTGCTTGTAGCACGCTTACCAACTTACAGGATAACGGCGCGAAATTTCGATTTTTTATTACAAATTTAAGGTTTTCATTTGACTCAACCTCGTATTATAAATCTGTAAGCAAGCTGCAGGTTTGAAACGGTGTCATACAAAAAATAATGCAGCAATTTGGATGGTGTTTTTAAAATTTTAAAGCTAATGGTCTGAATTAAAATCTGTATATAGCTTATGGTTTAAATGTACAGAGTAATGGTGCAATAAATTAAAGTCATTTCTACACGGATGTCCACAGATTACTCAGTATTTGAGATGAGCACTCCTTTCAAGGAACAAATTTTGACTTTGGTTATTTAGTTTTTCAATTTGCTGGAATGCAGTAAATAAATGGAATACCTGAATCAAATGTAATAAGCATAATATTTAATTAGCTGTGAACATATTTACACTTAAAGAGATCAGACAATCTTTGGATTGTGTTTATATTGCTTTTTGTCTTTGGTTACTTACTCAATTGTGGTCAATTAAAATCAATGGTATATGTTAATCAAACCAATACATAACAGATTAGCACTTCAATAAGCATAAGGGAACAACAATTTAAATTACCGGAAATAACTCTGTGTTTAATCTCGATATTAAATTGTTCTGTTACACATCAAGACAGCTTTATGACAACTGTGGTGCAGTGATTTGATGATGGATTCTTATGAAATTCAACGAGACAAATTAAAAATTAAGAATATAATTTTGTGATATCTCGCTTAGTTCTACAGATATCAATGTCAAAAATTAGCTACAGGTACTCGTATAGTTCCTTCCTTGATGCCTTTGACAACGTTGTTGTTCTAGTCCAGGCCACATTTCAAAATAATCACAACTGCCAAGAAGAAAACAAAACACCCACTGTGCATGTCCCACATGTATTTCCATGTGGTTTTAGCAGATTATCTCTCCCTCATTTCAACCTGACCACATCACTTTTGGGATATGATATCTCTAGAACTAAGCAAGATATTAAACAATTTTATTCTTAATTTATAATTCGTCAAGTTACATGAGAATCCATCATCAAATTGTGGCACCAAGGTTATCATAGAATTCCCCATTACTCAACCCTCTATTTCATAGATGAACTTCAGAAAGCAGACATTATGATGAGAAACATGTTTTCTGTTTTTTATTCTGTATGAGCCAACTATAATATAAACTGGAGTAGTAACAGTAATTTTTGTTGGTACTATTTAGCCCGGCAAAGTTCTATTCATGGGCAAAAGCAGCTCGCTCTTGGTACCAATAAGCATTGCTTTGTTTGCATGTTAAGTTGAAATGCTGCCAGACACCGTAAAACTTAAGGGCATGAAAGTAGAGCATCCGAAACATTATGTCCTAAGGTTAAGTTTTACAGTGTACAGGCTGTATTTCAACTTAACACGCAAACACATTCAACACTTACTTATACCAATAGCAAGTGGACATTGCTTACAAATAGGACTGTGCTAAGCTTAATGCTAATTCAGTACATGGACAGTTCACACAAAATAATAATTAAAAAAATCTGTTTCCTGGCGTAATGTCCGCTCTTCATTCGTAACAAACTAAAGTCTGTATACATGCGTGTTTAATGTTGTGTCTACCCATACTTACCTCACCCTGAAGGTTACATAATATGAATGAATCGGTGCGAGAGTCTTTTCCCCTTCTTTTTTTCATTTTTATTATAATAAGAAAATGTTTCTATTTGCTATCTTTAAATAGATCTTATCTGTAGCCTTCAACTACATAGAATTCTTTTTATTTATTTTTTTGCTACTCCACTACAATATTTTATAATAGCAAAAAAGTTAAACAATCCTACATACATCCAGAAATACATACATTAGCAGCAGACAAATGCTAGTTTGATAACTAAAGAGAACCAAAACTGATATGAGCTACAGAACATTGTGCTGTGTGTGTGCGCCTGATAAGTCATCAGAGTTGTTTTTTGGCCCATCTTTGCCAGGGGTATTGCTAAAATCCACTTCTCTTAATAAAAACAGCATACTTACTAGAAAGAAACATTACTAATATTTTTTTTAATTTTTGTATCATCAGTCAAACTCAGCTTTAATTAATCTTACTAGTTCATTCACATGAACTACTCTTTGTTGCAAATGTTCCCCACAAATATATAAAATAATGCAAATTAAACAATTCTCAATTCATTTGAGGTTGATAGTACCAATGCATCTCCCGTCCATCCTGTAGATAATGATGTTATAGTTTCAAAATGTAAGCAGTTTCTATAATTTTAAAGTATAGGATGTAAAACTGCACTATTTAAAGGATTATACGATACGATAATGTGACCACTGGATCAGTAATATTCACATAATAAGTGAGAATAATAACAACAATCTGTAAATAAAGTGGGAACTGCACCACTTCGGAACATGCCAGAAACTGGTACTAACCTGTTGAAATTTACATCAGTCGCTTCGTCAACATGTCCTCTTCACGTTTTGCGATAATACATTGTGGAAAAGTCGCTAGAAATTTAATTAAAAATGCCGAAATATGAAAGGCTGAGCAACTGCTAAATGCTTTCAGTACTGCTAAAATAACATAAAAATTATCAGTACAGGGATCATTTCAACCTAGAAACCGTGGTTAGGTTGAAAATACGGCCTGGACCAAGTGATAAAAAATTACGAAATTTTGGCTATGTGGCATCCAACACGCAAAGGCGTATTTGTTTACAATGGAAGCAATCGATTATCTCTGGTTGCTTGTTGCTATGTAAGATGATGGGCATCACCGTATTACAACTTGGATAAATATTGCCTGTTTGTCAATTTTGTGCAACTTTTTACTAAGGAGTAGAGCTGAAAAGGCATGAAAACATTACAACAAAGGATTAAATCAACATTTTAAGAGATTGTCAATGATTTTTTCAACGTTGGCGGCATGTAACGGCTGTTGGTCATGTCATATTTCGGCATTTTTAATTAAATTGCTTGCAACTTTTCCGGTATGTATGATCACAAAACATGAAGAGGACATGTTGATGAAGCGACTGATGTAAATTTCAACAGGTTAGTAACAGTTTCTAGCAGGTTCCGAAAGTGGCGCAGTTCCCAGTAAAGTCTTTATAACTATGAGATTGGCTGCCATGAAGAATTAAGAAACTACCTTTGTATCAGACAATTAGTGCAGAAGAAAGCAGCATGAAACTGCTTGAAATATTATGCCTTTCAATCGAGTATCACGATATAATGATATCATTACCTTTCACGGCAGAAAATAAGTAATATTATGATCTCTGGTAATCCCCCCCCCCCACAAAAAAACAATAGAAGTACAATTTATCTCCTATACCTAAGTACGATACTGCTTGTTGAATGCATTTTTTTGGTGTGCGTGTAAAATTAATCAATTTTGAAATAAATCGATTTTTAATTACCCTTGGTGTCGGGGAATTTTGGAATATACAAAGGATAAAAATTCAATTTAACTGGAGATGACGATTCTGCCGTACCGGTAACTAAATTCCTCTGTGTGAATTATTGATGTCACAATACTATGATAGTTAATTGTAAGACATATTTCAGCAGTATTTAGGTTGTAATACACCCTGGACCATTACAGCAATCCCTGGTAGATTATGGCCTAAGTATTGCTTGAAAATAATGTAGGCCTATCGTGTTGGTCAAGTGAATAATTGCCTGAAAATAAGAAGTCTTGTATTTGACTACCACAGCATTATTGTGCATGCAGTACTCAGAATCTCCACTTAAAACAAAAATCCAAAGTTACATGTGGATTAGGCAGAAATATAGATATTTTATTTTTACACTACACACTAAAGTAGCTCTTCTTGATATCATTAAATCTATATGCATGTCAAAATAAAATTATACTGCGTGATTCTACAATCAGAAGTAGTTTACATTGTGATACAAGTTTTGCCACTAACATGGCACTCATGGATTTACTAATGTCAATTAAAACAAATTTCGGGTAATATCAAGATGGAGATACCGCTGCAGCCTCGCGTAGTAAACACACAGATCACATGGTACATATGACATCATTGTGACGTCTGGTCCAGGCTGCATTACAACATAAACTCAAATGATTATTGACGAAATCATATTTTATAAAAATGCGTTTCAATCGTAATGCAGCCTGAACCAAAGTGAAACGTAACCATAATGCACAATGTTGCAGATATACAATTTTCAGATTATATCTATAGCTGTTACAGTGTTGGTACATGCAGACTGAATACGTCACAATAATGTCATATACGACACGTGATCTGTATGTGTACTATGCGAGGCTGCAGCGGTATCCCCATCTTGATATTACCCCAAAGTTCTAGTGCTTTATAATATAAAAAGAAGATTCTTGTATAGGTGGCATTACACTCTATCCACAATCTTAATTAAATTAAATTGCAATGGAGCACAGGCTCCGGTGGCAATTTCCCTAAACACCCATCTTCCCCTATTTCTGCATCCACCTACATTTAACCTTCACAAATTTTAACTTTAAATTCTATCAACTTTTTGGCAAATTATTCACCATTTCTCTTGGTAACTTATTCCAATCCTTGACACCCTTACCTAAAAAATCAAAATAAGCACAAATCTAAACACATGAAACGCATTGTGAACTACATTTTGGGTAAAAATAAAGTTGTCTACATCAAAATTCCTAGTTCAAGTAGCATAAATCATCACAACTAATTTCATCATATATTTTCCGCATGAACTGCAGCTGGACTAACATAAGTGCAATAGTATATTCACTGTACTACGATGTAAACTTGAGCCCTACAATCAACATACACTGAATGGCCAAATAACATTATAGAATCAGGCTATAGAAAGTAAGGGATTAAATAATATATATAAAAATACAGATTCATTAATTTGGAGCGTGCCAAGAATACAGAAAGGAATTACTGGAGATCCTGATACCAGCAGGAATTGGCATAATAATACTGCAATGGTGAAAAACAAGACTCGCTAGAAACACTTTCCGAAGTAAACGTTGCATGCTGGTCCTGGATCTATTACAACCTAATTTCTGCTTGAAAATAAAGTCTTGCGATTGATTACAGCAGTATTATAACATCATTAGTGAATGATGAAGTAGGGGAATCATGAGGTCAAGTTTATGCCGCCATATATGACATCACTGACATGCTATCCTGTTATTATATCAATGCTAATCTGATTTAACCTTTGATTTCGTTCTTTTGTTTTAGGGCGCGTCGACAGCGGAGTAATTAGCACCCTAACATCGATTTAGTGAGATTGCGATTAAGTCAGGTTGAATTGTAGCCTGGACCGGAATGACAACTGAAACTTCTTCTCGCAAAATATTGCAAGAGGAATTTAGTTATTATCAATAATTTCATGAGCGCCATGTTAGTTACGTCACGTTGTGCCCTCAGGTATCGCGATCTCCAGTAGACCTCACAGAAACAAAAACATGTCAATAGCAGCAACTTCCGCATATTGTTTTTAGTTCCGTTTATGCGGAACAAATAATTTTGTGTTACAGCTTTAAAAATTACTGAATATGTAACTAACTATAGTTAAAAAACATAACAACTTTACCATTTTCTACTCTTTGTCGAAGGCGAGCCCGTGCTGCAACTGCTCGTCTTGGTAACCGCCTTTCTTGCCCCCTCGCTGCTTGAACTGTTCGAACTTCAGGTGATATATCTATGACAGAAATTACATCTAGGAACACGATCTCATAACTCTTGTTTGTGGAATTACAAAAATACAATTACCACCTTTAGACACATTTCGTTGTTTCAATAAAGTAATGATTATCAAAATAACAATAAGCCCTGAAGCTATTGACATCAACAATACTAAATCCATTTCACAAGATGTGGAACAATTTTTAAAAAATCTGTCATATATCCTTCCTCAACATTTATTTACTAAATAATATCAATTGGTAGTTGGTACTAAATACAGTTTCATACCAGAGAGGTTAACGTACAAATACAAAACATTACCATGGTGGAAGGAAATATATGGAGGAGTAGTGACGTTAAATTAGTGAAGCAGGCTCACGCACGCGCAGTGGCGGCAGCGGCGATATTGCGCTTCCAAACAATTGCAATGTTCCCAGTATATCCCGAAAACTAAGCAAGATATCGAAAAATTTTATTCTTTATTTTCAATTTGTCTCGTCGTGTTACATAAGAATCGATCATTAAATTTGACTTTTGCGAAATTTTTCTTCTCCATTTCAACTCAAGACACCTCACTTTTGATACAGTATATCTCTAGAACTAGGTGAGATATCGCAAATTTTTATTCTTTATTTTTCATTTGCCTCGTCTTTTTAAATAAGAATCCATCATCAAATTTGACTTTGAATAGTTTTTTCTTCTGAATTTCAACCAAAACCATTTCACATTTGGGACAGAATATCTCGAAAACTAAGCAGGATATCAAAAATTTTATTCTTCATTTTTTATTTGTCATATCGAATTACATAATAATCTATCACCCGATTACGGCGTCACGTTTATCCTAGTGTCCCCTTGAGGTTTTTGTACATATTCCCCGTGTCTGTATGGAAGCGGCCATGCCCCCTCCACTCCGGCCATGCCCCCCCACTCCTCCTCCGCCCTGCTTCACTTCAATGCGTGGTGAAGGTCTCTTGCGTCGTCTCCATATATTTCCTTCCTCCATGAACATTACTTCTAGATTCTAGTCTTTCTAGAGTACCATGGAAGCAGGTACCACTCGAACGTGTGCACCTAAATAATAAATAAATATTAATAATAGCTAGTGTTTATTATAATAGTAATTTGAAAATCTAAATTGTAATACATTTTACTACTGTCAGAGTTAGTGAGTGTTTTTATTCGCGCATTTTTTTTTTTTAAATTTGTGATTTACTGCTGTATATGTGTGTTTATTTTCTGAGATTGTTTACATTTTTGAACACTTGACTTTAGCTAACATTTTTGTTATAGAGCATAAATATCGTTTATATTAGTTCTTAGCATGGAGGAAGGAATATATTCCTTCCTCCATGGATCGTGGTATTCATATTATTAGTAATCTTTTCCATAGGTGGTGTTAAGAGTATTTAAGAGCATTCTGTACTTTTGTTTGTCAGTTGTTTTTAATCATGAAGTGTGCCATAGATTAATGAGGGCGAGAATTTTTTGCGAAAGCTGTGAGAAATGATTTCATGGGGGACGAAATTGTAGTGGCGTCGAATATGGGACACTTGAGGAGGCTCTTCCATGGTTCAGTACAGACTGTTTCAAAAATAGGAAGATATTAGAACAGGAGGTAAGGATTAGAAGCTGAATTGATAGACGCAATAAAGGAGTTGGATAGCCTGCGGAGGGAGGGAAACAGAGATGGTAGGGAACTGGCAACAGGGAAAAGGACAACCAGAACGAGGTGGACTTCTGATTCTTTGTTATTGCGGTGGAAAATAGGTTTGCCCCGTTGCCAGAGTTAGACAGGGATGACTCTTCTGTAGCTGTAGGTGTAGGGAAAACGCACCAGACGTGTAGTAAAAGCTGTATAGTTAAATCTGGTAGCCAAGGATTAGGGGAAAAAAAAGTCTTGCTCCTAGGTAGTAGTCGTGGAAGAGGTGTCGGCCTATTTTTGCAGGAAAAATTAGATTTCCAGGTCATGAGTTTCTTCAAACCTAGACCTAGTCGCTAAGTTGGTAGAAAGTATTGGTTCTTTATGTAAGGATTTCACAGATCAGGATCATGTAGTGTCAGTGGGACGAGCAGGAAATAGTCTGGGCATGAATGATAGTTATAGTATCAGAGATGACCTGGAGATAAAGCAAACGCAATTTGCCACACTCAGGTCAGTATGATGTCAGTCCTGAGACGCTATGATTGGCCACATATGAACTCTACTGTGAGGGGAGTGAATCCGGAACTGGGACTTCTTTTTATGTTTGACATCAGCTCTTACATGAGCTTGCTACCTGTAGATGCTAATGATAGGTGGGATTATATTCCCAATAGTAGAGGGAAGGGGTTTCTTTCAGGTCGGAGAGCAGGACGTTTATTTGGGGCCACAAATTATCATGAAAAGATTCCTGTCATTAATGGTGTAGGGGCAGCTCCTTTTTTAACTTAGGGTCAAGTATTAGGCCGAGAGTTTTAACAGAAATTCATTTAAACAATAATGTGTTTTCAGATAGCAAAATTAAAAATTGTGTGTGGATTAATTTATTACATCATAATATCTGAGGGATATGAAACAAAGTGGATCATTTGCTAGTTCACATAAATGAATTAAATGCTATGAATAGAGATGATGTTTTATGCTTGTTTGAGCACCATCAAGGGCGTAGCCAGGATTTTGTTCAGGGGGGGCAGGAAAAGAGAAAACTGAAAATATGCTTGCTACAAAAACGCTGCTTAATGTAATACATATATATTTTATTTATTAATTAATATTATAATATATTAATTAATTAATATTTATATAATTACTCTAATAATACTTTTCGAGCTACTTAATCTGAAATTTTATAACAATTTTCTTGTAAAAATGTTCTGTGTACACCGAGCATACACAAACACTTTAGATGGTTCTCTGTAATATTTCCGTCTCATTTAACTCTTTAGTTAGGTCTAGTTCTTTAAATTTTTCTGTTCTCATACCCTTGTCCATCTATAGTTTATATCATAGTGCTACTTCATAATCAAAAAATTTTAAGTTGTAGCATTGGCAGAAATTTAATGAATATTTTTTAAAAAAATCAAGCAATGACTTACTTAAACTTGAACTGCGATGTAGCTAGGGATTGCAATCCAGCAATGCCAGATCCCGCATCATTTGGTAGTCTGGCGGATCCAGAACCTAATTAAGCGGATCCGCAATCCGTAAAATGGGGTGAAAACATGTTTCAGTCTTCGTCACTTTGCCTCCCTGTTGTCACTTTCCAGTCCGGTGAATAAATGATGTGTTAAAACGTTTTTGTCATAAACTGTACTTCATTGTGTTTGAGATATTTCTTTTCAAAAAATGGATTTCAATTTCCTAATTCTATAACATCTATGATATCAAAGTTTTCAAATACCATAAAATTTGACATAATTGTTCAGTTTGAATGTTTCAAGAAACAATGGCAAAGATTTTCGTTGAGTGTTTGATGAGTGAACGTTCCAAAAAAATCACCTACATTACGTTCACAGCAAAGAAAAAAATTTTAATATCAGTTTGCTTAGAATACAGGGTTCGTGCACCACGGAGCATTGCATCAGTCTGGTCAAAAAACAACTGAGAAGCTTTGGTGTTGCTTGTAACGCTTTTGCGTCTCTTGCCGTTGATTTGATTGTAATTATAATTATGAATAAATCAATTCTTTAGATCCAAAATATATCGTTTATTTTATATCTTCGGATCTACTAGGAATTACAATGGAATTGGTTATTCTCAGAAGATGCAGGTTCGTTTTTAGGCAATGTTTTTCTCGAGCATTCAATCTACTATCATCTCACAAGTCCTAATCTCCATAGCAACTTACAACTAATTTCTTTTTCTTTCTAAGAGTATATATATTATTAATTTCTATCTGCTCTCAGAAATCAAAAATGTAATTTTCTTGTAAAAATATTTCTGTTCTGGCACATGCTGTTGAATCTTATGTAATCGGCAAAAGATCTATCGGAACAAGTGTCATGGAAACCGTTCTGCCTTGGTACCTGCAATTGTACTTTTCACACAGCACACAATTGGCAGTTGTCGACGTTTTATACCCCTCCCCCCCCCCCCAAAAAAAAAAAACCTGAAAGAAATTGAGCCCACAGAAACAACTTGGACTTGTACGTAGACCATGAAGACCTGGATGCCACAACTGAAGCACAAAGCGTGACCGTAACACTGGATCATCCTGGTACTGAGGTGATTCCCAGATATAATGATTGAAAAAAAGTGCAGAAAGGTGTTAAGATTTTCAAAAAGTTTTTTCTTTAAGATCATTTCAATCAAACCAACGGGCGGGAAGTAGAAAGGGCTTTCTCGGCTGCTAGCTAAATAGGTAATTCTTTGCAAATAAAGTGTTAGTTTCAGTGCTTATTAGATAAATAGATTATTTTTCAAACTGATGTGATTTACTGTAACGCATGTAATGTGATTTAAAACTGAATACTTCCTATAATTGATTATTTACTAAATAACTAGCATTATGTTTAAAACAAAACGCGTAAAAGTGCAATGTATAATCCCAAAACACTATCAAGGAATTTAAATAGGCTAAGGTATGAAAATAGATCCCTTTCAAAAATCATATAGAAACTCAGCACGGTTATTGGAACGACGTTGTTGGACAGATACAATGCGCCGACTTTCATATCGGTTCCAATGGCAGCTGCAGTTCTGGTAGATGTGTTTAAAATACTTTACCTCTACGTGTCCGCGTTGTTGCGATGATCTTTTATGATAGATATTACTGTATTAATATGATCAATGCAAGTATACATGTCGATCATCTTTGATTGTAACGCAGTGGCAACTGGTACCAATAATCCTGAGTATTCAATCCAATGCATATAACGAAGTGTGATTTAGTAACAGCGCATTGTAACTGCTAAGCACTTTTCCTCGCCTCATGATTCCCTTCTCTGAAAACATTTGAAAGTCCATTAAAAATGTCTCCAAAATGCTCGTTAAAAATTGCAAAACACGTTTATTTGTGAGACCAGTGGGTCTCATATAAAGCTGAAATACTTGGCACGTACTTTCTCCGTAAAAAGCTTTCCCATAAAAAGTTATGATGTACTCTATGGTGTCAATTGTGTTCTGTATTTCTGTAATTCGATTTAAATTATTTCAACCAGGTTAAGTCTGTGGCTTGTACAATGAAAAGGCTTTTTTTATATTTCTCTTTTAATTTTTTTTTTTTAATCCCACCCTTTATATTCTTAGCTAACGCACCTGTCAGGTCCATGTCCTTCGTTTTTTTTAAAAACCTATCAATTTCTGATGTTTTAATTTGTCATTCAACGCCATCAGATCTACGAATCACAGAATTTTTTTGCGGATTGTATTTTTATCTTCGTCATAAAAACTGATTTTTATGGAAAGCTGTTCTTTCCAGCTATGCCACACGACTCATCCGCCAATACAATATAAGCATAACCCTTCTTCGCAGTCTGCATAATTTCACTTTTATTGACCAAGCGGCCTAGGTCAGTGATTTCGATTTTAATCTATGAGGAGATTATACATAACAATTTTCTCAACTTTTTCAATATGCTATTTCAAAATACTTGAATCAATTTTTATTTTCAGCAGGTCTTCAAGAACACCTTGATGTTGCTCTTTACTTCTTAAACGCAAGTCATTTGTATGGCGTACCACAGAAAATAATGGAAGATATTATAGATGACACAATTTGTCGATTATCTTCTACTTCCTTCTGGTGAACAGTATTCATCATAACAGCGACCAGTATTTTATTTTTTCTAGAAGTTCTTAGCATCGTTAGCTGCTGATTGATGATAATGCGATGAAACCTGTTTTGGCAGTATTGATGGATATTTTTAAATTCGAGTAGCAAATTAATTATAATATACTAACAGAGGCAGGTAAGTCTGCAAGCAATCATGATTAAATTTTCACTTCAAGTTAGTGGCTTTAGCATTCACAGAAAAGTTATAATTTTCGGAAAGGTACCCAGCAGCGTTTCAGCATCTCTCTCCACCAGCATTGTGGTTAATTCATAAGACTGAAGTTAATATCAAGCTGATCCTGTGAGCTGAACACCGTATGTAGCAGTATAGATACGACCACAGAATGAATGAAACAATTTGACCTTTTTTTGTGTCGCTGCTTCAGCGGATTTTTGTGCGTGTCCCATTACCTAGGTAGCTCTACTGCTATGTGTCACTTTGTATTGGATAGGGTTGTTTTGGAGACTCTTTTTATTTGTGCTTTGAGGGGAAAACATTGTTATGGTCGTCTAGGATGACCTTATGTGAAAAACCCTTACAGTTTTCTTATGATCATATCAGTGCTAGGCCGTTGGACCAGCCCAACTCTTATCCGGGCGAATCCGGGCACCTAGGACATGTATACTGTAAATTCAAGAGTATTTATTTATTTGTTTATTATTTATTTGTCGTATGGCAAGCAACTAATACAATAATAAATATATACAATGACAAGAACGTTTGTAGCGTTCACAAGCTGATGTCTAATTCTTCCAGCCATTCTAAGAAGGAACTTGTAGCTCCAAAAACATCTTCATATGGTCCATCATACTTCCGTAGAGGGCATTCCCTGATAATATGCTCCACACTCTGGGAAGGAGCACCGCAGTCACATGCAGGAGAATCCTGAAGACCCCACTTATACAGCATGGCGTTGCATTTCGCATGACCTGTTCTTAGGCGATTTAGTTTGACCCACTGGTCTCTATTTAGATGGAATCCTGGAAGTCCAGTTGTGGGATCTTTAATATCTGAATGTTTTACAGATGTGGAGTTCCAGCTTTGTCGCCATTTTTCCATGACATCAAAGTCAAATACATCTTGCCATACCGGATTTCTTGATTTAAGACGAGTGGGTGGTAAGTTATTTAGAACCTCGTGGATTGGGAGATCCTGTGGATGATCAGGATGGTGTAGTTTTATCCACTCACGTGCCGTTGCTTCTTGGCGTCTTATCTCTGGAGGTGGTATTTTGCTGATCAGGTGGATTTTAGGGTGCCAGTTATTACTCTCATACACTCATTCAGGTGGACGTCGATTTTTCTAGTATGAGTACTACGTTGCCACACTGGAGCACAGTACTCAGCAACAGGGTAAACCATGGTGAGAGCGGTTGTGCGTAGTGTGTTCGCATCAGCTCCCCATGAAGTACCAGCTAGCTTCTTCATGATGTTGTTTCGTGTTTTCAGTTTCTGACTTGTGTTTTCGAGGTGTTTTTTGAATGTTAAGGAGCGGTCTAAGGTGATGCCAAGATACCTCTGGTGGCAGAAGTTCACTTTGAGCTGCTGATGTGCTATTCTATTGCTCAAGTGGAATGCGCATACTTCTGTTTTCATTGGGTTCGGACAAAGTCTCCACTTTCTATAATATGTGTTCAAGGTTTCTAAGTCGTTAGAGAGAATGCTCTCACCTTCCTCTAATGTGGCAGTTTGGATGGCGATAGCTAAGTCGTCAGCATAGCAGAATTTATTGCCGGTTGTTTCTGGCATGTCAATGGTGTACAAGTTGAAGAGCAATGGAGCTACTGACCCTTGAGGTAATCCATTTTTTATTGTAAATGACTTACTTGTCTTATGTCCGACGGTGACCTTAAAATATCTGTTGGTCAGCATATTCCTCAGGAGTGATGTTAGTTTCCTGCAGGGTATATGTTTTTTAAGTTTAAGTAGCAGTCCATCCAGCCAAACTGTATCATATGCCGCTGTTAAATCGACAAAGGCTACTGATGTTTTTAACTTCTTCTGAAATCCAGCCTCAATGTATGATGTCAGTGCTAATACTTGCTCACAACAGCTCCGTTTTAATCTGAAACCTGCCTGATATGTTGGTGTTATGATATTTATTATTCCTTGTATGCGGTTAAGGATGAAGCGTTCTAGAAGCTTATAGCAAACACTGAGTAGAGCAATAGGTCGATAGCTTGAAGCATCATCTGCTGGTTTGCCTGGTTTGAGGATCGTCAAGGTGTGAGCCATCTTAAATTCTGGGGGGACTATCCCAGTGTCCAGGATATCACTGAAGAAGTTCTTGAGCCAAGTTCTTCCCTGCTTGCCGAGATATCTTATGAATTCTGGGAAAATGCCATCTAACCCTGCAGCCTTCCTCATTTTTAGCATTTTGATGGCTTTCTCAACTTCTTCATGACTAAATGGATTAGAAAGGATAGGATTATTTCTAAGGTTGTTATCCATTTCAATCATCTCTTTCTCCATCTGTTTCTTCATGGCAGGATCTATTGGGACTTTGTCAGCTCTTGTTTTTATGTGCAATGCCATTTCAGCTGGTGTAATTCCTGGCTCCTCTTTGCACATGTTTGAGGCTGCACCCAGTTTTCTAAGGAGAGTCCATGCATTTCTACTGGAGTGAGTAAAGCTCATTTGAGAAGTTAGCTCTTTCCATTTCTGTTTCCTCCCTTCATTCAGTTTTTCTAATATTCTTTTTCCTGTTTCAGGGCCACCAGTTTTTTGAAAATTTTCATATAAAGTTTGCGTAGATTTGTCCCAGCATGGAATGTATTGTTTCTTGTACCCTCGAGGGATGTTTCGTTTAGCTGCAGCAATAACAATAACTACAAATCTCTTGTAGTTTTTCACTTTTGGGGGTATCCATCGCAGGTTATTATCTACCTCGGAGCTATAATTGTCCCAGTTTGCCCTCTTTAAATTCCATCTTGGTTTATGAATTGATCTGATAACAGGTATTGTGATACCAACACTGATTAGTGTGGGCCTGTGTTGGCTTCTGGGAAAATGCTGAAGGACTTTCCTTGTGTGGTCTAAAGGTTTTCTTTCATGTGTGGAAACAAAAACCAGATCAGGATTGGTGTCAGATTGCCATCTAGCAGAGTGGAATGTTTTCTTTTCTTTAGCATCATAGCTGAGATACAGGTCTTGACTTTCGCACCACACAGTGAGTTTCTCACCGTTTTCATCAGAATTTGGGTAACCCCAGGATGTATGTCGGCTGTTAAAGTCTCCTACATATATGCAAGGTTTTGGTAGTGAGGGCAGTGGTGGAGTTGGCCAGTTGGAAAGAGGTGGTTTGTAAACTGATGCAACAGTTAAATTGTTGAGTTTGGCAGTAATTATTTCCACTTCATTGACTTTTTGACACCTCACTTCCAAGATGTTGCAAATGTTACTTTTGGCATACATGGCTGATCCGTGTATAGGAGAGGGAATTCTCGATATCATTCTGTATCCTGCAATCTTGCCCCTGCTTTCCAAATCTTTTTCAGTCATGTGGGTCTCTTGAACAGCTAAGATGTCGATTTTGAGGTCAGTAGCTAGTTTGCTAAGGTATTCACATTTAGCAATTGTTAATCCTTCTGCATTTATTTGAAGAATCTGATCGCTGTGTCCAAACGTTCTGGTCAGTTGGCTCTGACAAGTGCCGTTGTTCAATTTCATCTTCAGATTTTTCATCTTCTGATGTTGCTTTGTGTGACCGTGAGAGATACGGGATCTAGTTCGGTCGCCTATTGTGTAGATTATCAGCCGTCCTGCATCAGCAGTCCGTTGTCCAGGGTACACCACGAGGAGGTTATCTACACGTCGTACCCCATTCAAGAGTAATAAATATTTTATCACAAAAATACCTCTTACACTATCGACGTTTTCACAATCACTTAATGGTAATAAAAATAAATAAAATGCAAACGAATACAGCTAACTATAGTTATTAAATAAAAGTCGTACTTTTTGTAGGTACTGTATATAATACTAGTTAAAAACCATCGTTAGCCTTACGGTAAATACAAATTAATTACTTTTAAAAAACTTCCTTATATTCATTGTTATAAATTATAAATTAATAACGCACGCTCATGCGATGTCACAGTATAAAGGGGGTGTCCGTTAATTACGTGAGGTGAAATACGGGGAGGGGGTCCGGTGAAATCTAACGAAACCTCATCGAGAGAGATGGGGAGTCAACGGAAATCTCGACTTTAGGCGGGGTATTTCATCCAAAAGCCGACCTTAGGGAGGGGGGGGAGGTGTAACTGCCTTTGGAACCATGAGATCTAAAAACAAAGTCGCGAAAAGTTTCGAGGTCGATAAGTAGGGGAGGGGGGGATTCCTCCGTCAAAATCTCATTTCATTTTAGAGAAAGGGATCCAACCAGATCTCACTAAGTCTTAACCAGAGGGGGGAGGGAGTCCGGAATTCCGGAAAAAACACCTCATGTAATTAATGGACGCCCCCAAACGACCCGTCACGTTGTATGCGGGTCAAGTCAACCTCAGTCTACCGGTATTTAGGCACGCGGCAAAAGCCCCTCACTCCTTAGCTCACGCGCAGTTAAGAAGGAGGTGTCTTTGTTCGAGTTGGCTCACGCAGCACAGCGAAAGTTTGTTACAATGGATAACGAAAACTGTCGCCTTTTAATACAACTGTAAGGTGAAATTTTTTTTGTGTATTAGCAAATGTGCAGCCTAATCAGACTCTTATGGTATCACCTCCATCACCACCACCCAATCAACGAATCTATAAAATCGCCGAAAGACATGATTAACTCAATTCATTTTACCTAAGTAAGGAGTAAGTTCTCGTTAAAAATGACAATAAATTGAATAGCAATAAAAAATCTATATATATAAAAGAAAGTAGTGTTAGTTACACTATTTATAACTCAAGAACGGTTGTACCGATTTGGCTGAAAATTGGGACGTAGGTAGCTTAGAACCAGGAGACGGACATAGGATACTTTTTATCCCGTTCGACCGCGTTCCCGTGTGACGTTACATAAAACGTCAAACGTGGTATAACAAAAACGCATCTGACTTGGAATAACAAAACGCCAAAGAGACTACAAGTGGTATAGTAAAAAACGCATCTGACTTTGAATAACAAAACGCAAATGACAGCTAAACGCAATTTTGTCTATGGTTAAGTATGGTTGAAAAAATTTGATAGTTATAAATTTTGTCAGAAATCGGTAGTTTATTAGTCAGGTTAGGAATGCCAGCCCCAAATCGTTAAATGAATGACGCATTTAATCGAGAATTGGAACGGGAACGTGAATATGATCACCAGGAATTAGATTTAGTAGTTCAAACGAATGTACCCCTGTTGAATTCCCCAACAAAAGGAAGTTTATGATATGTTAATGAAGGCAATTGATGATGGAAATGGTGGTTTATATTTCCTGGATGCCTCTGGTGGAACTGGTAAGACATTCCTCATGCCAGTAGTTTTAGCCACTGTTCGTGCGAGATCCAACATTGAGGTTGCAGTTGTTCTTCTGGAATAGCAGCCACATTGTTAGAAGGATGCCGTACGGCTCATTCAGCATTAAAATTGCCGTTAAATCTTCAAACTATTGAAAAACCAACATGTAATATTGCAAAAAAACTCAGCAATGGCCAAAGTTTTATCAGCATCGAAAATCATCATCTGGGACTAATCCACAATGGCGCATAAACGTGCATTAAAAGCACTTAACCGAACATTGAAAGATCTACGCAATGACTCTAGATGTTTTGGAGGAACAATGATTTTACTGTCTGGCGATTTCCGCCAAACACTGCCAGTAATTCCAAGATCAACGGCTACCGACGAAATAAACGCTTGCCTCAAATCTTCGAATCTATCACGCTATGTGAAGAAACTTCAGCTGACAACAAACATGAGAGTTGCATTGCTTAATGATACATCTGCTGAAGATTTCTCTGAGCAAATGCTGACTATTGGTAATGGTCGAGTACCTGTTGACGAATCGAGGGGATTGATTTCATTTCCTCATAATTTCTGTAACTTTGTCTCATCGAAAGACGAACTTATCAACAAAGTATTCCCAAACATCATTACTAACTACAAAAATAATGAATGGTTGAGTGAGCGAGCAATTTTAGCGGCTAAGAAGACCTAAACTACATAATTCAGAATGAGATCATTGGAACAATGCATTCATTCAAATCTATTGACTGTGTAACAAATGAAGATGAAGCCACCAACTATCCAATTGAATTATTAAACTCCTTGGACGTGCCTGGCTTACCACCACACAATTTACGCCTAAAGGTTGGCTCCGTATTAACCATGCTTCGAAACATAAACCAACCGAAACTGTGCAACGGTACGCGTTTGGTGGTAAGTAAATTGATCAAAAATGTGATCTACGCGACGATACTCAAAGGGAAATTCAAAGGTGAGGAAGTTCTCATTCCGAGGATCCCGATGATCCCAACCGATATGCCGTTTGAGTTTAAAATACTTCACTTTCCGATCCGTCTTGCATTCACCATGACCATTAACAAATCACAAGGCCAATCCTTGAAAGTTTGTGGTTTGAATCAGGAATATCCATGTTTTTCCCATGGTCAATTATATGTGGCATGTTCCCCGGTCGGAAGACCATCTACGTTGTTTGTTCTTGCGCCTGATAATAAAACAAAAAATGTCGTGTATCACAAGGTACTTAACTGAAGATTGCAACCTATGCACCAAAATACATGAACAATAAAGAATCATTAAAACACTTTTTTTTTATTTGTATTTCCTAATAAAAAATTGAACTTAGTAAAATCAAAAATCTGCTTATTTATTGCCTCTAAGGCGGAACAGAGTTCTCCGGGTCAGCTAGTTTAATATAAAATGGGTGCTATTTCCTTATCATTGCCCAATCTTCCAGAGCATCACATAAAGCGCCAAAAAAAATCTGGATCTGTTCAATAAAATGATTATTTTGACACTCGAATAAGGAGTTACACGAGTCTCCAATTGCTAGAAATCTTGAATTCACAGCGTCTTTCAGTAATTGAAATCGCCTGCTGAAATTGTGTGTTCACTGGCTCAATTAATGATTTTGGGAACTCTACCGTTATGATTCTCATAAAATTTGTTTATTTGTATCCTCGATGGCTTCATTTCTCGTCTCTTGCATGAGTTTCTCACCATACTGTATTCTAGGTAGGTGCAGGATAGGGGGAAGATGGGTGTGTAGGGAAATTGCCACCGGAGCCTGTGCTCCATTGCAATTAAATTCAATTAAATTAAATTAAATTTCCATATCCACCAAATCACTTTTCTTTTAGGTTCCTAGTATACAGTGTTATGCATCACAGTGAAAGTTTCAGCCAGTCGTACACGTGAAATATCCACGGTTGCTTCACGAAAAGACAGTGCCTGAATAGTTTGCCGCGCAATCCTGGCTGGGTTGCGTTGCCACGCGCGGCAGCCGCGCTCGTCAACAGAAATGGTTCTCGCGGCAAATAACCGGTTTGGCCCGCTCGAACATGGCTCGCGCGGCAACCGCACATAATCGATACACAGCTTAAGAGCGCCAGCAGCACCGTGCGTGGCGCGTTGTTACGCCTCGCCCTCGTTAACGTCCGTTTTCCGCAGATAGCAGTAGCAAGCAGGTTTAAATCGCGTGGACCTAATTAATTTTTGAAAGTTGCTTAACATTGTTTACTTTTCGGTTCGGTAGAACTCCGATCGAGCGCATACACGCGTCCGGCTAGGGGGGAGCAGCTGCCCCCCCCCCCCTTGCCCGTACCTGGCTACGCCCTTGTTCCGGTCTAGGCTGCATTTCAACCAAGCCGCAAACTCCACTAATATTGACACTAGAAACTAAAAGCTTTTATCTCTCATGGATTAATACATTCACTGTATTGCATGTTGCTGACGTCATGAATGGCGATATAAACTTGACCCGCAATTTCAGATCATGATACTAAAACAACCACTAAAAACCTGAATAATGACGCTGGTAATATGGCTCTCGTAAAAGCGAAGTAAAGTAAATACTGAATACATGTCGAACTACATTTACTATGTAGTCAGCATCATGACAATTATTAAGACAACGTAATTTAAAAATGTACAACGAAAAGTCCAGTTTTCATTAGAGCTCTTAACAGAACTTACTCTAATATTGTGGATCAAGTTTACATCGTAATACAGTGACTGTATTGCGTGTGATTTAGATCAGTTGCGATTCATACTAAAGGTTTATAATGAAATTAATTCTGGTAATTTATGTTGTGTTATTAGGAATACTGATATACAAAATGTAGCTACTACTCGAAACGTAGTTGCGATGCATTTAATGTGTTAAGGTGTTTCTGTAACGTTTGATTTTGTATCGGCAATACTAGTGGATATAGTAATTAGGTTGAAATGCTACCTGGACCAGAATGTTCTTCTTACAGCAGTAAGGCAGGAGGAATTTAGCTACTATTAGCAATAAATAAGCTGCTTTCATAAGTGTTGTGTTGTTGGCGACGTGTTTTTCGTTGTAAACTGCTCCCAATATTGTTTCTTCAAACGAAAAGTTTCTACCTTATGCCATTTTTAAGTGAACAATCTAATAGATATTTGCAGAATATTGAATAGTAAGTAGAAAGTGCTGTTCTGTTAATCATAGGCTACTGTTTGTACTGATTCCCATAAACATTTTGAAGAAAAAAGGGATAGTTATCTTAGTTTAAATTTTGGTAAGCATAAGTTGTAATGGTAGCAAAAACGAAGGCAATTAGGAAATAGGTGGAATCAAGGGTAATGTTGCGCCCTGTGGGTAGTACAATTTTTGTGGCAGTAAATATACACATCAACGATGTACGACGTAAACAACCAAAGATATAATACATCTATGTAATCAAGGAAGCAGTGAGAAAGATATTGTAAATTTCCACTATAGCCGTGAGTGAATTATCAAGGAAGCCGTGAGAGATTCTCAATTTTTGTCCAAGTCCAATAAAAAAATAATAATAATAATAAAAATTTTATTGTCATTAAACTGTCATAGCAATAGACAAGGTCAAGAATACAAATATGAAAATACAAACCAGACAAAATTCATAATTAAAAACAATTTAAATTGCACACTCCACACACAATTATTTCATATTTCGACATTCATAGAATTCATTAACTGAATAAAAAGGATTAGTGACTAACCAGCTATACAATGTCTGCTTAAATAGATTGAATGGGGCTTCAACCCATGCTAGAGGTAGTTTGTTAAACATTTTCATACCCAGCACTTCATAACTGTTCAATGATTTCGATAATCTACAGTAAGGTATGTCAATGAACCTATTATTTCTCGTACTGTGACAGTGTAAATCTTGTCTAAGAAGGTTTTCAGCTTGGTTATTTTTTGTGTGCAGGAGAACAGTGTAAATGTACAAGTTTATTACCGTTAATATTTTTAATTCAATAAACAGTGGTCTACAACCAGCAAATTTTTCAGAGTTTGACATAATCCTAATTACCTTCTTTTGAAGGACCAAGACATTCTGAACATGTGTGCTATTGCCCCAAAATAAAAGTCCATAGGATATAACACTGAAAAAAAGCAAAATTATTATTTGAGGCGGAAAAGGTTGAGGGAGAAGGACTTTATAAACAATTTTAATTAATTTTCGTAGCAGTGACAATTTTAGTTAATGTCTGGTATGAGCTTTATTCGCAAAGGACGAGAGAATTTAGTTTGCTGGTAAACTGTAGCGGTATATTTGAATCTAAACGAACGCGACCAGTTAGTTTCGAACGAATATAATTGAAATCAGATTGCTAAATTTAAAAATAAACAAATGTAGAACGATGGATGAAGTAATTAGTAATTTCTGTTGGAATCACTAATTTATTTTTGGGAACTTATTAAGTTCTTAGTGATCAGAATAGTTGAAAAACAACTTACAAAATCTTTGAAGCATACTCTATTCACTGACTTTGATCATACATCATTCCTTTCCTGAACCGTAATGTTTGTCGAAAGAACCTTGGACCACAGTAAATTCTAACCATATAGACATGTAGCGTGAATGCTGCTACAAAACCATCAATCTGCCGACCTTACTATGGTCCAGGATTCATTGCACCATAAATCGAAAAAGATAAATCATAAACAGTTATCCTTTACCACTATCTGATGAGTCGGCTGCAAGAGCATTTTTTATTTTTTCAAAAAAATATAATGAAATGGGTATTTGAACTGTAAAGTTTGGCGAATGCATCCTGGACCACAGTAAATTCTAACCGTAAAGACACGTAGCGTGAATGCTACTAAAAAACCATCAGTCTGCCGAGCTTACTGTGGTCCAGGTTTCATTGCACCATAAATCGAAAAAGATAAATCATAAACAGTTTTCTATTCCCGCTATCTGATGAATCGGCAGGATTAGTGAAGATCGCGATTCCGCCTGCTGCTGGCATCATAATACTGCAGTGGTCAAACGCAATACTCCGCTAGAAATTCTTTCCGAAGTACATTTAACTGTTTCATGCTGGTCCAGGCTGCATTACAACCTAATTTTTGATTGAAAATAATTGTCCTGACTGTATTACAACGGAATTATTGCTTGCAAATCATACGTTTTGCTATTGACTGCAGCAATATTACAACGATATTTTTTAATGTTGTTGTTACGGAATCGCGATCTCCAATAGACCCGAATCGGCTACGAGAGAATTCTTTTTATTGCAAAAAATTAAAACGGGAATTTGTTCCGCCAAGTGTGGTGTAATGAGGCCTGGACCTTAGGATATTATCTCTCTAGACCTACGTTAATAAGTTGATACGCATGAAATTGATAAACAAATCCTTTGGGCAGCTATTTCCATAGAAAAAGACTGTAATTGGGAGTCTATGCCTGTATTTAAGTTGACTTTGCCAAATGATTTGTCTTATCTACGCTGGCCACTTCATTTTGTCTCCTACCATGTCCTGAGTATTCACATAAACTTCGTAAAATTCCCGTTTACACTTGTTAATGTGTGCCATAAAATAGGCTACCTCTAATGATTAGGATACCAAAATATACGCTGAATAATACCAAATTATAAATTAAATATCCGCTGTAAAATAGGCTACATCTAATGATTAGGATATAATAAAAACAAATATTTATTTAACTGCTCACTTTTTTAATTGAATTAAATTAACTACGCTATCAGTCTCTCATATTTCAAAATGTCTCTGGATGTTTACATCTTTAGTTGTTTACATCGTTGGTGTGTATAGTTACTGCCGCAAAAATTGTACTACCCACAGGGCGCAATATTACCGAACCAAGACCGTTACATATTTGTTATGAACTTATAAATAGGATACAATGAAATTTCGCGCACGACCATTTAGGCACCATTAATGAAACGAATTTGGTGCTCGTAAACTCTTGGTATTTTTTTAAATTTTTTTCAATCCTTGATTTTTTTACATATATTATAACACATAAATTACGAACAGAGTTACATACCTTAAACGCCATACGATTTCATGTATGCAAATGATCCTATGATTTTTTCAAAAAAAATTAAGGTTAAGTACAGAGTTACATTTCCTGTTTCTGAATCATTATTTATCAAGTGCATTAGTTTTATTGCTTTTAAACACACACTGGCATATATCAGAAAATTCTTACCATTATTTCTGAAAAGGGGCCCTGCAGATTGCCGCGTAAGCAGGCAACTAATCACGATATCGGGAGATTGGCAGAGCCCGCCAAATAATTTACAGATTGTCCTTGCATACAGGGAGCAAATTGAGACGTGTGTAGCGCGAATGCAAAGATTGAGACAATTTCCGCTCAGTTGACTTGGAGCAGGGAGCGAGTTCGATTCGTGCCATTAGTAGTGTGTGTCGACTACCATCTTACACAAGTCGTCCAGTGTTTACTACTAAACACAAGGTTTTACGTCACCCTCCACAATAAGTAGAGTCGCTGGAGAACTCAGGATAGTGTGCTGGCCCCACTCTTGTACAACATATATACAAATGACCAACCAATTGTTCCTGAAACAAGAGCATTCATTTATGCTGATGACACAGCAATTACAGCTCAAGGCACAACCTTTAAGGTAGTGCATGTGAAGCTGACAACAGCTCTTGGGGATATGGCCAAGTATTATGATGCTAATCACATGAAGTCCAACTCTGGAAAAACGGAGGTCTGTGCATTCCACATGAGAAACAGAGAAGCCAGAAGCAAGTTGTACATCAACTGGAGAGGACAACAACTATTGCATTGCGATACTCCAAAATATCTGGGAGTAAAGCTTGATCATTCTCTCACATTCAAAGCCCATTGTGAGGATCTGAAACTCAAAGTATCCACCCGGAACAACATCATCCGAAAACATATGTGCTTCGTACATTTGTCCTGGCACTCAGTTTCTCTCCAGCAGAATACTCAGCACCAGTTTGGCAAAACTCTGCACATGCTAGGCAGGTTGATATAGCACTGAATGATCCTGGCCGCATTGTAAAAGGTTGCCTGAAACCAACTCCTGCCGGCAAAATATACAAAATCATGGGTATAGCACCACCTGACATTCGAAGGAAAACAGTTGCAGTAATAGAGAAGAGGAAACAGGCCCCAGACACCCCTTGTTTGGACACAAACCTCAACCCTCAAGGCTAAATTCAAGAAAGAGCTTCTTATAGTCAGCTGCAAATAACATCTTCACCAGGAGCACACCGTGAAGAACTGGCGAAATTCATTGTCTGAAAGGCACTAGAGTAATATCAAAGAGGCACCGTCCGCGGGGTGTAAACAGCCATATGCCATATGTAAGGCACTAAATAGATTAAGAACTGAAGTGTCTCGTTGCAGATCTAATATAAAGATAGGGTTACACTATTGAAAACGAACTATGGTGAGCTGCAGGACCCACATCTTCTGGTATGCAGGAATCTACCTGAAACCTGCGCTATCGACGACCTTTTTAGGACAAATGAAAGAGCCATCAGGATTGCGGAATTCTGGTCACATTCCATATAATTGTGTTCTATATTCCATAAGCTTAATATTAATTAACTAGCTGGTACCCACGACTTCGTTCGTGATTGTAAAGAATTCATATTGACAGCTAAGTTATAGACATCTAACCACCATAGTGCACGATGGGAGACTCGATACTATTACCACACACAAATACCAGACCAGTCTTCTGCGCTATGTAGTTCCGGCAGCAAAGTAAAATTTACGGATACACACAAGTCTTTGGATGAAATACGAAAATATTCATGATCGACCAATTTCAAACACCATATCTCACACACTCCCACAGTTACCGAATTTCAGCCAACGTTGTGATCGTTGGGAGACTCTGTGTTACTACCACACACAAACGCCAGTGATCTGCGATTGATAGTTTCCACTTAAAAGTGATACACCGTGACACATGCGTCTTTGGCAGAAATATGAAATTGCCGCAGGTGGACCATTTTCATCCCCTATATCTCCCACACCCCCATAGCTACCGACATCTAACAACCATAGTGCACTACATGAGATACGATTCTACTACCAAACACAAACACCAATGCTCTATGCTATGTAGTTGTGGCAGAAAAGTGACATATGCGGAGACAGTCGAAATACGAAAATATCCTTGGTCGGCCACTTACAACCACCATATCTACCACAGTACCACAGTTTCTGAAATTCGGCCGCTGTTGTGATCGAAAGGTGACTCTGTGCTACTACTACACACAAACGCCAGTTATCTGTGATCTATAGTTTTCGCTGAAAAGTGATACACCATGACACTTTTGTCTTTGGCAGAAGTATGAAATTGCCACAGGTCGACCACTTTCAACCCCCATTTCTCCCACACCCCCATAGCTACCGACATCTAACAACCATAGTGCACTACATGAGATACGATTCTACTACCAAACACAAACACCAATGCTCTATGCTATGTAGTTGTGGCAGAAAAGTGACATATGCGGAGACAGTCGAAATACGAAAATATCCTTGGTTGGCCACTTACAACCACCATATCTACCACAGTACCACAGTTTCTGAAATTCGGCCGCTGTTGTGATCGAAAGGTGACTCTGTGCTACTACTACACACAAACGCCAGTTATCTGTGATCTATAGTTTTCGCTGAAAAGTGATACACCATGACACTTTTGTCTTTGGCAGAAGTATGAAATTGCCACAGGTCGACCACTTTCAACCCCCATTTCTTCCACACCCCCATAGCTACCGACATCTAACAACCATAGTGCACGACAGGAAAGACAATTCTTCTACCACACACAAACACCAAAGATCTATGTTATGTAGTTGTGGCAGGAAAGAGAAGTATATGGAGATACGAATTTTTGGTCGAAATATAAAAACGCCCTGCACTGACCAACTTTAATCATTATATCTCCCACATCCCCACAGCTATCGGCATTCTGCCAACGTTGTGCACGACAGGAAACTCCATGCTACTTCCACCCTGAAACATCAGTGATCTGTGCTAGGCAGTGGTGGCTGAAAAGTGAAATATAGGAAAAAACACGTCTATTTTTATTTATATAAGATTAATTAATTTAATTTGTTTTATCTTGTGATGCTATGTCCTAGACATGAGAAATAAATAAATAAGTAGTGAGTTTCGCTGAAAATGTCTAAAGCGAAAGAGGTGTGGACGAATATTTCCGAAATTTTTAAGAATATACGCCAAATGTGGTACAAACACAACAAAAACTACATAAACCACAAATTGCGGAAGAAGGATTTCAAGTTTTGCTTGAAGTTTACAAGGAATTGGACCAGGAAGTAACACTTGCAGTTTTTTTTTCTTCCTGCATGTTGTGTTTTAGACATTTGCAGGTAACCCAAAATGTTTCAGGAATGATGTCTGAAAGCATTTGTGGTGAAATCGGCTAACTAAATTTCATATCTATATAGGTTTGTCTACTTGCCAAAAATTGCAAAGTAATGACTAATTGTTCTCTGGTGCTTATACTTCTACGCATTAGGGTTTTTATACATATAAGGGGTCATTAAATAGACTATCTCTGTAAAACTTTGTAATGAATTAAAAAGTGCAGTGCCATTGGGCACTAAGTGATCCCACGGTGTGTGTGAATATTGCCGACGCGTCGTGTCAACGAACAGAAACGTGACGGAACTAAAGCGTCCAGATTTACACGCACCTTGGGGGGTGCTGACAACGGCCTACTCAACGTGGACATAAAGCGGATTTATAACCCCCATAAATAACTGAGACCCGCTTTCTATTTTCGGAAAGTTCCCGCCTAAAACTGGCGCAGACTAGCAAAAATAAACCTTAGTGACGTTTCCTAGTAAATGAGTGCTTTATGAGAGTAGGGGAAGACGATCCAGCCAATAGAGAAGCCGCCTCAATTTATTGCCGTGTTGGTGTTTTTTCTTGTCTGTTCTGGGCCAATGTGATGCTGGTCCTTTGGCGCGGATTGCGGTGATTCGCCAAGGGCCCGACCCGACATCGCATTACGACAAGTACAGAGTCTTGCTCGGAGGAGAAGGACGGACGACGAGACATTCTGGGGCAGATCTTCATCTAGTACGGCCGAAGTGATTTTCGCGGAGTACGAGTCGGCAGCTGGGAACGCTGCCACCACGCTGTGCCGGTCGAGATAGCTGGACGACCTCATGTGGCGCTGGTCTTACCTGGTCGCTGACCTGGGCTGTGAACAATGGTAAAAGCTACGGCCCGGACGGAAGCTCATGCAATCGTTCCACCCAGTAATGACCCTGAGATTTTGCAATGACCCTGAGATTTTGCAATGACCCTGAGATTTTGCTCTAACTGTTTGACATTCAATGATATGTAATTGTTAACCTCAGAATAAAAACAAACTTCGTGTTTGACTAATTTCACAATAATAAATTGTACACCCAATTTTCAATTTTCCTATTCATTACAATAATATTTCATGTGATAAGCTGAAGATTAAGTATGATTTTTGATATTCCAAATTGATAATTTTGCTAATGATAAAACAGTATGACCCAAAAGTAAACGTCCGCAAGGTAGACGTTACAACTTTCAGAATCTACACTCAGAAAATTTCTAAAATCTCCTGGCTCCGGCTTCTCAAAATGCTCCTGTAAGATCACTTTTTTCTTAATAAAATTGTATTGTATTTTATTTGATCATATTTTATGACATAGGACAAGTCATCAGTAATTACAATAAGCATTACAATATAAGTATTTCAGACAATTCAGGATCATATATCATTATTATAACTGTTGCAGATCAACTTCATCCTGCCCTTTTATAAAAAATACTAGTGTTGTGTGCAAACAATACCTCATCTGCTGTTAGTAAATGATCTGGTAAATCATTTATATATATAAAGAATAGTACGGGTCCTAAGACTGAGCCCTTTAGTACTCCGTGACTGTTGCTCTGAGAAATATTCTTTACATTCATGACATACTTTTACTCTCTGGTTTCTGTTGGGGTGATATGATTTAAATCAATCATATACTTTGCTATGAACAGTATATCTGTACAGTTTTATTAATAAATGGTCATGTCTAATACGGTCAAAGGTCTCGGACAGGTCTAAAAATAACCCATTTATTTCACCCTTATCCACTACACTGAGAACTGTATTCAGAAAATTGTTAATGGCTTTTTCTGTGTACTTATTTTTCCTAAACCCATATTGTGAATTGCTTAGTATTTTGTTTCTAAGGAGAAAATCAGTGATCCGTTCATACATTACTCTTTCAATTATTTTTGAAAAGCCAGTTAGAAGTGTACAGGTCTACATTTTTTTACATTATGTTTGTAATCCTTTTGTTACTGTTCAATACTTTAGTTCTGTTGGGAATATTCCTGCACTAAAGGAATCATTGATGATAGCTGTATGGTGGGAAATAATGTATTCTGAGCTGTGTTTAATGATTTTTTTCTAGGATCCCATCAATACTGCAGGACACTTTATTTTTTAATTTATAAGTAGCATTTCCTACTTCTGTTATAGTAACTTGATGTAAAAACATAGTATTTTCATTCATGGGGACATTTACATTACCATTTCTACTGCACATCTTGTTGGTGAAATGTTTTGCTATGTTGGTGTAGTGTTTACTGAAAATGTCTGCAATCTTTTTTGGCTCCTGAATAATTTTCCCATCACTTTTTTATAACATATGAATTTTTATTTTTTGTTTTAAAATTGCCTGTGTTTTTAATTATAACTGTTAAATAGATTTTATTTGAACTTCTTAAAATATATGTATCATTTGTCCGGTTTTTTTTGTTTTGTTTTTAATATTACTTTTCCAGAAATTTTTCTACAGCATTTTACACGTGATTTTAATTTTTTATCTTGGTTAGCTAATTTATTTAGAATTCTAAGATTTTCTGAAGAATTTTTATTGCCCTGGCTGATCCACGTGACTGGTTTGCTTGTAATTCTAACTCTTTTTAATGGGACTGCAACTTCATAAAACAGCTGAAAGCATCCCTTCCTCCCCACTTCATATTTTGAAGCATGTAGTTGAAAGTCACAATACTACATCATTAAAAGACCTTCTCTACATATACTTTTTACCAATCCTGCAAATTTTTGCGGATATGTTCTTTACAGACAATTTAATAGCCAGATGATCAGAGAAACCCATATCTATTGTTGTGATGTCGTAGTTACATAATTCCTTGTTGATAAATATTTGGTCGATTGCAGATTCACTCCCGTTCCCAAATCTAATGGCATCATACACAGTTGTTTACATATTATTAGACATAAGCAAATTTATTAGTAGTTCTTTTCTAACAAAATTACCATTAAAATCAACATTAAAGTCTACAACTAATATTGTGTGGTTTGTTTGATTTTTCAGTTCACTTAAAAGATCTTCCATTTTTTTCTAAGAACACTGTAAAGTTGCCAGATGGTGATCGATATACACACACAATAGTAATTTTACGTTCTATAAGTACACATGCAGAGTATTTAAAATCTTTTTCAATACATTTTGCACTTTTGAATCTTATTTCCTTTCACTTCAAACTAGGTTTAACATATATACATGTCGCACCACATTTGTAGGTTTCTCTGCAGAAACTACTTAACATTTCAAAATATGGAATGTGAGCTGAACTTTGAAATTCTTGCAACCAGTGCTCACTTAGACACAAAACTTACACATCAGTCAAACTGTTATTTAACAATACCTCATATTCATTTAGTTTATTACTTAAACTTTGCACATTTTGATATAGAACCATAACTAGTTCATTTGATCCTGTTTTATGTGTGCTCCTGTTACTATGTTGCATATTGCAGGATGATACTATAGGTGTATTGTTTTCGTCTGTGGCCACCAAAAAAACCTCACTTCTTGGTGGTGGATGTCTCTCTCGGGCAGGTTGTTTTCTTTTAAATAGGTCCACTTCACTTACAATATTTTTGGTAGACATTTCTTTAGGGTTAGTATGTTGAATAGTAAATACCTGTTTGGATGCTGCTGTTGCTCCAACCAGACGACCTGCAGTGTCCAGAACAGAATTCTTGTGATCTGTATACACAGTTGGTATTTGACACATTGTTGGTAGATCTTTCACTTCAAATTTCGTTTGTTGTTGTAATATGATGCAATATTTGTTTAGCTAATGCTTCTTGCTCTTTGTAGCTTCTGTGCCTACCATGTCTTGTAAATTCGTCCACTTTCAAATACTTGACATTTAGAAAAGTTTTGCAGATCTTCCGATTTGTAGCATCGATTTCTTCGTTTACACATGAGGCTGATATCAGTTCATGTCTGTGGAGAATGCTGACTTAAAACATAAACATTTATATTTATTTTTCTTAACGTTTCTACTAAAGTTCTTGTTGCTGCTTTATCTTCATTCTTGGTGACATCGTTATCGCTACCTATAATCACGCAGATGTCTCCAGTGCTAAAGTCCCACATTTTATCGAAGTTCTTAACTACCGATATTTCACTTAAGGGAGTACCCATGGAGGAAGGAATATTCCTTCCTCCATGGGAGTACTAGTCTTAACTGTGCTATTAACCAGGGTTGCCAACTCAAAACATTTTTTTACCCCTAAATCTTAAGTCGAAACCCATAAAATCACGAAAATTGAGGGGTTAAATCCCTAAAAAACTAAATACCATATTTATTTTAGTAATATTCGTTATTTATAAATTTTTCAATTTTTTTAACATCATTTCGTTTTTTTGTGGTTTTACAGATTTTTTGAGAGCATTAACTTTGACAATAAACAAACTTAACATTTTAGGAGAAGGATTAAATGTTATGCAACATCCACCATTTCGTTGCATTGTGAATCAGACCATCATCACTTTGTAACATTTCAATAAATAATTTTTAACAATATCATAGATAGAAAATGCGCGTTCAACCATGGAGGAAGGAGATACATAATAATCCATCATCGAATTGCGGTGCCACGGTTGTCTTATGATTCCCTTGAGGTTTTTGTGCCTATTTCCCGTGTTTCTCCTGTCAAGCAATATGGCGGCCTCCCATCCCCACTTCTCTCCACCTGGTTTCGCTCCAGTATGTGGCAAAGGTCCCTTGCGCCGTCTCCATATATTCCTTCCTACATGCATTCAACACTCTCGTTCGATATCGAAACTATGATTAATACTAGGCCTATCTCTGCAATGTTTTCAAAACGTTTGCAGCTACATTCATCGTAGACTTCTGAATAAAAATCACCTGTCGTATTCGACCATGTTGTATCTGATGTTGTATTACTCGATTGGTACCACTCGGTCTCGATGTCATTTTTGTTTTCAAAAATATGAGTATGCTGAATGTATATAGTATTGTTTTTATGTCGGGTTTGACTTGTAGCAACCTTTGGGTGCAAATCAGCAACCATTTTCAATATTGTTAATCAATAAATTGCATGTCGATACACAACAAAAGTTAATAAGTAAACAACGATGGCAACATTGTTGCACGTTAGTTGTTGCTGTAACAACCAATGTCTTTGCATACCGTAGGTAACCAAAAGAAGTCTTCATCTATTGTAAATTCTGAGTCTATGGTGACGTTTTAAAGAAATTATGGATGAGAAATATAGACATTTTATTCTGTGATTAGAAAAAAATATTCAGCCATAGAGAAGTCTGAATACTTACTTATGAGGTACTGTACTTGATGTCACTATTTAAATATTCAATAAATAAATATAAGAAATTAAAAAGTCTCAAGAAAATACCCCTAAAATTATAAATACCATCCCACATGTACACCTCCTAAATTTAGGGGGAAACCCACGAACTTGACACCCAAGCCATTAACACTGAAATTGTGATCCTTTCAGGCGATAATTTCAGCTAGGCCTTACCCATGGCTGGAAGCAAGTAAACAAATACCAGTCTTTTTCCTTCGTTGATGATCGATGCATTTCTGAAACTTTAATGACCTATTTTGAGTCTTGGATGATTTTTTTTTTTTTTTTAAATGTTTTTATTAACTCGGTTTGGGCTTTGTCTGTCCGGGTGGAATTTAGTATTTGATTTTAAACAAACTCCTCGATGAGCTAGACACTTGAAATTTTGACCATAACTCAGAACTGGATGACAATGCATGAAAATGGGAAAATTTGTACGGAAAATGGAAAAATTTGGGAAAACTGAAACTACACTTTTCTGTGTAACGATTTGGCTAATTTCTTTAAATGTTCATAATAGTCCGAATAAGGTTTTTAAACAAAGAGAAATTGGAAAAGTTGTCTGGAAAGTTCGGGAAAACTTGAGAGTACTTTTTTCCTATGAGCAATTTAGCTAGTTTTTAAATGTATTAAATAGTCTGAATAAGGTTTTCAGAGAAAGAAAAATGGAAAAGTTGCCCCGAAAATTCTGTGACAGCTAAAAGTACATTTTCTAGGGACCGATTAGGCTAAGTTTTTCTATGTTTGCAGTAGTCTGAATAATTCTTTTAGGGAAAGAAAAATAGGAAATGCTGCCTGAAGATTTCTGGCAGAACTAAAAGTACTTTTTTTTTATTGGATTTTTGTTCGAATTCCAGACCATAACTTATGATTGAAACTATGGACATACATAATTTTTTTATTATTACTTTAAAAAGGTTTTTATTAACTCACTTTGCGGTTTGTCTGTCCGAGTGGAATTTAGTAATTGATTTTAAACTACTCGATGAGCTAGAGACTTGAAATTTTGACCATAGCTCAGAACTGGAATGCAATGCATGAAAATGAGAAAAATGGGAATATTTTTCAGGAAATTTCAGTAAAAACTGAGAGTATTCTTTTGTATGGACCGATTTGGCTAAATTTTTTATAATGTTGGTAATAGTCTGAATAAGGCTTTTATATAATGAAAAATTTGATAAGTTGCCCGAAAAATTCGGAGCAAACTGAAAGTCTTTTTTTCTGTCTACCGATTTGGATAATTTTTTAAAATCTTCGCAATTGTCCGAATAAGGTTTTTAGTTAATGAAAAATTGTAAAAGTTGCATGGAAAATTTGGAGGAAGCTGAAAGTCTTTTTTTCTGTGTACCGATTTCGCTAATGTTTTAAATGTTAGTTATAATCTGAATAAGATTTTTAGTTAGTGAAAAATTTGAAAACTTGGCCAGAAAATTTGGAGCAAACTAAAGTCTTTTTTTCTGCGTACCGATTAGGCTAATTTTTTTAAAAATATTCATAATAGTCCAAATAAGGGTTTAAAGAAAGAAATATTAGAGAAGTTGCCTGGATAATTCAGGAAAACCTGAAAGTGATTTTTTATATGGACCAATTTAGCTAGTTTTTAAATGTCTTTAATAGTTTGAATAAGGTATTCAGAGAAAGAAAAATGGAAATGTTTCCCGAAAAAATCGGTAAAAACGGAAAGTACATTTTCTATGGACTGATTAGGTAATTTTTTTAAATGTTTGCAGTAGTCTGAATAATGTTTTTAGGCAAAAAAAAAAAAAAATATGTAAATGCTGCTTGAAAATTTCTGACAGAACTAAAAGTGCTTTTTTCTATTGGATTTTTGTTCGAATTCGAAACCATAACTTATGATTCAAACGATGAATACGCATAATCGTTTTTTGACTTTGTTCCTTATTTCCCCGGGATGGAAATAACTCAGTTAAATGTTTTCTATTTAAAAGAACTGGAATCACTGGCACCAAGGCAGAACCTGCTTTCATCAGAAAACACAACAGATCTCCAGTGTTGGTCAGAAGGAGGCCAGGGGAACGCCTGCAACCAAACTGTCTGCGGCCTAGACACACTGGACCTACACCTGGAGTCATGGTCTGGGGAGCAATTTCCTATGACAGCAGGAGCACTCTTGTGGTTATACCAAACACACTGACTGCAAATTTGTACGTCAGTCTGGTAATTCAACCTGTAGTGCTGCCATTCATGAACAGCATTCAAGGGGGAGTTTTTCAACAGGATAACGCTCGCCCTCATACCGCTGTTGTCTCGCAACGTGCTCTACAGAGTGTCGACATGTTACCTTGGCCTGCGAGATCACCAGATCTGTCTCCAATTGAACACGTATGGGATATCATTGGACGACAACTCCAGCATCATCCACAGCCAGCACTGACCGTCCCAGTATTGACAGCACAAGTACAACAAGCATGGAACTCCATACCACAAAGTGACATTCGAAACCTGTATGACACAATGCATTCACGTTTGCAGGCTTGCATTCAAAATTCTGGAGGTTACACCGGCTATTAATTTAACAGTATTTCACATTTGAAATGCATTTTCTTGAGCTTAAATTAACCTGTGATCTTGAAAATTTAATCAATTAAACATGTTAACTTGACAAATGCATTGTCCAAATTTCATTACTCTACAATAATTTTTTCTTGGTGTTGGGATTTTTTTTTCCGTCTGTGTAGATTGCGAGGGGAATTTTCTTATTTTTTCCTGCTCTTGAATCTGTGGTAGTCTACCACAAGTTGGACCCAATAGTCTTCTAAATTTGCAATCTTTTGAGAAAATATATAGTATATAGTGTTTCCCATTAGCCATATTAAGGCGTCTCTTTTATGTTCCGAGTTTGATGTCATGTCTGGTTTAAGTAGAAGTTCAGAAGTTATTCTTGTCGTGGTATTATCTAATACATGTGCTGCAGTACGCCTTACCCAGCTCCAAATGTCTTTGACAAGGTGGCAGGTAATTCTGTGGGGTAGAGTGTCTGCCATTTGACAGTGGTTACATCTATCCGTTTCTAGGAGATGAATTCGATTTAGTTTGGTGTTAGTGGCTATTGTCTCATTGACTACCTAGTACCAGATTGAATGTACACTGGGTTGTGGATATTTGCCCAAATATTTTTCCATATAATATTTGGATACTTCGTTTCCTGTCTGTTCCCAGGGGTGTTTTACTTCATAATATTTTATATTATTTAGGTTGTTAAAGCCCGTTATTTTTGTGTTGGAGCTTCAGGTAGCTGAGTTCAAGGTAGAAAAGTTGTAAGTATTTCAGCTGGTTTGGTATTCCGACGATGCTGATTGGTGGTGTCATGCTATGCGGCTTGTATGCGCTGTAATGGCTTGCGGGTTCCCGCTTTTTGCCTGCAGCATATTTTTAACGAAGAGAGCTTTAAATACATCGACAAGGCCAAGTCCCCCTCTTTGTTTAGCTAGAATCAGTGTTTCAACTTTAATTTTTAAGATTTATCCTGTGTATAAAATATCCGACCGCAGACATAATGATGCGTGCTATGGACATAGAAACTGGAAATACTTCCAAAGTGTACCACTGCTTCCCAAGGACAAATGTGTTGATTTGTTGCAATCTCTGCATCATATTAAGATTCCTAACTGAGTGTTGTTTAAGGCAAGCTCTAATTTTGGTCAATAGGTCCCGCCAATTTCTTGTCCCACTTTTGCAAGCATTTTTGGAATTTAATTCGCAAGAGGTTGATTTCCGAGGTTTCTTCCAGCCAGGAGGGTTTACTAGACCTCAAACCCACTCCAATATCCATGATTTTTTATTTTTTCGTGTTTAAAACTGCCCCAGAGCATTGAATGTAACTATCGATGTTTGTTTTGAGAATTCAATATCTGTTGTATCTTTGCAAAGACTACAACATCATCAGCATAGGCCCGACATATCCCTTTCCCAATTCCTGTGTCAATTCCTGTTACCGTTTCTGTTAATTTTATACATAATTGCTCAAGGGTAATTGCAAATAGGATCATAGATAGGGGGCATCCTTGTCCTACTGATCGCCTGATTCGTATAAGTCCGCTCATCATCCTGTTGACTATTATTTTTTCTGTAGCCTTGTTTAGTAAATTTATTTACTATGTTTGATATCTTCCCCAAATCCCATCTTTATCATCGTTTGTTTCAGAAAGTTATGGTTAACTCTATCAAAGGCTAGATCGAGATCAAGTGAGAGGATGGCACCCTCTGAGTTACTTGTGTTCATATAGCCTACGACGTCGCGATATTCTGACAGTAGTTGGAAAATTGATCTGTTATATCCAACAGCGGCCTGGTGGGTTTTTGTCACTTTATGTATTTTATCTTTTATTCTGTGTGCTAACACCCTAGCGAATATTTTATAATCACTGTTCAGTAAAGTTATAGGTCTAAAGCTCTTCATATTATTAGTCTTCGCATTTTTGGAGACTAACACTGTTAGGCCGGCTACAAATACCTCAGGAAAAGATTTTTGTTCCATAATTTCATTATATATTTGCATGAGTTTCTCTTTTAACTGTCTCCAAAAGGTTGTATAGAACTCAATTCCGATGCCATCTGGTCCCGTCGATTTGTTTTTGGGGCTTCTTTGGATTGCTGCATAAGCTTCCTCCTCATCAATTATCTTGTTAAGGTCTATTCGATCATCATCGTTCAATTGTTGTTCTATAGAGGCTTTTGACTTTTGAAAACTTCTCCTTCTTCTGTCCTCAGTTCTGTGATTAGATGTCTCCTCGCTTTGCGTTTTTCTTGCACTAGATGATAGATTGAAGCATCTTCAGAGGATAAGGTGTCATGTACTCTGCTTCTGATTTTGATTCCTTCGAGTTGTCTCCTCTTCATTGCTATTATTTTTGCCTTGATTTTTCTTAATATCGAGGCGATATTTTCTTTCTGCTTCCAACTTTTTATATAAATCTCGTAAAGAAAGAGAGTAAAATTCTTTTTGCTGTTGCCACTTTTTTAATTCGGTGCTATAGGTCTTCAACATCTGTTGGATCTTGGGTTTCGACAATTTTATCCACCACTCTATAGTTGACTGAAATCTCCGTGTTTGGTTACAGCATTGTTGCCATGTATCTGCGAAGTTCTATTGCAGCTTTGATGCTTTAGAATAGATACATTTAGTTTCCAGTTTCCCCTCCCAGTGTATATATTTTGTTTAGCTAGGTTTATTTTACACTGGTAGGCAACATGCTCTGAGAATTCGACCAGCCACCGTTCTGTTGTTTGTAGTTTACTCTTCAGCTCGTAACTGATGTATATACGATCTAATCGTTATTCAGATTTCCCAGTCGTGAAAGTAAACTCTGTAGTATCTCCGTTTTTTATTTCCCATGCGTCTAGTAATTTAAAATTGTTGATGATATATTCCAATTCGGTGCTCTTGATGAAGTTGGGCGTCTGATCCTTTCTGATGAGAGACGCATTTGAAGTTTCCTCCTAAAATAGTTTGTCAGGTGTTTGTTCCCAAGTGTAAAGTTAAATTGGTTTTGAAATATTCCGTCCTCTTGGCTCGATTATTATTCTAGTTCTGGCTATCCTGCAAGCTATAGTTCTTCCGTCTTCGGACCTTGTTACTTCTGAGGTTTCAAAACCGTATTTAGTTAAGATCGCTGTTCCGAGGCTACATTGCTTATAGAATTGTAGCCAGAGATACTGTCTATGTTTACGTTTGTAACTTCTTGCAGGAGTAGAATGTCAAGATTTACAGCTCTAATATAGTCTTGCAACATTTTCACTTTAAGAGGGCTGATAATCGAGTTTATACAATACAATACAATACAATACAATAAATTCATTTTCCATTGATCCCAATATAAGAGACTGGCTCTGAGGGATGTGGAAAGTTGTCAATTTACAGATAAACAGTTGCATAACAAAATAATAAGTACACCACTAGATGTACAGTCATAGTGTATATGGTAAATTAAACACTTCCATTACAAAATAATACATACACCAGAAGATGTACAGTCATAGCATAATTATATGGTACATTAAAAAAAATTCCATAACAAAATAATACATACACCACAAGATGTACAGTCATAACACATATGGTACCGTAAACAATTACGTAACAAACTAAATACATACACCAGGAGATGTACATTCATAGCATACATGGTAAATTAATTATATGAACTATATTTACACAAGATACTGGCAGTTATTTTTTGATACCCTAGAAATAAATTCTTCGACAGAGTAGAAGGAGTTGTCAATTAAAACTTCTTTCAATTTTTTCCTGAATTTATTCTTATCATCTACTAGACATTTAATATGTGTTGGGAGCATATTGAAGATATGTATCCCTGAATATCGGACCCCTTTTTGAACAAATGACAATGACTTGTAAGTCTTGTGAAGATCATTTTTACTTCTAGTGCCATAATTGTGTATTTTACTATTTGTTTCAAACAAAGTATAATTTGTGACTACAAAGGACATTAATGTGTATATATACTCAGATGCTAATGTTAAAATCCCTAACTTCTTGAACAGCTCTCTACATGAAGTTCTATTGCTAACTCCACACATAATTCTTACTACTCGCTTTTGGGCTCTGAACGCTTTGTCTCTATGGGTAGAATTGGCCCAGAATATTATTCCATATGACAATAAGGAGTGAAAATAAGCAAAATAAACTAGCTGTCTCATACGGAGATCACCTAAAGCTTAAATTGTACGAATTGCAAATGTGGCTGCTCCCAATCGCTTTAGTAAGTCAGAAACATGTACTTTCCAATTTAAATTATGATCAATATACAAACCTAGAAATTTCACACTCTCTACCTCTTGAATGGACTGGCCTTCAAATTTTATGTCTATATCAGGTGTTAATCTGTGTGATATACTGAATTGCATATACTGAGTTTTATCAAAGTTTAAAGACAAGCCATTAGCTGTAAACCATTTATTATTCAGTTCAAAGACATAATTTGAAATATATTCTGTAGATAAATCTGGAGTGTTTTTAATTCCTATGTTTGTGTCATCTGCAAATTGTACAAATTTTGAGTTTTTAGATGAAACACAGGGTAGATCATTTATATATATTAAAAACAATAGTGGCCCCAATATAGAACCCTGAGGTACTCCACATCTGATTAATTTCCACTCAGAAAACAGTGGACCTCTTAAGGCAGCCTTAAAATTCTACATTGACACTTTCTGTTTTCTATTTAGAAGGTAAGAACTAAGCCATTTATTAACAATGCCATCTATACCATAATACTTAAGTTTCTGTATCAGAATTTTATGATCTGCACAGTCAAATGCTTTACATAAGTCACAAAAAATTCCCACAGGAATTAATTTATCATTTATTCCTTCTAAAATATTGTCAGTGAATGCAAATATAGCTTGTTCTGTTGAATGACCCTTTTGAAAACCAAATTGAGATTTAGTTAGAATATTATTATTTTTTAGATGTTCATAAACTTTATTGTACATTGCTTTCTCAAAAACTTTGGAGAAGGCTGTTAGTAATGAAATTGATCGGTAATTCGCTACGGCTGCCTTATCTCCCTTTTTATAGAGTGGTTTAACTACAGCATACTTAAGCCTTTCTGGAAAAGTACCCTCAAGTAAAGATATATTAAATAGATAACTTAGTATATTACTTAATTCTGTGGAGCACAATTTAATTAATCTGCTGGAAATCCCATCATAACCACTTGAGTATTTACTCTTAAGGGATTTGATAATTTTTCTTATTTCTTCTGGAGTAGCTAATTTTATAGACATAGAGTTAAATTTTTCTTGGAAGCCTTTTTTGACAAAATCCATATTGTGTGTCACTGAGCTATTAGCAGTCAAAAAAAATGTTTATTAAAATTATCAGCAATTGAAACATTAGATTCTACTGAATTTTCTTCGACAAAAATATCATTACTTGTTTGATTACTCTTTCCTGTTTACTTTTTTACAATGTGCCATATTGTTTTAATTTTATTTTCAGAATCATGAATTTTATGTTTGTAGTACATACTTTTAGATTCTTTAATAACCTTTTTCAGTATTTTCCAGTACTGTTTGTAATGTGTTTTAACATTAGCATTCTCACTGTTCCTAGAGGCAATATACAACTTCCTTTTATTAATGCATGATGTTCTAATGCCAATAGTTATCCAAGGCTTTTGTTCTTTTTGAGAAGCACGACACTTTTTCAAGGGGAATCAACTTTCAAAGAAATTTAATACAATGTTACTAAAAATGTTGTATTTTTCATCCATAACTTGAGCACTGTAAACTGTTCCCAGTTTGTGGTATTCAGGCACTTTCTAAAACAAGTAACTGACTCTTCATTTGTTACACGCTGAAGTTTAAAGACATTACTCTTAGTGCTAGTTCCTATTGAAGTGTTGATGGTTAATAACTGGGCATCGTGATCCGAAAGTCCATTGATGGATGGCTTGATGGTATAACTGAATTTTGAGGTATCTAGGAAAACATTGTCTATAGCTGAGTGACTATTATTCATTATTCTAGTTGGAAAATTAACTACCTGAGTTAAATTGACTGAACTGACTAATGATTCTAACATAACTTTACAGGGTAAGTTATTTAGAAAATCTACATTAAAATCACCACATACGACTATGTTGACTTCTTTTCTGCTTAAAAATGTTAATAAGAGTTCAAACTGGTTCATAAAGCCAAAAATGTTTCCCGATCGGTGCTCTATATACTGTTACTATTATGAAAATTTCATTATTGAAAGTTAGCTGTGTAGCACAGGCTTCAAAATGTTGGTCAACACAATATTTGCTAATACTTATATCCTCAAAACTTTAACCATTTCTAACATAAGTGACAACTCCTCCTTTCTCCAAGTTCGTTCTACAATAATAAGAATTTAAACTAAAGTCAGTTACATTTGACATACCTATTCCTGAAGTTATATGGTGTTCAGACAAGCATAAAACATCAATTCTATTGATATCATTTAATTCATTTATATGGACTAGCAATTCATCCACTTTATTTGTTAACCCTCTGATATTCTGATGTAATAAATTAATCCCAACACAATTTTTAATTTTGGTATTTGAAAACTGATTATTGTTTAAACTAATTTCTTTTAAATCTCTCTGCCTAATACATGATCCTAATCTAAAAAAGGAGCTGCCCTAACACCATTAACAACAGGTTTCTTTTCATGTGAATTTGTGTTTTGCTATGAAATCTGAAAGAACCCCCTTCCCTCTACTATTGAGGTGTAGGCCACCTATCAATAGCATCTACAGGTACCAAGCCCATGCCAGAGCCAATATCAGACATAAGATACCGTTCCAGTTCCAGATTCACTCGACTCACAGCAGAGCTCATCTGTGGCCGATCATAGCGTCTCAAGACCGACATCACACTGACCCGAGTGTGGCACGTTGCTTCTGCTATTTTCTCCAGGTCATCTCTGATACTATAGCTATCATTCCTGCCCAAACTATTTCCCGCTCCTCCCACTATCACTACATGATCCTCATCTGTGAAATCCTTACACAAAGAACCTATATCTTCTACTACCTGACCAAGACTAGCACTAGGTTTGAAGAAACTCATGACCTGGAAACCTGATCCTAATTTTTCCTGTACCAATGGCCCAACATCTCTTCATGGCTACTACCTAGCAGCAAGACTTTTTTTTCCCTAATCCCTGCCTACCAGACTTAACTACACAGCTTTTCCTACAAGTCTTCTGCTTTTTACCTACACCTACAACTACAGAAGGCTCATCCCTGTCTAACTCTGGCAACAGGGCAAACCTATTTTGCACCCCAACAACAAAAGATTCAGAAGCCCTTCTTGTTCTAACTGCCCTTTTCCCTGGCACCAGTTCCCAACTATCTCTGTTTCCCTCCCTGCGCAGCCTATCCAACTCCTTTCTAGCGTCTATCAGTTCAGCCTGAAGGGCACTAATCCTTACCTCCTTCTCCAATATCTTCCTACTTTTGAAACAATCTTTACAGAACCATGGGAGAGTCTCCTCAATTTCCCCAACTTCGACGCCACTACAAATCGGTCCCCAATGAAACCATTTCTCACACCCTTCGCAAAAAATTCCAACCCTCAAAAATCTTCGGCAATGTCCACACTTTGCACTCATGATTACAAGACAGTAATAAAAACAAAGTACACAATGCTAGAGAGAAAATTTGTTGAACTTAAGCTTACAAAAACAGAAACTGCTAAATTAATTCACAAGTAAGCTTTATCTAAATATATTTACGCTCTATAACAAAAATCTGAACTTAAGCCTTGCGTTCAAATTTGTAAACAAACACAGAAAATAAACACGGAACAGAACAAAAGCACTAATTCACAAATAAATTTTTATGCACCAATAAAAACACTCACTAACGCTCACAGTAGTAAAATGTATTAGAATTAAGAGATTCGAATTACTATTACAACGAAAACTAACTATTAACTATATTTATTTTTAATTTAAATATTTATGTTCGTGTGTTACGTGTTTCCGCGGCAGCTTACACTTAACTTATATTTGGTGTTGTCACTGTATACGTTTGCTTCGTACTCTAGGCGCACATCTCCTTGTTTCCTTGGTGGTAGTTTTATCAAACAAATTTACACATCACAATTATCTAGCATTGACCTGCTGTTTCATTATATATGCATTTCCTCTGTCTGGGTTTCTTACGGTTGATTTTTTGCCATTAGAAGTTATTGATTGCTCTATCCGTTAGCTTATGTTGATCAGGAACTGATTTTAGCGCAGGAGATACAGGGCCCTTATCACTTACTTGCCTCTTCAATTTCTTGTCCCTAGTTCTCACTTTTTCTAATATTTCCGTCTGGGTTGAACTGTCTCTTGTTTATTTTATATTTGTCTCCGGTCGCTTTCTCCCTTGGCGTTTCCTTGGGATCTTGACTGATGCCGGGCGCTGCGACTCCATCTCATCTGCTGTAGACTGTATGTCCGTCGTGACCATCGGTTCGCCTTTCCCATTTTCTGATTCCTCACTTGTCACATTTGTGATTAGATTAAGTACTATTTCTTCATTCACAATATCTCGTGGATCATCAACATTTGTGTTTTGTGGGATTGCTGTGTCTGATGTCCTTTTTTCAATCTTCTTCACTTTACAAATCCTCTTTGAAAGTAATATTAGCCGTTGTAATGTGATCATCGTTGACTTTTTGCCGCATGTGTCTTTATCACATAATTAAATAATAATGAATCTACAAATGCCTGAAAAAGTCGGGTACGAATGAACATACGAAAAAACAGGTTCTGATAAATAGAATCTTGCATTTTGAAGCGTTCTACCTTGTGTTTTATCAATGTTTATAACGAAGGTTACTTCTTATGGGAATTGTTTTATTATCATTTTGAAAAGCACGGTTGATCAGAAGATGTGAGGTATGAGAATAGTTTTATCGGAGTGAATGATTTTAGTACTGATGATGTTCTCGTCTAAGTGAATTATGGCAGTTCTATCATTACCGTGGCGTCACAATCTGATGAATTCTTATAGAACTTGACGAAACATATCGAAAATAAAGAATATATGTTCCTGATATCTCGCTTCATTTTCGAGATATAGCAAGTCAAAAATCAGTTATAGGTACAGTTCCTTGTGCATTTTGTGACGATTCTTCTGGTCCAGAACGTATTTAATTCCAACAACAAGCACTAGGGAGAAAATAAAATATCTGTAGTGCATTTCCATCGTGTAGACATAGTGGTTTTCGTGGATTTTTTTCTGGTCTAGGCCGGATCTCACCCAAACCTCCTCACTTTTGAGATATAATATTTCGACAACTAAGCGAGATATCAGAAAAATAAATTCTTTATTTTCGATTTGTCTCAACGAGTTTTATACGAATTCATCATCAAATTTGGCTGTGGTGAAATTTATCTTCTGGTTCAGGCCGCATTTCAACCAACCACGTCAATTTTGAGATACGATCACGAGAACTAAGCGAGACATAAAAAAATATTTTGTACTTTCAATTTTTCTCGTCGAATTATATAAGAATCCATCAAGAGTTATCTTAGAATCCCCTGAATTATCACAAATCTCTCACCATTAATTAATCGCCGACGGGATAAAGATTTATATTTATCATAATAATACCATTTTTCTTTGAAAACAATTTATGAGACTGTCTCGCAAATGGCTCTAGCGATTTGGATGAAATTTCATATGTAGATAACGTTTTGATTTTCAAGTTTTTAACACGAGTGTTTAAAAAAGAAGCAATTTTGGTATTTGGTTTCTCGAAAACGGCTCTAACCTCATTATGTAGAAGGTTCAGGTACCAGTAAGCCTACTGATGTTAGTTAAGCTTCTCTTTGGTTAACTGTGCCTTCAAGCCTTTTACTTTAATCAAACTTTTCTCGAAATCTTGTATATTGAACAGAAATCAAAAGATGCCGAGCGAAGATCGGTCACCCAGGTACTGGTCCATAATATCCTATTGCATTGTATTTGATTGCGTTGGTGGGAATGAGTTGTTGCACTATGCTGTGTGTTATCGGTTTCCTGCTGCATCGTTTCTGTCATCGGACATAAGTTTTAAACTTCTTTGTATCGGACTTAAACATTCCGCTAGCGGCAGTGGAGGAAACTGCTGCAGAAGTTCAGATTGGCCTTCTTCCTGGCGTGTCTGCGCCACTGTACGCCTAGTTAGTGGCAAAACTACCGGTAGTTTACGAGAGCAATTAGCTCGGACATGTTCCGTGGAGCTATACAACGAGCAAATTCGCGGTTGTCCCTCGTAAATAACCAAGGCACGTAATCCACATACATACATGACCAGGGGCGGATCCAGAATTTAGTTTTGGGGGGGGGGCTTGAGCGGACTTTGGTTTGGGGGGGGGGCTTAGCTTGAGTGAATTTTGGTTCAGAGGGCTTGCCTTCAGTGGATTTTGGTTTTGGGGGGGGCTTGAGTCGGGAAAAAGGTAATACTTTTGGGGGGCTTGAGCCCCCTAGCCCCCCCCTGGATCCGCCCCTGTACATGACCGAATGTGTCTTGTGATTTCGATCTTCACTATGCGAATGCCATTTGCTTTTTTAAAACGAATGTTTCCTCCCCATTTATCATCTGTTATCTCTATCACCGTCCCAAATGGTATAACAGCGTGCAATATGGACTCATTTATGGACTCATTTGATATCTCAAACGGAAGGATTAATATTCTTACGTACTTCGTGCCCATACTAACATTTCCATCAGAGTGGTGGAATTTCAGCTTCCCAACATATTCCTAAATTATTTTTTCACAACATTTCTCGTTTATCATTTTTACGAACACACTATTTTGAAAGGAGTCTAACTGTATTCCTAAAATCTGTTCATCACTGATTTTCACTTTATTATTAGATTCATGCATTTCAAATGCTGTTGGTCTAACGAAAGCCCGATCGAAGGCGAACTTGAGGGTGTTCTTTCTGGTAACCATTGTCATCTTCTTTCAATCCACAAACTAAAGGAGAACAAGCGTTGCACTTATTTCTTTTTCGGAGAGCAGCTAACACAACCTCAATTCCGGCCGCCATGACAGTGTTGATGATTGCCTAAACACTAGCTAAGTTTCTCATAAGTTTCCTTTAAACACACCTCTAACACCTTAATTTTCATTGATGCTAAAAGCAATTACAGCATCCAGAATGGAACAACAAGATGCATCAGCTTTTCTTCAATATTGCAACGGAAATGCATGTGTACAATCTCTAGGATCCTCCGGAGAAATGCAAAGAACGTAGTTCGTAGCAGATATCTTCGGTTAGTTCAGGCTTCTGCTTCTACAACTATGCAGAACTTGATGCTGAACTGTGTTCACCCAACATCTTCTTTTTCTCTCAGTGCAAACTATAGTACAGGTAAAACAGGCAATACACGTTACGACGATCGCACGGACCGTCACACGGAATTCGGTCGTATGCGACAAATCCGATCGCGAATGGGCTGGTCGTAAAGCGGACTGTACGACCAAGGTCATGTCGCAGGTCCGTTGAAATTTCCATCGAACCTTGCGACACGACACGCTCCAATCTTACACGATACGTTCCGGTCGTACACGATTGCACCGGACGTAACGTGTGAGTGTTGTTTGAGACGGTCCGTGTGACCAAGCTATCAGAACTGGGTAGTGTAAAATGTCAAAAATTGACATTTTTATTTTTTGAGTGAAAAATAATCTACAAACTTTCCTGATTATAATGATTGGTATAATACAATTCTTCGGGGCGTTATTGACGGTTTTCATTAACCCTACACTCAGACACACACCTACTTGATATTTCTCAAATCTCGAAAATTTCTACGTTATGTACCTTTTTCTCAGGAATGGAATGTTAAATTAACTTGAAATTTTGCACAATTACAGAAGTTTATAAACGATCTGTAAAGCAAAATGAAAATAATCGAAGCAATAGCTAGTGAGTTGTAATGTAGTAAATATCTGAAATATTTGCTAAAAATAGTTATATAATTTGCAATTTATAAAATATAAATCATTTTCTTATCAAAAATAAGTTTGATTCACAAGTTGTATCATTAACATTAGATTACACCACACAAATTTTATTAAATTATCTACAGTAACATCAGAAAAAAGGTACCAACATAACTAGGAGTCTGTTTTTTTTTGCTTGTTTACATGATAGACCCTATTAATTAGACACTAAAAGAGACAATCCGACGACTGTGGTGAAATTTTGTAGAACCGTCTATGCGACGAGTCGCAACGTGTGTGTGGTAACAAGACTGTCGTTTAACGACGGTTCGACCGACAGGCTTTGCGATTGTCGTAACGTGTATGGCCTGCTTTATTGTTAAAACGATGTCTACTTTTTGTTGCTTTGAAATAAAAGGAGCCATTGTTAAGCGCTTGCAACTAGTAACTGCCGAATGCCCCTACAGATTGGGATCGAAATTGGCACGTGTGTAGCCGCCTTAAAAACAATTAGAGATATCTACAAAACATTATCGATTGATGAAGAACTATTTTTCATAATCCTAGTGACAATAATAACTTCCTGAATTTGTTTGTGTGAGATGACTAATAGTTTCACCGTCTTTCACTTTAGAAGTTAAGTTGTTTAGAAAATTATTAACTATTTTCTGCCTAGTAATTTAAATTAAAAATATTTCATTTTATATAACTTGTAAACCGAGAAAAAATTTTATTTACAGTACTTAATTTTGTCAATAATTCTGTGATTTATTTTCTTCCGATATAGTACCAACGGTTAGTCGATAGTGAAACTTTGTTGTCGCCGGTTACCATTGACCCGCCCAAATTTTGAAAGGAGCGCCTGTGTTTGTCAACGCAGACGCCATCTTGGAGTTGAGTTTGTTTACGAGTGCAGTGTATAGTTGTGTGATGGAAGTAGTGGAACGGTTAGAATATTGGGAGAGCATTATTTTAATTTTTTTGTTTACGTAGTTCAGTAATTTGTTTTGCAAACCTGTCTGGCGTAACTACTGAGACATCGTTACGAATAAAGTTCTCGGTTAAAATGATAATTGTTAGTCGAGCAGGAAATAGGCGCCAAATATTTCTTTTATAAATCTAACTTTAAAACATTTACGTTTCAGTTTGTGGTAAGTTGATGTTACGAACTTTTGTTCCATGTAGTTATACTTTCAGTGTTGTGAAGTAGGGTAGGAACAGGTGGGAACTGTGGAATTTCTTTTACTTCATGGTACTTATTCCAGAAAATTTTGTTCTAGCTGTGGCTTGATATGAATGCCATGTACTTAATGACAGTGTATCATTTTACTGTCACGATTCTTTGTTGAATATGTATTGGATTTCTTCATCAATTTCGTTCATATTATTCTCTAACTAATTTCTTTAAAACTTGGTGTATGCAGGTGTTTCAGCAGGGTTTACTGCTATACATCCAAAACTTTTTTGAATATAGAGTTCCGTATAAAAACTAGATGATTAGAAGATTGTAGGAAATGTTGAATGTCAGTTCAGTTTATTGAATTAGCTTAGTTGGGTGTGTGTTTTGTTTATTTTGATAAAAATTTTACTTAAATAGGGAGTTTAAAATACTTCTGAAAACAGTATATTTACATATACTGCTGTAGTCATCATTGTTTCTCACATCTCCAATTCGGCAAATACTCAGTTAAATTAGCAGAGTTTGAATGGCCTGTTTTCTAGGTGATATGTAATAGTTTGCTTAGAATTTACTGTGTGATCCATTGTAGATGTGATGTTTTATTGTGATAAGAATAGAGATGAGTTTGATAATTGTCTTGTAACATGTTTGATATTCACTTAAAATCTGTAACAACCTCTCAGGATTAGTTAATGGTACATTTATCAACTTGCACTATGATTGTTGTTTCCCTGCATGTATATGTTTATAGTTCTGGTTTCTGTATTGTAATTCCACTGAAATAGCTTACATCTTTAAATTTTATGAATCATATTCACTGCAAGTATCTGGGTGCTCAACAAGTCGAATCAACTGTGGCACTGCCTACCCTGTCTTCAATTCTATTTAGGACATTTTTGTACCTCAATTTTGTTGATGTGGGTGACGCTTGATTTCTCAGATTTATTTTATACATGGATATCAGCAATCTTAGCAAACACATTAATTTTTTTTCCTGTTCTTAGTTTGGAAATTATTCATTGATTTCACTGATATTTGTCACTCACTTACTGAATTATGACCATCATGACTCTGAGGTACTTCTGTTAGTTGTAGAAAGCTGTAACTTGTTTCACAGATAAAGTTTTACTCCTAGATTTAAGGAAAAGTTGAAACTGGAAATTTCCATCTACCACAATATGAAATCTCTTTCTAGCCTAACTTCTTTATGTATTTCACTCTAAAAAAAGACGACTTAAGTTTAACTGATCTGTTAAAACTTACTTTGTTCCTTTCCTTACTTTGACAGTTAGCACATTAAAAATTATGAATTTAGCTATGACAATGCATCGTCATAATTCTACTGTACTTATCGTGGTCCTAGAAACAGTTGATTTGATACGTGTATATGGTTTCATGCCAAAAGAAAAGTGTACTAGTTATTGATGACTATACCTGTGTTTATCCAATGGCTGCCCCAAACATGAAATGTTTGGTTTATATTTATGGGTTAATTGCTTTGATCTGGAAGAGGCTTCATGCCTACTTTTATTTTTTGTATCTAAAAATCTCCGTGGCTCGGATTCCATGTTAAACTTTAGGTCCCAGAGGAAAGGAACTGGCCTTCCTACCTCTGACACAATGGATTAGTACGCCTCCTTCGGGAGGATCCAACCAACCTCCGGGTTGTGGACTAAGTTAAGTTATCTAAAAATCAGTAAGCTTAACTGACATACTAAATTGCCAAGAGATTCGAATAATTTACCAGAAACACTTAAAAAATTTAAAGTAAAAATTAGTAGAGGGCAAAAGTAGGTTGGAAGAGGAAAGGAGAAAGACAGGTGTGTAGGGAGATTGCCACTGGAGTGGGCGCTCCATCACAATTTTATCAGTTATTATTATTGGTGAATTCTCCCAATAAATGGAAGACGGTAAGCAAATGACCAAATCAAGTTTTCTTCAAGTTCTTCTTATTTCTTTCATTCTTTCCAAAAAAGCTTGTTTGCGTTCTTCTGACCACTTTGGTCTGTATTGTTTTTGTTTTGGTTGCTCAGTTATAACTTCCCATTTGTCTACTTTGTGTTTGAAGGTGTCTCTTTATGAGAGGTCTGTTGCTCCCACTTTTAAGATCCTTCCGAATTATTATTATTATAAACTAGCTTGTACCCGCAACTTCGTACGTGTGGATTAAGAATTTTTTTCCAGGATTGGATATAGAAAGTTGTTGGTAACAAAAGATTGGTCCCAAACAATATCGAGTCGGCATAATATGACAGGAAAGCTGTCACTCTACTGTCGAACCTGTCTCTTGAAGAGAATCAGTTTACAACATTTTTCTGTCACCATTCGATAAGGTCTCAAAATTTTGTGACTACAACTGTTAATCATACTGGAAAAAATGTCCTGTGCACTTCATACAGATTTTCTTATCAAATTTCATCAATATCGATATAGCCATTTAGTCGTCAAAAGGTAACAAAAAGACAGAGACTTACTTCCATATTTATAATATTATTACTGCGGTTCACACACACACACTGACTGCGAACAATACCTGACGGATCACTATAACGTAAAAAAAGTGCCCACCTACTGCATTGCAAGACTACCTACGATTTGCCTCACATTGCACCCCTAACTTTGTATTATCTGCAGTTTAACATTCAATCCAAATAACCTACGGCACAGGCGTGACTCTTGCGATCAAAGACAATTTTTAAAAATCATAGCCTCCACGGAGATTTGAACCAGAGACCACGACCCAAACATTTGTAAGCGACCCAAACATTTGTAAGCAAGCACTTTAACCACTTAGCTGTCTGACCACTACACGGAAAAACACTCCAGAGACAACCATATCGAACGCGTTTGTCTATCACCGTTCAATAGTATTTCAAAATAATGAGACAACATGTGTTATTTAAACAGATAATTTTTCAACCAAATGTAGACAGTATTTTTCTCCTTGTTTCGGTGTGCAAAGATTCATCGAGATCGGATGAAAACTGTGGATTTGTATGAAGAACAAACAAACAAATATACATACATTCATCTTCAAATATATAGATGGATAGATAGATTACTGCACATCACACACACACTGACTGCGAACAACCCCTGAGGTATCAATATAATTTACACCTACATTATTGCAAGACTACCTACCTACGATTTGCCTCGCATTGTACCCCTAAATTTGTGATATCTGCAGTTTTAACATTCAGTCTGAACAACCGACGGCCCAGGCGTGACTCTTACGACCAAAAACAATTTTTAAAAATCTTTGCTTCTCCAGAGATTTGAACCAGAGACCACGACCCCAACGTGTTCGTAAGCAAGTGCTTTAACCACGACCGCTACACGGAAAAACAGGCCATATCCAACGTGTCTGTCTATCGCCGTCCAGTAATTTTTCGAAAGTATAAGACAACATGTATTATTTATACAGAAAATTTTTCAACCAAATGTAGACTATTTTTCTCCTTGTTTCAAAGGATAAGTGTTCAAAGTTTCATCGAGATGGGATGAAAACTGTTGATTTGTATGAAGAACAAACAAAGTCCAGTGCCCTCCCTAAAGATTTTCTTGTCAAATTCCGTCAATATTAATATAGCCATTTAATTGTCAAAATGTAACATAAGACAGAGACTTACTTCTGCATTTATAGTATTCCTACTGCAGATCACACACACACTGACTACGAATCACCCCTGATGGATCAATATAACGTAAAAAAAGTGTACATTTACTGTATTGCAATACTACCTACGAATTGCTTCAGATTGCACCCCTAACTTTGTGATATCAACAGTTTAAAATTCAATCCGAATAACCTACGGCCCAGGCCTGACTCTTACGATGAAAAACAATTTTTAAAAATCTTAGCCTCCACGGAGATTTGAACCGGAGACCACGGCGTTAGTAAGCAAGCGCTTTAACCGCTGAGCTGCCAGTCCACTATATGGAAACCTGGTACGGAGACGTCCATATCCAACGTGTCTGTCTATCGCCATATTTCGAAGTTATGAGACAACATGTGTTATTTATACATGTAATTTTTCAACCAAATGTAGACAGTATTTTTCTCCTTGTTTCAAAGGATAAGTGTGCATAGTTTCATCGAGATCGGATGAAAACAAACATACATTCATCATTATATATAAAGATTTTACTTTGTTTAAGGTGACCATATTTTCATTCCACCATACCGGGACACCCCCGGAAAAAAAAAAACCCACTAGGGGCCAGCTGTAACATGAACAGCCCCCTTCGGTTACCGACTGGAGGGGTCGCCGAGGCCCACTGGGGGGAGGGCCGCACCACATGTGTAGCCTAGGGTCCACGAGCACTAAATATGGCCCTGTGCGGCACTGTAGAGTAAGTTGATACCAAGGTTACATATGTCAGCCTCGAACAGTGCAACCTGTGGAAGGTCAGGTGCTCATGGTTAGTACATTAGTATGTGTCACCGTAATAAATAGATGTCATATTCTAAAACGTCTCTCTTTGCATGTGCACTGTTTTTATACATGGTTCGGATGTTTACTAAAGTGTATTCAGAGGATTTCAAACATATATCTTAAAAACAATAATAGCATTCTGATTGCGGAGCTACAGCGAAAGGTAAACATTTATAAAATGAAATCACATTTTTAATAGAAACTACCGAACCTACATGGATTGCTACTGACTTACAGACTTCTCTAGGCCTAAAACAGATAGATACAAAAGAACTTACCTTAAAAATTATTGAGGCCAACATCTCTTGACCATTGCTTTTATTGCTGATACTTTTGAGATGAATGAATCCTTTTCAGAAGGTCCTTCTTTTCACACAACATTTTGTAAAAGTTGGTACAGGAGTAATCGAAATTAACTTTAGTGATGAGCATCACTTTCAAGGTATTTATGGATAGCTGATTTTTGTGACTTGTCCATAAGGCATTCATGTGGGAAAACACTCGTTCAGTAGGGGCGTTAGTTCCAGGCAAACAGGAAAAAAAAAAAACTCCAATATTTTAAGCATGTTTAAATAAGGTACATTTTGAGAATTGAAGTGGGAGATAATTTGTAGCCATCATTGGTCAGCTGATGTTTTATTCAACCTCCACTCGGCTAGTATTTCTGATGTCACATATTGTTTGACATATACGTATTCATCGTACAAAGCAGTTTCATCAATTACAACAGATGGGTTTATTTTCTTAACGAAATCTACCGAGTTTTGTATCTCTTCCCAGCTAGGTATCTCTTTCAGTGTTATCCACACAAACTTTCAAATGCTCAAGGGACACTGTCGATTGTTCTAAATACTGAACAGCAACTTGGTAGAAACTTTAAACATACTGTCGAAATTTTGCCACTTCCGGAGTAAGGCCCACTTTCTCCAAATTTTCAAGAATGGTCCTAACAACTGATGTAAGAAAACAGTTGTTCCCCTTTGAAGCCAAGTTGGACTTTAAATTACAAAGTACATGAATTACTTCAAATACTGTCACTGTTTCACCTTCTATTTTTTGTATAGCTGGATGAAAAGTTGAAGCCTGGTTGTGAATAAAATAGAGGCAAGCCTCTGACAAAGGGTTCTCAAAGAAGGTTTTTATGATATGTGGACACTTATCTTGTGAGTCAATAGTATTTTAAGGGTGAAAACATACGGAGAAGATGTTCGACAGCAGGAAGTAGGGCCAGCCACCTTGTTTTACTGTATCCTAATACCTGTCTGTACTCCTGTTCCACAAATTCGCAGAACTCTTTAAGACTTTCAACCCTAACTGTGTTCAAATAGAAATATGAATATGTTTTAGAGTCAATTCCTTCTATATCAATTGGGAGAATATCAGCAGCTGTCTGAATAGTATTGTGGATGATATGAGCATTACAACCTACTCCTACTAAATCGTGTCCTATGTTATCTTTTAATTTTGTGAAGACATTGTTCGCACCCTTTCTCGCCACACCATCAAAATTACAATTTCTGCAACTACTTTCTCCTTTAACTTAATATCACCCAAACAATCTATTAAAAACGCAGATATAGTTTGCACTGTTTCTCCAGGCAGTGAATTTAGTTCTAACAATTTAACACTAATTCCCTCAGCGGGAAGAAAATACCTCACCAGTATATGAAATATTTTAATATCTTTATGATTTGAGGCATCTGTCATTAGCCTACTGAAACGAAATTAGCTTGTTATAAGTCAGAGTGTAATTGAGAAATTGCAAATGGACTTAATACATTTAGTAAAACTGCCTCCACTTTCGTACGACCGCATGAGAATTTAGGTTCAGAAACACACTGTACAAGTTTGGATGTGCAATCTAATGACCTAAAAGACTGATTATGTCGCACTGTGTGATAAACAAAAGCTCCTTCAGTGGCCGCTAATCTCATTTCTTTTTCACCAAAAGATTCACTTTTAAAAAATGAAGTAAGAGTGGAACTGGATGCACTCGCACGCACTGCATTTCTATGTTTTTCACTAGCTAAATGATGTGTAATATCATACCGTCCCCCGTGACTTATGCTAAATGAAGAAGAACATGCATTGCATCGAATATCCGAATCAGTGATGGTTTTCTTAATAAATGGATATTCTTTCTCAAGTTTAGAATTAAATACACACATTTGTTTCAGTGGTGACATTATTTTCTTCTCATGCTGTTATTAAATCAAACAAACTTAACACAGGCAAAAAAACGCACTGTTTACTGCATGTCTTACCATCACAAAAAAAAAAAGGTTCAACTAAGTGCTAATGCAACGTCTTCAACTTTAAAAGCACGTGCAACATAATTTAACAAGTAGCCGACAATAATGAATAGGCGCGGCAGTAAATGTTAAAAGATATGCCAGCCGCAACAATGGCTGGAAGTGACGAAATGAATTCATGCATTCGCAAAAGAACAGAAAAATATTTAAAAGGAAATAATACTTGTGACAATTAGAAATGGTTTCCTGAGGATGCAGAAAATAGTCAAGAGGAGGGGGTGAATGCCAGGCCTTGAAAATCAGGACTTTTGCCTCCCGATTTGGATTTTAAAAAATCCGAGACAAAAGCTGAAAAGAAACGACTGTCCCGGCTGGTCACCTTAACTTTGTTCCTAAGCTTAATTTGAAAATTCTGGAAATTTACTTGTGGTGGCAGTTAATCTGTAGCAGTAGTTGCCTAAAAGACTCACCCATTGTTTGTAAAGAGCTTAGGCATTGTTGGTATCAGACAGACATATGTGATAAGAGTTTAATTCTGAATTGTCCATATCAATTTTCAAATGGAACCATTACATTATAGCGACGAATAAGCGATAAACTTACAAAAAGAAATTAGATCCCACAAAAAACAAATCACATGGTAATTTAGTGCCAATCTTGTGAAATCTTGTTGTTAGGCAAGTATACACTCTACAGTGTGTAGGCTATTCACTTCACTTTCTGAAATAGATGGCAGATGGGTGGATTATGTAGGTTTACTGAGGCTCGTGATGCTAGAAGTAAATTCCACTGCGTAAAAACGTGACATAATAATACTGCAGTAATCAGTTGCAAGTCATATTATTTTTCGAGCAGTAACTTATTTGAAACACAACCTGGACCAACAACTACTTTCTGAAGGAGGAAGGGTGTGCACAGACCATAGCCCTACCACATGACTAGTTCAGTCATGCAATAGGCCATGGTGAATGCACACTCTTCCTTGCCAAATGGCACAATAGTTTATACACAAATAAGGTTTTAAACCAAAATATTGTAAAGTGTTCATCTGGACCTCGTGTCTTCATCTGTGCAATGTGATGGGTTATTTTCGCCATGCTTCCTTATTTTAATTACTGCTTGAAAATAATTTGTCTTGTAATTTACTACTATATTGTTAAGTTATCACATCATGTGTCGAAAAGTAATTTTAGTGGTATTACCATCTCTAGTAAAACTGGATTTTTATACAATACTTGTATTATGTTTTGTTTTTACTGTAGTCTGTTCATTGCGAAATGGTGTGTAGGGGTTACTGTGCATTTCCTTTCTCCTATAGACAGTTCACATGCACAGATATCTGTGTAGACATTCTCAAATAAATCAAGTCAGCGATCAGCTGAGAGACATAGATAATGGGAGAATGTGATGTGGTGGGGGCAATGGAAATGTGAACTTGGACTGCCAGTTAGTGGTAGATCTTTTGACAGGATTTTGAATTGTCACCAAAAATATGTTTTTCCTTCATGGGTGGATGATATCACTGTTCTTTGTGGTATTATGTTTACAGGATGCTGTTGCCTTTCGAGTGGGGGATGTATTAAATTTCAGTGATATGTGATGAGTTTCTGTGTGTACACATCCAATCCACTGGCAATACGTTCTCTAGTAATCATAATTAAGGTTTATACCACAATGTTGTAAATGTTGTAAGTTGTGTTCATCATGGCCTTCTTGCCATTTTGTGGTGATGACTGGTTTGTCTTCCATATCCTTATTACAATTCACTTAAACTCTGTTGTTAAGAACGTTTACTTGAAGTACTTCCTATTCAGTAAAAAAAATTCTGTAATGTGTGCCTTTTTACTCCTTGAAATCAGTGCAGAGTCAAAAACTTGTATTTTTGTATCTCTCTGTGTCATAAGTTTAGGAATATGAGAAGTTGATCCTTATCACTTTTTTATTGTTGTGAACACTGTAACAATGTTCAGGATTATTTCATCAGAGAAAATTGTTTGTGCTAGATTTCTCTGAACTCAGATTTTCTCTCTCTCCTCCCCCCTCCTGTAGTCATGAGGCTTTGATACTAAATGCAATTGCTAAGTTTCACAACAGCCTTCCCTGATTGTCTCAAAGGCATAATGCCTAGTTTCAGAGTTTTATCCATTGAGAATGATGTTTCAAAATGGTTTGATCCATCACTTCTTTTCCATGATTCAGGCATAACTGTTAAGTCCTTCTGCAACCAAATATGTATTCTGTTTCATGAGGGATATGTTCTATACATGAGGCTATTCTGATACATAAAAAAAATTAAAAATTTGAAAAATCATTAATAACTTTTTATTTACATGTGCAATACTCATTTCACTGTACCTAGTATAATATGATAATGGTTCAGAAATATTCAGCGAAATTGACCTTCCAGATGAGGCCAAGAATAATTACAGATGTAACTATTATAAAGAACAGCTCTTTTAGAGATATCGAAAGGGAAGAACAAGAGAAGCTATAATTGAATCACTAATTGGAATCTTTGATGAGACTTAATCTAATAAATGACTGGATTGTAGCAAAATTAAAGAGTATTCTTAATCTTGCTGAGCATATTACTAATATTCTATCTGGATAGTGCCGACAATGGAGCTGCTGTTATAGCCCAGGCATTTTAGGTATGAATCTAAAACATAATAATGTTTGGCACAGACATTCCTTAGTATTTAAGAAACAAATAAGGAAAAGTCCCCACCTCTGGAGTTTTTGTTCTTTTTCAGGGTCAAAGGGCTTTAAAAGGGCCTGAGTGCCAAATCAGTGTTAACCCATTGAAACATTTGAAATGCCAACCTTAGTCACATCTTATTGCACCCTAGATAATCAGAAGAGGCTAACCACTGCATAAAAGTGTAGTATCAGGCATAATTATTGTATAAAAGTGACAATACTGTCACATTTTATCATGAAGGTGTTATGACACATGACATTTCAAAAAACAACTCTGCATAGCTGAAAAAATATAAAAGTTACTGTGTCAAGACATATAACCAAAGTTGTAGTACACAGTTTCAGTGTTGAAATGATATATAGTTTGTCTGTCTGTGACAAACGGTTGTCGAGATACATGTCGAAACAACCACAAATGAATCAGCGCTGGGCAGAGAGTGCCGCGCGCCGCTCCCAATGCAATACATGTATGAACCTCGGAAAAAATAATATAAAAAGAGATAATTAGATGACATGGGGAATTGCCACCGGAGCATTAGCTCCATCACAATTAAAATTAATAATAATAAAAATTGATGTAGAGCTGAAAATTGGCACAGAAATTGTTTAGCAACTAAGAAACAAGTCCGAAGAAGTCTGCATCGCTGAGCTGTCCTTGTCATAGTTTTTTTCAAAGGGTGGAAGTGGGCTTAAATGTTATAATGAGAATGAACATCTTGTAGCACTTAAACTGTCAGCCTTAGTATCATTTCATTGCACTCTAAGTAATTTGGAGAGGCTAAACATTGAATGAATGTGTATTTTTTATGTTATTTTTGTAGAAAAGTAAATCAAAACTCACATTTTATCATTAAGTAGGTACAAAACATTACTTTTTGTAATTAACACAGGTTTGCTGAAAAACTATCAAATTTATCATGTCAAGATCTATTATAAAAGTTCTAGAATGCATTTTCAGTGTTAGAATGGTTCATCGGTCGTGTTTTTGTGATAAACTGTTGGCAAGATTCATATAGAAACAGTGCGCGGATCTCATCTGAAAGTGCCGTTTCTCTCCCCTCTGTGTGCATCATTCTACTCTCTTGGAAGAGTGCTCTGATATTTTGTGCCCTTGGAATTATATATGCAATAACAGAAATAAACCTAGAAAATGATGATGAAACTGACCGTGGTGGTGTAACGGCTAGCATTCTGACCTCGCATTGGGGAGGACGGCGGTTCGAATCCCCGTCCGGGCATCCAGATTTGGGTTTTCCATGGTTAGGCAGTGTTTATTTATGAATGCTTATTGAGAAACAAACTGAGTAATACCATTATTTACACATAATATTTCAGCAACATAAATCTACGTTGCCATCTTAGGTGTAGTCATAAGACTTGACATTTGCCTAGAGCATGTTGTTTAAAAATTGGCATGGCAACGACGGATGTTTTTACATTGTCAGTCAGCATCTCAGACATTAGATGCGCGCAGAGCACAAAACACAAGTGTTGCTGACGAGCAGCCTCAATGTTCTAACTCACCAGGTTGGTTGTCCTAATCACATATTGCCCATGCTCTCTGGAGAAGAGTAGTGAGTACTGTCTTGCACTGAGCCAGATGGAGATGACAGGTACAGATGTTTAGGTACAGGTTCGTGTGTTGTCTTTCTGTACACAGTGTTTCCTAAAGTTCCATAAATTGCTTTATGATAAGAATGTCCCAAAAGGGGAGGCAGCTATCCTTTTCCACCTCCATCATGAACTGGATGTGTGTGTTGATACTGTTCAGGTGAAGGAGAAACCTATCACAGTTTCCTCTACCATGGGGTAAAATGACAAATGTATCATTCACGTACTGATTAAAGGCACTGGGCTGCATTGGGTCCCTTTTCAATGCTTTCTCCTCAAACTCTCCCATGAAGAAATAAGCTATAACAGGTGACAAAGGACTGCCCATTACTACTCCATTAATCTGTTCATAGTAGTGCCCACCACACAAGACATCTGCTTTGTGTGGGAGAACAACTCAACCTGGGTTCGAAGTGCTGTTGTAGTAGAGACAGTGTATCAGACAGAGGAGCCCTGGTGAAGAGCAAAACCACATCAAAGCTCATAATCAAATCCTGCAGGCGAAGTTCTTTAATGATGTTAATAAATTCCACTGGGTTTTTCACATGATGATTTTTATTTATTTATCTGTATTTTCAGATGGTTCGTTCACTTGAGACTACAATGAACTGTTATTTCATAATTCTATAACAACATTTTATACTTAGCAAAATTTTGAAATATAAACATAAATCCTATATATTATGAAAATAATACAATTAATTTATTATTATTAATACACACTGTAAGTTATCACAACCTGTTAATCTTATATATATATAAAAATAGACGTGTTTTTTCCTATATTTCACTTTTCAGCCACCACTACCATCACTGATGTTTGCGGGTGGAAGGAGCATGGAGTTTCCTGTCGTGCACAACGTTGGCCGAATGCCGATAGCTGTGGGGATGTGGGAGATATAATGATTAAAGTTGGTCAGTGCAGGGCGTTTTCATATTTCGACCAAAAATTCGTATCTCCGTATACTTCTCTTTCCTGCCACAACTACATAACATAGACTTTTGGTGTTTGTGTGTGGTAGTAGAATCGTCTTTCCTGTCGTGCACTATGGTTATTAGATGTCGGTAGCTATGGGGATGTGGGAGAAATGGGGGTTGAAAGTGGTCGACCTGTGGCAGTGTCATACTTCTGCCAAACACAAAAGTGTCATGGTGTATCACTTTTCAGCGAAAACTACTGATCACAGATAACTGGCGTTTGTGTGTAGTAATAGCACAGAGTCACCTTTCGATCACAACAGCGTCCGAATTTCAGAAACTGTGGTAGATATGGTGGTAGTTAGTGCCCGACCAAGTATATTTTCGTATTTCGACTGTCCCCGCATATGTCACTTTTTTGCCACAACTACATAGCATAGAGCATTGGTGTTTGTGTTTGGTAGTAGAATCATATCTCATGTAATGCACTATGGTTGTTAGATGTCGGTAACTATGGGGGTGTGGGATAAATGGGGGTTGAAAGTGGTCTACCTGTGGCAGTTTCATACTTCTGCCAAAGACAAAAGTGTCATGGTGTATCACTTTTCAGCGAAAACTATAGATCACAGATAACTGGCGTTTGTGTGTAGTAGTAGCACAGAGTCACCTTTCGATCACAACAGCGGCCGAATTTCAGAAACTGTGGTACTGTGGTAGATATGGTGGTTGTTAGTGGCCGACCAAGTATATTTTCGTATTTCGACTGTCTCCGAATATGTCACTTTTCTGCCACAAGTACATAGCATAGAGCATTGGTGTTTGTGTTTGGTAGTAGAATCGTATCTCATGTAGTGCACTATGGTTGTTAGATGTCGGTAGCTATGGGGGTGTGGGAGATATGGGGGTTGAAATTGATCGACCTGTGGCAATTTCATACTTCTGCCAAAGACAAAAGTGTCATGGTGTATCACTTTTCAGCGAAAACTATAGATCACAGATAACTGGCGTTTGTGTGTAGTAGTAGCACAGAGTTACCTTTCGATCACAACAGCGGCCGAATTTCAGAAACTGTGGTACTGTGGTAGATATGGTGGTTGTAAATGGCCGACCAAGGATATTTTCGCATTTCGACTGTCTCCACATATGTCACTTTTCTGCCACAACTACATACCATAGAGCATTGGTGTTTGTGTTTGGTAGTAGAATCGTATCTCATGTAGTGCACTATGGTTGTTAGATGTCGGTAGCTATGGGGGTGTAGGATAAATGAGGGTTGAAAGTGGTCGACCTGTGGCAGTTTCATACTTCTGCCAAAGACAAAAGTGTCATGGTGTATCACTTTTCAGCGAAAACTGTAGATCACAGATAACTGGCGTTTGTGTGTAGTAGTAGCACATAGTCACCTTTCGATCACAACAGCGGCCGAATTTCAGAAACTGTGGTACTGTGGTAGATATGGTGGTTGTAAATGGCCGACCAAGGATATTTTCACATTTCGACTGTCTCCACATATGTCACTTTTCTGCCACAACTACATAGCATAGAGCATTGGTGTTTGTGTTTGGTAGTAGAATCGTATCTCATGTAGTGCACTATGGTTGTTAGATGTCGGTAACTATGGGGGTGTGGGAGAAATGGGGGTTGAAAGTGGTCTATCTGTGGCAGTTTCATACTTCTGCCAAAGACAAAAGTGTCATGGTGTATCACTTTTCAGCGAAAACTATAGATCACAGATAACTGGCGTTTGTGTGTAGTAGTAGCACAGAGTCACCTTTCGATCACAACAGCGGCCGAATTTCAGAAACTGTGGTACTGTGGTAGATATGGTGGTTGTTAGTGGCCGACCAAGTATATTTTCGTATTTCGACTGTCTCCGCATATGTCACTTTTCTGCCACAAGTACATAGCATAGAGCATTGGTGTTTGTGTTTGGTAGTAGAATCGTATCTCATGTAGTGCACTATGGTTGTTAGATGTCGGTAGCTATGGGGGTGTGGGAGATATGGGGGTTGAAATTGATCGACCTGTGGCAATTTCATACTTCTGCCAAAGACAAAAGTGTCATGGTGTATCACTTTTCAGCGAAAACTATAGATCACAGATAACTGGCGTTTGTGTGTAGTATTAGCACAGAGTTACCTTTCGATCACAACAGCGGCCGAATTTCAGAAACTGTGGTAGATATGGTGGTTGTAAATGGCCGACCAAGGATATTTTCACATTTCGACTGTCTCCGCATATGTCACTTTTCTGCCACAACTACATAGCATAGAGCATTGGTGTTTGTGTTTGGTAGTAGAATCGTATCTCATGTAGTGCACTATGGTTGTTAGATGTCGGTAGCTATTTGGGTGTGGGAGAAATGAGGGTTGAAAGTGGTCGACCTGTGGCAGTTTCATACTTCTGCCAAAGACAAAAGTGTCTTGGTGTATCACTTTTCAGCGAAAAGTATAGATCACAGATAACTGGCGTTTGTGTGTAGTAGTAGCACAGAGTCACCTTTCGATCACAATAGCGGCCGAATTTCAGAAACTGTGGTACTGTGGTAGATATGGTGGTTGTAATTGGCCGATCAAGGATATTTTCGTATTTCGACGAAAGGCATGTGTCTCCCCAGATTTCACTTTTCTACCACGACTACATAGCATAGAGGATTGGTGTTTATGTGTGGTAGTAGAATCGTGTCTGTTGTCGTGCACTATGGTTGTTAGATGTCTGTAGCTATGGGGGTGTAGGAGATATGGGGGATGAATGTTGTCGACCTGCGGCAATTTCATATTTCTGCCAAAGACGCATGTGTCACGGTGTATCAGTTTTAAGTGAAAACTATCAATCGCAGATCATTGGCGTTTGTGTGTGGTAGTAACACAGAGCCTCCCATCGATCACAACGTTGGCCGAAATTCGGTAACTGTGGGAGTGTGTGAGATATGGTGTTTGAAATTGGTCGATCATGAATATTTTCGTGTTTCATCCAAAGACTTGTGTGTATCCTTAAATTTTACCTTGCTGCCGGAACTACATAGCGCAGAAGACTGGTACTTGTGTGGTAATAGTATCGAGTCTCCCATCGTGTACTAGGGTGGTTAGATGTCTATAGCTGTCAATATGAGTTCTTTACAAACACGAACGAAGTCGTGGGTACCAGCTAGTAAAAAATATTACCCAATAATACTAAAGAACTAAACTTCTTGAGTTTTCAAAAGTTGTGTTAAGAATAAGCTTCGTTCCTCGTTGCATTCGTCTGATACCCCTTGCAGTTTTAACCAGTCTTAATCTGTGCACGTGCCTGCTCAATAACTTGCAATATCTGTGGTAATGGCGCCATTATATAGTCTTACAGTCGGCAGTGGGGTTTTGAAATCTTCTTTGCTCAGTGCTAATTGTCTTATTCATTGGTGCAGTCGTTCTTTGACATATGATCATTAAAATTCCTATGTTCATCCAGAATAACCCCTAAGTATATTACGGTTTTGTATCTTTTAATGGAATTTTCTCCAAGCTTCACTTGCATTTCAGTGTTCCTTCACCAATATGTATTGGGTTCTTGTTAGTGCTAGCTGGAGCTTAACTTGTTTACACCAGCATTCCATTACTTTCACATGGTGAGGATATCTTCACACAATTGGTGATAACAGTCCAGTCAGGTATAGATCCTGATAATAAGTGTCTGATCCAATGGTACACACTATTGGCCATAATCGTGTTCCTTGTTTCTGGATTTTAGCAATCTGTAAAATTTTTGGGTGGAACAGCTGCATGGCTTTGTAACTGTTCAATAGTGTCTTTCGATTGATATGAATATTTCAGAAGAGCTGTAATTTTCTTTACTACCACATTTGTTGGTTCCTTCAACACCTTTTGGTAAGACGCGTAAATCAAAACATCTTAAACTTTCTGGTGATAATCTGCCAAGGGGAACGCTTTGGTGGGTTTCACCTGAACAGTACCAACACAATCATCCAGTTCACAATGGAGGTAGAAAAGGAAAGCCAACTGCCCTTTTTGGACATTCTGATTGAGAAGCAATCTGATGGAACTTGAGGAAACACTGTGTACAGAAAACCAACACACATGGTCTTGGACCTTTACACGCACAGTCATCTCCATCTGGCACAGTACTCACTACTTTGGCCACAGAGTGTCGGCAGTATGTGATTAGGGCAGCCAACCTGGTGAGTTAGAACGTCTATGTCGTTCCTACAGACAGACAGGTACAGTGAACATCAGATATTCCGTGAAGTGAAACACATGCCTAATAACCACGATAATGTTGCACATGATCACTTAGCCTTCTTGCCGTACTCTGGCGCCACAACATCGAGGGTTGGAAGGGTTCTAGCAAGAAATAGCAATAAGACAATTTTCCTACCACCACCAAAACTAAGGAACACTTTACGCTCTCCAGAGGATGACCTTACCCTTTGGGAGTTTATTACATTCTGTGTAAATGCGGAAAGAAGTACATCGGTCATTAAGTGGGGTGTAATATACAACATTGTTTGGAACATGACCAACATGTTTGCCTGGGGCAAAATGACACACACAGTGGCTGAACATAGTTTAGAGCAAGGATTTCGAATCAGCCCAGGTGGTGGCACATGTGAGTGACTTCTGGGAGAGCATCATTACAGAAGCAAGTGAAATTCGCCTCGTGTCTGATCTTGTTAACTGGGATTGTGGTTTCCAACTAAGTGATGTGTGGATACATGTTATTGAGGCTGCTCATTAGTAACACTTAGTGTAATGAAGTCGGAGATGCTGCTGGCAATGTAACAACGTACTGAGATGGACTCGCGATCTTTTTTTTTCTTTCTCCCTGCCACTCCCCGAAGGGAACATATAAAGTGTGGGTAAGACTCTTCTGTCCTGTGATACTTAGTACTTGAAAATGACACTCACCAGTAAGGATATTTACATATGTACACTTTATTCACATCAAGTTATGTACAACAATAACCTTCTTAATTCCCGTTAACTCCCCCATAGGCATGACTCTCATTACTTGCTTCTGCTAATTGATTTCCTCATTACGTTACTTGCTCCCACCCGCTATAGTGACTTAGTGACGGCTACTGGTGTAGTCTTCTGGCTGCCCTTATTGTAAACCGCGGCCGCCTCTAAGTCCAGCCTCGTCTAGCTCCATAACTCCATTGCTGTCACCGACGAACTTCCTGCCAGAGAGAGTCGTGGCCCGAATCTGCTCCAACCAAAATCGACCTGGTTCGATCCTTCTCTGCTAATGCACGTATGTTTTGTTAGTCGTTCCCCCCATAGTACCAACAGTGGGGAGGACCTCCAGCCAATGGTGACGATTGCTTTCCTACCATCATCTAACTAGTGCCAGCGTAATTCTGCTGGTGTTTTGACCTGCTTTACTATCGTTGCTATCTGCATTCCATTGCCTGTAACTGTTTTGATTCTCTGTTGTAACGGCCCTGGTTCTGGCTGCCACTGTGTGCAAGCAATTCTTGTCCAGCTTTAGTAATATTAACCAAAACTTCCCTAGAGAGCCACTACACATTTCCCCCGGTATTTACGTCTGCTTCACTCAGACGTGGATCTATCTTTCTTCTGAAAACCGTCTCATCTTCTACGTGACCTGCCCTTATAACTACATAATCTCTCTCCTTTTTTTTCTACATATATTTTAATTGAAGCTACATGTAAATGTATACAATAATTATTGTGTTCATGTGGTTTCAATTGCCGTCTTCTGCCCTTGTTCTCCGACCATCAGCTGCCTTGCTTCGTTGTTGACATGCGCTCGTTAGCTGTTGCTCGTGTTTCACCCTTGTCAGCGCCTGTCGCTGCCCTGTCGTGACGTAAGCATGTGACATCCGGCCGCTCCCATCTGTGTCACTCCAATGTCGCTCTGCCGTGCTGATTACTCGGTGGTCTTGCTCTCTCGCTGCCATGATGAAACTTCTTGCATACTCCTTCTTGTGCATTTCTGTAACATACTGAAAACCTACGAACAGCTTCTTGAGTCAGACCTTCCTCACTGTTTCGTACGGTATCTTTGTTTTTTGCTTCGTCCGTGAAGTATTTCTCTTTTTCCCCAGTGCTGGAAATTTCGTAAAAATTCTGCGAGGCATATTTTTTAAGTAAGTACCGTTTTGTCACATCGTGGCTGCAGCGTTATGGTCGGCGTTCCGCGCATGAGCACTGGGTACCTGCATCTCTTGCCTACGCACTGACGCCATTACAGTCTAATTCTTCCTTGTTTACATTGTTAACTGAGTGTTTAAGATGCCTCCGACAATCGTGAGTCCCGCCGACTGTGAAGTACGGGCTGTTATAAGATTTCTTTGTGCTAAATGCCTAAAACCGATCGATATTCATTGTGAGATCTGTGCAGTTTACGGACAAAACATTATGAGTGATGGAATGGTGAGAAAGTGGGTGAGAGCATTTAAAGATGGCCGCACAAATTTCCATGATGAACAACGGAGTGGGCATCCTTCGGTCGTTTATGAAAGTTTGGTGCAGAAAGTGGACAATAAGGTGAGAGAAAACAGATGCTTTACGATTTACTCCTTCTGTGATGACTTTCCTAATGTTTCTCGTAGTGTTTTGTATGGCATTGTGACCGAGCACTTGAATTACCGAAAATTGTGCTCACGTTGGGTACCAAAAATGTTACGGATGTGCACAAAACCAAACGTTTAGGCAGTGCATTGACTTTCCTTGAGTGGTACCACAATGATGGTGATGATTTCTTAAGCCAAATTGTTATGGGCGATGAGACATGGGTGGCCTACGTCACACCTGAATCAAAGCAACAGTCCATGGAATGGCGGCATTCAGATTCACCCAAAAAAGTGAAGTTCTAGCAAATGATTTCTGCCCAGAAAATCATGTGCACAGTTTTTTGGCACAGAAAAGGAGTATTGCTTGTGGAATTTATGCCTCGTAATGAGACAATCAATGCAGCAGCTTATTGTGAGACATTGAACAATCTGCGCCATTCAATCCAGAACAAAATACGTGGCAAGTTGAGCAAGGGCATTGTTTTGCTGCATGACAATGCCCGTCTACATGTGGCTAATCAGACCAAAGATCTCATCACATCTTTTCGATGGGAAACTCTCGATCATCCTCCGTACAGCCCTGATCTGGCGCCTATTGACTACCATCTGTTCCTGCACTTGAAGAACCACCTGGGCGGTCAGCGTCTTGAAGACGATAACAAAGTCAAAACAGTTGTGATGCAGTCAGGCGGCAGACTTCTATGAGGAGGGTTTTCAAAAACTGGTACTATGTTCAGACAAGTGCCTCAATATTGAAGGGGATTATGTAGAAAAGTAGAGTAAGGTACGTTCTTTCATGTAAAAATAAAATTATTGAGATATATTTGCACGTCTTTTTTTAATTTCAAAACAGTACTTACTTAAAAAACATACCTCGTACTATACACACAACTCTTCGCAATACATCTTCCTATATGGTCTCCCTTAATGTAGTCCTTAGTATCCACTCTACTTTGTCCCATTTGTAGTTCTTTTCTTACCTTTAATAATAATGCTTCACACACTGTCTTTATTCCTTCTGGCATATTGTTCTTACACACTATTTATCACTTATATACCCACTATTTACTATATATGTACATATTATATTTCTCTTCTTGACTTAATGACTGGTAAACTCGACGGCAGTACAGTGAATATCCTCTATTTAATATATAGATATTATATGGCTTCATTCATGCTTCTAATGTCCATGAATTCTTTGTACTTTCTTGCCTATTCGTGTTCTGACCTTGCTCCGTTCACGTTTTCAGTCAGCGAATTTTTTCCTTTGCGTATGTCGCTGTCTGACTGATTTAACCTTCTGCGTCTCAAAGTTATAGCAACCTGCCATGTTGCTGCCAGCGTGTGGTTTCAGTAGCTCACGTGTGCACTTTGCTAGTAGAATCGTTTCACTTGATCCATGTGCACCGTTTTCAGCTGGTTTTTCTTCCCTCGTATTACTAAATTCGGAACCTACATGGATATCACCGTATACGGTTCCTTAAAAGGATTGTGTAGTTTTTATGTATTCCTCATCACAACGCAAAGTTCTCCAGCAGTACTTTGTCTCCTGGTTTAAATACTTCTGGATTCTTCCGTTGATCATACCATTTCTTGTTGCTTTCCTTCCGTTCCCGAATGAACCGCTTGGCACTATCGTGTAATGCCTGCAGTCGATTTTTCAACACTTGTGCATAATTGTCATAGTTATACACCGGCTCCTCTGGTCTTCGCTGCAAGACTCCTGGTATATTTGCTTCTCTCCCATAGTATAACAGATGCGGTGAGTACTTCATCACTGTATGTGGCGTACTATTATAGACAATTGTTGCATATTTTAGGAGTTCATCCCAGTTTTCCTGCGTTTTGTCCACATAATGCCATAAATATTCAGCTAATGTCCTATGGGTGCATTCCAATGACCCATTGCTCATAGGTCCGAATGGGACTGTAAATACTCGTTTTACTTTCAATAATTCACATACCTTCTTCATCATCTCTCCTGTGAAGCATTTCTGATTGTCTGCCAGCACTTTAGATGGAATCCCGTAACACAAAGTGATCTCTTCCACGAACGCTTGGCTGACTTGGCTGATATCCTATCTTGCGATGGGTACTGCTATAAGATACTTGCTTAGTGCATCCTGAAACGTTAAAATATACTTATTTCCCCGTGGTGTGATGTTTAATGGCCCGACTATGTCAATTTCACACCTCTCAAACACATGTTCTTCGGTGTCAATGATTTTCAGTGGCATTCGAACCTTGGGCTCTCGTCGTTTATTTTTCTGGCACTATTTGCAGCACTTTATATACTGTGCAATATCCTTCCACATTCCTGGCCATGTGACATGCTGCCTAATTCGTTCCAAAGTCCTCCATTGTCCTTGGTGACCTACCAGCGCCGAATTATGCACTTCATACAGAAGTCCCTTCTTCTTTGCTTTCGTGGGATTTGTTCTGACTCCCTCCATTTCCACTACGCTTCTGATGCTTCGGCTGGCGGCTGCTTTATGTTTGTTTCACTTCCTTGCGGCGCTTTGCTTACCCCTTCGCCTTGCTCCCTGGTTGTCTGGCAAATGCATGATAAAGCATCTGCTACATGGTTTTTCTTTCCTGGTTTATACTGAATGGTGTATTATAGAGCTCCAGTCGCGGCAGAACTTCATTAATTGGGATGATGGATCCTTTATCGAACCGGCCCAGACCAACGGTTTATGAACCGTCCTGGTACAGAATTCATTCCTGTACCCATATACTCTGAATTGTTTTACCGAACACCAGATTGATAACATCTCTTTTTGAATTGTTGAGTAAGACTTTTCTGCCTTGGTCAGCATTCTCGATGCGAATGCGATTGGTACAAACTTTGACAATAAATTTGGCCGCCGCTGAAAACTTCTATCACTCTTATTTTGCAAAATATGACATCAATGTCATCCCAGGAAACAGTAATGCAATACTGGCAAGCAAGTATTGCGTTACTGTTTCTTAGGATGACATTGATGTCAGATTGTGCAAAATAAGAGTGATAGAATTTTTCAGCGGCGGCCAAATTTATTGTCAAAGTGTGTACATCTTTCCCATCGACCTGCTGACTAAGTACTGACCCAATGGCGTAGTCACACGCGTCACACTTAATGTAGAACTTAAGTTCAAATTTGGTGTTACGTAATACTGGTGCAGTGCATAGTGCTTCCTTTAGTGCGCGAAACGCTTCTTCTTCCGGCTCCCCCCAAGCGTACTACTTCTCCTTCTGCAGTAAATCATAAAGCGGCTTTGGAACTCGACTGAATCCGTTAATGAACCGTCTGTAATATCCGGCGAGCCCTGAGAATCCTCGCAGCTGCCTCACGGTTGTGGGTCTAGGGTGCTCCCTTACGGCCTTGACCTTTCCTGCATCTGGTTTTACCACTTGGTCTGTCAAAATGTGACCTAGGTATGCCACCTCTGGTTGTAGCAATGCACATTTTCGTGGCTGCAACCTTATCCTGTGCTTTCTCAGCCTCTCAAATACCGTTGCCAAATTTCCCATATGTTCCTCTAGCGTCAAACTAAACACAATTAAGTCGTCCAGATACGTCATAGCTTTCTTTCCTTCCAGGCCCATCAATACAATCTTCATCATGCACTGAAATGAACAGGGGGCATCCGTTAGCCCCATTGGTAACTTTGAAAAATGATAGTGCCCATCAGGGGTGCTAAACGCAGTCTTTTCCTTGTCCGCGTCTGCCACTTTAATCTGGTGATAGCCCTTGGCTAAATCTAGCGTTGAAAAGTATCTCACATTTACTAATCGATCCAATTTGTCTGTGAATAATGACAGAGGAAAGGTACTATTAACTGTCATCTCATTTAACTTTCTATAATCGATAACAATTTGATGGCTTCGCTGTCAGTTGGGACCTTCCTGTTTCTTTGGAATTAGCAGAAGAGGCGAATTCCACATGCTCCTGCTTTCTTCTATTATATCTTCCTGTAGTAGGCGTTCAATTTCTTTCTTAAGATCCTGTTTCTGACTGTCAGGTAGCCTGTATTGATGCTCATTAATTATTTTTCCCACTGCTTCGGGCTTAATCCGTTTCTCATGCTTAACCATATTTGTGTATGGCAGGATATCTCCTTCCAAATGGAAAACAATGCTGCACACAACTCCCTTACTGCTTCTCTGTCTGGCTCTGCCAGAGGCTGTAGGCTCAACCCATTGATAATTCTTTTAATCCGCTCTCGCGTTTGCATATTCTGCCTTGAGGCAGCTATGCACACCCTTTTCGCCTCCTGTGGCTTCTCATATTCTTCTGCTTTAACCCGTGGATTATTCAACACGACTTCTTCTTCTTCTGAAACATTTAACACTCAGAATACATTCTCCTCTGCGCACCTTCACTAGTGCTTCGGGATTCAATAAGCCTGCTGCTAATTCTTGCTTCGACACAACAGCTTCTGAATCTTCCTGAACTCCTTCGACTGCGAGTTCGATTATTTTCTCTTGCCATGCGCCAACACGAATACATAATGTCCTTTCAAGCGCTACTGTTTTATCCTGAAATTTTTTGTCCTGTCGCTGCTTAGCGACCTCTTCGATTTTGCTCTGCATCTGAATTCTCACCACCAATTAACTATAGTCTATGATGGCTCTACATTCACTCTGATCTGACAAGAGACGTCGAAGCCCCGATATCCAGCAAAAATTTAATTTTTTCGTAGATACTCTCCTCATATTCCAACTCAATGTAGTCATTATGGTTTTGATTGTTGAAGCCCTTTTCTTCCGTCTCTGAACGGCACTTGACTGCACAGTTCCGTCTTTAGTTTTCCGAATTTCGGCCATTCCTCTGTGCTCCACGCACTTGTTCCAGCCATGGACAAGCATTACAATCTTGCGGGTCATGTCCCCAATTATGACATTTGCTACATTTCATTGTTTTGTAGTTGCAACACTCTCCCTTGTGGCTTGACAACTTGCACCGTTCACAGGGCCTGAGCTTTCCTAAATTTCCATCTCTTCTGCAGTTGACCTGAAACTCCTGCTCATTTACAGCACTTAACTTTCCTGGTCTGTTTTTTCACCGTTGCAATTCCATCACCGCGTCGTTTCGCTTCCTGTTGGAATGTCTGTTCTGAGCTTGTGTCATTCTCGCACTGCCTTGCCTTGAGACCGAATTTATTGCACCATTGACACCACACACTTTCTGTGCATCCCACTAGTATTCTTGACACTGTCACGCATTGTGACCTCTTCCCTCACAAATTTGACACACATCCGGTCTCTTTCCATTGCCGGGATTCCATCCTCCCCTCTTCTCTCTATTTAATTCTGAAGGCGGCTTGCGTTCTGATCCTTGGTACTGTCGTTTCTCTCTGATCGACAAAATTACAGTTTCTTCCAACAATGCGATCTCAATGATTTCCGCTAATGCTAAATCCATTCCTTGTTCTCTTAGAATTACTACGATCTTCTCGTCTATTAGCCCGTTTGTGAATACAGTGTGGCTCAGGTTATGAATTAATTTCAAAGCTCTAGTTAATTCACACCCTTTTAAATCCTTTTTTGGCACTTCTCTCAATTCGTGCACAATTCAATCCATTCTGATCGTCCAATCAGCAACCGTCTCGGCAGCCCGTTAACGACTTGAAAACATACTAATGGCATAATACATTTAGGACGAAAATTCTCTACTAGTATTGCTCTCACATCCTTCCATTCTCGCACCTTTTCTCGCGTAAGAATTGGTTGTCTAGCTGTACCTCCAATCCGTGACTTCACAAATTTTAAAAGAATCTCCTGATCTTCCTCTGCAACAATACTGAACGCTGTATCACAGTTATCAAGAAACTCACCAAGCATCCCTTTCTCGACACAAAAGGTGTTAGGAATTGTTTTAACACTTCTGCTAAACTCACTCGCGGATTCTTTTTTTTTTTTTTTTTTTTTTTTTTTTTTTTTTTTTTTTTGCTGAACTCTCGCCTCTAGCGCCATCACTATTCCGCGCACTGTTCAGCAATTTTGCTAAGCTTGCATACTCACTGTTTTTGTTGCGTTGATGCGGCTATGCTCAGCTCAGCAACCACAGCGACCTTTAACTCCTTTTTGCTGCGTTGTGTTGTGCAGATTCCTGCACTCCAATTCTGCTTACTGCTGAATGGCAAACGAAGGCCACTGCGATGATCCTTTAACACTGTTATAATCGAGCGGTAATTTCCGTCTCACAATCTTGTTATTTTACTATCTCTTACTTATCACGTACTGGAGTAGTATGCTTGATTCCTTGTCTGGCGCCACACCATTTCCGATCCTCTAATATTCCTCTAGGCCTGTTCTGGCCGAATAATTATTCCTTAGTGAGGCTTTGTGAGAGGTAGTGCCATCAAATGATGGCTCACCAGTAAGGATATTTACATATGTACACTTTATTCACATCAAGTAATGCACAACAATAACCTTCTTAGTTCCCTTATCTCCTCATAGGTATTGACTCTTCTGCTAATTGATTTCCTCATTATGTTACTTCAATGGCTTGCTCCCACCTGTTATAGTGACATAGTGACTGCTTTTGGTGTAGCATTCTGGCTGCCCCTATTGTAAACTGCGACCTGCCTCTTAAGTCCAGCCTCGTCTAGGTCCATAACTCCATTGCTGTCACCGACGAACTCCCTGCCAGAGAGAGTCGTGGCCCGACTCTGCTCCAACCAAAATCGACCAGGTTCAATCCTTCTCTGCTAATGCACGTAGGTTTTGTTAGTCGTTCCCCTCCATAGTACCAACAGTGGGGAGGACCTCCAGCCAATAGTGACGATTGCTTCCGTACCATCATCTACCTAGTGCCAGCGTAATGCTGCTGGTGTTTTGACCTGCTTTACTATCGTTGCTATCTGTGTAGCTACATTCCATTGCCTGTAACTGTTTTGATTATCTGTTGTAACTGCCCTGGTTCTGGCTGCCACTGTATGCAAGCAATTCTTGCTCAGCTTTAGAAACTTTAGCCAAAACTTCCCTAGAGAGCCATTACAGTTTGTCGTTGCCATGCCAATTTTTGAACAACATGCTCTAGGCAAACGTCAAGTCATTCGACTACACCTGAAGGTGATGACCGAGATTTATGTCGCCAAAATATTCTGTATTAATAATAGTATTACTCTTTTTCCTGAGAAATATTCATAAACAAGCAACCCCAAGAAAAACTACATTCATTTAGAACCTTTAATGTTTGTACATATTTTCTTTATTTCTCCAAACTATTGACATACCTACAATTTCTTCTCTACCTCTTTTTCCCTGTCTCCTAGCCAATTCTTTTTGCTTTCTTGTGTCCCTGATTATCTTTTTTCTTCCTGCTTTGTCTGGTATCTTCTCTGCTGATATTTTCATTCATGAACCTAGGTTTTGGCCATCATGTTTTCTTATGCCCAATGTTTCTATACCAACATTGATTGTTTTTCTCTCTACTGTATTTCATTCTTCATCAGCTGAATTTCTTTCACAGTGATTTCTTAGACATGCAATTACAGTCACTGTATATATTTTTGTCATATGATATTCTTTTAGTTTGATTACTTCAATTCTGTTCTGCCTGTTGTGTTCGTTTTTCCTCCTGATTTCAGTTTAAACTTCGTTGCTGTGGCTAGACTTCACTTTGTTAAGTCTGTAGTACTTTCATTTCTGTTTTACAAAACATTATGAGCTGCCATTATTGATGTAGGAGGTCTTGTCCCTTCGGGTTATATCTGTTTTGTATACTCAATATCTTACTAAGTGCACAAACCATGGTAGAAGTAGACATGCAAGTCCTCAAGACCCATTTCTTTTTATTGTTTCGGCAGTTTTGACAACAGTAGCTGTATGCATGTTGTCATATAACATTAAAGCTCATTTAAATGTAGCCTTATTTGTTTACAACTTCCTTGAACAGCATCTCGTGCTGTTACAGGCTATATGTGATTTTGTTTTTACCCTTCTCCAAATCAGGTTTTAGTAATCCTTGTAAGACCCAGAACAGTGAAAGCCACACCGTTTCTGTGAAAAAATGAGTTCTTAGGTTTTTCGTGGTGCGGTATTCTTTGTGCTCTGATGTTTGTTCATTTCCAGTTATCATTATTTTCAAAAAATCGAAAATCAATCCAGTATGGACAATTTAATGCCTACATGTATGATTAAATTCTTGCACACACTTAATGAAAATAAATAATGTTATGTAATCTCATTTTCAGAATCATTACTGATAGGTATTTCAATTTCCCCTTCATCAGTAGTCACTCGTTTTATTAGACTCAACTTACAGACATCCCTGAATGTGTAATCTGTAGTGAATGTGGATGGCCAATTAATATTTATTTGTGCTTCATGCTTGTCTGACTGTGTGTGAACCTTGTCTGTTTGTGCACAGTTCATGCTGTTCCCATACTCCACTGAAAACCAGTGGTACACCTACAGATCAGCATAAAACGTATCAGCGTCATTTCTTCTTTTGTGCATATCAAGAGTAGTTTTACCATGTTCATTGTGCAGCAATAGTAAAGTGAATTTAGTGATGAAGCTCATTTAACAAATCACAATGTTCTTACGTTCTTTCTAAATATATATGCGTGAAGTTGTGCAACTAAATTACCTTTGTTGCTATCGAACTGCTTGTGTTTGTCTTGCTGAAATTATTGAATTCTAGTGAGATAGTGAACAAACAATTATGCAACACTTGTTTTCCTGGAATATGTTAATTTTTGCTTGTTTTAAAAACATGGCATGAATGTAAAATGATTCCAAAAATTGTCAAAAAAGCAATTTGCAGAAGGGTGTAAGCACATCAACATAATGATGACATAAGTCTGCTAAGGTGTTTTGACAGCAGCAGGTTTTGCTTTCATAGACAACATATTGTAAGAAATGCATAAAAAAATTAAATTCTCAAGGAATCTTCTGTTATCTAGCTTAGGCCGATGATTGTGTTGATCGTAAGATTTTTCTACGTAATTTAAAACACTATGATGTTAGTGGTAGGCCTGTAGTTTGGTTTAAATCATACCTAGAAAATAGGAAGCATTGTGTATCCTTGAAGGCTGTTGATACAGGACTGTAGAATAGTTAAATGTGGTGTTCATGGGATTAATTCTTGGCCCTAAGCTCTTCTTAATCATATATATTATTTCTATAAGGTATTTTTTTGTCACAAGCCTGTATCTTCCTTCAAACTTACCCGAAATCAATGAATGAGGTGTCATTTTAAAGCATATGGTCTCCACTTTGGTTACATCATATTTTAAGAAATAAAGTTTTCGGAATTAGACCCTTTAAGCGCAAAAATGTCAATATTTCTAAAATGCTGTTTTCTGTGTTATGAATCATTTATCTCCCTTGATACCTATCTGAAATCGTTTAATGAAGTATTATTTTAAAGATTAAGATCTCCGATTGAGTGACGTCATATGTTAAGACAGAAATTTTTTGGAATTCGACCCTTAAAGGGCAAAAGTATCAATATTTTTTCAATGCGTTTTTGTGTCATGAGTGATTTATCTCCCTTAATATCTAACCGACATAGATAAATGAGGCATCATATTAAAGACTGAGGTGTCCGCCGTGCTAACATTATATTTTAAGAAAGGAATTTTTCGTAATTCGATCCTTAAAGGGTAAAAATGTCAATTTTTCTAAGATGCGTTTTTTGTATCCCGAGCCATTTATCTCCCCGGATATCTAACCAAAATCGATAAATGAAGTAGGATTATGAGGAGTAGTGTCTCAGCTTTGTGACATTATATTTTAAGAAAGAATGTTTTCTGGAATTCAACCCTTAATGGGATAAAGTATAAATTTTTCTATAACGAAGTTTTGTGTCACGAGTGATTTATCTCCGTTACTATCTAACCCATATAGATAAATTAGGTATCATATTAAAGACTGAGGTCTCCACCGTGGTAAAATTATATTTTAAGAAAGGAATTTTTCGTAATTCGGCTCTTAAAGGGTAAAAATGTCAATTTTTCTAAAATGCATTTTTTGTATCCCGAGCCACTTATCTCCCTGGATATCTATCCAAAATCGATAAATAAAGTAAGATTATGAGGAATATTGTCTCAGCTTTGGAGACATCATATTTTAAGAAAGAATGTTTTTTGAATTCATCCCATAAAGGGAAAAAGTATAATTTTTTCTATAACGCATTTTTGTGTCACGAGCGATTTATCTCCCTTAATATCTAACAGATATAGATAAATGAGGTATCATTTTATAGAATAAGGTATCCGCCGTGGTAACATTATATTTTAAGAAAGGAATGTTTCGTAATTCGACCCTTAAAGGGTAAAAATGTCAATTTTTCTAAAATGCGTTTTTTGTATCTCGAGCCATTTATCTCCCTGGACATCTAAGCAAAATCGATAAATGAAGTAGGATTATAAGGAGTAATGTTTCAGCTTTGTGACATCATATTTTAAGAAACAATGTTTTTTTGAATTCATCCCATAAAGGGAAAAAGTATAAATTTTTCTATATCGCATTTTTGTGTCACGAGCGATTTATCTCCCTTAATATCTAACAGATATAGATAAATGAGGTATCATATAAAAGAATAAGGTCACCGCCGTGGTAACATTATATTTTAAGAAAGGAATTTTTTGTAATTTGAACCTTAAAGGGTAAAAATGTCAATTTTTCTAAAATGTGTTTTTTTGTATCTGGAGCCATTTATCTCCCTTAACAATTAAACAAAATTGATAAACGAGGTATCATTTTAAAGATTGAGGTTTTTGTAATGTCTACGGTTCCGTTACGACATTTTAAGAAAGAAATTTTTCAAAATTCTGACCTTAGAGGGCAAAAGTATTAGTATTTTTACAACGCATTTTTCTGTCACCAGGTATTTATTTTCCGCGTACAGAAACAAATATTTCAGAGATATTGATACATTGTGTGCATTTTATTCAGGTTTAATTTATTCTGCTAATACAGAGTGTTTTAAATTTTCCTAACTGTTTCGTAATATGTTGCGAGTAATTTGATGTGTACCTATTACACACACAAACACACACATACACACACACACATACACACACACACAAAAAAAAATTGATACAAAAGTACGGTTCTACTTTTCATTATATTACAAGCCGTCAACCTCACTATTCATCGCATTTTATTCGTGAAATTTTCGCAAGGGTCCAGGGGCGTAGCTACTATGGGGCTAGGCAGTGCAGTGCACCGGGGCCCTCACGCTCAGGGGGCCCCCAAGCATACCTCAAGCAGCCCCTAAGCGCACCTCTAGGGGCCCTCAAGCGCAGTTCAGTGGGCCCACGAGCCTTCACGGAAAACTGGCGACCTTTTTTTTTTTGTTAGCTGCTCAGGGGGGCCCCAACCACTGCTCAAGGGCAGCACACAAAGCAAAAAAAAGGTCGCCCGTCTGACCTGAGGGCCCAAAATAAATTTTTTGCACCGGGGCCCTTGTTGACCTAGCTACGCCACTGCACGGGTCGTCTAGTTTACCTGAGTAATCTCCCAAGCATATTAAGTGATTGTGAAAATATGGTGCTTTTTTTGCGGATAATACTAGCATATTATTAAGTACCATTCAATACAACATCTTGGTGTAAAGAAAATTAACTGATGGTTGAGTGCAAATAAATTAATATTTAACATAGAAAAGACACAATTATTTCATTTATTTACAAAAAAATAAAGCAAAGTACAGCTTTGAAGTGATGTTTGAAGGAAAAGCAATCAATAAAAATAGTTTTGTAAAATTCCTTGTGTATATACAGATAGCAAATTGAACTAGAAGCAATTATTTATTCAGCAGATTCTTAAAAAAAACTTAATTCTGCAACATTTTCATTGAGGATAGCAGCTAGAATAGCTTATATAGAAACAAGAAATATGGTATATGTATATTTTGCATATTTCCACTCCCTGATCACTTATGACACCTCCTTCTGGGGGAAACTCTTCATGAGCACAGAAGGTATTTGAGTCACAGAAATGTGTTTTAAGAATTATTTAAAGAACAAGCCCATGGACATCATACAGAAATCTGTATTGAGATCTAGGTGTACTTACAGTGTCAGCACAGTGCATGTATTCCCTTCTATCTTTTGTAGTGGAAAATCCCTAACACTTCAGTCTTAATGCTGACGTACATAGCTATAATACTAGGAACATAGGTGGGCACAGTTAATTGAAAAGTTAACTTCGTTAATCTGCTACTTAAAAAATTAAGTTCGATAATTGTTAAAGCGTCACATTTTTGAAAATTTAACGCAAGTTAAAGTTAACTGTTAAAAGTTAACCATCCAAAAGTGGAACTGATGTTTATGTATTGCAATAGGTATTACTGCAAACAATATCAAGATGCTGTGTACCGTGATGTGAATCAGTAATACGTCTACCCAGTGTCCTTCTGGAAATTGAGTTTTTACTGGGCTTCAACATTTTAACCAGCTTCTCAAATGTATTGGATTCTTCAACATGTAGTGGAATCATGTTGGCAATGAAAAGATTTGCAATACATTGGTCCACACCAGCTTGGAATACAACAGTGCTGGTAGCTATGATGCCAGATGTTTTATTGACATAAACTTTTATTAGTAGATGGAGATGAAAACAAAATCAGTTCTGCTGCTATCTACATCAAAAGAAGCCACACCACTTGAAGAAGGCTTTGAATTATTTTTCTTTTTTTCCCCCATGAGTTGGCCCTGCTTTTACTTTTTCTTCCAACTGTTCATAATTGGATACATGCATCCTCTTCATATGTTGTTTAAAATTATTAAGGCTAGACATGTGAGCCTTGATTGTATAAAGTTTAGGCAAACACAGTTTGCATTCATAAATCAGCTGTTCTCCCAGGATTTAAGAATGCAACATAATCTCATAAATGTGGCCAAGAATTTTTGTATTCTCATTGCTATTGTTAACCTTGCTGCTTTCACTAATGGATTCGAGAGTTCAGTTTCCATGGCGTAATCATGTAAAGAATGTCAATTTAATTTATTTCACTACGAAAAGGTCAGATTTTATAAATAACAAAATCAATCACTGATCAAATTAGAAACGAGTAGTGAGCGCCGGTTTGCAGACTTAAAATAGAAACGCTCCAAAACTTTAGCTTTTCTGCTCACACCCACACCAAGCCTAACATAACAGTTGTATAAGCATCACACGCACACTTCGTATTAGCTAATTCGTTCGCCGCTGAATGCTAGTTCATTTTAACAGAAGTTAAGAAGACCATTAACGATTTTTAGGTTAACTTAAAAGTTAAATTTTTACAATTTTGTTAACTTTGTTAGTAAACGACTAACAGTCTTCTGCCTACCTGTGACTAGGAATAAATATAATGTTCACAGAGATTACAAGTCATTGTCATACAGAATGAGGCAATTGTCACTGAATATCTTTATTCACTGCTGTCCACAGGAAGTAAAATGTTATGAGTGGAAACCAAACAGCTTTAAATCTAGACTGCAAGGGTTTTTGCTTCAAAACGCATTTTACTCCACGAAAGGATTTTTTCTTGTATTTTTTTAGCCTAAAATGACTGAGAAAATACTGTATTGTATGTTTGGTGTATGGAAGGGGAGGGTGTCATAGTTATTTACATTCAATGTAATTGTGTATGATTTTCTTTTGTGTTTACAAATTCAGCCATTGGATTATCTGGAAATTTAATTCATATAATCATAGTAACTGTCATGGGATGTTAAGTAGGTATTAAACCAGTTATCAGTATATAGTGACATTACTGTTTTGTTAATATGTGCTGTTCCACATCTCAGAGACTTCTTTCACATGGGTTCAAAGTGAATCTATATTATCTACTTTTAAACTAATTTGTAGAAATATGGAGAACTGTGTGTCAGGAATGTTATTAATTTTATTTGCTTTATATTCAGATGGAAAATTATGTCTTTGACAGAAACTATATCTTTCTTCTTTCAGTTTTGGTTGATCGATAACTAAGGCGACACCATGTTTTATGCTCATTTCGTGTTGGCTAAGAAGGGTCCATTGGCCCGAATTTGGCTAGCTGCTCATTGGGATAAGAAGCTAACCAAAGCTCACGTCTTTGAAACCAACATTGAGAAGTCAGTTGATGGAATTTTGCAGCCAAAGGTATTATGAATAATGTAGTGAATATGATCAGTCTCTCAGCCTCACATTAAACAAGATGAATTGGAAATTGTTGTAAACAATGACATAAATAGTTTATAGTCGTGTGTGTGTTTTGCTGTTCACTTAATTTATATTTTCAATTTTTTTTTCCATAGGTGAAAATGGCCTTGAGAACTTCTGGTCACTTATTATTGGGTGTAGTGAGAATTTATTCACGGAAGGCAAAGTACTTACTTGCTGACTGCAATGAAGCATTCGTCAAGATCAAGATGGCATTCCGTCCTGGTATGGTAGACTTACCAGAAGAACATAGGGAAGCAGCGGTTAATGCCATCACTTTACCTGAAGTCTTCCATGACTTTGATACTGCAATGCCTGAACTGAAGTAAGAGATTTATGGGACAAATTTTCAATGTTCCAATGATGTTATTTTTCTGTAATGGTTTATAAGATCTGCAAAATAAAACACTATTAAACCATTCTAAGAAATACACACATCATCATACATATATTTCAAACAGAAATTTCAACTGCTGTATGGGTTATGAATCTCAGTATAATTATGCAGTTATATATTGTGCAAGCCAGTGTTCATCAACTTGTATGGTCTGAGGTCAGTGCCTGTCTCGAAAAATTTTCCATAATTCTGAAGCTACATTGGTAAGATATGGTTGGGATGCCATTTGTGGGAGACATGTTACATAGATTCTTGTTTTATCATGCTGGTGTATATAACTTTCTAATATTGCTTAATAGTATTACAGGACACATGGTTTGATTTTGTCATAAAATCGTTTTGCGTAATGAAGTCAAGAAAAGTTAAAGGTTATAACATTTTCGAGGGTAATGATCAGAGAAAAACAAATGCTTTCATATGTAATATGTTCTGAAATTTACTCGGGTGATCCTACAACTCATTCCATGTCCCTCCTTTTTCATCTGAAGTATAAAGATTTTACAGATAAACTTGTACTGTTTTGAAAGTTTACGTTACTGCTTGAAATTTCAGAAATATCTAATGAAAAATAAAATTATAGTTTAAAAAACTAAAAACATGCTTTTTTGATTAGCAATGTGAACTAGAAGCTTAAAAATAATCTTTATATTTAAAGATTTGGTTAACAGTGGTAGGTCGTCCCACAATTCATTATAAATTATCTTTATGAATAAGCTTAAAGTAAGAATAAAGTCACTGATTAAAAAGATAAATTTAATATAAAAAAGTGTAGGGTGTTAGATACAAGTTGTCTTATATTTTTTGTCGCGAACAGTTTGTAAAGATAGTCAGTGTGAAAAGTATGTAGAGAGCACCCCATGCTTTTTTACATTAAATTTAATTTTTTAATCTATGACTTCATTCTTACTTTAAACTTATTCATAAAAATACTGACCAGCTAGACTGCCCCTCCACACAAACCCCCCATCCACACCAGCTTATGGGTGTTTATGAAATCCCCCACAGCTGTGGCTTTGTTTACATTGGTGAGACTGGTCACAGAGAGACTTAGGGAACATATCCACCACTATAAACATAACGGTGACAAATCCACTGTAGTTTACCGTGCCATTAGCACTTGGCACAGGATAAAATTTGAAGACACAAGACTGCATTGGAGAGAAGATCAGTGGTGGCCGCAGCAATTGAGAGAGGCAGCAGAAATTTTAAAAAATACAAACAACTTCAACGATGATAAGGGCCTATGACACTGCGTTGCTTGGAGCTCTTTTATATGTCAACATAAATAGTATCTCTGATGAAGGCTGTAGAATCGCAGCCAAAATTGTAGACTTTGGGATGGTTGCATACAAGTGGAATGTGTATAAATGCTTCCACTCCTGGGGGAAAATGGTTTGATTCTGATATGAGTTATGATATAAAGTTCAATGTAGTATATTAACAGTGAAAGGCATTTGTTGAAAACTTTATTAGCCATCAAAACGAAAGTCATTTATATTTGATCCCATTGGAAAATAATTATTTTTTTTAGGTTGTTTCCTTTAATGTTATAATTAGTAGTCAGTGTCAATTATTATTTTATAGCATTTAGAAGAGAATATCCAATCTTCAGTTAAAAATATGACAAATTTTGGTCTTTTCTGTGATTTCCTATTCATGTAAAAAGACTTTATCTTCTATGCCAGTGATTAAAAACAACCAGGAAATTGAATCAGTGAAAATGACTACTTTTTTTCTCTCACGTAGAGAGAGCATCAGACATGTTAAGAACCAATTTTAATTAGTTTGCATATATGTTGAAGAGTACACACTCTAAATGTCTGTGGTACAGTTGTTTCTTCAAATGCGGCATAGTTTTTGAGATATTCACACATAAAAAATAAAATAAATCTATTTGTCCTCTAAATACCTTAATTATTGCCATATATTTTAACTGAAAGTGTAACGGAGGCGGTAAGCTGTTGGCTTCATAATTTTCCGATCCTGGTTAAATCCCTGCTGTATCAAATATTTTTATCTTCAGAAATTATTGAGAATGAATTTTATTGCTACTTCATTTACATACTTTTACTGTGTGAAATAATATTTAAAACAAATCACATTGCTTATAACAGATACAGCATACACAATTTCGTCCAATATAATCAACAGTGGCTTTGTAACATTCCTTGTCCATTGCATTTGAAATTTGGTCAGGAGGTGATCTGTTAGTAAACTTCAATCTTACAAAAGCAATCTGCAACATTTATAAGCATTTTTCATTTGTCCTTTCATTTAATTGATGAGCTCCATTTTGTTAATTTTTTTGTCACAGATATTATTTTATTTTCAACCACTTGCACAATAGTACTACCCAGAATTAAACATATTGATTTTAGAAAAAAGAAAAACGATCTTCTCGATGCTACGTATTTTTTTTAAAAAGTACAGAAACGATAAAGATGAAAAATAAAGTAAAAAATAATCTGTTTTAATTTAAAAATGAACCAACCATTAAATTTATTAACAGAAAGTAATGTATAAATGGAAACTTTACTGGAATATGGTTGCAATGAACTCTTCAAGGTTGTACCACCAGTGTTGTGAAACCAAAATTGAACGATACACCCGCGAAGAATTCATTTTAAAAAAACTATTTTTTGGAAAAAGAATGATGCTGTATTGTATGTAACGTGATCTGTTTTAAATATCATTTCATGCAATAACAGGATGTTAATGAGTTACAGTAGCATAAAAAGTGCATGCTCAACAATTTTTGAAGTTTTTTTTTTTTTTTTTTAAAAGAAAAAAAGAATATTTGATACTGTGGGGTTTTGAAAATTTTGAAATTTACCACCTACACCATGCTTTCAGTTAGTAATATGTGGCAATTTCTATAGGACATATAGATTTATATTATTTTTTTGATATGACTATCTGAAAAAGTAGTGAGTATTTGAAGAAATGACTTTACCACAGACATGTAGGGCATGTACCCTTCAACATATATGCAAGAGATAGAAATCCTATCTTGTCTGACGGTCTCTAAGAAACACCATAGGTTTATTACTTTTTGTAACAAATAAACAGCAACAGATGCTGCAATAACTAAAAACTGTAGTTTTATACCAGATTGATTTTTAATTAGTCATAGCTGGTCCTCCAAATACTTATCTGATTATCACCATACTGCAGTAGACTGGAGTAGCCAGTTGGTAGATGTATTAAAATTACTAAAAGAAAATCCATTTTAAGGATGGAACTGTGAATATACAAAAAACAGAATTGTATATGTTGCTCAATATGTAACATGTTCTGGTGAAATATATGGCTTACTGGCAATGTGATTCATATCTTATGATTTTTAATAAAATATGACTTCAGTTTATAGTGGTAGTTTTTATGTGTTATATGCTCTGCAATAGCCATAGTTATTGTATTGGAAAGATTAATGAGTTAGGTAATATGTTAAAATCTTAATTAGTCTGTAAGTCTGCTTATTTGACGACTTCATATCATTAAATAAATCAGAACTTTAGCATCACATAAACAGAAGTTGTGTATCATAGACTTTCCAAACAAACTAGTAGACAAAATGTGAAATACAAAGAAAACAGGTTATTTTTCAGTATTTTGTAAATGCACTCGTCATATTGGATAGTATTGGAAGAGAAAGTTAGTGCTGGCATTCAAGATTTGTGTAGGCAGTAGTATTGAAATTATTTCAATTTGTAAGAAACTTAATAATTTTGCAAGATGTTATAGTAGACTAAAATATAAGTTTGGCATCTATTTATCTGCAGAAAAATATTTATATAAGTAACGTGGCCCCCCGTGTTGGAGTTACAAAGTTATGGATCAAGAGGGAAAATTTTGCTGGTTAATACAGAAATAAACATTCAGTTAGTCCAACAAATTGTAGAATTTTTGTAAGAAAGATAGATAAAAAAAAATACAATTTTTTATATCCTGATTACTTACTTTTCTGGGAGTAGTCGCCTCTCCTGTTTGTTGAAATTTCTGCTTGAAGATTACTGATATCAACAGTAAAATCAGGGAAAAATGTGTTTTTCTGATTGGTGCAAAGAAAGCTCGTTCATATGCATTTTTTTTTGTTTGAAAAAGGTCTGTGTAACAATAACTATTCCCCCAAATTTATTATACACACTTTTACGAGACACATTTGTGTACTCCAACTTCCATAATTTCGGGATATGTTACAGTAGATTTAAATACAAGCATGAAATACTTTTTTTTAAACAATAAACAATTTCAGTGAAATTATCCACCAATTTTGTTTTGTATGGGTAAAATATGTTGTTTTGATTAAGCAAATTGCAAAATATTTCTTGTGAGGATGGATAAAAGTCACATTCTGACAGCCATGTTACTTAATTTTCGTGGGGTGAATCACCTTGTAATTTCTAAAATTTGGCAATAACAGTTGATTTGTTACTTAAAGTTTGATTGTTTAAATATTCCTAATAACCACAAGCTCCTATTTGCACCAATGAATAACTTATACAAGTTTCTGATTTTTATTTTGGTGTTTACTATTTTCAGGTGTGATTTGTGTTCTTTTCTTCTGTAACAAATTGCAGAATCTTTGAATTAGGTGGGGACAGAATTTTGTCTGTGGCATTGATGAAACAGTTTGTGGAGAAGTTACTTATAAACTTCTATTTTTTTAAGGAACTGAGAACCCTTAAACTTTAATTTTGATAAAGCGTAACATATATTTATTTCAACTTTTTTCAGTCATCATCATCACCACATGCTTCCACATGCAGATTCTCTTCCATTTTAGACGATCTCTCCAATATTCCATGTCTACTACTTGTCTCCCATTAAATCCTTTGTATGTCTGTGCTCGGGTCATTCATCTTTTCCATGGTGGTCCGACGGGTCTCCTTCTATCCCCAGAACTTTCCCTTCCTTGGCACTCTCCCCCCCCCCCCCAATTTTCAATATATGCTGCTGCGATTCCAATATTTTCTATGTTATTGTGTCTTCTATTGCGACAATCTTTAATCTCTCCCCAATGTTTTAATTTCTGTTTTTATCTGTTCTTGTGCTGTTTTCTGTGTGTCTGTGGTACCTCATCTCTTCTGGCTGCAGTCTGCGCAAATGTCTCTGTACCCAGGTCAAGGTCATAGGTCAGTTAGTGGTTGGTAGTACATTTTCAGAGCAAGAAATCGGCTTCCTTTCGAATATGATGAAACTGTCCACTTTTTCTTATTTCTTTCTTCATCCTTCATGGTTACTTTGCTTCTCAAGTAACAGCACCACTCCACCCATTCCAATTACTTTTGAATGACATCATCTTCTTAGGCCAGCATTTCTTGAGACCTTCATTATTTTGGGTCCCCCCCCCCTCCCCCCGATATTCATGTCCAAGCTATCACCCATTTTTACAGTTCTCTTTTCTTTAGTATTTTAAAAAAAATTAGGCCCGAATTTTTTAATTTAATTCGGTAGGTCGCCATCTGAAAACTGAAGATTTTTCTTTCTTTCTCAATCTTACCACATTGAAAATTTGCTTTTTGTTTTGCCAAAATGTGATGGATTTTTTCTCTCCCCTATTCAAAACCATGAAATTTCCACATTGCACCTCTGTCTTTAGGGTGGCATTTTATACCATAAATATGTATTTCCACAGTTAAAAAAATATATAAAACAACCTTTGACTTTGGTCCACTACAACAGATTGCAAAATTATTTAAATATAGGGGAACACTTTGGAAACTTTCCTCAATGTATTTCAGCCACAAAAACTGATAGCCACAGGACCACAACTTCATTGATTAAAATCTAATTAATTTTGACAGGCCCTAACCATAGCTTTATTATGATACAGTAATTCACTGTGGCATTTTGTTTTTAATGCCCAGTTTGAATTAATGCACCATTTTTATTCTGATATTTAATGTTATTTCTATTGTTAATTTTTTTTGCACCTTGGTATACCAGTATCATATTCAGATATTGATAGAATTTTATTTTTAAAAAAATGTGTTTCTTTTCAGTGATGTTGACATAGAAGCACAATTTAGCTTAAACCAGTCACGTGCAGAAGAAATCACTATGCGTGAAGATTATGGAAACATCACTTTAGTGGCAACTGATGAAGGATTTGGTGATATGGGATTTGATGCAGAACCCCCTGAGTTGATGAGAAATGTGTCCAATTTAGAACCATCCTTAGATCAGGTTTGATATTTTTTTAACAAGATTTTTGTCATGTTTGCTGTTGCCGTGCTGTCTAGTGTAACAAATGATTGCTTTTTTCCCCGTGTTTTCAGTATCTATTAAGTATGATAGTAAGAACATCTTAAATATTTTCAGTCTACTGCATTTTTTTAATAAAAAAATGTGTTATTTGCTTGATATTTTAATTTTTAGACTAAACAACTGTTAATAATTTGATATCTTAACTTGTTCTTTAATGATGGGCTATTTTTTATTATGACTATATTCTTTTTTTAATTTAATTTCGAATTATATATACTTTAATTTGAAAAATATAGACTTTTTGTTATATTTGCTTACCTCAACTCTTTCCCATTATTGTTTATTTTGAAATACCCATAACCTACCTTCTCTGCCTCTACTGTTTACTGCCACTGTGCAGTGACTAGTCAGTTGCTTTCTTGAGTCCCATCTCATCCATTTCACATTCTGCTGTTGAAGACTGAAAATTTTGTATGTTCTGTGTTTGAGTTTTTTCTGTTTCTATGCTGTCCTGCTATCACCTATGGTAAACAATGGTTTCTATCCTTAATTATATCGGCCTCATCTCCAATGCATTATCCATCAGAATGAATGGTCACAGGCAGACAGTATACTCCCAAAATCTAGACATCCCTGTTGCTCTCCATGCCAATACTCATAAAATACTTGAATTTAAGAACTGCTTCACAGTCAGAGCTATCAAAGTACTTCCCAATCTGATCTCTGCAAGTGGCCACTGGCCTACCAGAACATAATGGATACCAGACACCCCCTGGGCCTCAATCTCAGTTAAAAACTTCCTTCCTCACCTTGTTATATCTGACACTAGCCAGAATAATTAATTTTTATGTAGATAAGACCTTATTTCAAAAAATTATTTTATGTTTATTTATCTTTCTATTTCTATTACTTCTCATCTTTTAAGGGTCTCCTTTTTCTTTTATTGTTCTTTTCCTTGCCATTAATATTTTCGATTATATTATCATTGTTTTCCCCACAACCTCCAACGATCAGTTGTATTCTCTGTGTGGCTGTGTTGACTGCAAGCCCTTGCACAAGCATGGCCACATATTTCTATATTCTTGACAGGGTTTTGCCCGAAATATTGTGTTGTGTGTTATTTTTTGTTATTGCTGCCCCCCTCCCTTCAACTTTTGTGAGTGTTGGGTGTAATTTATCTTTCTCTTCCATATAAGCATCATCTCACGACAGTTCTTCCTGCTACATTGTTATTGTAATTATCTCTCTCTCTATGTAATTGAAATTCCTGCCTTCAACTTTGATAAGCTGTGATTATTCTGGTATCCAAATGTTAAATTTATATGTATTAGGTAATCAGGAAATAACAGGTGCTAAGTAGCAAATAGGAATTACAAAATACAATAGCGAAATGAACCACCACTTATCTTACATGATGGTTGCATGGTGTGAACACATAAAAGAGATAAGAACACGAATAAAATTGTATATTTCGGGTCTTGGCCCTTTGTTAACAGGAAAACACAATGGATAGTGGGTGCAGCAGGAGACCGTCTCACAGAGCGACTGTTAGTCAGGAACATGGTGGGGGTAAATTCAAAGAGAGGACAGGGAGAGGGGGATAGTGAACTAGAGTTAGTACCCAAGCAATGCAAAATGTTGCAAAAAAAAAAAAAAAATGAAGCAGAATAATACTGTAAAATCTTCGTAATATAAATCTGAGAAACAAAAATAAATAAGTAAACAAAATAAAATTGGAAAAAAGAAAATCAAAGAATCTATGCAGTTAAACATCACATATGTGGTGGTTCAGTTTAGACCGTGGGGATGGAGGCAAGGAGAGGATAAAGGGAAGGAAAAGTACTGACTGCGTATTATCTCAAATTGAGACCAGGAGGTTCCCTTGTGCCCAGTTTGTATTGGTAGGGAAGCTCTCACCTTCTTAGTTCAGAGGAGCTGCTGTTTTTTGGGAGGACTCTGATAGCACTGATTGTGAAACGAGAATTAAAATTATTGTAGTCATTGCAATCCATTAGCCATAAGAGCGAATGACCATCGACAGACAGTATTCACTCGGAATCGAAAACATCCAGTAGCTGTCCATGCCCTCTCCCATGACACCAATAATTTTCAACAAACTAATTAATTTCAGATTGTCGATCTCTAGCAATTTTGGCCTTACATCCTTTCTTGTTCGTCTTTCCGTTGTAGGAGAAGTTGATGGACCACTTGGTCTGCTGTGATGCTTGAAGGTTGTTTGATTTCTTTTGTGTTACATTTTAGCTTCTTCAATAGATTCCAGGCTATTTTACTGCTGTGGGTCATGTCTATCTTTCCATTGTCTCAATCCATTTAGTTTGTCTGGCTGAGCTGGTTTTTGCCAGGAGTGCTGTCCCACATTCTGAGGTCTGTTCACTAAACGTGACTTTTGAGTTCAGTTGAGTTCATAAATTTAGAGTACTTTGTGAGACATGGTATGAAGTTTATCTACAGTGTCACGGGGTATACCTTCTGGATGTCTTCTTCTTCTCTTTTTTTTTTTTTTAACAAAGGTTTTGCATTTTTCTGGAGTTGGCTTTTAGTTTATTATCCAGATTTTTTGAAAATTCTTCCCAGTGCTTCATTTTAAAATGGGATCTTCTAAGGAAAGGCACTGATGATTTTCCTATTGCGGCATGGACTTGTATGCCTATTGGTCTATGTTGAGTCTTGAGGATAGATTCGTGCACGGTTTTTACAGAGCAGTATTAGATATTTGTATTAACAAAGCAATTTTCAGGATTGTGCCCGATCTTCCATATTTTACTGTTGAAAGATTTTATTAATTTGGAGCCCATATAATAGGTTTAGGTCATTTGCATCTGCCCATTCCTTTAATAGATGACAATTTTAATCGGTTTAGTTATATCCCCAGGAAGTGCTATGGCAGTTGAAATCTCCTGTGATGAATTTTCTCTTGCGCTTACGGAAGTTTTGTGGTACTGATATTTTGAGTACTTTGCCTGGTGGTTTGAGGTTATAATATATTTTCTGCATTCAACTGTTAGCACTTCGATGATTTTGTTTGTTGATAGAAGGGCTATATCTGGTCTTATAAATATTGCACTGCCATGTTTAGGATGTGGAGCTTCAATGGCTAGGCACATCCCATGTATTTTTGATCTTCTTGCTTGTTCATCTCTATCGGTTTCCTGTAAGCTTAGTATATCCCAACTGTGTTTGCTACAGAAATGGGATAGAATGTCTGCTTGTCGTCTGTTATGCCCTCGATGTTTAGACTCAAAATTGTCAAAGTTGGCTTTGATAGGTGCCGTTTCTTCAGACTCATTGTCTGTGTCTCCTGTGGTGGGAAGATTGATTGTTGCCATATAGGACGTCTGTGTTTTTTGTTCACCTTCTAATCGAAAATATTCTCGTGGAGACTCTTTCATCCCTTGACCCCCTTTTCTGACAAACACAAGCTATATATCAGTGTGATATATTCTCCAATATTTGTTACCTCCATATTTTTCCTCCTTTTCCCATCTCATGCTTAGTCTTCAACCACTCCTAAATAGCCCACTTTTTAACCACCACTCAGCCAGTGACAATTTTGTGAAAATTAAAAATCTACACTTCAACATTTGAGTATTTCTTTTTATTCTCTTTTTTTAAAATAAGCAAATTTCTCAAAAGTTTTGCATGTTCTCTTCAATTTCAAACTCTACTCCATATTCCTTGCTTTGAATTTTTGAGTAGTCACATGTGACCAATTTCTAACTGCTGCAGGAGTTTGTCTTGCATGCTCATCATGTTACAAAAATGGAGGGTATATGCTTGATGATTACAGTATTTTGCCTATGTCTGACTCAATTTGTGTGTAGATGCTGTCCTACATTCAACTGTGGTAAGCAATGGTTTCCATGTAAACTCACCAATACAAGGCAGGAGAGTTACAAATAGAAAAGAAAACAATATTTTGGGTGAACTCTTAACTATGCAGGAAGATAAAGAATCACAGGGTTAGGTCAATGTGTTTGCTTATGATAAACTTAGAGACTTGTGAAAGCTTTCATTCGTGTGGCTCAGTTTACCATTGATACAAATTCAATGTAGCCATGTTTTTCATCCTTTTGCACAATATTGTCTTTTTTTTTTTTTTTTTTTTTTTTTTTTTGTCTCCGTAATCCTCCTATTTTCATCTTTGGTAAATGTTAGTTTTACTTTCTCTATTCTTTCAGTAATATTGCCTCATAGTTGCTTTCTAATACACTATTAGGTGAAAGACAAACACAATTTGTTGGATGATGTCTTAATTATCTATGAGAGAAATGATGTGCATGGCAATGTTGTATATACTATACCTTAGTATTGATTCACATACTACTGCTGTCTCCAATTTGTAATATCTTTAACGGATATGACAACAGGTTGCTCGTAATACCAGGTACCATCATCTCACTCCTTCCCAAATGACGGCGTTCTTGACCATATACAATCGGTATGTACCTAGCTGTAACTCATACAAAAAGCGGATAAAATGAAATTTCATGGAAAACATAAAGTTCTATGAAATCTTGTGTTATTTGAGAAAATCGCTGAAGAAATCTCACATTTTGGTTAAGTATTTTCATAAAGATGTGGGTACGGCATGAGAAATCCAACGTTATAAATTACATATGGAACAATCAAGAATAAAATTCTATAGTGAAAAATTAAAGGAAGGCATCGAAAGGATGAAAGATAGTAGATTGCAAAAATGTAAACTCAAAGATGGAAGATAGGTGGCGAAGAAGGGAGGTAATTCTAATTTGGGGAATGGTTCTGTAATTTACTTCAGGCAAAAGAAGGAATTTTCCTGAACATGTGGTATAGCCGATTTGCTTCCGGATGCTAGATTAAACAACTCTTAGAATCAGCCAGGAGTTAAACTCAAGAATTTCATATTTATGCCCTTTCTGTATTTCTATGTTTTTCCATTGTCCTGTTGTTAATTTTCCTTCAAATTTATCTTTACCATGTTTGATAGCATGTCATTTGTGTCATCAGTTTATCAAAATCTTTCAGATGTATTTGTCTGGTTGAAATTTCTTTATCTTTGAATGAGATCAGTATATTTAAGGATAGGGAAAATGACTAAGGTAGAAGGGCCATATGAACATAAAAATAATAATAAAATAAAAGAACATTTTAATGTACCATGTTTTTATACAGGCTAAAAAGTATAAAATAATTTTTCTAATTCTTATGAAGGATAAAACCACATACAGATTTCTAAATTCTTCTAAATTGTTCTGAAAATTTATACTTAGAAAATTTTTGGTAGCTATTAAAATACCTGTGAGATTGATGATGAAAAACATTGGGCGCATGCAACAGTTAATTGATGCATTAATAGCTCTAATAACAATTTTATTTCAACACAAATAATGTGAACTGATAAGTAATTTCCTTTATTGATAACTACTCTCTACACTTCTTATAGTTATGTATTCCATGTGCCCAATGTTTTTCGTCACGAATCTTACAAGTATTTTAATAGCTATCAAAAATTTCCAAGTATAAATATTTAGGACAATTTAGAAGAAGTTAGAAATCTGTATGTGGTTATATCCTTTGTAAGGATTAGAGTAGTTAATTTATACTTTTTAGTCCGTTATAAAAACACGAGCTTCGAGCCCGTCAAAAATGACGGTTTGCACATTCTGGCAATTCATTTGTTTGCAGTTGGTTAATTATACAGAATTGTTATTACATAATGCTAATGGCCTTGATTTTGTAATGTTCTACATATTTCATTTGCAGTTCACATAACCATACAGTAGTAACTACTACTGAATTAATTACAACGGAAGCATAGAAACAATGAAATTAAAAACAAATTAGGAATCTGAAAAACTTTTGCTATCCATGTAATATCAGTTTTATTCCTAGTCCAGGAACAATTCAGCACGTTAAATATGGAATTACTTCCACCCGCATTCATTAATACCTTCAGTAACATGGCACTTATGAAAGCAGTTTAATTTGTTTGTTAAAATCATTTCAGAGTGAATTATGCTGTAACAAAATGTGTCAGTTGCGATTCTGGTCATCTTAACCACAACCTCCACTAATATTGCATTCGAAAATCATAGCTTCTATTACCCTCATATGAATAACGACGGGCATCATCTATGGTGGTAGTAGGAATTTATTCAGGAAAAGCTTGTAAGGAAAAATGATTAACGATGGGGTCTACTGGAGATCGCATTGCCGCCAAAATAACATTCAGTAATGACGTCATAATACCGCTGTAGTCAAACGTATTTTCAACCACTAATTCCGTTGTAATACAGCCTGTACCATTATTTTCAAGCAGAAATTAGGTTGTAATACAGGCTGGACCGGCATAATACAGTTAAATGTACTTCAGAAAGTATTTGCGTTTTACCATGGCAATTCCTGGCGGAATCACGATATCAACTAATCCCGATTTATTTACTTTACTTTAAATGATGGAAAGTATTATATAAAAAACAGATAACTGTCATTTATTTGAATGATATATTTTGCGATTTGTACATTTCGTGTAAACTTTGTCTGAGTTTTTAATAAACTTCATTGTTTCTTATCTTCTGCCAAAAAAATTCTTAGGTTATTTTTTAACCTAGTACTTATAACTGATACAGGTATATAATGTAAACATAGAGTACTCTTCTCCTTACATGAATTTTTGCATCTAGTTATCATAGATAAATTAAAAGCAATATGTAAATTTAGACGAATGTACCAATTGAAACTTTGTGACATATAATTGCCTCGCATTAATTTTTCCCCCTGCTCTTCATATGTTTGTGTAGATACTTCCACAATAGACTATTTCGTTTTATCTGGCAATGCAGTTACGTTATAGCAGAGACCATGAGAAATTAAAGAATAAAATGCTACAAAAAGCCAGCTTAATGCATGCATTATGGCAATTAATTTCATAGCATTTGATATGTATCAAAATGTGTAAATAATTTTTAATATCTCTGCTCACTTCTATTTTGTGGCAATAATATCGTTGTTGAATTGTGAGTGTCACATCGCTTATACAGTAAATAGTCTATCCTTGATGATTTTAATCTAATAAAAAGGTTATCTTAACTCTCCTTTAATAGCTGACACATGTATCAAAAAGTAAGGGTATCGTATAATAATGGTAGTAGGAATTTATTCTGTAAAAGCTTATAAGGAAAAACAAATAAGTCAATTTTAATAATATCTTTCGTTATATGAATACGTTACTCTGGTTAGATTATCAGTGTTTGGTTAGGATTTTACATAAATAAATGCATTTTACTTTAGATGATGGAGACTATAATTTCGAAAACGGATAACTGTTATTTATTTGACTGATACATTTCGCGATTACGTACATTTCTCTGAGTTTTTAAGAAACTTCATTGTTTCTTATCGTCTGCCAAAAAAATTCTTGGGTTATGGCATAACCTAGTCCTTATAACTGATACGGATAAAATAGCGTAAATATTGAATACCCTTCTCCTTACATGAATTTCTGCATCTAGTTGTCGTATATAAACAAAAAGCAACAAGAAGGAACGAATGTAATATGGTGGCTGTTGATTGGCGAGTGTAAGAGGATGATACATTAAAAAGTTTTTTTATTTTATTATTATTTTCTGCTTTTTAGAGTTATGTAGAGCGTTCTGGTAGCTCAGTGGCTAAGGCGCTTGCTTTCAAAAACGTTCGCTGCTCCTGCCCCGGGCACGTATCCTGGCAGGCGCAGGAATTTTGAGAGTTGTGTTTAATCATATGAGCTATGCCAGGACGCTCCGTGGTTCGGATTCCACGTTCAACTGTAGGTCCCAGAGGAAAGGAATTGGCCGTCCTACCTCTGACACAATGGCTTAGTATGCCTCCTTCGGGAGGATCCAACGAACCTTCGGGTTGTGGACTAAGTTAAGTTTAAGTTTTAGGGTTATGTGAGTGAAAATTTGTAATTGATATTAAATACTTTGATGATATAATCACAGAGAAATGCTACAAATTCCAGCATTTGAATAGAAAACATTTAATTGAGTTATTTCCATCCCGGAGAAATAAGGAACAAAACAAAAAAAGAATTGTGCATATCCATCATTTGAATCATAAGTTATGGTCTGAAATTCGAACAAAAATCCAATAGAAATCTTCAGGCAGCATTTCCAATTTTTTCTTTCCCTAAAAACATTATTTAGACTATCACAAATATTTTTTAAAAATTATCCTAATCGGTCCCTAGAAAATGTACTTTCAGCTGTTAACGAATTTTCCAGGTAACTTTTCCATTTTTCTTTCTCTGAAAACCTAATTCAGACTGTTAAAAACATTTAACAAATAGTTAGCTATTTGTTAAATGTTTTTTCTATGGTCCAATCTAAATTGGTCCATAGAAAAAGATACTTTCAGTTTTCCCCCAATTTTCCAGGCAACTTTTAAAATTTTTCTTTCTTTAAATACCTTATTTAAACTATTATGAACATTTATAAAGTTAGCCAAATTGTTACACATATATAAAAAAATTTCAGTTTTCTCCAAATTTTCCAATTTTCTGGGCAAATTTTTCATTAACTAAAAACCTTATTCGGATTGTTACAAACAGTTTTTCAAAAAAAAAAATTAGCCAAATCGGTCCATAGAAAAGAGTACTTCCAGTTTTTTTCAAATTTTCCAGACAACTTTTCCCATTTTTCTCCCATTTTCATGCATTGTCATCCAGTTTTGAGCTATGGTCAAAACTTCAAGTCCCTAGCTTATCAAGAAGTTAGTTTAAAATCAATTACAATATTCCACCCGGACAGACAAAGCCTAAAGCGAGTTAATAAAAACATTTTATACTTTACAGTTTAATATTTCAGCGAATAACCTCACTCATGTTCACTTCATCAAAATATTATATTGTGTTTGTGTTAATCTGGCCTTCCTGCCTTTAAGTGTGGTAAGTGACAGGTTATTTGTTCTTCCTATCCTTCCTAATTTTTGTTGCCTATCAGCATGTGAGGCATGGCTGCCAGAGCGTCACACTATTTACTCTACTTCCTTCCTTTCGAAGAATTGTATGTGACTGTATGTCTGTACACAGCCTCATGTATCTTTATTATTTTTACTTTCTTCCTTCTATATGCTTACCAGATATTTACCCCTATCCAAATTGTTCCTTACTGACTTTAAATTTCTGGTTCAATCCGACACCTTAACATCTGAAAATCTTTACTTTAATATCGTTGAAGTTTTCATTCATTTACTTTTTTTAATAATTCATTCAGTTTCCTTATGCCATTAAACATACAATTTATTGCTGGAATTCATACTAATAAGATAATACACAATTAATACTTAAGTTATTTTCATTATATATTCCTTCCACTATCTCACAGTATTTTTATAAACCATCCACTAATTCTTTTTCATTGCTCCCTCGGACTGTATACATTACATTTACACACTACTTGTTAAATGCAACTTCATTAAAAGTTTTTCTTCGAAACTTCCTCTTTTATTTAAATCATTGTCTGTTCATGCGTATTTTTTTAAAAATTCTTTCATTTCCTCTATTCAACTGTTTCTCAAAGATGCTCCGCACTGCCTTTATTGGTGGCTTTGACCTTTAAACTAAATTATCAAAGTTAAAATATATACTAAACATTGGATAGGAAAAGAAACCACCGCTTACCAAAGAAGGGGATTCCAGCGGTGTTGGTACACGAAAAAAACACGAACACACAAAGAATAGAATTTTTGAGCATGGCTCTTCCTCAGTAGAAGTGAGATGGCTGCACGCAAGCGCTGCCGGCAGCCAATATATACTCTTTGACCTCACTACATTTCAAATATATTTACAACACAAACCATAATTTCTGGTAAGTATTATGTACCTTACAGGCAGTTTCATTTTCACCATTGTCCAATATTTTTTAATTGTTTTTATTTCAAACTTTTGTACCCTTTCTTCCATTGTTATTAAATGACAGTATTGAAGACTGAAAAAGAACTAAGCTTTTCGTTGATAAAAAAGCTAAAAAAAGTTTTCAAGTTGTTTATCTAATGATTACTTTTTTGCACCCTTTATGTAATCCTTTTTTTTTTTTTTTTTTTTTTTTTTTTTTTTTTTTTTAAAAATCTGCTTTTGTAAAAAAATTTTTAGCAAGGATTCTTTTGGGCTGTGTTACCTCTTACTTCAGTATTAAATTTACTGAAGCTAGATTTTTTCCCCCCCCCCTACTAGGCAAACTTGCTGTTTAGTGATGGACCGTCGGTAGAACATATGCCACTTGAAAAGGAGAAAGAACCTCAGGCCTCCACATCTGCTGCACAGACATCACAATCAGCTATGGAAATTGATGCACCCATAAGGGATGATGGATTTGGTGGAAGTCTTGGACAGGACATAATTGGTAAAGTTTTCCACACTCTTTTTACTTTAATATCAGTTAACATTATATGTCTGATGTTTGTCAGCATTGTTAACAATTATTGTATCCATAGCTGGGGGTCTGTTTGAAGGAGGCTTATTTGATGATGCACCAATGCCTGGAGAAGTACCTGTTGTTGAAACCAGTTCTCTGCAACCTGTGGAAGAGACTCCTAAACAACAGGAAGTGGTTGAAACTCATGAAAGTGATGACGACATGGGTGATCATTTTGGAGGACCACCATCTGTTGGAGGGCAAAGGTAGTATGACGGCTTTCATAAACATATGTATTTTAAGACTGCTTAGAAGCAACTCTTTCAAACTGTCAGTGACTCAGAAACCTTGAAGTATATGAATGCCAAATATGCTATAGATATTTTAATGGTTCTGCACCAATACACAAGTTCAGTGATTTTACTAATATTGGTGCCATAATATATTTTTAATGATTTAGTTTGGTAGATGGAGTTAGGTGCTCAAAGAGGTGACATAATGTTGTAATTGTGAGCAAGTTAAAAAAAGACAAGATTTTTTTTTTTCCATGTGACAACATTTGCTCCTTTCACAATTGTTTTTTTGCTGCCAGTTCATTACATGATTGTGAGTGGTGGGAAGTCAGGCATTGAAGATAGGGGTTGATAACAATTTAGTGTATGTATTGATTTGACAATTTTAATGGACTTTGTCTTCAGACTTAAAAGTATAGTCAAAAATTCTTGGTAGATGCTACATGAATGTTCGTATGTATGCTCAGCGTATCGGTTATGACGCCAGTATATATTTCATTTTGAAGGCTAAAGGAGCAATGGAATATTATGTGTGATTTGGTTATTGGCAAATTAGATGTGATTAGGTACATTGTGGCATGCCCAGAGATGTGGAAAGATTGTCTGTTAGGAGGGAGCCTAGCTAGCAGTGATTTGTGTAGTTCACATCTTGCAACATGTTTCTTGGTGTGGTTGCAATCCTCTTTTGAATGGTATTTGTGCAAAAGAAATGCTGAAGTGAATGTGGAGTAAGTGTAGGGAGAATTTGGGCTAGGATAGGTCTCATTTTAGTGGTGTAGGTTGCTCCCAATTGGTTCAAGGCCTCGATGGAAGTTGATAGGAAAAAACTGGATTTTATAAGTGAAATTTGTGATGCAGGAAAGATGTTTCCAGAATCAGTTTTTGTATTTGTTGAGTACTGATGACCAGGAACAGATGTATGTTTGAAGTATCCAAAATTGTAGGATATGAGCATTTGGTGAGAAGTGCGTCACATTTTGTGATAGAGATACCAGTGGAATTTTGTTGGTTTGATGTGTTTCCTTTAGACATTTGAGTTGAGTTTGAGGTAGAAGAAAGTCAATTTCAAGACACAGTAGCTGTCGTACACTGTTCACATTTTATTGTTCCTGCTTTCTTTGGTATAGTTTACATTACACATTTTTTTGAATGCTAGAGTAAAGTTCCTTTCTTATAAATATTTTTTATGGGTTTCTTTCATTTTGAGGTGTGTGTCACATTTAAAATGTGTTGGCTTATTTTCTTTCCTTCTTAGTTGTCGTATATATAAAAATGAATGTTTGTTTGTATGTTCATCTTCTAAGCGTTCCTATACCATTCATCTGATTACTATGAAACTTTGGTGAGTTGCATACAAAGGTTTCTGATAGAGGTGGACAAAATGACTAACTAAAAGAGTAGTGCTCATTTGATCACTCAGTGAAAAGAAAGTGAATCAAAAGTTCTTTTGAACAGTTCACTAGCTCACTTTAAGTAAAAAGAATGGCTATTTCCATTTTGAGATTACTATCTGTTTGCATTATTTACATTTAGATTGATTTCGTATGTTAATCTCACAGGTGATTACTTTCATTTATTTTTCTATTTATCCTGAAATATTCCCTTCTCTCCCCTTTTCCTTTAAATGTTACCATATTATTTTCACGTAGAAAAGGCTGTTTCAAAGTGTCAGTGAAATACTGCTTGGATTGCTGGAAATTTTTGAGAGGGTAGTTTGATAATAATAAAGAATGGTTAATTATTTACAGGAACAAACACAAATCTTTTTGCCTTAAATCAAATGCAAGTTAATGTTCACAAATTATATTTGAGGCTTTTTACGCTCAGCAGTCTACTTCTTTTTTCTGTACAAATTTTTCCCAGCTTTTGAAGACCGGTTCACTTGCAAATGCAAAACAGTGAAAAAATATCAAAAAAGATATCGCGTCACGATTATGTTTAAATGTGTAGAGTGGTCATTGAAATACATCTGAGCCGTAATTTAGATTACAAACCTAACTGAACATATAGCACAATACAAGAGTGAGAGAGAAGTGGAGCATTACGTCTGTCAGATTAGATCGAACTAGCTCACCAGTCACCACTGTCACTGCTCTGTTGAGCGCTGGAGCGGAGATCGACTCACCCGTTGCCAGAAAGAAAAGAACGAACGAACAAACTAGTTCTTTTCAATCTTTAGAGCAAAGTGGATAAACAATGACCGGTGTGGTGGTGTAGAACAGAGAGCAAACATGGGTGGAGGGGACAGCAGTTGGGTGATTGGTGGTGGACAGTGAAAAAGCCGAAACTTATTGTTGGCACTCATTTGATTGTAGTTAGTTTAAACAAGACTGTGTGCCGTTCGACACTCTGGCCAAACAAACAGCTCAGGGGCTCCAAGAAGAACTACCGTTCACTTTTACTGAGCGACAGTTCACTCGTTCCTTCAGAAGAACTGGTTCACTCGCGAACGACACATCTTTATTTTCTGCTAAAATAATAATAATATCACCCCCTATTCCCCTTAATTTTATACAAACCGACATTTTTTAAATCTGATTTCGTTGGAACCTAGCACATATATACTTTAAAATAAACAGAAAAATACTGTCAACATTTGGTTTTCAGAAACACAACCCCTCTCCCCCTTTCCACCCCCATCATTTTTGCCAATGTTTTTTATTCACGCTGACAATTTTTATCCAATATCGACGTAACTTTTCAAACGTATACTTTAAAAACAACTTTAAAACCATATACATTTGATATGCAAAAACCCAACCCCATATGCAAAATCCCAACCGCTCTCCCCCTTTCCACACCCCCTTAATTTTTGTCAATGTTCTTTACACATACCCACAGTTTTTATCCACTATTGACAGAACTTTGCAAATGTATACTTTAAAACCAACAGAAAAATAATGTCTACATTTGCTTTTCAGAAACCCTACCCCTTTCCACCCTCTTAATTTTTGTAAATGTTGTTTATACATACTCACAGATTTTATCTGATCCTTTGATATATACTTTTAAACAAAAGGAAAAATAGTCTACATTTGGTTTGAGCAAACCCAAGCCCTCTCCCCCTTTTCACCCCCTTAATTATTGTCAACGTTCTTTATAAAAAAGCTACCGCTTCTATCCGATTTTGAAGGAACTTTGCACCCGTATACTTCAAAGCAAAGACTGTCTACATTTGGTGTACAAAAATCCAACCCCACTCCCCCTTTACTCTCACCCTTCTTAATTTCAAAAGTTGTTTATAGAAACTCAGTCTTTATCAGATTTATGACTGAATGCTGCACACAAATACTTCAAAACAAAGAGAAATGAATTGCTTACATTAGGTTTACAAAAACCACCCACTCTCACCCATCATCCTTCTTAAACAAAATTTACACAGGAAACCATTCAGTTTTTTTGCAAATATCTTGAAAGTGGATGGTGATGCAGAATCGATTGAAATGGGTAAAAAATCAGAATTTTCATATCTAACCCACGACGCTGGATATTATGTTTTTTGCAGAAGACAAAAATAATGTATATCCCAAAGAACTAGAATTAACTTCTTCCAATTTAATTTATGCACAAAAACCCATAGACTTTCATTTATTTTGTACATGTAAATATGTCTGCTTTAAGTATGTGTACCCACTTAGAAAGAAATATAGGCATTGCAGCACATGCCGGGCAAAGCTAGTAGTCCATATTGATTGCTAACAGTACCATTCCCCTACTAATGAGATACTATTAGGTAGTCATGAGACACATAAGCTTTGTTGATTCCTATTGCAACTAAGATTTCCTTGTAGATGCAGTGTTATTCCTATAGGCACTTTGGTGCATTAAAATGTTAATCATATTTGTTAATTTGCATAAGAAATGTAGTATCAGTGGGATATGTCAATACTTTTTCTATTCTATGTTGCATTTGTAGTAACATAGAATTAAGTGAAATCTTAATCAGTTTCCTCATATGTATTGATAACCATGAACAAACAGCAGCACTATCATATCTCAGTAGTTGATAAGGTTAAAGATGTAACAAATGTCTGTAACAATTGTGAGTTTTACAATAAAGAATAACTAAAGAGAAATCGGATTTATTTTTTTCATGTTAATCTGAAATTTGTGTTTCATTAAATGAAATTAACAGGTTCATATATCCAATCCGGTGCTTCTCCCATTTAAGAATTTTCAGTTACTTACGAAACCTCCAGACTCTATTTCTAGCAGATCCATGTCTAAGCCAGTATGGCATCTGTATTTTCGTTGATGGATGAATTTTTAAATTCAGTATTGGTGATGTAGGTTTTGTTATGGTTTTCACAAATCTCACATCTATATCGTATTAGTTATTGCATTCTGTTGGAATTACAACTGTGTGCTTTTATATACGACCAAATTACCTTGGGTTTTCTGTGAGGCTTTAGGTAAATGAATTTTGATAGAAAGTGTGTCTTATGCATTACATTTATCACACATTCCCTCATCTCAGTTAAAGTTTTGACTGTCCTTTGTTTTTCTTGTACGTGTGTATCTTCCTTTGCATTTTGAGTGATGTTTACACTTTATGCATGTACCACGTTAGACTTTTCCCTTTTATGATTATCTGCTTTTGTATATGTGTATCAATACCTTCTCTAATTGTGCATAAATGAAATGTTGTCATATCTCTTCAACAACACGTCTTCCTCTTTTTTTGAATGAGTGGTACTTATCCTTTTGATAGATTTTGAAAGATTCCTTTGAGGCTTTTTCAAATCTATAAACAATACTTTATTTTAAATCCTTATTTATTTTACAGTTGCATTTACAGCTGATCCTCTTCTTTTTTTTTTTTTTTTGCTGTCATCAGTCTTTCGACTGGTTTGATGCAATCCTCCATCCTTTCCTATCTTGTGCTAACCTCTGATTCCTTTATATCTTTGAATAAATTTGTTATGTTTGTAACAATAAAATCTAAACAATTTTGGTTACCATTATAACACTGTGTTGGCTCAGCAATTGAAGAATGTATTGAGAACAATTTTGGAATCTGTTGTTTCCTGCTAATAGTATTGTGAAAGTAATTATTCAGTCAATATAGGTCAGGTTGAAGTTTCCTGCTAGTATCAGTACGATTCAGAAATCATCAGACTATATATTTGCATTGTTTCTCAGTGCCTTGATAACATTTATATCAGCTTGTGCTGGATGGTGGAAAGAGCCTACAACATTTTCATTTGAGTTGCTTTGGATTTAATCCATATGATTTTGCTGACCAAATTGACTTCATTACATAGTTGGTTTTTATTTGTGGCTAAAAATGGGAATCTTTTCGCAAAATGTGGAAAACAGCACAATTACATTGGCAACAATAATAATGCTGCAGTAAAGAAATAGAAACAATGGATGCCCACTTTCTATGAGGTGAAAGCTATTTTGTGAATTAAGTGGTGAGGGGGTGATTACGAGTAGTCTGCTGATAGAGAAAAGAAGTTCATACAATCATTCACATCACATTCTTCATACTCTTAGGGCGATTTCTCTTTATTCTGTTTGTCATAATGTTGTCTTTCTCTAGCTTTACCCATTCCATGAATTTCCTATCTTATTGGCAACGAGATTCACTAAAGATCATCAGTTGAATTTGTACCTCCATGTCTTGATGAAGACTTGTGCAAATGTTTCTTTTTTATGAAATGTAAGTTTTTGAAATGCATTTTAGGTTCTTGGAATTTGATATAATTGCGATTGAGTGCACACACTGGTGGCAATCTCCCTATTACAGCCATCTTTCTCCTTTCCTCTACCCACCTACTTTTACCCTCTACTAATTTGAACTTTCATTGTTTTTGGTAAATTATTCATGATTTCTCTTGGTAATTTATTCCAATCCCAGACACCCTTACCTACGAAGAAAAATTTCCCAAACCCTTATGCCTGAAATCAAGTGCATGCTTGTGGTCATGGTCATCTTTATCCTTCCATGCACCTCTCTTAATTCTCCCAGCAATATCTTTCCAAGCCTCATACACCTTGTAAACACCCATGACTCTCTTCACTCTCCTTCTATCTTCCAACGAATCCCACTCGTGCTGATAGTTATGAAAAACCTCTTAGAAAAAATAGGCAACACACTGATGTCCGGATTTGAAAGCATCTGTTTACTGGCTCTCCATGTTTCAGCATGATTGTGTCTTAACATATTCAAAATAAGAAAGGATTTGGAAAATAAACAGTCACTTACCAAAGATGAAAGAAGGAGAGCCCAGTGAACACACTTAACAATATTTCAGTTTAAAACCTTATTTAAGTAAGTAGGATTGGACCATTTGGTAAGGGATGGTGTGCACACCTATGACGGTGTGTCATGCGGTAGGGCGTGATGGGTGTGTTTGTATTTGTCTGACCCTCCTGCCTTCATTTGTGATGTTTTTTTTCTCTATCCTTCTTTATTTTTATTGCCTAACTATCCAATTATTTCTTAACATATTCAGCTTACAACAAAAAATGAGGTTTGGATGCTTGGGTTTGATCTCTTGATTAAGTCTAAATAGTTTATAATTTGTGTGAAGGCTAAATATAAGGACAACAGTTTTCAAAATTCATCGTAATTTTTCATTTGCAGCAGTGTTGGTGGAGAATCAAGACCTGGGACACCAGTCCCTGGTCAAATTCCAGAGCCTTCAACTTCTGTGGAGCCTCTGATGCAAACACCAGCAGTGCCAGAACCGTCTGCTTTCCAGCAAGAACCTGGAGCTGAAGATATGGCTGGACAGCCTCAGGACCAGGCAACAGACCAAACTACGTTGCTACATAATGAGGAGGAAAGCTTTGCCCTAGCACCAGTTGATGCTTCTGCTCTAAGAGGCAAATATATTCTTTTAATTATTATAAATTAATTGAAATAGATCATATGGTTTTATGGCAATTTCCCCAACAGCTACTTTTACATTACACAAGTAACTTGCTCAGTGTATCCCACAATAATTCTTTTTCTTCCATATGTCTGAAATCAAATAGCAGTGTGTGATCTTGGTCATCACTTTCCACTTACTACTCCTAATTCTTCCACCAATATTCGTTCAGGTCTCAATAACATTTGCCTTCTATTCACCAAGCTGTCTCTTCTCATTTCACCTAGCATGGTGGGTGAACTGTAATGATCAGTCCTCACATTCGGGAGGATTCAGTTTGATCCTCATCTGGCCATTCAGATTTTGGTTTACCATTGCTTCCCAAAATGAATGCGGCCATGCAGACAGTAAATGTTCTTATTTTTATTTCATGTTGCCATACCAGTTGTTTGTTAGGCCTCTGATGACTCTGCTGTCAGTATGCCCTAAAGCCCTAATAGCAACAATCAAAATCAGATAAAGTGAAAGCTGTGATAGTTTCTTTAAAAGGCCATGCTGAATTCCTTCTCATTCCTTGCTCCCTGTCCTTTCCCTATCCTTCAGGATCTCTCGGTCAACAGTGCTATAAGCGTTTATATTTTTAGTCCTTTCCCACATCCAGTAACCTTGATGTTTATGAGTGTGAAACCGTAAGTAAAAAAAAAAAAAACCCTTCTCTCCTGGCCTAAGTGTCTTTTCTTGCAACCCCTTCAACCAAGGATTCATATCGGAGTATTCCATGTCAGTTTGGGCAAACTGTGACACCGATCAGTTCAGGTTTCTTGCAATATTGCACGTTTGCTACCAGCATATGGTTATAAATCCCAGTAACTTTTTTCTTTTCTAGTAATGGTTTTTGGGAAAGATACAGTCAAAAGAAACTGATGGGAAATGCCATTACAGAAGCTAACTTCTACTGTGGGGTGCAACAGGAAAATTCTTCTCATATCCTAACCCACCTATCACTTCAAAATTATGGTATCTGTTAGTTAAATGTGGAGATTTCTGAAAAAGTTGTTGTCAGTCTTCCCCAACATGAATTGTTAAAAATTTATTTACTTCAAAATTAATTTTTGTGGGAGTTAATATGTCCCTCATTTTCAATTATACTGTTTGAGTATATGCTAAAAGGCTCTGAAAGAAAAATAATGCAATTTTGTTTCGTTCACTATATGATTATTTTAAAGTCTGATTAAAAGTCTGTCCATAAAAAGAAAATTTCTATAGTAGTTAAAATTTTGGTTACCAAGTTATTTAATTTGCTTATTTCTATATATGTTCACGTGCCTTCACATTAGTACTTAATTACCAGTGTGGCTGTGCACATTTAAGGACCGTAGTATTGGGTTGGGGAGGTTAAAACATCGGACCGGGCTACCGACTGTCCTGATTTTCCTTTTATATGGTTTTCCAATCACCCAGGCAAATGCTGAGATAGTCCCCGAGTTTCACTTCAAAACAACGTATTTCACATAAACTAATTGATTTTTATTATAGAGAACATAGATTGTACAATTCTCAAATAGATAGCTTCACTTATGTTCCTCCCATCAGTTTGGGTTTAGAATAACTGCCAAGAAAGACGTGGTAGTTGCAGTCAGCAAAGTCTGTTACCAGGAAGCCTGTGTTATCCACTGGACCCTCCACTGCTACTATACTCGGTATCCACCCGAACAGTAAGGTACAATTTTCATTACAATTTTAATGATCCTTAGCTGACAGTGAAATGAATGAAATTGTTATGGATACTGTGACAATATGATTACCAGTTATACTGGTTTACATAAAAGTTCTGTATTTCATAAGAAATTTTCACATTTAAAAATACATCAGCTTATTAATATTTAATTGGAGATGCCTGATGTTTAACTGAAGATTTGGTTGAGCAGCCATTGCACATTATCAGTTTCATTTTCTGGGAAGTAACAAATCTGTTCAGTATGAAATGAAGTCCTTTCGGGTGTCCAGCTGGATGATGTTGTGTAAACACGACGTGGAAGTGATAATGAGAGTGCCACAGTGTAGGATATTGATACCATTGCTATTCATTATTTTAAAGAATGATTGTGTTGATGGCTTAGTATCAGAAGTTAGGTTGTTTGCAGATGACATAATGACATATAATAGGATCAAAACCGTAGAAGATTGTGAACAGCTGCAGAATGATCTGGACAGGATATATGGCTGGGTAGGTCAACATGCGATGAAGATAAATGCAACGAAGAGTTAGCTTATTAGGTACACAGATAAAAAAACTAAAGATTGATTATGATTATGAGGTAGGGAAAGAATTCCTTCTTGAAGACTTGAAATGTATGTATCTTGGCATAACATTTGATAACATGCTCAAACTTGACAGAATACATTGGTCAGAAAGTAGGAAAAAGTTTCTAAATCCTGCACTTGCTGGAGTGAGTGATGAGGGTGTGTACCAGAGAAGTAAAGGAATTGGGTTAGAAAAACTATGGTCTGACCATTGCTTGAATATGGTTGTGTAGTATGGGACCCATATTTTGGAGTTGGAGAGGGTGGAAAGAAGGACTCCTAAATTTGTCTCTGAAAATTACTGTAGAATACAGTCTGTAGCTGATATGATAAAAGAACAGGAATGGGATTCATTGGAGGGTGAAGAGAGTCATGTGAGTGAATAAGACGTATGAGGTGTGGAAAGATGTTGGTGTAAGAATTAGAAGTATTGCATGAAAGGGAAAAGATGACTATGACCACAAACTGGCACTCAATTTCAGGCACAAGAGTGGGGAAAGATTTTATTTTGTACGTAAGGGTATAAGGGATTGGAATAAATTATCAAGAGAAATCATGAATGATTTACCAAAAATTTTAAAAGAAGTTGAAATTTCTAGAAGGTAAAAGTAGACAGGTACAGGAAAGAAGGCCTATGGCTCATGGATTGCAAGCAATTTGAAACTTATTTCATTCAAACCAAGTAGTGATTTCAATTAAAAAAGCAAGTGATAATTAGTATGCCAATTTAAACGAAATACATACTTTTCTTTCAGTGTTCTGGCAATTTATTTCTTAACAATTGCTTAAATAAATAGAATTGTTATAAATAAAGCTCAATGTAATTCCTAGTGCCATGCGCTGCAACAAAAGTTTTCCATTGCCACCCTGATGCAGGTTACTTTTCAAACTAACCACAGACATTTGCCGCCAGAGAAACAATACTTCAATGATAAGCATATTGATACATGAACTGTATAGAAATTTGGTGGCAATAACATATTACGATATAAACTAAATAAAAAATCTTCATGGGTTCTTACATCTGCCTTTTTTTTTTGTTATCAGTGATTCAGATTGATATTACAACGGTTGAATGGCTAATGCAGTTACATAAAGCTAAAACAAGTCGTCAGTAAAGGAAATTAAAAAAAATCTTAACTTATGCCATGCCAGGTAATATTAGATTTAATTGTAGTCCAGGCTGTATAGATCGCAAAAAGAGTGGAACAACTTTTGTTCAAATGAAGTAACAGGACACTCATTAAAACAATTTAAATTATTTTTTAAAATAATTTATTCATGCCCTCTACTTTAACCCTTTCCTACCGGCTATTGGAAATAAAGGGAAATTTATATATTTGTATAAAGGTACTTGAAATTAAACACACATATTTTTTTCAATTTTTTTTTGGAACTCTAAGTGCTAATTACTAAGCTGGTACTTAAAAGTACCGTCAGGGACTTTGTGTATCACAGGATGTACAGAAATAGCAATTTAAATCAATTATGTTCATATTGGTATGAAATGTTTGCCTCATGATATTCAAAAAAAAAAAAAAATTTGTTCATTCAGACACAAAAGACATTGCAGTGGAATATTTGGAATGATGTTTTGACTGTATTTTCTTCATTCTACATACTTCACATCTTCATCTGATTTCTACAATTTAGGGACAGTGTATACCTCTGTTTCCCAATCTTACATCTCTCATTGTGGAATAGTATGACTTGTGTTGTTTGAATGGATGAGGGCTTGGTGAAATATATATAGATGACCTTTCATTCTTACCGATATCCTTCATAGTCATCATACCTTGTGCAAAGGATCTTCTAAAAAATTTTACAGACTTTTTCAAATATCGGACCATTTATGTTATAGGCATTGACAAATACGACATCCAGAATTCCCAAAAACAATCTTTACCATGATTTCAGTAATCTTCTGTCAGCATTGCACAAAGCCATCAGCTGATCAGCAGTATCAACCCCACAGACAAAGGTATTGTAGTCCTTGACGATTCCTGAGCATGAAATTGTCGACTTCAATCCATCTTTTTCTTTGCATATAACTAGTGGTGTAACAACAGGGTGGCAGGATGGGCAAAATGCTACGGGACCTACTGTCGGAGGTGGCCCCCAATGACCGGCAAGAGAGGCCCTCTGCTCCAAGATCCACCAGGTCACCAATCCAACCCAAGAGAGGGCTCATATGTTGAAGTTGCCATTGACCCCAACCAGTGTAGTGGAGTTTCACGCTACCATGAAAATTTGATACTAAATGTATGACCTTTTTATCCTTCCATTTCCAGTAGCAAATATCTAGGTTTATAAATTCATTGTCACAATCTCCTCTTTTTAGTTTTCCATCAGCAGATTGTTAGAAAGTCCCTTGCAGTAGGGTCTGATTATCCCACAAACAAAAGTTGTTTCTGTTTTTTAATAATGAAACTGATGAAAAATAATGATAATACTAGATAACATCATCATTGCTCCATTTTTTTCAGTCAATTCTAAGACCACTCTTTGACCTAATGAGTAATTGGAGAACATTCCAGTCATTTCTTCATTTTTGCCTTGATAAATTATAAACTCCTAAGAGAAGAGCTTCAGTCAGAGCGTATTTCATAAAAGTATCCATTTGGAAATATCTAAAACAATGATAAAACCAATTGTAGACTTGCTAAATCTATTGACCAATAATCTGTATAAAACTACCCACAACTCCCTGACGGTACTTATAAGTCCACGTTGGTTTTTCTAGATTATTTAGTAAAGAAACTAGAAAAACATATTTTATAGGTAAAAAATATATAGTTAAATGTTCAAACTAAAAAAGTAATAACAGAAATTGACACTTACCAAGTAAATTATCATCTAAAAATTCATTGTAATGTAGCACTTGTTACTCTGGTCAGTATGCTGTCAAGCCCCAACTTACAAAATTAATTTCTCGGCAATTTCACGCAGAATTTAAAAATAAATGTTGTCATTGTCTGACCTAATCATACAACAATAGATCAACAGACTTAACAATGCAGTGGGCACAGGGGCGTAGCTACTATGGTGCTAGGCGGTGCAGTGCACCGGGGCCCCTGCCCTCAGGGGGCCCCCAAGCATATCGGGCCCCCACGCGCACCTCTGGGGGACCCCCAAGCGCAGTTCAGAGGGCCCACGCGCCTTCACGGCAAACTGGCAACTTTTTTTTTTTTTTTTTTTAGCTCTACCGACGTTTAAGGGGGCCCGTGGAGACATAGGAAGAGCCCTCACTGCTCAGGGGGCCCAAAAGCACAACTCAGGGGCCCCCAGCCTCACCTCAGGGGGCCCCTATCAGCAACACAAAGCAAAAAAAGGTCGCCCATCTGGCCTGAGGGCCCAAAATAATTTTTTTGCACTGGGGCCCTTGTTGACCTAGCTACGCCACTGAGTGGGCACTGGTATTGTCAAATTATATGGTGGTAAATACAGTGGTACTTATAAGTACCGTCAGGGAGGAAAGGGTTAAAGTCAAGTGCCATTTATAACAGCAATCTAATCATTGCTAAACAAAAATTAAAGGTTTTATCTTACATATCTATGACCAAAGAGTTTAATGAATACTTTTACATCAAACGAATATTAAATAAATATAAGTAACTAATAATTAATTTTGTCGATTTAAACGGAATATGAACTTTTCTTTCAATGTTAATTTATTTACTGATGCTTAACTAAATAGAACTGTTATTAAATAATGCGCATACGTAGAACAACGTCTCTGGTCGTAAGTTGTGCAACGAAGGCAAAAAGTGTGACATCATAGTGCGATGTCATGGTGTGATGTCACCGCATGACAGAACGTGACCAAATAAGCGTTTTATAAGATTAGATTGTTAATTTTTAATTGTGATGGAGCTAACACTTCAGTGGTAATTGCCCTAGTCATCTAATTACCCCTTTTTATTGTATTTTTTCTATATATAATTGGAGTGTTAAATTCCTTCCCCCTTTACTTTTACAATTTACAAATTTTAATTTTAAATTCCTTAAGTGTTTTTGATAAATTGTTCATATCTTCACTTGGTAATTTCTTCCAATCCCTGACACCATTACCAAAATAAAAGAAAATTTTCCCTCTCCCTTTGCATGAAATCGGGCGTCAGCTTGTGGTCATAGTCGTCTCTTCCCTTCCATCGACTATTTCTAATTCTGTGACCAATATCCCTCCAAGCTTCATCACCAACATGTGCTCTGTACATTCCCAGAACTCTTTTAAACCTTCTCATTTCCTCCAATGACTCCCAAAGCAGCTGCTTTATCATATCAGTTACTGACTGGGTCCTGCAATAATTTGCACAAACAAATCCAGCTGCTCTTATTCGCTCACCCTCCAACTCCTGTATTTGATAGCCAAAATGTGGGTCCCAAACTACACCACTATATTCAACCAATGGTCTGACCAAAGTTTTGTAACCCAATTCCCTAACTACTCTGGTACATCCTCTCACCACCCTCTCCCCTCTAAATGAAGGATTTTGTAACCTTTTCCTTCCATCTGCCCAACGTGCTCTGACCAGCTGAATTTGTTGTCAAATGTTATGCCAAGATATTTACACTTCAAGTCTTAAACAAGCAATTCTGACCGCATCCTATAATCACAATTAACCTTTAGTTCTTTTTTTTCCGTGTACCTAATATGCTGACTCTTCTTGCCATTTATTCTTTCCACGCTGACCTACCCATTTAGATATTACATCCAGGTCGCCTTGCAGCTGTTCACAGTCTTCACCTGTTTTGATCCTATTGTGTGCCATTATATCCTCTGCAAACAACCTAAATTCTAACTGTAACCCATCAATACAATCATTCATTAGAATAATGAACAGCAGTGGTCCCAATACATTACCCTATGGCACTCCCATATTTACTTCCACTTCTTTTGATAATGTATTTCCTACTTTAACACTTTGCTTTCTGGCACTTTTAAAAATTCCTCTATCTATCCAGCAAATAACTTTTTCATCCAATCCAATAGATTTTAGTTTATATCAAACCATTTTATGGTTTACTCTGTCAAATGCCTTAGAAAGATCTAGTGCCACACTATCATCTTGACCTCCCATGTCCAATTAATCTGAAATATCTTGCATATAGCCTACAACCTGAGATTCACATTAATAACCTAGCCTAAAGCCATGTTGTTGGTCTGCATATCAGTTTCTTTCCTCACAGACATTTCTGGTATAGTTGTATATCAATCTCTCCATTATTTTTCCTATCACTGATGTCAAACTAATTGGCCTGTAATTTTCAACCCTACTTGTAAACCTCTCCTTTATGAATTAATACTACTATCGCTCTTTTTCAATCCTCTGGTAAGCAACAATACTCCAGGCTTATTTTAAATAAAATTTCAAGATAAGGTACAGTCGTATCCCACAATCTTTAATACAACTGTAGTAATATTATCTACCCAGCCCCCTTACGTGTGTTTAACATTCCGAATTCCTTCGTAATTTCCTGAGAATCTATTTCAAATTTTGTAGTTTCCTCATTTATACTTTTAGGGAGACTCTCTTCTGATTTAATACCTCCCGTCACAGGATGATAGTCCCAAGCGGTCCCATTAAACCAGTCACTCAATATCATACCATTTTCCATCCGCTACTGACTAACACCGTTTTTATCTACAACAGTCTGAATGCCTTCCCTTCCCCTCAGTTTTCTAATATAGCCATAGAATTTTCTTGATGCATTGTTCAGTGCTTCCCCTGCACCAATAATATTCTTTATAAGCCCATTTTTTTGCTTCCCTCTTGGCTCTTATTAATTTCTTGTTTAGTTGTTTTAAGTATTCCTTACTGCCTTCTTATGTCTTAACTCTGTTGTGTTCCTGTCTCACTAGCCTCTTTAACCTTCTCACCTCCCTGTTGTAGTATGTAGGTTCTGTACTTCCTTTTATTTTCTGTTTTGTAATAACTATTTATTTGCTCTCAAACACTTCCCACTTTGCCTCTGATGTACATGTGTGATCCTTCCATTTGATGGAACTTTCCGCTGAAATATGTCTTCAACTCTGAAGTCTGTGCCTTTGTGTAATTATAACTTTCTCCCTTTTATTTTGACCATTGGTTTACTGAATCTCCTAATATCCATCAGTACTGTATTGTTATCACTTATTCCTTCATTTATTTGACACCCTACAAGATTTTCATCATGCTTTATTAGACAGATATCCAACATGTTTGGTTCCCTTGTTTTTTGCTCTACCTCTTGTGTAAAATCTCCTTCCTTACTAAGATATTTACAAATCTCTATTCCCTTGTCTTATTCCTACCCTGTTGACTCCTGCTAAATTTAAATCCTCTCCAATAATGACCATTTTACACTCACCTCTGAACTGTGAATTTAGTTTTTCTCCAAGCATCTCAGCTTCACTGTGGTAAGCAGCCAATTCCTTGATTTTTTTATCACCCCAAAAATCTGCCCCCTGGAACTCATGGTTATGATCTACAAACATTAGATAACTATAGTAATCTTTACTATTATGAATACCCCTTCACCAATTGCTCCTCTGTCTGTGGTACACTATGTAACTTTCTAGGGAAAGCTCATTGTCTAGTACTCCTTCTTTTAAACTAGACTCTACCTCTGTAATCACTTTTAGTTTATATGTGTCTATTAAATTTGCAAATTCTATTACTTTGTTCATTATACTAATACAGTTTCGTCAATAATGCCCTTATTATTTATTGGCTTTGTGATTTTTTTTTTTTTTTTTTTTTTTTTTTTTTTTTTAGCATTAACCTTTTTCTTTTCAGTTGTACCCAATTCCGTTATTATTTGGTTTCTTCAGCATTTGTTTTTTTCCCCAAAGTGCGTCTACAGTCAGTACCCCTTCGATCATTTATTTTTATCCCCTCACCAGCAACTCTAATCCCCCACACACACACAGACACAAAAGGCACGGCCCTGACCGCATCATAACTGGAAGTGGGCTCCCTTACAGTTTTAGTTAACAACTCAGAAAGTACTCCCTTCCATCTTCTATTTAGATGTAGGCCATGCCTAGTAAAACTCCACCTACCAATGGTGTTCACAAGCACGATCCCCAAAACAGAACTAATGCCTCTTCCAAGTAGCATCTCTGTTTCCATGTTTACCTGCTTCACAGTATGGTTCAACTGTGGTTGATCATGGCGACTTATAAACTGCATGAGTTTCCCCCTGGTATGCTGCGCCTCCTTCACCACCTTCGTCAGGTTACTCTCTATATAGACATAAATAACTGGTTAAACAAGTTTTAAAGGTGAGATGATGTGAAATATTTTTGCTTTAAATTGTCTTCTCCCCTCCACTTCCCCCTTCCATAGGGATTATTTAAATATAAGTACAGTTAGGTTTTCCAGGATAAAAGTAAGATATTAACAATAATAATAAAATAAATTAAATAAAGTGAGGTAAATATAATGACATTGCAGACACTTGTGTTCAAGGAGGATGCGTTATGCTCATCTTCATTTATGATGCCTTGTGGCAGTTGTCTTGCCCATTTCATCTGAAATATCGTACACATAGCCTACTGACCAAGATTCACGTGAATGTTGTTGTCTAAAACTTTTTTGTCAACTTTATAACCAGTTATGTTCCTCGGATACATTTCTGATTAGGTTGCATATCAATCTCTCAATAATTTACCTACCATTGATGTCATACTGCTTGGCTTATAATTTTCGACCCTATTTGTCACCCGTCCTTTACAGACTTGTAATACTATAACTCTTTTCCACCCCTCTGTTAACCAGCAAGTATCCAGACTTAATTTAAATAACGAGTCTCTATAAGGTATAATGTCACACCTTGCTGTCTCGAAGATATCCTTATTAATATTATCTACATCAGCTCTTTACACTTTTTTAGTTTTCCTACTTCCTTCATGATATCCTCAGGAGGAATTTCCAATTTTTTAGTCTGCTCATTTTTAGTTGTGCATATGAGCTCAGTCTCTGTTTCACACCCTCCCATTCCTTAGTCACTAATAGTCCCATTAACCATTTACTTATATCTCTGCCTGTTTCAAGTCCTCAGTTACTTCTTATTCATGCATATCATTAAGTGTCTCAACACTCTCCTTTCCATTCTAACATAGCCATACGAATTTCTAGATGCATTCATCAGTGACCCTCTTGCACCAATAATATTCTTCATAAACCCATCTTTAGCCACCTTCTTTGCCATTACTAATTCCTTGTTTATCAGTTTCAAGTATTGCCTACTGCCATGCTGTCTCTTAATTCTGCTCATTCTCTTTTCACCAAACTCTTTATTCTCCTCACCTCTCTACTTTACTATGAAGCCCCTGTAATTATTTTTATTTTCTGTTTTTTATTCTCTTTTTGAACCCTCTCCATTTTGACTCTACTGTACTCGTGTGCCATCCTTCTATTTGCCGAATCTATAATAACCTCTGAGGTCAATATTAAGATAATCCCAGCACTATTTTTGGAATCTGTGAGGGTCTAGAAGTGGAATATGTCTTTATGAAGAGTATGCACCATGCTCCGCTCATACTTTAAATTTAATCAGGTCGTTAGATGCTGAATGTTGCCGACAGGGTACTCAGTTTTCCGGGTTGTTTCAAAACTTTTAAGTTGTGTTCACAGTATAAACACAATGATAAAAACTGTTGCAAGAATTCCTGACTGAACCTGAAAATGATTCTCTAAAAAGAGTATTAAATACTCAATGGTCATCTAGAGATGATGGCTGCACTAGTCTGAACATAAACTGGAATGAAATTATAACAACTCTTAAAAAGTTAAAAACAAAGCAATCACATAATTGATATTATGTTACGCTTGTTCACCAGCACAGCAATGACGAATTGCAATGCAATAGCTCATTATCCATGCTATGATGAATTAAAAAATTACATGCACTCTTGCAAGAGTGAAGAGTGCTTAAATAACTTAGCTATTCTTAATATAGTTCGATTTGATAAAATCATTGAGCTATGATGATGTTGTTGATTATTATTTTGCCAATACTTTGGCACATTGCAAAAAATTATTGTGATATGATGTATTTAGAAAAGTAATTTAATTTTTTATTTATTTTATCACTTTTCTCAAACATTTACACCATTTTGTAAAATCGTTCATTATAGTTTTGAAGTTTTGGGGTACTGAAATGTCAAAATAACGTTTAATATAAGTTTGTAACAAATGGTTTGTAAATATCAAATTAAAACAACATTAAAAAATTAAATACATATCATTGTTCATATTCAAATTTTGAATATCTAATTCTAAAAGTGACAAAAATTTAAACATACGTCTCTGTCGGGTATGTGGATTTAGGGAATAGAAAGTGTGCAACACAGAGGAACAAAATGGACTGTAATGAAAGAGGAAGAAAGATGAATGGAACAGAGACACTGGTAAAGACTGTGTTCCCAGTAGACCTTGTTAGAGCCTGAGAACTGTCACCCATGGTGATGAAGCTTCCTGAATGATAAAAATAACACACACACACACACACACACACACACACACACATATATATATATATATATATATATATAACTTGGAAGGTGGGAACTGGCCTATCAGTACCAATCGAGGGGGATGGGTGGGAGGAAAATTGGTGCTATCTTAAATTTAGACCTGGAGATTGGTTGGTCCTCAGTTGGTACTGATAGGCCAGTTCCCACCTTCTAAGTTATATATATATATATATATATGTGTGTATGTGTGTGTGTATAATTTAGAATGATTCAGAATGCACATAATAAACCATTTGGTGTCAATAGTGAAAACGATCACTTAACAGTCATGCAGTGAAATAAATAGCTTTCTCGTGTAAATCCTTGTACTTACATCCACTGGATGATAATAAACTTGTAAAATTGACAAAATGTAGTCTCAGAAACAATGGAGTGTTTGGCCAAGAATATATATAAAACATTCACGTCTCCAATTTCTGTCGTGATGCAATGCAATTTTTATAATTTTGTTAAGTTACAAACTACATTGAGCACATTCCTACAAGGCTCTGTCTTAGGCCCAGTGCTCTGCAGCGTCTACAATGCTGATACATCTAGTACAGCATGTGTTAAGAAAGCCCTGTACACTGATGACACGGCCATGTATGCCAAGAGCCTAAACATCAACAATCTGCTAGGACGACTACAAGCATGCAACAATATTCAGGAATGGACAACGAAATGGGGGCTAGCCTTTAATGCGCCAAGGAGCCAAGCAATTGTATTGACTAGGAAGAAGGTCCCACAAAACTTGACTCCTCTGACCCTCTTCGGCGAGGATATCAAGTGGACAGGCACTGCCACATACCTAGGTGTAAAAATGGATAGGAGAATAACGTGGACCCCCACGTCACCAACATCCATGGTAAGCCAGTGGGGAGAATGAGAATTCTCTATCCGATTCTCAACCATTCTTCAGCTGGGCTGGGTATCCACATCTATGTTGCACTAGTCGACCAATAATGGAGTATGCAGCAGTCATCTCGGAAAACACTGGTACCTCCCATCTAAAGAAACTGCAAGTAGTCCAGAACAGGGCAATAAGACAAGCTTATCTACTGCGTGAGATGAGGCTGGACATCCTGCACCAAGTAAGTGGCCTACCCAAGTTTCGCGAGATATTTGTGCAATTGGCAACTTAATTTTACGCCAATAACCAAACATCTACTAACCCGCTGATAACTGCTCTAGGTGTGGATCCAATATATTACAACACTCTCAGGTGGCCAAAGAAACGGTTGGACCACTAATTAAGCACTAAAATATAAGCACAATGACAAAAGCACCGGATACGAAAAATCCAGATATAGACGAACCGTTTTGATAATGAAAACCAATAATGTAAACTGGAAGGAGATGCGCTATAGTACAAAGACTTCCCCTCAACCTGAGGCTTAGGTTTTTCCAGTAAGGAATGTCACTGCTGCTATGTTGAGAACATATATCTCCAGCCATGCAGTCTGTCATTTTGATCCATGCCATATTTTGATTTGAATTGTGGGCAAATTGTGTTAGATATGAGTGAACGTTTATCTTCTTCCTTTTTAATGTTGTTCATCACCATCCATAGTTCCCAGCTACTTCCTTTCAGCCATTTTTTCCCTTGGTCTTGCTCTGCACTGTTAACCTTCTGTCTTCATTTCACATATTCCCCTCAATGTTATAGGCTCCTCTATTCGCTTAACATGTCTGTATCATTTTAGTCTTACCTTGTCTACCCTTCCCTGCAGGGGTTTCTTGTCCTTTCCATTCTTGTAACCCTTATTGTTATATTGTTGAAGCAGTGCCCTTCTGCTCTTGTGCAAGTTGTGTTGTAGCAGACTTAACAACTATTTATTGTTGTTTTTTAAACTCTAGAAAATTATGGATACCAATTTTCAGAATGATTTCATTTTCGAAGTTCAATATATAATTTAGTTGTTGCAATAGACGAGTTAGATCTTACAAATTTAGATGATTTTCAATTGCAGTCATTATTCTGGGTTTCAGTGTAACATCAGTACATCTTTAAATAACATTGTTCTGCTCACTAATTAAAGAAACAATCTTAATATAGATCACACCATGTCAGTAAGAGTATAATGATGTAGACATTATCATTATTTGAATTCAGTACTCTTAACTGTGAGAAAGGAACAAGAGATGTGAACCTGATGAAGGTAGCAGGTAGTTATATTTCTGTCCCAAGTTTGTCCACATTAGCTGTAACATGGCAGAATTGGGGAAATCGTGATCAGAAAAAGAGCTTTATGTCAACCCAAACAACAAGATGTTATCTCAGTAGCTAACGGCAGAAATTTGAATTTTATATCTCCAATACTTTGATGCTTAATTTCCAGTTTTATGTACTAGCTGTTCGTGTCTCTTCCAAACCACGGATATATTCCCTTACTTTAGACTTTCAGAAAAGCTTGCCATTCTCTCTTGAGAAATAATTTGATTTGAAAGTAGTGACTAATCCAGTGTTTCCATTTTCCTTCCATACTTAAAATCTTCCAATCTGTGTGTGATGTAATTAACTTAATAAATATTTTTCACTTGCATATCCTAAGACAATTACATCTGTGTTCTGGTGTGATATTAGAAATTTTACAAGCTTTCACATTCTTAGTTCACTGTGAAAGGAGGACATAGCATTTGTGTTGTTAATGAACATTTTCTCATTTAAGGATTTACAAAAACAAAACGGAAACGGAAGTTGATAGTGGATGAAGTGAAAAACATATCGGGAGAAGAAATGAAAGCTCAGCTGTCTGACACAAGTGACATAGTGACTACCCTGGATCTAGCACCTCCTACCAAACGTTTGATGCATTGGAAGGAGACAGGAGGAGTAGAAAAACTGTTTGCTTTGCCTGGACGACCAATTCCTGCCCGGGTTCTTTCAAAGGTAACTTTAATTGTTGGTATGAAAAACTGAATACATGTTGATGATAATTTTAAATTAATGTACGAGGGGTATCAAAAAAAATTAAAATGTTTTTTTAATTCGTATGTTTAATTTTTTGTGAAAATACAATCTAATCCCCTTTAAAGTACTCTTTATTACAACTGATACACTTGTTCAATCTTTTATTCCATTGTTCAGAACATTTTTTTACTCCTCTTCAGAGATGCCCGGCAGTATCTCCAGTTTTTTCACCCACCTCATCTATGTGGGATAAACATTTCCCTTTCATGTCTCTTTTCATTCGTGGGAGTAAAAAGAAGTTGCAGGGAGCAATGTCTGTTGAGTTGGGGAGGGTGGGGCACAGAGGCCATGGCATTTTTTGGTGAAAATTCGCTCACACAGAGGGCTGTGTGAGCAGGGGCATTGTCGTGATAAGTGAACCAGTTGCTGACTGCCACAAATCATGTCTTTTACTTTGCACATTGTTGCACACTAAAAATGCGCTGAATGGAGCTCCAAGTCACTCCAGCCAGCTCCATAACTTCTTCGATTGTATAATGTCGATCTTTTAGTATGATTTCGCGAATTTTTTGTGACATTTTCATCAGTTTGGGCTGTTTAAGGCCATCCAGAGTGAAGTTGATCATCAGTTGACATTTCACCTCTTTTGAAATGGAAAAACCACTCAAACATTTGGGGGTTTTCCCTGTATCATCATTCTTTTATGCCATTTTCAAGTTTTTTTTGCCCATTTTCTTAGCAGGCCATATCCTATTCACGAGAATCAACCTGTTTACACAAAACAGCAGTCACCAAAAAAAAAAAAAATATTAACACCAGCCAAACACAACCTTCTCTTATAACAACAATAGGTATACCGACTCAGGGATGGAAGAACTACAGGCTTCAAGTGGCAAAAACCGGTACTACAAAAACTGCATCCTGTACAACATCAGTTTCTTTGGTTACTCCAGATTTTTATGCAGTCAGTTGCTGTTTTATGCCTGTTTATTCGTGTGGTTTAAAACTAAAGACTGGTTCCATATTTAGTCTTTAGCTTGATCCACTGTTTTGTTGGTTTCTGAACATAATGTCCCTTTTTCAGTAACAGTTTGATTCCAAGGCTTCGTAAGGTAATCCTTTTTGTGAGTCCTTGAAATAGTTTTGGCCATTTAAATCTCTGTTGTATGTCAATCTATGATAAATTTTTTGAAAAAAAAACTATTTTTATGGTGGTGTTTGTAATATTGTGCTATAAACATTTTTACATAATAACTGTTAAAATTTAGCAAACATGAAATCTGGTTACAATTTTGCTCAACAATATTGATAACGTTATAATTAGAAGCAATGGATGAGAAAGAAAAGGGGACCGGACAGGTATTAAAAAAAAAAAATGTGGAATTTAGTTAGAAACAATATTTATAAATTCAGAAACATCAACCAATTTTTTTTTGTAATATAATAATGATTTATATTTTTAAATCAATAAATAAAATCTGATTTTTAGTCTATTATTCATGTCAAACAAAACTCTTATCACAGCGCCTAATGTCATACATTAGGAAACAGATGCGATAGTGTGCTATGTTAACTTGTATTTTTTTTTAAACTGTTTCTACGTTTGTTTGAGTTTTTGTCACAGAACTGTTATAATACTGATTTATAAGGGGCATGGTAACAATCTTCCAAGTCGACGTTATTTGCAGTTGTAATCATGAATCCAGGATTTACTAATGATGACCGTTGAAATCTCCCGGGAGTGGATATAATAATGTTTGGAAAATTGTTTGTCACTAATTCGGATATTTGTGCTGCTGAATTTCAAAATATGAAAACATCGGTGTAAGTATTTCAACTATTTGCCTAATAAATTGATTTTTGTGAATGCAAATGGGCTAATCTTTGTTATGAATGTCGGATGATTCTTTTTATGTATTAGTACATACCTATTAGACTTAAAGCTTTGTTTTCACACATTTTCAGATCAGCGAGACAATTGTAAGCCTATTAGGTGGTTGTTGTATCTTGCGAAATATGTTCACTCAACTCGAACCCAGCGCATAAATCATATAAAAAGTTCTGTGAATTATTTATATAAATTTCTAGAGGCAGATTAATTAGTTTAAATAGTTCGTTATTGCCGCCGGTTGCCTGGTGATGTAGCCAACCAGACCGAAGCAGGAGACGGGGGAATAATTAGTGAAAGGAATGTCATCAAGTACATTAAAACAAACTTAAGTCCATCACACATTTATTGTAAGATCTTAGAACATCAAACTGGTTGGCCACCGCCAAATTTTGAATACAAAGGCTAATCGAAACTTCATCATCCGTAGATTACAAAGTTCTTTAAGAAAAAAGGAAATTAACAATCTAGTCAGCTTTCAACCAAGTTGCGTTTAATATCACAAGTAATATTCTTCTGCACTCCTGCACTGTTCAAACTTTACTTAACACACGTATTGTCCCAGGTAAACACATTCAGTTCTCTTCTTGATGCTAAATAAACCGCACAATTACTGTAGTGTTGATCGCCATACAACGTGAGCCGCCCACTACCAAACTGAAACAATGTATTAGTCCCCTACTCAGGTACTACTTGCAGATCGGCGGACGGTGACTGTGATATCACACAATCCTACGGTCACGATGTCATAGGATGTGTCCAACTTCGTCGTGATTTAGGTATATGCCCTATCAAGTGCTAGGTGTGCTCGGAACATAAAGGTCGTTGGGAATCTTCTGCAGTGACCATAGTAGTTGATAAGACGAAGGAAAGTGGTTAGCATTCAGTGTCATAATTTTACAGATCTAAATTGAATAAAATCTTCCTGGGTAACTAGCTGAGTTTGTCCATCGATGAAACATGACATTTCGCTTGTCACAATCTAGTGACTTGACAATGGCGGCAGAGAGATTGTGACCACCGAAATTCTGTGTTTCATCGATGGACTAACTCAGCTAGTTACTCAAGAAGATTTTATTAATTTACAACGCCGATAAAACCTCCAATCTTATACAGATATTGTTATTGGAATAAATCTAAACAGGCTCAAGTTGACACTAACATTAAATACATTACAATGAAAGAACTCTCAGCCAGAAAAAAAAAAATGATCATACAGAGACTGCCGCCCCAAATAATGTGCTAATGACACAATTTCTCCTTGAAGCTTAAAAAAAAAATTAATAAATGTGCCTTACTAAAATATAACTTACGTGGAATGGGAGACTATGAGAAGCTATTGCTTCATTATTTAATTGATTGCCTTTTAACAACAGCGGGGCGAGATGTACTTGATGGCAAACTTCTTTTCCTATCAGTCGGACATTGAAAGTTGATCAGAGCCTATTATATGGCACTGCACATAGTTTTCCATGTCATTTAACAGCTACAACACAAATAAGTACATCTTGTACTTGTGTATAAAGTACTTAAGCTCTGACTTATTTGCACTTTATCTATTTAGTTTGTGATTTGAACACTATTTTTACTTATTTACTTACATCAAAGTGATTCTCATAAAGGTAATTTGGCAATTCTGCAGTCATTCTGTTGTATTGTCATCTTGTTAGTTGCAACCACTTGATTTGTATTTCTGCTTTTCGTGATTCAGCAATAAACCATGTTTTTTGAAGAAGATATAGAAGTATTGGTCCGTTTAGGTACTACGTACAAACGATATGACTTTTGTTACATTACGAATGTGAGCGTGGTGGTGTAACGGATAGCGTTCTGGCCTCGCATTCGGGAGGACGGCGGTTCGAATCCCCGTCCGGGCATCCAGATTTGGGTTTTCCATGGTTTCCCCAAATCACTCCAGGTGAATGCCGGGATGCTTCCTTCAAAAGGCCATGGCCGAATTCCTTCCCATTCCTTGCCCCATCCTTTCCCGTCTCTAAAGACCACGTTGTTATAAAGGGACGTTAAACTGTAAAAAAAAAAAAAAAAAAAAAACGAATATAACTTCACAAAACGCTTAAATTATTTAATACTGTTGGAATTACAAGTTCTTATACACACGTATGACATCACGCGCGATGAGATTATGTTATGTACTGTTTGCGCAGTAATTTAAACTGTTTAACATTTACACATGGTTTTATGTACTTGTAAAGCTTTAATTAAGTAAAGTACTATTTTTCTTGCCTAAAGATATCCACAATTTTAAACACCTGAAAATTTGTCGGGTTCTGTAATGTTGTTATAGAAAGGAAATATAATGTAGACCATCACATGCCAATATTTATTAGGATGGTGGCGATAACAAAAACACTAAACGGACAAAAAATACTGTATTTCAGTGTTTACAATTACTCATCAAAATAGAAGATGAAACACATAGCTCGGTTCTCACAAGATCCTGCGGTTATTGCAGCTATTTTGACTGCATGCCAAACTGGCCAAGCATTTTATCCTCTATTATCATGGGTACAGGCAATCCCTGAAATATTGTGTTTTTTGTTTGTTGTTCCATCAACTTTGGCATATGATGGGTTTACTTTATCTTTACTTTTCATATTAATAACAGTTAGTTTCACTTTTCTTTTGATAGCTTTTCAAGATACCATTTCTAGATTGCAGTAAATAACCTATTTTGTCTTATGAATCTATGTGGTGAATCATCCGTAATGTTTGAAACATGTATATATGGTATTTGTTGATCAGTTTAATTTTTGAAAAACTATTGGTTATAATTACTTTATATCAATATTAATTTCTGACAGTTATTACTGCATCGTAAGAAAACTGCTGCTTATAAAACAAATGCAGTGACTTTACACACAATCCTTAATTTAAATTAAAACCCTTGTTCATGTTTGTATATTACAATTACAACTTTTGTAAAAATTGTTTTGCAGGGATAAAGTTTTGTTTCTGCAATAATATGTAGAAAGTAACCAACCAGATTCATGTATAACATTATTCATGGACACTATTTACTTGGATTCCAAACTTGTTTTTACACTGTATATAAACTAAAAGGTACATTCAAAAAGTTTCGCACCAAAATTTATTATTGTGACACCAAAAATGCTACCCGGCTTAAATTTTGAGGCAAGAGCATGGTAAGCATCGTTGAAGATGGCTGTTAGAGATGCACGTTACAAGCAGCATGCTGTGATGGAGTTTCTCATTTCTGAGGGAAAAAGTGTCAGAAAAATTCATCAACAGTGATGTTGTTGGACGAGCACTGTAATGGGTATTCCATTAACCCTTTGACTGCTGTTGACGTCTATACACGCCATGCTGCCTGCGGGCCCGGGTGCTGATGACGGGTATAGCCGCAGCCGCCGGATTTCCCCTGAGTGCTGATGACGAGATAAGCCGCACCCGCCTGCCGCTACCTGTGTGCTGATGACGAATATAGACGCGCCGCTACCTGAGTCGTAAAGCAGACTACTCTCCACATTTCTCAATAGCGTTTCGCAGTTTTGGTCGCTAGCTTATCGTAGGAATGTTTGTTTGCTGGGAGCCTAGGCTTCGCTCTACAGTTCACTGTTCAACGAAAATTACATCAGTGTTCTTTGTGTCCTGTATTTTGTAAAGAAAATTTAAAGACGTCGTGGGTGCATTGAGGAATAAATCATGGAGATTCTTACGATGAGCGACACTGAGGATGAACTACTTCATTTTGATGGAAGTGATAGCTTTTCCACAAAATCGTAAAGCTGTAATCCTAAAACATACTCGCCAGGAGGGGTGACAGTGCAGTCTCATGTTTCAACAAGTTAGTTGTTCTGAAGAATCAGAAAGTGATAGTGAAACGGCTACGAAGAAATTACGTCTTGGCGATAAATCTAACTAGAAAATCATTTTCGTCCAGTTAGTCACGCATTTGATGTTACACTATTGGGACATGCGTGTCAAATAGGGAATGTGTCAAGTATTCTGTCAGTTTTCATGTTATTTCTTACAGAAGAACTGACGAAAAATATAGCTGATGAAAAGAATCGGTTTTTTATAACCACTATGAAGAATACTCCAGAATCAGAGCTTTCTCGAATATCAAAGTGGAAAGATACTGGATGTGATGAAATGTATTGTTTCAGAGCTATTTGTCTTCTGATGCCTAGCGTGAAAAAAATTGAAAATTAGGGAATATTGTACCAGAGATGTCCTGAATACTCCAATTTTTAGTGAACTTATGTCCAGATACCGCTTTGTGTTACTCTGGTGAGGTTTCGTGCGATTTCGCCGCAACCCGCCCCTCCCCCCCTCTATTTCACATCACGTAATTAATGGACAGACACTTCATAGCTTAGAAATGAAAAATCTGTTGAGTACTTATGTGGAACAAATTTCATCAAAGAAACAAAATTACGTATAATCGGGTAATTACAAAGCGCAGCAAACATTGTCAACATCGAGATATTTTGGGTGTCTACGTCTACAAAGATATTCCGGAAACCAAATTTTGGTGTGTGGGGGAGGCTGCTTGAACAATTATCATTTTAAGCTCTCTTTCTATATTCGTGAATACCACGAGGAAAAATCGGATGGCTTTAACTCTCTGTATGAGTTCGAATATCGCTAATTTTACAGTCGTGGTCTGAACACGGTATGTAAGTGTGGAATACAATATTTCTAGCATTTTTTTCGAATCAACAATAACACTACAGTAAGGGACCTACAGAAACTGCCAAGAAAGAACTGTAAACTATTGACGTAAATTTAAGAATCACCACGCTTTCGACATAAGCTGCAAAAATCGAGAGAAAAATGCAAGCAAGAAATAATTATTAGTTATGAAAAATAGAGTTAATGATTCAGTTTTATTCTGTAGTAATTTATTTGCAGAGAAACTATGTAGTGAGAGCATTTATTCTGTATCAGTCGTGAGAGGTCACAGTGCTTCGCCAGAAACATTCAGCACAGGGCGGGCGTAGCCGCTCGGACGGCTCCGTCCCCAGGGATAATCACTTAGCGCAGGTAGCAGGACACAGCGCGGCAGGTACACGATCAGCCGTCAGCAGTCAAAGGGTTAATGGCATGAGGTGTTTTTCCAGAATTCTGGACTCCCCCCTCCCCTCTCTGGTGAGAATGTGATTTGGTTGAACCCTCTCCCCCTCTAAAATGGTGTGAGATTTTGAGGGAGACCTCCTCCCCTCCTACCTACCAATCAACCTCACAACTTTTTGAGACCTTTTTTTTCCTCTCATGCTCTGAAGAGCGGTGATTAGCCCCCCCCCCCCCCAAAATCGACTTTTTCACCTCACGCCATTAACAGACGCCCCATAGTCGATGGTCGCAACGAGTAAAGTCTGTGGGTGCACAGGCTGATCTCGCTGACTTGCAGTGAAGTGGTAACCCTCCACAGCTGTGGCTCCAGTGCTGGCACAGTGCCCTGACGAATTGATTCGGCACAATCCATACATTACTGTTTGACAGTTGAGTGAAAAATTGTCCATCAGTGTCAGTAATAGATACCATATATTCTATGAATCGGGATGCTCCAAGGTGTGCAAATTGGATCTCCAAAGAGCTCACATTTGACTAAAAAGGAGCAAGGAAAAACATCTCTCCTGAACTGTTGCAATGCTACGAATATCAGAGGTGTGTCTTCTTATCTCTTATCATCACTGCCGATGTGGCTTCATCAATTTGAGCCCAAAACGAAGTGACATTTAATGGAATGGCACCATAACCAGTTGCCACAAAAGCAAAAGGTCCAGTTAGTTCCATCAGCGGGAAAGACCATGATCACTGTGTTTTGGGGATATGCAAGGTGTAATTTTGTTAGTTGTGATGGATCAAGGATTCACTATTAACTCAGATGTCTATGTTGCTACGGTGCAGTGACTAAAGGAGCGCTTCAAATGTGTTAAGCCTGAAAAGAATCTATGTGACATGTTGCTTCAGCATAACAACGCAAGACCCCCACAAGTCTGCGAACTTGTGAAGCAATTGCAAAACTTGGCTACACCGTCTTACCGCACCCACCCTATAGACCCGACTTGGCACTGTCAGACTTTCACACTTTAAATCTCTTGACAATGTTCTTCGTGCTGTAAAGAAGTGGTTTTGTAACCAAAAATCGACAACAGGTTTATCCATAACACTGGCATAAAATCCAAGGAACAGACAGAGACTTCTTTGAAAAATAGTTAATATACTTGAACAATGTAGCAATGTGTTCTCTGAGTTGCAAAGTTGTTTCTCCCATATTTTCAGAAAAATAAATATTGGTGCAATACTTTTTGAATGCTCTTAATATAAAAGGAAATACAAAAGCCAATATTGTTCAAAATTACATATCAGATGAAATAATGGTTTTTACTCTATTTAGTTTATAAATTTGAACCTGATAATTTTAAAAAGGCGGTTATGTGTCCTCCATGGCATAGGATTATATGTTAGTAATGCAAGGTTTTTTTTGTGGAATTTTAGTTTATCTTCATAACCATTATAATTTGAATTAAGTGTTTTAAATTATTTTCTCACAAGACTGGAAACTTTGTCAGTTTTAGAATGATACATCTGTGAAGAACTGCCCTTTTCACATATATAATAATAAATCACTTTCAGTTAAAATCTATTAATTTTTGTGGGTTCATGTACGGATCTTTTTTTCCCCTATATTGCTTTGCATGATTGAGCATTTTGGTATTTATTTTAAATCTTCTTCTTGACTCTTCAGTAAGAATATTTTTTCATGCTAGTACACTGTGTTGTCTGAAATTTATCTAGTCAACTAATTAAGATATTAGTTTACCAACAGTTGTCTTACCTTTATATAAAATATACCTCAAACTGAGCCAAAAGAACGATTTAGATTTAACCCAGTAATAACTACTTGTATTTCCACACATGCACCAGGTTGTATGTTCTTTCTTACCAAACAGTATACCATTATTTTATAATAAATCAGTTTCTGGACTAAAATTTTAGGTTGGAACAGTTGTTATTTGAATTACTCTAAATCGTACCAACTGTATTATGTCTGTTGTAGCTGTTTTTTTTTTTTTTACAAATTTTTCTTTTGTTCTGGAAGAACTATCAGCGCCATCTCACTAGCCGTCCAGCTGAGAACTATGATTTTGGACTTGGTGGAGACGAAACTGAAGAGGATATGGCATTAGAACAAGTAAGAGAAGGAGAAACTGAAGTGGCAGTTCAAGATATACGTCGATCAACACGCAAAAGAAAATTGGTGGATGCTGAGGAATATCAGGTAGCCTATATATTATTAATTTATTCTGATCATTGTTGATTGCTCATTTATGCAGTCTTACAGGTGGGTAAAAAATTAATGATGTTTGAAACTTGAAAGTGAAGTTTATTCACTAAATCTCCAAAAGATATTTTCAGGAGATAAAAAAATTGCTTTTATGTAAAATGAAACAGCTTTACCATGCGTCAGTTTGATTTATATTATTTTCACAGTACAAATTCTTCTATATGGCATATAAAACTTTGGGAATGAATACTAACAATGAAGCCCATCCAGTTGCAAAACATGCCAGTTCCCACAAAATCAATAATTTGAACATCTGTTTTTCAGTTAGGGCAATCAGAGTTTTCCCTAACACGACCCCCTCTGAACTTTGTAGATGGGAACTAGCCTACCAGAATATCCTTGACACCAGACATCCACCTGGCCTCAATCTCCAATAAACTCTGCCCACCAGACCCAGCACTTATTATCTATACTATTTACATTTTTTGTATTTCTGTATTTACTATTATCCATGCTATTTACATTTATTATACTTTTCACTTACAGTTATATATATATATATATTCACTTCTTTCAATAATAACATATCGTCATCAGTATCGATTATCGATCCAATATTTGAGCTTACTCTCCCCCCCCTCCCCCCCTTTCACCTAAACCACCATCTGCGCCTGAGACGCCATTCACCAGTCGGCCGTCTATGTGTACACATGTGACGCCGCCTGGTGCTTCACCTTCTGCACGTTTAAGGCTGCTGTAGGCCGAAATATTGCGCTTCTCTTGTGGTTTTTTTTTTTTTGTTCGTCGTCCCAGCCGCCTTCATCTGTGGTAAGTGTTTGGTCATATTTCCCTATCCTTCCTTAGTTTTATTGCCTTAAAGCTTTTTCCTGCTCATTGTTATATATATATATATGTATATATATGCTGTCTGGCTAAGACAAACTTCTATCTCTGTACCATTTTTGTTGCCTCTGGTAAGCAAGTTTTTTAATACCACTGGTATATCTACCCAGAGCAGATTGTTTACACTTTAGATTTGTTACACAGAATGGCTTTTTAAATTCATCAAATATGAATCATCTTCAATATTTCGCGATATAAAATTCTCCAGAAATACAAATGTTACTTAGAAGCTTTCATTCATTTGGTGAAGGAGATTTTGTGTTTAAAAGAAATCACGGTTTAATGAACATTTTTGCTTGGAACCTTTTTATTGTACAGCTGTTTTAGTTTTGACAAGTGATCAGTTCATTCTCTTTTAAAATATACAGTTAACATTATCTTGTGTAACTGATTGAATGTATTTTGTTCAGCAAAAAATTGTTAAATTATATAAAGTAATCTGTAAATCTTATTGAAGTTTGATAATTTAGTGGTTGTAACTAATTTCTTTATTAATTTAAAATGAAATGTAAATATTTCATTGCATATTATTTAATCCCTGGAAGATTTGGGGGAAAAATATATTAAAACTGTGTTATTCTACAGACAGATTGGCAGCAGTTATACCAATTGTTAGAAAAGGTTCAATGCATTTTTTGTAGAGTTTACCTTTTGTAAGTTCTGGCAAATCTCCACATTTGAGATATTTTTTTGAATGTTATGAGATTGTAATTTAGTAACAGGATTGCAGAAACAAGATCATAATATGTTTGTTTTCTGCCACCATTCCATCTGCTGTGACAAACGATTGATTCTTTCCCTATCTTTAACCTTATTACACTACCAAGCACTTGTTCCTTCAAAGTAAAATCTTTAATTATTGGCAGTTCAGAATTTTTTTTGGGTGACTCTGGATTTGGGTTTTAGCTTATCTAGGATACACTGCATAGCATAAAATGCCTGTCTTTTGGCTAACATGTTTCTGCTTTCTTGTTGAGCAGAATTGTTCTGCACCGGAAGACCTCGTTTTACACAGAGTCAGTGCAACTCAGATAATCTAGAAATAATCTATTCAAACCACAGAACGCTTTGACTGCAAAGAACTAGATTTAATCATAAGTGAAAAACAGTAAGTAGGTATATGAGTATTTTTGAAGCTATGCAGCTATGTTTGAACTGTCAACAAGGAACTTAGGAAAATGGGCAATTAAACTGTTGATTAAACAGAATAGGACGGTGCTTATTATAATTATTGTTATTTTAAAACCCTGCAAAGCTTTATATGGAGATATATTTAAAGAATGGAAATGCAAATGAGATTTCTTTATTAACAACTCTGTTTCTCTTCTGACGTACCTCACTGGTGTTATTTTCACTGTATTATTTGAAATCTTAGGAATGTTTTTAAATCTGCATTTCCTTTTCTTCGTGAGCTAAAAGACTGCGTATTTTTCTAGCCTCCCAAGAAGGTTGGTGAAGTGGCATTGCCAGAACAAGAAAATGACTTGAGTCATTTCCTGCCACCCCCTGATTCAGTTGCACCTCCTCCGTCTGTGATGGCTCCAGAAACACTTCCATTGGTGGACTCTATTGCACCTACAGGACCACGCACTCCTGAAGTGCCAGAGTCTACTGAGGTACCACAGCTGCCTCCTGCACCACTCACTCCAGCAGCTGTTGTGGCACCTGCTGTAGCACCTGCTACACCGCTGCCTGACACAGAAATGCCACAACTACCACCTGAACAGGTTTGTGGCTTGAGTTTTTAAGTTAATTGTCAATTGCTATGGACAGTATTCCCCACTAGTAATTTCCCTTTATATATAATTTTAAGTTACATGATTTTACACTTTAAATTCTTTTACTGCTTGGTGTAAATTGTTCAAGACATTCCTGTATAATTTATTCCATTCCCTGACTCTGTCCCTTGTAAAAGAAAATATATCCACACCCTTATCTCTAAATAAGGTGATTGCTGTAAATTTTGCTGTTCTGTTTTGCACCCCCTCCGACTTCTGTGTGTGATAACTAGGGTTTGGATCTTTGTTGCCAAAAAAAATACGGAAATATGCATGCAGACATTAAAAATGGGTAAATATGACCTAAAATCAGAGAATACAACTAAACATTTATATTTACTATACATCAAAACGTGCTCAGTTATACATCATTTATATTATCTTGTTGTGTTGCTTTCATGTAGACAGCATAATTTGCTTCCGTACACTTAGTGCACCATTGGGAAATTAATTTTTTTCTGTAAAAGAATCGATTACCAGATTTTTACTTTAAAAATTGGAATTTATTATAAATTTTCTGTGGAGTAGTATACATTCCATTGTTTATTCTTGTTTGATGCCAGCATTACAATTCATCACCACACGCTTCTTCAAGTTCTCGAATAGAAAAGTTGCCCTGTTATCACTTGAAACTGTCTCGTACTGTGGGAAGTTTTGTTTGCTATCGCAAGATGTCATGGGAGTGTACTTAAAACAGAGTGATGTCACTACAATTTAATTGTGGGTCATCTTCAGTCAGATCAGATTCACCTCTATGTATCATAACGCCAATTTTAAAAATTGTTTTCTATCCAGTATTCCCATTCAAAACTTTATCAAGTTCGTTCTTAATGAACTAACCACAGTTTCCCCCACTAGACCTATCTTGGTTTCCACACTTTTAACAACCCCCAAAGTTTTCTGCAGTTCTAGACCAATTTCTTCAAGACGAGAAATTGAATTTATGATGCCTGAAAAGTTAAGCTTTATGTATGCCAAATTCCTGAACAGATGTCTGGAAAAAGCTCTTAGAAAATTTTTATGGAAGATACTTCATTGCTATCAAAATTAGAAACTATTTTATTTACGTTTTCACAGTATTAACAGTAATAGCTAACTGAACTGAGAGTCATGTGCCCCAATGAGTAAAGTATTGGTTATGATGAAAGAGGCACGGAAGGTGCATCTTCTTTGAATTTTTCCACTCTCACTGAAGCTTTGACAAAAGGCTCCTTCCCATTAGATATTAACCTATCAGCATCAGGGAAATTTAGTCTTACTTCATCAGCAACCCAATGTATGAGAGAAACAAGTTAATGCACCATCGAAAGCTACAACATCTTAAGATCTTTTCTCACCTTTACTGTGTACAGCACAGCATCAGTCAGAAATAGTAAGACATGTTCTCACTAAATTTCACCGTTCCATAACAGTTTCATAGTGTTGTTGAAACGGACTGCAATTGTAGAGTAGTTTATTGATTCAGAACTTTACAATCCAGTAAAAATATAGTGCCCAGTCTGTCAGCAAATAAGGTTCCAACAATAAAATTTACAACGTATCTCCCACAAGTATCAGTACTTTCATATATTAATACTCAAATATTATTGTTACCTATCTTAGTTTTGATTGTCTGCAGTACATTTTCATAACAAAACGGTTCATCCTCATTATTGATTCGGTTGGATCGTCTGCCGTGTATTTCTCTTAGAAGGTTTTGAAATCTTCATTATTCGCTTATTTAAGAGTTCTTTAGAAAAAATTTACAATTCGGAAGATGACGAAATTGTAGATGTATCTAAAGAAAGTCACTGTCTCCTTTGTCGAGCTGAATACATTGTTCGTGTGTCTTGCTGTATTGCAATGCTGCTGCACTTGAAATCGCTTTGTTAAACTCACTTCAATTTCACACAATTAACAGAAAAGAATTCTTTCGATTGTACTAAAATACTCCTCTCTAGCTTCCTTTATGTAACTCCGTAACTTTGCATTTTTAGAAGATTTCCACTGCAGATTTAACACTGAGGATTTTTTTTCAAAAGTTTTGGTGACAATGAGACATTGATTGACGTGGCTTGACCCAGTCATGCTGTTGCTGCATTGTTGAGATTAAACGGGCAGAACATTGGCGTTTAATGTATAACTTTAATTCTTTTGTGGTGAATTCTTAATTTATTCTCATCTATAACTTCTAGGGAAGTCCCAGTACTATTAAAGAATTACCAGATATTTATTCAAAATATGATAATATGACCATAAATATTATCGTAATATGACCAAAATTGCCTTAATATTCATTTAAATGCTATATGTAATATTTTAAATACAGCTAAAACATTCAGTTAGTGTTTAATTAAGCATCACAGCTCACAAAGAAGGCAGGAAAAAGTATGACTTGTTATAAAAGATAACCATAATGTGGGTTCCAACTACTCTATCATACTTATGGGATTGTACCCAAGATGCCTCATTTTCTTGGTACATCCCAGAAACCCTCCCTCCGATACCACCTGCCAGTGAGCCCCACACAATTCAGTTTATCAGGCAATATGGCAAAACATTTACAGTTTATACCTTTGAGTAGCAAGTTCTCCTCCACTCTCTTATCAAACAAAATCTTTATTTTATGTGCACATAACAAATTAACTTTGTTTGGCGTTTATGTTGACAAACACACTATAAAGTTGTGTCCAGATCGCTCCTTAGATATTCGCAACCCTTTTGCTTTTTAATCCTATTATTCAACATTGTCATCAGCAAACAACCCAACTTATAACTGGATATCAACATCCATCATTTATGAGGATAATGAACAGCAATGATCCCTGTACACTGCCCTATGACAATCCTCATTTCAATCTTTTTGATAACGAATTTCCTGCCTTACTTTTTGCTTCGAGCCTCTTATGAATGGTTTTAAGCTTATGAGCTCATTACATCAGGTACCTTGGAGAAATCCAGTGCTATGCTATCAACTTTGCCATCCTTTTCCATTTTTCTGAAATACCTTGCACATAATCCAATGAAATTCACACAAACAACTTTTCCTAAATCAATGTTGGTCATTGGATCAGTTTCTCATAGATATTCATGATGTTTGAAAATTAAGTTCTCCTAGCTTTGACACAGTTAACTTTGAGTAACTATGCTACATCTTTACAAATTGTTTCACTGCAGAGCTGTTACTGTTTCCTAAGTCTTTTGGCATGTTTTAAAAGATCCTCCATTTAGTTTTTGTTGCAAAGTAGTTGCTGTCTTTATAATGTCTCATGTTTAATCCTTTCTTGTTGTAGCATTTCCATAATTTTCTTGGAACTCAGTTCAGAGGTGTGTTTATAATCGTCACTTGAAAGGTTATTCTTTCCAGGAAGATTAAAGTTCAATTATTGGTGATTTTTAAATATGTATGTTTAACTTTGAATCAGTTTCTCAGAGTACTGTTAGGCATAGTTGTTATTATTCTAAACAAGCATTTGCCTGTGATTTTGTTAACCTTTATGGTTTAATCAATTTTTTTTTTTCTCTGAAATAGAAAGTAAATAATTGTAAACCCACATTGCAGTTGGTTCAGAGCGCAATGGCCAGCAGTGCTGAGTGATTTGTTTATCATTGTAACAAAACAGACCTTTACACATAACTTCACCCGTTCAAACCAAAACAGAAAATTGTTAAAAATGAGGGATATACACAGTTTAAACACTTACCCTCTGTGTTCACTGCAGCTATAAACCCATCCTCTCTAGGTGATTACCATCAATATTGTCAGATGGTTTTGGGAATGCAAATGATGTACGTCCTTCATGTAAGGAGAAGTTGTTTAAATTTGGGAAAAAGTTTTTTAAATCTGGTCTCAAGTGCTTCATCACATTGTTATCTTTCATTGTTAATAACCTTAAGTAAGACAAAATTCAGAATGAAATGGCTAATGGACAATAAATATTTTAGAAAGCAAACGTTACCTTTTACTTATTATTAACACTGAGTAAAGGTGCACTTCAGCAATCTTATTCCTAAAGCAAGCTCGCTTCAGTTGTCAAAGAAAACTAAATTCCTAGTGCCTAATGCTGAAACAAAGAGAATATTTTTCATTGTAATAACAAATAATAATGTGGAAAACCAAAAATGTAAATTTCCCTTGTTTTAGTTATTACTTTAGACATGGTTCTCATACTGGTGTTCAGAGGATTTTTTTGGGTGACTTATGTTTTAATGCAGTGTTGTATAAAATTTAAGAAATTGAAGCTATGTGAAAAATTATTGATTATGGTCCAATAAGGGCATGCCGAGAAGCAATTGTCTTTTTTTTCCCCAGATATTTGGTACACACTTTCCTGAGAACATGCCTTTTAACCCGGGATCGCTCGCTCGTGGGAAAAAAATCTAACATTGATGATTTTACTGAAATATTACAATATGTTTCGCACCACCTTGCTTCTCTTTAGTCTGTTTCTCTATGCTAGTGACATGCGATTAGGTTAATTTCTTCTCCATGACGTATTCTGCACGTATTACATGGTTTATAAAAACGGTATACTTTTTGGGTTTTATATATTGAATGAAGGAGTTGTGTATACCAAGTACATGACATACTATGTCACATGTGAAAATATATAAAATTTTACAGGAAAACGTCATGTCAAACGAAAAGATATTGATGTGGCTAGAGGAACCACTGGACGAATATACCCACATAGAAGGATTGTTTTTAGATACCGATCCACAGTCTGAACATGAAGAGATAGACACAGCAAAAGATCAGTCTGGCAGCGATTGGGAAACTGTGTCTGCTGTAGCCCTGACTTCTGCAAATCGTGATATGTATATAGGAAGGGATGGGAAAACAAAATGGTTCAAGCACATAGCCTCTCCTTCAAAAAAAGCTCGTCAGAATATTGTGGCACAGCTTCCAGGTGTAAAAGGGGAGCAAAAAATTCGAATTTAAAATTAAGGCAAGATTTATCTTTCATTTAATGTTTATATGTAGTTATAATGTGTTGGTATTAATAAAGAAGTCATTTACTTGCTAATTGTATCTCTGTATGGGACCTAGAGCTAAAAACGTTAATAAATATCCTTGTTAGAAAAAAATCTAACACGGGAGTTATCGCGCGAAAACAATAGGCGCGAGCGATCCCGGGTTAAGAAAAAGTGCAAACATAAATGTACCTCAGACATAATTCCACATGAAATTTATCTTGTGTGATAGCGTTGGAAATTTCTATACACATCTGTATACACCAATTATAGTATCCACAGAAATGAATGTAAAATCACTGGCAAGTTTTCGTGATACCTATGCCGTTATAATGAATGTAATACAGCAATCAAGTTCTCATGAATTCGATAGCAGTATATGTAACAACAGTAGCAAAGAGCTTTATTCAATTTGGTTCAGGATGCATTCCAGTCTAACCACCAGTTCATTGTTACCCAAAAATCAGACAAGCTTGAGTTATCAAAGAAAACTAAATTCCTTGTGCCTTATGCTGAAATAAAGAGCGTGATTTTTCATTCAGGTTCAGGCTCCGAATCATCTTAACTGACTGTGTCATCCAGATGTGGGCATTTGGATACAGTACCCAAAATGCCCTGTATCAACCACCATTTATCATAGAAAGGTTTGAATCCCTGTCCTGCTATCCAGTTTTTGGTTTTCTATGATTCTATGAGAATGCCAGGATGATCCCTTCAGAAGGCCATGACCAAGTTCCTTCCTTTTCTTTGGGCCATTTATGATGCATATTCTGGATGAACGGATATATTGTGAGGCACAAATTTACAGGGCTTTTTGCAAGGAAGTGATGAAGAAAACAGAGAAGCAGGAAGCAGACCAGTCTTCATTTCTACCATACTCCGTGGCTATCTCGGCTAAAATTGCCAGAATATTAAACAAAGTCAAGTTCAAGACCTCGTTCTGCACACCTAGGAAGATATAGGAATTACTATGCAACACTAAGAATGGATTGGGACTTAGTGTAGTGGGGTTGTCGCGAGTGGTTGCTATTATATTAACTATCCAACATTACTAAAGATTTTCATCTAACTTTTAGTTTAACTTGCAACCGAAAAGGGGGGCGGCAGGAGGAGATTAGCTAGCAGATGTTAATTCTAGCAATTTATATCAAGTTCTGACACCAGGTAATCCTTGATTACGCAGAGATTACCAAACTGCGATTGAATTTATACTTAACTTACCTCGTGGAATTATTACATCCTTCACTCTTCTTTACGATATTAACTTCAGTTTCCAAAATACTAAATTGACATTATTATCATGAAACAACATATAATAGCAAGAAGTGGGGCTATGGATTCTTTAGTCTACGAGTGTTATTGAGACCAAACAGTGCGGATTAAGTTACAAAACCATTTAATATAAAAAGCCTAACATACATTTTAGTCCGATTCCAACTAACTGACACGAAGAGAAAATGACACGTCTTTGCATTATTAAATTGATTTCACTGCTCAAGGTTATCACACAATTACTGCCTTTACTTCAACGAATGCTTCCTACAATCAATCACTTATTACTTCACAACCATTAACACAAATAGGCCGCTCTTTCTCTCAGGTATACACAATAAAATGCAATGGCGGCTGAATACTTCTAATGACTAGCGGCAACTTCTACCAACACATATAAATGGAAGCTTAATCAACCGAATAAGTTACACCGGGGCAGTTTGAGCTACTTTACGACATGTTATCCATCTTAAAACCAACCAAATACTTTAGAAATTATTATAACAAAGACTGAACACTTTTGGAGACAAACTGACTAACTTGGAGAACAAACCAATTGACTTGGAGAACAAACCGAGGCCTGCTGCGTGTCTTACCTTCTGTAAGCGACTACATGATTACTGCATGCTGTTCCGTAAAGAATGAAGAACCACTAGGGCGTGCAAGCTAGCTTTCTACCAAGCCTGAAAACGCTGACGCTAGAGCGTCACCACATGACTATCGCGTGATGGTGCTTCCGCTGGCTACAAGCAGCGACTTATAACTCGCACACACAATGACAAAATTTATGTACCAATTCTCAAATAAATTAAATCCTGTTTATTATCTTGCTGCCCTTACATTAGGCAACCCAGTATATATTCTATCCCCTGTGATGGACACCTGTATATCGAGCAGACCATATGCTCCCGTATACTATCTTTCACCAGAGGATTTTCTGACAGTGTGATTAAGGAAGCTTTGGCGATTCACCTTGCTGATGGGATTGTGAACAGGGATATGAGATACCGTCTTAGCATGGCTTGGAATCCGGTGATAGGTCATCTGAGGAGGCAGGAATTAAGACCTCCGGAAGACCCCTCCAGCCACTCCTCCGCATTGCACCCACTACCCAGCTGCCCCACAGGGTCCTTCCCTGTCCCTAACTCCTGTGCACTGAATAGGCCCGTTTACACGTACGCGCCAAACTGCCGGTCTGGAACGGCGCTCCGGACTGCCGCGCTGGAGCGTGAGGTTGGACCGTCGCTCCTGGAGCGTGCGACGAAAAATGGTCAACACTCTAGTCGCGCGCGCCAGGACTGCGGGTTGGAGCGTACGCGCCAAAAATGACCGTTATCCCGTGGCGCGTGGACTTTCCGCCGGGTTGGAAAGTTTTGTAGACAGTCCAGCTTGCAACATTCGGTTTTCAGGTCGTTGTTGTTTTTGTTAGTTGTGCTTTTGTTTATAAGTGTATTTAAAATATCCTCCAAAGAAATGACATAAACTGAGCAATATGAGCTGCTTTACAATTTTTTTTTCTTTTTTTTTTTTGTACAGAAAGAATTAAATAAACAAAGTGTATATGGGCGGAAAGATGGCATGAAACTAGAGATCTATATGGACACATGCCTGTTTAGTGAGAGCAACGGGAAAATAAATGACCCAGATGATTTTAAAAATTGTCTACGAAACGACAGTTCCATATATAACTACATTTTAATAATAAGAATATTTCATTAAATTGCAATTGAGCACACGCTCCTGTGGCAATTTCCCTACACACCCAGCTTCCCCCTTTCCTGCACCCACCTACATTTGCCCTCTACAAATTTTAACTTTAAATTCTTTCAACGTTTTTGGTAAATTGTTCATCATTTCCATTTGTAGCTTATTCCTATACCTGACACCCTTACCTAAAAAGGTGAAGTTAAAATTAGTATCTCCACAAATATCAAAACAGGATACAGTCATGAGGAAGATCATAACTGCAGAGTAATGTTTGCCTCCTACTCTTCGTTTTTTGGCAACTGAAATTTCCCTCCAAGATTTGAAATTGCTTGCATTTATTTTTCTCAGTTCTTTTCGAATTGCCGCCAAGTTTCTTGAATCCTTTCAGTGACGAAATCTTTGTTTTCACTTTCACATACATTGAATTCTACTAACTAATCATATTTACAATTTTTTTAAAATTTTTATATTTGTAGTCATTTGATTTTTTTAACCTTCCACAAACATAGAAAATTCAAGCTCTATAAATCCTTCCAAATTATCTCTTGACCACATTTCTCAAGATTGAGATTTTTATCTGTTAAAGCAGGGTAAAGTTAAATAAAGTCACCCAGAAATTCGAAGCAACAACGAACTTGCACTGACGCATCAAGACTGCAGACCGACAATGCACGTGTAAACACGAGGCCCTGTTAGACCTGCGCGCCACATGTGCGCATTCGGAGCGCGCGCCAGGCCTCTCTGACCACCGAGCATTTACACGTAAAGGATTGATCCACGCGCCTGGAGCGTACGCTCCAAAACCGCCGGAAAAAACCGTGCGTGTAAACGGGCCTATTGGCACTCAATGAATGTGACTGATGTCACCCAGCAACCACATGCCTTATAAGTGCGGACTTGTCCGGTATCCGACATTTCGCTAGAAGATGGAACCAGAGTCAGGATCTGAAACGCCACCTGTTACGGACGCGCTCTCCCAGTGGAAAGCTCAGGAAAATTATATTCCTCAGATAGATACGGTTACTCATTTTACTGACTTAGCAGCAATAAACGTGTTGAGCAGATTCTGACATCATTATAGACAGAATTTGGGATGGCAGCTACCTTCTTCACTCTAAATCCACTATACACCATGGAATCTCAGTCATCCCACTAACACATACACATTTCAACTCAACCTCCGCTAATACAACTCCTTGAAAATCAGCACATGTATTGCATGTAGAAGAATACATTCGCGATAATGATGGCTGCTAAACATAGGTTAATACTGAACATAAAACGACGAATTGCATCGTATTACTTCTGTCATACCTTTTTTGTTTTTGCCTTTCAGTGCACTTTCTCTGTAATAGTAATGGCTAAATAATGTGTTAACCATATTGTGAGCTCAAAAGAACAAGTTTATTCGACTCGTCATGGTTTGATAATTAAGTAAAGTCATTCGAAATGTGGGCAAGAAATATGTATTGTTTTGTGTTGATTTTTATTGTAGGCCTAGCTCTTTTTGAGGTATCTTTCTTCGAGAAAAAACTGCAGTCAGAAAACTGAGGAAGTGAATAATCGAAGTAAAAATATAAAATAGAATACTAAGTAACGTGATCTTTTGACAGTATTTCTTCAAAGGAGTGTTCTTCTCAAATACAGAATTATCCATGGCCCATATTTGTTCCATCTCGAAGTGAATTTAATTACTTGCTCCGTCTTACGGTTCATATAAGTCAAAAGTCGTTAGATATTTTTGCAGATTTAAATCCAAACCATTAGTCCAAATAGTTCCGGTTGTTTACTGTTTCAAACCATTACACACAGACAGCTTGCTTACAGATTTATAATAGTATAGATATTTTTGTCTTCACCATGTAAATCCAAACCTTCCTTAAACTTCTTGTGCTTTCCAATATGTTTATTGAAGTTTCTTCTCTTATCATATAATGGGTATCATGTACAATATTTTCTGTATATTTCCTAAATATCTTCTTGTCTTGATTTAACTCTCCCCCCACTTTCAGCATTAAGCAGTATTCCATATTAAATTCTTGTACTTTCTTTTCTTGTCTGTAATCCTATTCTTTATCTTCATCTTCTTCCCTATCATTGTTTTTCTCTTCTGCAATACATTGTACTTTATAAGCTTTCCACCTAATTAGTATGATTAATTCGCAGTCATAATTTACTGAGACCACTCGAAGATCCACACTGATTATTAATATTACAACACTAATTGGTGACGACAGCGTGTTTTTGGATGATTCTGGTCCATTTACCATCAATCAACATTTGCTAGCTGTCAGCTTTGATAATTTCAATTAGTATAGTCAATTACCGCCAACAAGTGAGAAGTATTGTTTCAGAGTAAAGGTTGAAAATGCACTGTTTTGATAAAATGCCATTGAATTTAATAATCTCCGCTCCATGAATCACATTTTTGCACAATCATATTATTCAGACAAGTTTGTACTTCATTTGACAGATAATTTCACATAATATGAGTTTATGCTTCTATGTAAGGAAGCTATAATAGTTTAAGTGCCGCAACACACACGTGTTGACCACTCCGTGAACACTGCTCTCTCTCAATCAGGACACTGCAATACCAATCCTTAAGGATAATAATCTAAAGCTACCCTGATTAGGATGTAAACTACTATCTGTGAAAATGCATAAATATTATACATCGGGTTACAGACATTTTATAGTCATTTAGCATAACTATAAGTAATAAAAATAAAATAATGGCATAATAATAATAAAATTAGTAACAAAAAATGATTGCTGGGTTGTAATAATGTTACAACTTTTACCACTCCGCCATTCTTTTCTTAACACTCTTATCTTTCTCCTCTGCTTGTGTCTATTCGATTTATTTTTCTTATCTGGCTGATTTCTCATTGCTCTTGCTTCTTTATAATTTCCACTATCTTTATTTTTTCTTCAATGTTCACATTTTTTTTTCATCTTTTTTTGTATTTGACGTGTATTGGCTTACATTTTCCATGTACTCCACATCTTGATTTTTCTTGCATCCCACAGCTTACTGTTTCATTCCATATTCAATGTACGAGGGTTGAATGATAAATAATCCCTCTACCTTCATAACTCCTCAACAGATGGCAGCACTGGTATGTGGCAGGTACTGGCTTGTTCTGTACACTCTCCTCTACGGCTCCAATTGGCAGGAAGCTTTAGCATTGAATGGTTGTAATGTTACAGTGTTAAGTATGGAACCTTGTGCAGACGGTCGGTCAATGCTATTTAAGCAATGTGCAGTCATTGAATTCTTGACAGCAGAAGGTGTCACCCCAAAGGAGATTCATCAAAGAATGCAAGCTGTTTATGGTGATTGTGTCAATGAGATTACTGTGCGTCGCTGGGCGAGTAAGTTTAAAGATGTTGTGGTGGAAACATCTGACTTGGATGACAAACAAAGAGTTGGACGTCCTGTGACACTAACCACAGAGTTTCACAAGCAAAAAGTTGACAGACTGATTCAGGACGATTGTCTTATCACTCTGAGAGAAATTGCAAGCATAATCGGCATTTCACAAGGACATGTGGGTTACATTATTGCTTTGCTTGGCTATCGGAAGATCTGTGCACATTGGGTACCTCGGATCCTGACGCCTGAAATGAAAGCGAACAGAGTTGATATTTGCCAGGAACTGCTCTCGCGTAACGAGAATGAAGGTGATCCCTTTCTCCATTCAATTGAGACAGGAGACGAAACATGGGTACACCATTACAACCCGGAAACGAAACACCAGTCTATGGAATATTGACCCCAGAAAAAGAAATTCAAAACAGAGCTCTCAGCTGGAAAAATCATGGCAACAGTGTTCTGGGACACAAATGGTGTTATCCATGTTGATGTCCTTGAATGTGGGACAATAAATTCAGAGTGTTAATCACCACCCTGCGAACTTTGAAACGACGGCTAACAAGGGTCCAAAAGGAAAAGGGAAATGTTTTCATGCAGCATGACAATGCCAGACCACACATTTCACGTGCCACCACAGCAGAACCTCGGAGACTAAATCACACCACCGTACAGTATCCTCCATACCGTCCAGATTTGGCACCGTCTGACTTCCATCTGTTCCCGATAATTAAAGAAGATCTGCGGGGACATCATTATGTTTCTGATGAAGACGTTGAGAGAACTGTGACACTGTGGTTGCGGGAACAGTGTTGACTTCTTCTGTGACTGCTTCAGAAAACTTGTTCATCGTTGGCAGAAATGTATCCAGTTGTCTGGGGATTATGTGGAAAAGTGAATATTGGTAATTAAAGAAGACATTCTAAGGATTATTTCTGTGTTTCATTTATTAAAATATTCCCATTCAGTCCCGAGTTATGACCTTGGAGGCATTATTTATCATTCAACCCTCATACAACGCTGCAGTTCATGTTTCAATAGTTCATTTTTATCCTTTATCTTACCTCTTCCTCTTCTTCTGCAATCTTTCTACTTTTAGATACATGTTTACAACCCTTCTTTTCCCTGAAGCCTATATCGAGCCTGATCTTCTTTATCTCTCGCTTTATTTCCATACTAGCAGAGTTCCCGGTGTTGCCCAGTGTAGTTGGCGTAGATTTACTCATACACTATTTTTATTCATGCAATGAGAAACATGTGCACAATGTTTTATAAAATTCACACCAACCATTTTCAAAATTAAAGCAAACCTAACTTCACCTGCCCCCTACCAAGAAAGTGGTGGGTTGAAGTTTATTTTGGTGCACTTCCAACGGTGGGTTGGATACGTTTACATGGAATGTCAGTTTTCAGGCTAAATTTCAACCTAATAACTTCTATTAATGTTGCTGCTTGAAAATTATAACATGTACACATACACACATTAATATGTACCATAGACATAAAAATGTATCTGGTATCACACAGAAAATACAGATTTTGACAATACTATGATATCAGAGTCACTGAAATTTGATGAATTTAGTGGTTGATTCTTATATATCCCAATGAGACAAATATAAAGTATATATATATAATAACAATGAGCAGGAAAAAGCTTTAAGGCAATAAAATTAAGGAAGGATATGGAAATATGACCCAACACTTACCACAGATGAAGGCGGCTGGGATGACGAACAAAAAACAAACACAAGAGAAGCGCAATATTTCGGCCTACAACAGCCTTAAATGTGCAGAAGGTGAAGCACCAGGCGCCGTCACATGTGTACACATAGACGGCCGACTGGATATATATATATATATATATATATATATACAGTATATATATATATATATATATATATATATATTTCGCTTAGTTTATAGAATGTTAAAAATCATTTATAGGTATAATTCCTAGTGCTTTTGGTGATGTTTTCTTCTGGTCTAGGCCACAACTAAGAAGAAAACACAACACCTATTGTGCATCTTCACATTGTAATTCCTAGTGCAAATTTTTATTCTGCTCCAAGCAGCATGTCAGCCTAACCACCTCAATTTTGAGGTATGATGTCTCGAGAACTAAGAGAGGTATCAAAAAATGGTATTCTTTACTTTCGATTTCTCTCGTCGAGTCACAAAAGAATTAATCAAATATGGCAGTGGTGAATCTGTTTCTGGTTCAGGCAGCATGCTAACGTAACCACCCCAATTTTGAGATACAATATCTCGAGATCTAAGAGAGGAATCAAACAATGGTATTCTTTACTTTCAGTTGGTCTCATCGTATTACAAAAGAATTCATGATCAGATACGACATTTGCAAAATTTTTCCTGGCCACTTTTCAACCTAACCGCCTGATGAGTTTTTGACATACGATATCTCAAGAACTAAGTGAGATATCAAAAAAAATTATTCTTTACTTTCGATTTGTCTCATTGAGATATATACATATTGACAATAAAATTTATAAAATTTCAGAGTCTCGGATATCTTATAGTCCCCCAGATTTTGAATGAATTTGAAAGCTTGGGGGGGTCGAATTTAAAATTTAAGGTAAGTCTCAAGACATTATGACACATTTATACTCAGCATTACCTGACAATTTCTGAGTCGATTTTAACAGTTTTCACATTATCAACATTGTCTCAGTGTGCTTCATCTGCAGCTGGAGCTGAAAATTTTCTAATTATGCTATTTCATTCAAAATTAAAATCTGTTCCGTACCTGTACAGTTGAATATCAAGTATTCAGAATTATATCTCAAGTATTTAGAACTAAGCGAGATACAGGGCGTTCGCCGGAAAACGCTACCCTCCCAGTCTGTTGCCGTCGGCAACTTGCTCGGTCAGTGGAGCCAGCAGCTTCCTTCACACGGCACCGTGAATCACCGCACTGTTTAACACCGTCGCTGCCCCAAAAGTACAGTGACGCAGTAAATGGGACCCTTACATTGTTAAGAACGGTTTCTTTGCATTGTAGCTAGTTTGTGACTTCAGTCTCTTATTAATCAGTGTTGTGAATAAACGTTTCTTTGCGGTTTGGCTGGTTTGGGGCTTCATACTCTTACTAATCTGTTCCGTGTTTGAGTGTGAGTAAAATTATGGTACGTTACAGTTTGCAACAAAGAATATTTCTCTACGATACATATGTGAAGAAGAAGTCGTTTAAAAAGTGTCGCAGTAAATTTCGTCGCGAATTTCCTGGCGCTATACTGCCAGCTAAATCAACAATTCTGCGTCTGGTTAAAAAAGTAAGAGAAACGGGTTCATTTTTTTAACAAAAAGAGACTGTCGGTCAACCGTATTCTCACATAGGAGAAAATTGACGATATCGCTTTTCGACTAGAACAGTCACCCAAAAAATCATTAAGTCAGTTAGGGCAGCGTGTGTCTCGAAATATGTTCAGAAGATGTGAAATGTGCATTACACAAGAGTGTCAACACTTCCAGCATCTTTTATAAGGTAAGCTAATGAATTATGTCACATTTAAATGCTTAGCACATACAAGTTTATGAAGTTTATGAAGCGTAATTATTATGAAATAGTCCGCGGCCGACGGTCGAACAATGCCGGGAGCTGACCGCCGCGAGCAGTTTCTTCCTTGTAGCGCTAACAGTGGGTTGCGTTTCCCGGCGAACGCCCTGTACGAAGAAATATTCTTTACTTTTGATTTGTCTCATGAGTTACAAATTGCCAAACCATGGTTAAGAAACTGAATTACTATGTTACTAAATGCTAGATTATGTTAGAAACTCACATTTGATTCACTTGTGAAGTGAATAAATATACTTTTTGCTCAAAATGCCAGATATTGTATCTCCGCAGATTCAGCCTTTTATACAAATATCAAAAATGAATCCAGAATAATAATATCGTAAATAAATCAGCAGTAGTGAATAGAACACTAATGCTGATGGCCAGAGACATTGAAGTTGTACTGCCAGAGATCGTGGTAAAAAAAGAAAAAATCATTATTAGTTTCTCACATTCATTATGGCCATCTATGACGTTTAAAAACTAAATCTCCCCAATTGAAGGAATATTTCAAGATTTCTTTAGCGTGGAGTATGCAACATGGCTATTGCTGTTAACTGCTTTTGATGTTTTAATAATATGCTTTGGTTGCGTGCTAAGTACGGAGTATGCCACGTATTGGTATTTGTTACCACACATTGAGAATTTCATTTAATGCTCCAGCGTTATGTAACATAGAGTCATAAAACATACCAAACAACTGAGTTGAGATTCTAAGCTTTAAAACAGTGAAAACCCCATTGAAATCTGCTCAGTAGTTTCTGAGTTTTTATATCACAAATTTATCTGGTTTTTGTTTTATAGATTCTTGCTTCATCGTGACTAGTAATGAATCTTTCACTTCATCCTTTTCGTTCATGTAAGTTTCCTTCTTTTCTTCGTTAACTAGTTCAATTGCATGCGCACTATCCGGTTTTTTACTCTCCATTATTGCAATTCTTCAGCTTTTTCCGGCAACTTCTAACTCCTCGTTTTTCATTTATCTGAAGAGTTCAAGTTCTTTTATTACTGAGCCACTTAGCTTTACACTCCTGGAAATTGAAATAAGAACACCGTGAATTCATTGTCCCAGGAATGGGAAACTTTATATACACTTTCCTGGGGTCAGATACAACACATGATCACACAGACAGAATCATATACACAGGCAACAGAGCATGCACAATGTCGGCACTAGTACCGTGTATATCCTCCTTTCGCAGCAATGCAGGCTGCAATTCTCCCATGGAGACGATCCTAGAGGTGCTGGATGTAGTCCTGTGGAACGGCATGCCAAGCCATTTCCACCTGGCGCCTTAGCTGGACCAGCGTTCGTGCTGGACGTGCAGACCGCGTGAGACGATGTTTCATCCAGTCCCAAACATGCTCAATGGGGGACAGATCCGCAGATCTCGCTGGCCAGGGTAGTTGACTTACACCTTCTAGAGCATGTTGGGTGGCATGGGATACATGTGGACGTGCATTGTCCTGTTGGAACAGCATGTTCCCTTGCCGGTCTAGGAATGGTAGAACGATGGGTTCGATGACGGTTTGAATGTACCGTGCACTGTTCAGTGTCCCCTCGACGATCCGCAGAGGTGTACGGCCAGTGTAGGAGATCGCTCCCCACACCATGATGCCGGGTGTTGGCCCTGTGTGCCTCGGTCGTATGCAGTCCTGATTGTGGCGCTCACCTGCACGGCGCCAAACACGCATACGACCATCATTGGCACCAAGGCAGAAATGACTCTCATCACTGAAGACGACACGTCTCCATTCGTCCCTCCATACACGCCTGTCGCGACACCACTGGAGGTGGGCTGCACGATGTTGGGGCGTGAGCGGAAGACGACCTAATGGTGCGCGGAACCGTAGCCCAGCTTCATGGAGACGGTTGCGAATGGTCCTCTCTGATACCCCAGGAGCAACAGTGGCCCTAATTTGCTGGGAATTGGCGGTGCGGTCCCCTACGGTACTGTGTAGGATGCGACGGTCTTGGCGTGCGTCCGTGCGTCGCTGCTGTCCGGACCCAGGTCGACGGGCACGTGCACCTTCCGCCGACCACTGGCGACAACATCGATGTACTGTGGAGACCTTGCGCCCCACATGTTGAGCAATTCGGCGGTACGTCCACCCGGTCTCCCGCATGCCCACTATACGCCCTCGCTCAAAGTCCGTCAACTGCACATAAGGTTGTACACGCTGTCGCGGCATGCTGCCAGTGTTAAAGACTGAGATGGAGCTCCGTATGCCACGGCAAACTGGCTGACACTGACTGCGGCCAACACTTCTGTTCCTGGTGTGTCCGCTGTGCCGTGCGTTTGTTCATTGCTTGTACAGCCCTCTCGTAGTGTCCGGAGCAAGTATGGTGGGTCTTACACACCGGCGTCAATGTGTTCTTATTTAAATTTCCAGGAGTGTATATCTTCTTCTTGGCTGCTAGATGTAAGATTTTTTGTTTATATGGTTTCCATAAATAATAATGCATACCTGCTCCACTCATACACATTACATTTTTGTTGTGGTCCAAGTTGCAACAAACTGGTTTCTTTATTGCTGGTGGCCTGTTACTATAATTTTGTTGTAGATGGGAGAATACCTGGATAGGCTTGAATGTCAGACTATTGAAAAAATAAGGTTCGATGTAGTTTTACAATTTGCATATTTAATTGAATTAATATCATCTTATTAAGTTCATGCAAGGTCTTTTCATTTATTTCACATTACAGTAATTCACAATCACGCATAAAACAATATGTCCTGAAGTTCATTTAAAGACAAATTTTCAGTTCTCTCATAATTTAATACGAGACACACAACAATGTCCGACCTTCTCCTCTAGATTCTCTCTGCCATCACTCCTCAACAAATTCTTTGGTGATATAACCTATTCACACCAATGTACTCAGACCTTATGAAGATTATTTATTACCACTAAAATTTATAAAACAAAGGGACAGATAACATTGTTATTGTTTGTACTGAGGGATATGTAACCAGATTGTGTTATACAATGAATTCAGTAAAAACATATAATTTGATCAAATGTATTCATTTTGCAAAATTGTCTTTCAAAAAAAAATCTGAATATTGAGTTTAGGCCATTGTTAAGCTACAGAGAAGCAAACAACCGTTCTTGAAATTTCTGTTTTACTGCCGTGTCTGTTTCGTTGAATGAGGTCCACCCAAAAACAAATTGACAGATTTTCATGGGACATCGATCCCATGCCCCAGTAGTAATATAATGTGTGTTTCATATTATTGCAACGTGTGGAAGCTGAGTGTTTTGTAATATCCAGTTGATATTGTCTGTTGCCTGGTGTTAATGGTAAATTACTTCTTGAATTCAGAATGTCTATTGTACATTCTTGTTGAAATTCTTTTTAATTTGTTTATGTTGAAAGTGTCCGACAAAGTAGTAGGTGTTTTACTTAGTGAAAATTGAATTTTGAGTTATGTTTATCATAACTTTATTGTGTGGGAAAGTGATTAAGTGAATGGAAGGAAAGCTGAACACGTATTATAGAGACTGCTCCTAAGCTTGGTATGGCACACAACTGGTTTATGTAATTTCATTGTGGCTGTTTGGGCTCGTGTGAAGCTGAACATTCAGGACAGCTGGTTGCATTCACGACTGATGAAATGATGGACAAAGTTCATAATACAATCGTGAAATGAGTGAAAAAATTTACAAAATAGTGGAAGTTGTAAATGTCTCAAGTGGAAGGGTAAATAATGTTTTGCACAAACATTTGAGTATCAGAAAGGATCTCTGCAAAATGGGTGCCACAACTCCTGGCAGTTGTCTATTGGAATTGAGTGACCATTTCACAAGAGTGTTTGAACATGTTCAAGCTCAATCCAAATTAATTTTTGCAGCGTTATATCACAGTTGATGAAACATGGAGCCATTAGTTTTAACCTGTGACCAAACTCCAATCCAAAAAGTGGACTTTCTGTCTATTAACAGTCATGGCAACCATTTTCTGGGATTTGTAAAGTGTGATCTTCATTGATTATCTATAAAACAATTGTTCAATTTCATGAGAAATTGTTGTACAAACGATCTCATTTATTGAAGAAAAAGATTTTCTTCCACCAGGACAACATGACTGTACACAAGTAAGCTAATACAATGGCTAAATTTGAAAAATTATGCTACGGCCATTTGAAACAATTCAAAATTTAGTGCTTTATTACAATTTGCTAAAATTATGTTGTTTTTTTTTTCAAATTGCTAAGGGACCGTGCACAAACTACGTGGCTTGGTCCAGAGGGGGGAGGGGGGGGGGTTGGCTGGGAGGCTACGTGGGGGGAGGGTTCCGAGCCAGACCACGTAACTTTCCTTTCATAACATTTTTCACAGTTAAAATGAGGAACAGAACTCACAACAGCATGTGAATATTTATTTCCCTCAGTTCATTATCTCCGTATGTAATTTACAATAGTCTGACAAGAGAAAACAGTACAAAATGTCTTCTGGAATCAAAAGGAAAAAAAGCTACGTGCGTGTGTGGGGGGGGGGGGGGGGGTAGAGGCAAAAGCCACGTAGGGCTACAGGGGGGGAGAGGGGAGGTTCACAGGAGGCCAAAATGGAGCTACGTGGTTTGTGCACGCTCCCTAAGTGATTTATACTTTCACTGAAGTATGTTATTTAATCTCTCAAAATCTCCAGTAGCAGGTAGCTTTTGAAATAATGACACAATCAGTATATTTTTTTCTAATGTGTGAATGGAGATTTTTCCCGATGTGTAAATGCAATGTAATTTTGACAACTTTCTCTGTTGTCTTCAATGGGCGGATGGGCTTATATAATGTCCTCGCTGTTACTGTTATCATACAATAGCAATCCCATGGGCATCGTGGCTCTGCATGAGGCCCGCTCTGTCATGCCACGCAGCTCTGATCATGCTGGCTTCGTTACCACTGTAAACTGAAACTTGCTGGCCTCATGCGTGAGGATTGAAAGCACTGGTTTTTATGCCTCCCTCAGATAGTCCTATAACTCTATTAATGGTGTTGTCATTAAGTCTTCTGTCGGTAGCGTCTTTTCTGACAGTTTCATGAAAATAAGGACTCTGGACCACTTTCACATTTGCAAAGCCAACTTTCTGTGACATGTTCTGCAACTGCGGACTTCTAGTTGTAACAGGCATGGATTGTCCAGTGGTTCTCAGTGGTATGGATGCAGAATTTTCCACATTCACAGAGTATGTTATAAATCCGTGGTATTCTTAAACATATGTCGTCTTTCATAGAATGAAGCCCATCACAAATTTTTGCAACCAGGTAGGAGACAATCTTGTTGTCGGCTAATATCCTACCTATCTTAACGGAACAATCTCCTGTATATGGTACCAAAGCCAAATCCTTTCTCCAATGATCATTTTCTTTCATTCATCCAAAGTGCCCTCTTTATGTGATGTACAGAATAGCCGTTCTACATGACCATTTGTTGAAAATGCCTGATTTCTGCCTGCAGGCATTCTGCATCATGAATGTTGTGTTTCTGTCCGTTAACACACACACTAAAAATAGTGGAATGTCTTTTAAAACAAAAAGAAACATAGAAAATATTCTCCTGATGATGTGAGAGCTTTTATCAGTCATATTAATAGTTTTTTGATCAAAAAGCTATTTCATGAGGGACAAAAATGGTAGAGATTATGTAGCTAAGATTTAAAATTATCACGGAATGTATCTGGCATTCAAAGAAGTCTATCAAGAAACTGAAATAGAACCTCTTTATCCTTAAGACATTGTAAAAAGTTTTCCCTCAAACTAAAATTTTAAAGCCTTGTGATTTGTAGCAGGCAAATTTAATTATGCCAAAATTAGAGTTGTGTAGTAGGGATGTAACTGATATCTACATCCGCAAGTGCGGAACTTTCGCCTGAAATCCTACATCCACTTTCGCATCCGCAATTTTTATTGCGGATGTTTTGTGTGCATTGCAATATATATTATTCTTTTCTCTTTATTCGAGATTCTGCCCATCGTCGCTTAGTTAACAAAAAAGTAGTCGTTTTCGGATGATCTTGCAATAATAGTAACAACAAACTAAACAGTGTTATTACCTAAGTGACGAATTTACAAGTTTGAACTTCCATGTTAAAGTAAAGGTCGGGCTACAATAGACCACAAGGAGCCCGCATTGTAACCGACCGACACTTTCTCGATTGAAGTGAGTTCAAATGACACTGCACCGTATGTTGGCCATCGTTGGTCTGGTTTAATTTTTGACGGTGCGGACTGGTGTCAGTATGGTCGATATGAAGAAGCGTATACAAAGAGTTTAGAAATGTTGTTTTAGCGTTACTGTTTGCTTCAGAAAAGTGTCCCTTTTTTTCAATCTCACTTTAGGTTCATCAGATGTTTGTAAAATGTAGGTAGAGTCCTTGTTGCATTAACAAATTAAAGTTTTTCCAGACATGAAGGCCGATTTTAAGGCCCATAAAAATTGCATCCGAGACCCAGATTTTGAACCGGAAACCTTCCATACCCGAATCACACGCCACAAGCATATGAATTACAAGTACTGAAAAACATGTATTCAATCATATAAAAGTCCATTTTGATTTGGAATAACAAAAACAAATTATATAGAAAAAAAGTACGTTGATTTTACTACGTTTAAATATCTATTTGTCATTACATCCAGATTTGTCTCTTGATTCAGATGGATACGATGTACGATCGGGGTACTGAAAGTCCCTTGTTAAAATCCCTGTCTCTGCTGTAATTTTCATGGGTCTTAAAATTGGCAGTCACCTCTGGCAAAGTTTTGATTTGTAAATGCTAAGATGCTGGGACGCTACGTGGCTTGAATTTCATGTTAATCTGTAGGTCTTCTTTTAAAAATGATTGACAACGATAGAGGTGCACTGCGCGAGTGATAAGGAACTCTGTGACTGGAATTTTTAGATTACATGAAATTATTTTACAGAATCTTTGCAGTCTGTATTTAAATTAAATTCTTATTATTTTTTGTTAAAAAAATATTGAGTGAATCAAAAGAAACTTAAACCAAAACAAACAATTTAAATGTGAAGTGACATTTCATTATGACTATGTTGATATATGGTACACGAGAATTTTTCAATCGAGTACAGTGATGATAATTCGTCAAAACTGCATAGGGATACTATTTTCATGCATAAGAGATCAAACAGTGAGGTCATAGCAGGAGTCAGGCAAAAAAAGAAAAGTATTTTAATTAACTTTATTACTTTTGTAGTTTATAGAGTACGCCTATGTGAATTAAAGTGCAGTACTCTATAATAATGTACGGGTGGTAACCCTAGCTGCGATCCCCAAATCACTTTTAAGGTAATATTTTTTTACATTAGTTCCGTGAAACAACAAAGTGTATATGTTAAAGGAGACTGGAGTAGGAACCCGTCCATCACACGGACTAGCTAGGGACTAGTGTGGATGCGAGGGGAACGAGCCGTCACTTGTCCGAATGTCTGTTCGGAGACGGTGCGGTCTAGTGTGGCTCGACCTTAAAGCAGCCTATTGATGGTCCAACTTATAGGATATTCGTGCAGAACTACCGTAGGATGTGCTTACCCATTCACTCTACTCTAGATGTTCCACGCAGTCCATTCCACTCTTACTTTCTCGTAGTATACCATGTGTCCTTATCGCACACTAGTAGGATTTTTCCTCCTGTAGCTTCCTCCAATATCTATAGCTTGTTGGACAGCAAGGACCCTTTTGGTTGCCTGGAGTCCAACAACATCCAACATGTATTCCTGTAACCGCTTTCACGGATCATCAAGAGTTCTTTTATCGAAAATCGGATCTCGTACGTCCTACGAGTTGTACTGTGAATGTGCCACTAGAGAGGTGGGAAGGTGGGTGGCGAGCACGGAACTGAGAGTGGTGGGTAGGCGGTAACGGCCTGGCCTTGCATTCGGGAGTACGCCGGTTCGAATCCTCGTCCGGGAATCCAGATTTGTATTTATCATGGCTTCCCCATATCACTCCAGGCGAATGCTCCCTTTAAAAGACCATGGCCAAATTCCTTCCTGTTCCTAGCCCCAATCTTTTCATGCCTCTAATGACCTCGATTTCGACGAGGCGTATAGTTACAAAGACAGAAAAAGAAAGAGGAAGCGCGGAAATGTGTGGTAGCATGGCCTTGTGCTTGATGCATGAATTAGTCTAGCCACGAACTCCACAAAGTTCTTATGACAATGACTGGTTTTTCTTATGTATATAATTTAATTCACTTGTGAAATCATCCCACTTTTTTTGTTGTTGAAAGATGTGGTAAAAATAAATATGGCAGTATTATATGGAAATGGTATTTACTTATATAAAAAAAAGATTGATTTTAAATTTATTTTTGATAAAATATTAAAATCTAAACAATTATAAATTTATTTTTCCACATCCGCTTCCGCAAAACATCCGCGGATGTAAAGCACTGAACATCCGCGTCTGCTTCCGCAAAGATAACATCCGCAACAATGCTATTGTGTAGTCCATTATAACATTTTGCAAAACTGTTAGAATCATAGCTGGATTCATGGGAAGCCTTTTTTTGCAAGAACTGTTCCCTGTTGAAGGTCTGATTATAAAATGCTTGTAAAGCACACCATTCCCTGCATTGAAGGACTTGCTTTGTGTAGCTTAAAATATCTTGAAGTTAAGTGCTATTAAGTGTTATTTATTTTTTATGCTAAGCAATAGAGTGATAAAAAAATGTAGGGTAAAGAACAAATGTAGTGTATCCAGATTGAGAGCACTCATTGGTCATTTTTGTGTATACATCAATGAGCTGCAAGGAAGTATGGCACCTGCTAATTTACTTCTGAAAATTGCTGACCGCATATGTCTCTTTTGAGTCCCAATTACTCTTTAGGTGGTGAATGGAGCTTTTTCTAGAGAGAAATGCTTTACTGTGGAGTTGTATGTCAGTTTCCAATACTATTTTTATTTAAATGTGTCACATTATTCTACTTCTCTGACCGAGTTTAAAAGCCTTTGTTGTAGTAAACAATTGCACTTATTGGTATATTCCTCAATCTGATAAAAGATGTATGCTTAGGTATGCTCCCTGTTGGAACACCCTGAACATGGCATCTCTTCAGTGGCTCCACCAATGACTCCAGGACCACCCTCCGTAACACCTGGTCTGCCACCACTGACACCTGCCCCATCTGTACCTATTGAACAGCAGGAGTCCACAACAGTTCCCGTCCCCACTCCTGCTCCTCATCAAGAGCAAGAAGGTCTGTCTGAAGTGCCGCCAGTTGTCGAGGAGCAGTTACCACCAATGGAGAATATGGGATATGACCATGTAAGTACTTGTAGAGTGAGATTACAGTTATGTGATTAATTCTGCAACAGGTCATCTAAATGCAATGTTTATTTTAAATTAATTACATTCAGTGCTAAAATAATTATCAGAATGGTGTATAATTGTGCTGTAAGCAACCTAACCATCAAATGTTTGAACTCATTGGACAGAAAAAGGCCCAGACATAATATGGCAGTAGCTGATATGCCCATTACATGCTTTTATATTCAGCAACTGAGTTCTGCGATAACTGATGTTTTAAAATGGCATATTGGTAGATTATATACTGCTATATCATTTATACAAAATGGGATCAAAAAATTCCTGCACTAAAACTATAAAATCCCATCACCTTCAATGTCCCCTGTGCCTATATACATTAGTCCTGCAGTATTTTCCAATAGTCAAATATTTTTTGGAATATAAGATTCGGTCAGTCTCCAGTGCCGCCAGTGTTTTACAGTGTGTATATTCTCTGCCTCTTCCATACCCAAATTTGTGCTGCTGTTAATAGTATAATTATATTTTTTCCCCCAGAATAGGACGATAATTCTTTGGATTATTGGAATGTAGAATAGTAATACAGTGAACATAATTGCTTTGATAATAAAATATTTGAGTGAGGTTTCGTTTTAATTTCATCTTCATATGGGGGAGGGGGGGACAGTCCAAAGTTACAGGGTACCTTGGGATTGGTAAAAATGTGGGGTTATTCTCATGAAATTCTTCACCTAATTCCATTGTGTACAGAACAATCCATGGCTGGTGAATTGTCGTGATGCAGGAAGAAACACTCAATCGAATGCTCTGATTGTTATCTTTGAATGTGCTCGTGAATATATCTCAGCATGCGGAACTCAGTCTGTCATGACAACATACAAGTTCTGCATCACCACCAACATATAATTTAGGAAATCTGACCTTAGATAAGACAATGCCAAGACTTAATTTCCGATGATCACAGATTAACACCACACCAACCATCACTCTAACAAGCAAACATTCCCAGTTCTAGCCTTAGTTATTTAGAAATGTACTACAAAACATTTCCTTCACAACTTTGTACTCAAAAGCAGTGCAGTCTTGCTACCATTCTTTAATATACCGTGGTACAGGAACTTAATGTTCTCTGATATTATTTTAGTTCTCCAGGTGGAGCCACATCGATTTATTACATACCTAACGAGCCTCTGTTGAAAGTCACAACACGATGGCAGAAACGTTAGGTTTTTAATAGATCAACGCGGCTCCACGTGGAGAACCAAGATAATATATACAGTGACTGCGGAAGCTTTCGTAATCATTTAACGTTCTCTTGTTGCCCGCCAAACTTGCACTGCTTACAACGATCACCAAACCATCTTTTACCGTACACATCTGCACCCAACAATGCTCCCCTAAACCTATGACTTCTTAAACAATTAATCTCACTGGAAACACCCATTTGGTGTAATTAAACAATAAAAATGCTTTATAATCCCAGATAAATAAAAAATTTGTTAGACTTAATGGTTGCAAGACATCATCTTCATCCATCTCCAGTTTCCCGGGTGTTATGTAAGAGCCCTCGCCACCTTTGTATGTCCTAGTAATTTTTCTCTTCTTGGACTCTACACCGTGATATACCTTTCTCCTGTAGGTCTAGTTTCACGAGATCAAGCCATTTCCTCGTGGGCCATCCTCTAGGCATTTTACCCTTCAGTTCTTTTTCAGCCATATCCTCGCTGTTCTCCTTGGATCCATCTGCTTGACATTCCCAGCCATCGTAATCTTGCTTTAGAAATTTTTCACAAAAGGTTTCATTGACTGGGATCTCTTTACAGATCACTTCATTCCTGATCTTGTCTCTTCTGGTTTTCTGTGCCATTGATTTCAGCAACTTCATCTCTGCCGTCTGGACTCTTCTTTCATCTCTGTTGGTAATGGTACATACTTCCAGGCTGTATATTGTAATGAGTAAGAAGTATGCAGTGACAGTTTGGAATATGCTTATCGCACAGAAGCTGCCTAACTTGATGATAGAACTGGGCTCCTTTTCGTACCCTGTTCACTATGTCTAACTTTTCTGTACATTATACTGACATATTACTGTCTTGCCACAGTGGGACAAATTCTGATAAATAATAAAAATACAAAAATTAAGTATGCTCTCCATTATTTGGCATTTCATTGGTTTTTAGAACTAGGACTCTGTGATGATTGTTGTTACGTTTCCAGATCATAGTAGTATGTACAGCTTTCATGGCAGATAATGACTCTTAACAATAAAGTTTTAATTGTTGAAAACAAGTTCTTTCAGTTCAGTACAAATAGCTTGTGATCACTTGCTTTATTTGATACATGCCCAATTCTTCCATTAAAATCTGCTGATTTATGACTCGGCCTATAAAAAGTTTCTCAGCAATTCTCTGAATTGTCAGACAATGGTCTTCACAAATCATTTCTTGAACTTCATTAATTGTCTCAGGCATGTTTGAGGTCAAAAACCTTTTGGAACACTCATCGTCTTTCACTGAAGTTAGCCAGCCTTAATTTGTGAAAACCACTCAAAAACTTTTGCACTGCTTAAGACTTCTACTCCAAATACTTCCAGAATCATTTCATATATTTCACTAGTACTTTTCTTGAGTGTTAGACAAAATTTGATATATAAGTGCTACCCTTTTCTCATTTCCACAATTAAAATCATGAGTTATGTAAACGTAACAAACTGATCCAGCTAGCAAGATTAAACTTCTCAAACAGTGTTGTTAGAGCCATGGCTACATACACCTATATCAGTACTATTTAGTGTTCTTGTTAAATAATATCAGTCTAGAAATTCTTGGACACTAGCTTGTATGCATCAAGTTACAGGTTATGGGAAACGTATCATGATTTGCAGAGTGTTTGTAGGAGGAATTGTCATGAAAATTGTAACCTTAAAATTGCAGATTGGATAATTACAGTCATCACTCCTTTTCAAGGAGAAATGTTTAGTTAAACTGAATAATTAGCAATTAATGAGGTTAAATGTTTCTACAGAATAATAGAAAAGGCTCAGTTTACACTTTGAATCTAATGACATTATTTATAAGTAAACACACTCCAACACTATCTTAATTAATTGCATTGATTATGTGTTAATTTGTTGGACTTTTTATCAAGTATACATATCCTAGAGGAAGCAGTCACATTTCCAACAGTCTTTCTTTGTTCTAACCCATGAAGTAAGTGCAGAACACAGGAAATGAAGCTTGAAGTATGCAATAGCTCAGTAATTCCCCAATTAAGTTCTGAAAAATAGCTCTCCTACCTATCAAATGGCTTGAACTGTTCTTCTTTCCATAATTTCCATTTTGTTTTCTTTTTACTTCCCTTACCTGATAATACAAACTGGTACGGACCAGCCTTCAATAAATTTGTGTGCAAATTAACTTTACTGCTGAACGTTCATGTTATTTCATCTAGTGACTACCTCTCAAGGACACAAGCGCCAACCCTCATCGAATTCTTAATCTTCTTACATCGTCAGTCTAAACTTTTCTAATGCTTCAGTTAACCTAAAAAAATCTAACTGAATCTCTAAGACTTTCAAGATAAAATATATCTTAATTAATTGAGTAATCTCTACTTTTCACCCCTTGTGCCAAACTTTAAAATTTATGAGGTCTGATTGAAAAATAATGAAAATTCTTAATTTTTTTCAGAAAGTTTCTATTTAATCCTAAATATTTACCCTGGCTCTTCCAAACAACCTCCTTTGACGATATACACTTACGCCAATATAGTTTCCAGTTATAACGCCTCTTTAGATATGGTTATGAGCTTGGACTGCGATTTCGCCTTTATCTCATTTATTGTTGAAAAACATTGTCCTTGAGTGTTCTTCTCACTCACCAAAGTTGAAGGGAGGAAGGCAACAGCAACACAAAACAATACACCCAGAAAAAACAATATTTCAGGTTAAACCCTTTGTCATGTTAAAAGAAGTAAGTGGCTGAGCTCGTGCAAGCCTTGTGGTCAAAGCAGCCACTTATAGAATGAAATTAACTTGACAATAGGTTTAACCCGAAATATTGTATTTTCTATGTTTGTGTTGTGTTGTTTTGTGTTGCAGCCGCCCTTCTCCCTTCAACTTTGGTGAGTGTTGGGTATATTTTATCTATCCTTTCCATATGAAATTATAGTAAATAATTGAAAATGCTAATCTTTACCTCACAGTATAGGCACAACTCCCTGAATGTGAGCTGTTACTTACTGACACTGTCAGTGTATAAGAATTGGATTTGTGAGAAGCGTGGTTCATTGAAATAAAATCAGTCGGTTGCCAAGGTGTTAAATTAACCTGTAACAGGTAGCAGGATGCATTTTTGGAATAAAATAAATTCACTGCCAATAAACTCAGATATATTCTGAAAAGTTCATAGCACATTGACTGGTATCAGTATTAGATCTAACGACAAGTAATCAGACAAATACAGATTTCAGATGAAGACAGCAGGCAGACAGCCACATCACTCGAGGATACACTCTTACAATTTGTTTCATCACTCCCCCTCTAACAAGGTGAATGAAAAAGTTCTGGAAAATCTTACTGAAGCCTGTTAATTTACCATAGTTCACTTATAATTGATAAACCTTTGCTGATGTTGCATTGCATTGCATAAGTTCTTTGCCAGCCTGGCTCACTGCTGGGTGGAAATTGACCAACCGATTAACTGCGGACTAACCTTGTTGAAAATTGACTAAAGAGTGCTCTGAATACAAGATGGCTGACACTTTTTTTTTTTTTTAATAGACAAATTGAGGAGCAGGATGTCAGTCTGCAAATTTCGAAGTTTAATGTCTAGCTAACGCCTTTATGTTTTGAGCTGTCATTCACATATATTTCTTAGGGCAATCTGTTCAAAACTTTGTGGCCTCATTTATTTTTCAACTTATATTCATGATGTAAGCATTAAGGGGCAGAGAGCTGACAATATCTTGATAATAAAACTTAAAAAAAATCATTTTTTTCCATGAAACCGAAAATATGTTCTTAATCTTTGCGATCTTCTCTATTTCCTAAACCTTTTCCCATTCTTCTGTTTATTTTATTACACATTTTGATTTGATTTTCTTTACATTATGAAAATGCATATTTAAAATTTATTTAATTACTCAAATTTATAATCAGGATGCTCCTCCCGATGTTAACAACAACCTGTGATATCAAAATCTAATGTAGCTCTTTGCAATAATTAATAATTTCAAATTTTATGCTTTAACTCCTCTGAGAACTTGGCATGGCATAATATCACTAAAAATCGAAATATCTTTTAAACTAAATTTTTTAGAGTATGCAAAATACACCTTAAAATGATCATCATATTATTTCTGAGTGGATATGAATGTATCAAAAACTATTACGTCTGAAAAACAACCTTATTTGTGACTTTTATCTTTTACGAAAATTGTTTAAAATCGAGATAAAAAGTGATTTACTCTTAGGAAAATGTTAATAAAAGTTATTTATGAGTAAATTGTATGGAATAGGCCCCAACATCAGTCCGGGTTACCTCGCTACGGTAATGGAGTAGACTGTACAGCCAACGACTCAACATCGAGATTTAGGCAGCGGAAAATAACTTGACACCCTATGGGAGCGAACAGCTTAGGGTGGAGGAGCTTCCTCAAGTAGGGTGATGGTCCCTTAGTGGAGTAAATGCTAGTAAAATCCATCAGGCAATGTCTGTCCTCCAGGTCAGGAGTGGCTCCCCAAAAGGTATCTGTTCTCCATGTTAGGAGCGGCCTTTCTATTACCAATGATCCTGAATAAGGTTCAGAGTGGGAAACCTGAAGACTCTGGGTCTTCACTCCTAATAAATTTCTTTACTAGTTGTTTTTACGATGATAAACAATGATACAGATGTCACTAACCCACGAAGCACCCAATCTCCTGCCACCAACGGTGGCACATTCAGGCCTTTGGATTCTCATCGTGTAGGGAAGGTCGGAGTTCCTTAATATTACCAACTCGAAAGTGAAACCTAAAACCATCACAAACTAGGCACTATAAATATCCGAACTCTCTGTATGACTGGAAAACTGAAGCAACTAACAGATGTGTTGCATAAATGCAAAATTTTAATAACAGCAATCCAAGAACCTCGATTTACTGATGATGTGGCCTTCGAGTCAGAAGATTACAGAATGATTAAAAAGAAGCCAGCGTCTAAGAACACACATGGCTCGAGCGTCTGTGGAATGGGCTTCTTAGTTAGATGAGATTTCGTAAACTCCATCATCAATTTCACATCATCAAGTGAATGCCTGTCTGTGCTGTCCTTCAGATGTGCAAACAAATGATACTCTATTGTAAATGCACATGCTCCTATGAATGATGAGAACAAGAAGAACCCCGAGGACTCAAATATTCTGGCAGATGCTCGAAGATGAGATCGGCAAGATCCCCAATCACCACATAAGCTCCTGGTAGGTGACTTCAGTGCCCAACTGATGAAAGAATGAAGGTACAGAGACGTTTTGGGACCTTATACAGCACATAAATGAACAGACAGCAATGGCAAACGTTTACTAGAACTGTGTAAGTGGTATCAAATTAAGATCATGTCCAGAGTTTCCCTAGAAAATTGAGGTACCAGACCACCTGTCAGTCACCGAACCTGGCTATTGGTTCATTTCAAGATAAACCACGTCGCAATCAGTGCAAAAAATAGGAAACAGATCATAAACGTGAGAGTTCGCAAAATAATGCTGGAACATTGACTCTGATCATTTCTTCACCCAAATCAAGACCAGACTATTGCCCAAGTGACAGGTACCCTCTAACACGGCTCCAATGAGAGTTGATCCTCAGTTCCTCCCTGAAAATACGTTGCACTTTGCAACTGACATCTTGCAAAGAGAAATGAATGACTGAAACCAACTGAAGTCCGCAGCATGTAAAACCATGAATAAATTCCGCCAACCACAAACAAAGCAACATCACAGGGGGTGGAATACCAACTGTGGCCATACAGTCGATGAGCGAGCCACAGCCTGGACGAAGTGAAAATCAACTAAGCAAAAAGAAGACTGGAAAGATTTTGCAAATGTAGGAAGATAGTCTGCTAAAACCATTAGGCATGTGAAGAGGTCTTTTGCTCTTTCGATGTTGGAAAAATTCAGGTTGCACAACACTAGAAATTTCTACTGGGCATTCAAAGAAAAGCTTTCAGGGTATAATCCACCATGCCTTCACTTCAAGAATCCCGAAGGGAAATTAGTCACTTGCAAACATGGGAATGTGGAACTCCTGGCAAACTACTTCGATCAATTACTCAATTGCCAAGGGCCCAAGGAAAGATTACCTGTGGGAAATACAATGCATGTCAAACCTCCATCTGAACCACCTCGTTTGCAGCCAGTCACTGCCGCCATCAACGTCTCAAGAATAACAAGGCACCTGGAGAAGATGGCATCATTGTGGAAGCCCTTGATGCAGGTGGAAGTACTATCACAGAGGCCATAAACTGAATCCTGACTGACTGCTGGGACACCGAAAGGATATCTGACAACTGGAGGGCAGCACTAATACACCCACTGCACCAAAAAGGAGACAGAGGTGATGTTAACAACTATCGGGGATAATCGCCTACAAAGTTCTGTCTAGGATTCTACAGGACAATGTGGAGAATCAGTGTGGCCACGTGATTGGCGAATATCAGGGACGATTTCGGTGAAGACACACTTGCAGGGAGCAGATCTTGAATCTAAAAACAATTCTCCAGTTAAAACATATGATAAATGTGAATGTCACTGTAATATTCGTGACTTCAAGAAGGCTTACGATTCGAATGGCCACCAAACACTCTTCACAGTGCTGTGAGAGTGTGGTGTAGATTATAAAACACGCACCCTCATCGAACAAATTCTCACAGACGCCTCTTCCAAAGTAAAATTCAGAGGAACTCTGTCCCAGAGTTTCAAGATCACAACTGGAGTAAGACAGGGAGATGGCCTGTCACCATCTGTTCAGTCTGGTGCTCGAAAATGTCTTCAGAACCTGGGAACTTGGACTGAACAAAATTGGAATCAAACCAGTCACCATTGGAGCCAGAACTTGAAAGATCGAAATCGGGAGCCTGGCTTTTGCAGATGACATCACAATCCTAACCAATGGCTCTAAGGACTCTGCCATTGCTGTTCCAGTCCTATATGAGATAGCGGAGAAGACAGGACTACAGATATCGTACGAAAAGACCAAGTACTTCGAGAGACGACACCCCAGGAAAGCCCTGTTGATGATCGTCCATCGCAAGTTTGAAAAATCGATCGATTCCGGTATCTTGGTGAATGGGTCAACCCTCAACGGTATAGATGGAACCTCCATCTTAGATGTGCTAAACTCAACGCAACATACCAGCTGTTGCGAAATCATTACAACAAGATGTGTATTTCGAATAATGCTAACATCTGTCATTACAAAACTGTTGTCAGACCTCAGTTCTTATATACTGCGGAGACCTTGCTGATGAATAGGAAAGGCACCATGAATGATCTGGAAAAAGCTGGAAGTCATATCCTGTGGAAAATTCATGGTCCAAGAGTGCTCCCAGATGGAACCTATCGACTGAAAGTGAACTGCGAATTGTACCAACAGTTGGAGACGGCTAACACCAGCATGTGACGTAGCGGCTGAAGTTTTAGGGCACCTTCAGAGAATGGACAGCAACAAGCTTACCAAGAAGATCTTCTTACTTATCAAAAACTAAAAGATGGGAAGCATGTAGCTCAATGAGGTACAAAAAGATTTGGACTCCGCTGTGATTTCCGACACTGATGTTGCAGTTCGCTCCAAATTTTGTAATATGGTAAACTCCTGATACTCTCCACCAAAAGTTGATAAACCTTGGAAACCCATCTCCCATTAGATATAGGAAAATTATTATCTGGACTTAAAATGTATTGGGGACAAAGGCAAGCATCAAAAAAGAAGTAGTTATAATTGCTCCGTGGTGGTCTTGAATCAGTAATAATGGAACGGCGAGGTTATATATATATTACGGAATGTGTAAGAAAAGTTGAGTTGGAGAGTAACTATGAATGCGCATGTATTACAACAGTACATTAAATCAACTTTAGACTTCTCAAACATTGATCTATGTAAGAAAGTATTTCAATCGGTATATGGAACTTCAATGGGGAAAAATGTGCTTATTCAGAAAAGACATTGTATCGTCATCAAAGGTCTTCTTTAATATTGTGAATGCTTCTTAACACTTTATTCTGTTTTAAACACAAAATTTCACACAAACTCTCTGATCTGACTTCTTGCTGTTCAAAAAAATCAGCAAACACACTTAATGTACAACTTGCTCATCATGCACCAAACACTAACTAAAGATCGCAGCAACCCAAAAATTAACATTTCACAATTTCAAAATTCTTGTTACGTTTTTATTACACTTCGTAAATGCTCAAATTGCATCCTTCTAACATCTCCAGATTATACCATGAAATCCACCCAAAAGATGCTTCCCAAAGATGGTTAAACTTTCTCCAAAATTCTAATTCATCCAGAGAGAATCACAATGTGTAGTGAAAATTATAGTAAATTACTAAAAAATGCTAAACTTGCTAATCCTTACCTCACAATATTACAATTAATAAAAAGTTCTATAAGATATAACTAGCAGATTGTTCTGTCACAAACAAAAAGTAATGCTAGATCAAATTCTACACAGCATCCATCCAGATTCTGTTGCCAAAGGATGTGAAGGAAAAGTTGAGTTGGAGAGTAACTTTGAATGCACATGTATTACAATAGTGCATTCATTATAAATTAATTTCTCAAACTTTGGCATATGTAAAAAAAAGTATTTCAATGTGCAAAATTTGCTTATTCAGAAAATGAGAGATTCTGTCATAGGCTGCAATGATCCTGATGAAAGGATACACGAAGGTAAGGTTATGAAAAATAGATTTCTTATGACTTTTGAAAATTATTTTCAGAGGCATGGGATTGAAATTCGAGTCTCCGAGAGTTGATACTTGTAAGACCACATGAATGTTACATTATAGGCAGATGAAGAAAGAAGTTAACTGGAAAAAAGCAAAAAAAAAAATTAATGTACAACATTTAGCGACCACAGTAGACATATACCAGAGACAAACTGTTTAACTGTTTGTTTCACATTTTCTTCTTTTAATTATCAATCCAAAGCTACAATTGTAGCAATTCTTCTTGGCTGTTGCTTCTCTACCTTCCTTTCTATACACTACATAGCAGTTCCATTTCATGTCATTCATAATTTGGTTCATATAGTTTAAACTTCCTCTGTAGTTTTTTCCTTCTATCTTTCTCCAATAATCACCTTTAACAAGCCATAGTGATTCACATATTCTGTTTATTTTAAAATACTGCAGTCCAGTAAACTCAGTAACCAAAGTAAAAAAAAAAAAAAAAAAATTAAGTAGAATTCTAAGCAGTGTGATGTTTTGTCAGTTATTAGCTGTTTCTACAGATTTTAATCTAAACCATTAGCTCTGAAAAATTGCTGCAATAGTTTTTGGGTGATAATGTTTCAAACCTTCAGTCACATGCAGCTTGCTTACAGATTTATAATAGTATAGAAGTATAGATTACAGCATCTTTACAAAATTTAATACGTTTTATTTATGGGTACTGTCTCCATTATTAACCTCGAACAACAAAAAACCTAAGAAGTTTCCTCAGGCCTAGTGACCTTTTTATCTGGAGGCTTTCTCCAATCCTATTAAAGGTATGATGTGAAAATTATTGGTATATAACTAACATTACAGATATTTGATTTGTATATATAATTATGAATATTCTTAATCGAATGGTGACACTAGCCACTTATTAGGGTCTTCGGTGGTTTAAATGAATATACTGATTAATTAAAATATAATCCACCAGAAGGTTATGTTGAAGATGTTTGTTTATTTTTCAAAATAACAAGTCAGCGATATTTGTCACAAGCAATCCAGAGATACTGGTGCAGTATTTGTCAAATGCAAAGTGACACTCAACTGTGAACTTACTGTAAGACTAAACCATAAACTGTATACTGTAAACTGTACTAACTCTGTCTTTCTGCCGATCTGTTTATATAGTCTCAATCGAAATTTCTCGAATTCTTCAAAGGTATCCGCCCGATATTTCTCGAACATTAACAATTACTCAAACAATTAAACATATTAAAAACAATCGGAATTAATTCAAAATCACTTAACATCATTACAAAATGATCAGAAATGGTAATTAGAGATACTTAAATACAAAATTATCTACAGAAATCATTTTAAACTGTACAAACATGTCCTGTAGACACCATAACTTGCCTTAATACATGGAATTACAAACATTTAAGAAATTCTCTTGCACAATTCGGTTTTTAAACATATTAAATGGACTTTAAATAATTTTCTTTCGTAAAACAAAGTCTATATACACTGATTTACAAGAAATTGCAAAATAAACATACCAGATCACATTCAAGCAAACTTAAGCTCACTACAAATACTTCATACAGTTCAATACTATTCAAAATTCAGGTATGAGGGCTGTTACACACTCTTACAAATGATCATTTATTGGGTAAACCTCTTTCTCAGTTTCAGCTAGGGATCCTTCTTGAGATATTACTACGAAAATTCTCCTCACCTCTATCACTGTTGTTTATTAATTGATATAATAGAACAAACTATAACTGTCTCATTTTTAAAAAAAACTGAGTAGCTCCATTACCTTCCTTTCTACATTATCAGGGAATGATTCTTTGTTCTGCCTAAAAGATTTCCATAGCTCATCAAAGTCATTTTGGATATTGGAAACTTGCTGGAAAAATCATTTTCAATAAGCCTCGAAGAATTTAATGCACTGAGCTATTTCACACCGTGCTTTGAACTTGAAACAACACTTGACTGAGCACTGTAATAAAAGATGCACTTGACTGAAGGAAATTAGAAGTATTTTATCAACGAGAAGTGTGTTGATACATGGGTGAAACAAATCAAAACAGCTTTGTTTTAAAACTTCAAAACAATGTGAACTGCCATTGGCAAGGAAAATCTTGTGTGATATCTGTAAAGTGGCCCATTCACACTCCAACTTCTAGAACCTATGATGATCTGAATTTCTGAGAATTAGCTGTGGAAGTATGTGTTTGACTTGTCGAATATTGTTGCACTTGCAGGCTAGCCTACATGGGACATCCTACCGCATTGGATCGTGAATGGGGAAATCGTTTAGCAAAGTGGCTTTTTACTTTCTTTTTTTACCTTGATAAGGCATATTCAAATCATTTAACTAGTCATCAATGGGGGACACTGTAATAGGAGCAAATTTCATTAGATTTTCTGGTAATACAGGTTTTTGTTTGCATTCAGTCTACTTCAAATAATTTTTGGCATTATTTAAAATCATTATTGTTGTGTTATAATTCTTTCAACTTAGATAAAACTAATGAGTACCTAGTCTGTCTGGTTTTCTTTTCATTATACTTTTTTAAATATCACTTTATCAGATATTATTTAATGTAAAATAATTTTAAAAAATCACTTTTGAGAGAACTTTTAGGAGAACTTTATAAATTACTCTGCACATTTCAGGTAACACTTTCCCAAGTATTTGAGGAGATATTTTGCAACTGAATTAGCATGCCGAATTTTTAGATTTCTGCACCAATTATGACACAAAAAAAGTGTACTGGTGTTGTAGATTCTGAAGTAATTTTTTTAAATCCTCACTGTCTATTTCATTCAACATTCTTTGTGTCACAGTATATTACTCAATCAATTAACAAATTTTTTTTTATCCACTGTCTTTTATTTTTCTCTAAAGCTATGAAAGAATACAACATATGGCCATTTCCCCCCCCCCCCCCACTCTCCTTGAAATTAGAGTATTAAGTCATTGACTTTCTCCATGCCTTGTGTATTTTGGCATGTATTATTAGTTGCAGTTACACTTTCAAAAGAAATGCAGATAGTTTCACTTTATGGTCAGTGCTTATCTTATGCATATATGCTAAATTACAGACGCATCCACAAATGGCAAATATGGGATATGATGATCAGCATCCACCAGCACAAACACCTGGCGCTGTTTCTGAAAGAGGTGCCTCGACACCATGGAACAATGAGGAGTATGAATTTCCACAATCTGTTGGACCGGTAAGATATTTTGATACTGCTGAAGTTTTTAATTTTGCATTTGTAAGTTAGTTTTATGATATATCTACAAATATTTTTTAAAAAATTAGGCATTTGTACACATCTTTCTCTCTTGCCAAATATCTTGCTTCTAGCGAGAAAGGTTGTTAACCAAGTTATTGAGAAGTGTATTCATATGGTCCTCCTGCCTTCAACTGTGGCAGGTGACTGGTTATTTTCCTTATCTTATTTGTGTCATTATATTAGTAATTATTTAAATGTGTGAACTGATCTGCATGGAGTTATATGTGGAATGGAAACTTTATCAGCAGGGATATTGGGGGGTCGGGGGGAATTTGAACTATAGATGGTGACGATTTTCTTTCTGTGTTAAACCCCACCTCTCATTTCCATGGAGAAATCATTCAGTGATGTAGCTCTAAAAGTGATTATCCAAATAAGGATTCAACAGTCTTTTCTAGGTGGAGTGCTTTTAAGCCTCTCTCTCCTAGCAACATCTGGATGACAGGTACAAACAGTAGTGTGGTAAATGACACTGCAAAAATATGACTCCTGAACTGAATAATTTTACTTTTTTGTGATATTTAAATAAGTAATTAAGATGACAAGTACTTATATTTATCATATCTTAAATGTTTGATCAATCTAATGCTTAAGAATGTCACCATATGCATCATGTAATCTGTGATAAATTTCAGCTGTGTGAATTTCCTCTTTTAATCCTTTTTTTTCAATCTGCGGCAACTTCCAACCACTGGCCGTGTCTGCTTGGAACAAAAGCCTCTCCAACCCTTCCTGCCCATCCACCATTTCTCTTCTTCTACTGTCAGCAAATTTCCTCTTCGTTCTTCAGCACACTTTTTAACACCTTTCACCCATCTGTCCCTCGGTCTTCCTCTGGGTCTCTTTCCTTTTAGCACCATGTCCATTATCTTTGGTGTCAGAAATTCAATTATAGCACACAGATGAAATGCAACCTCCTCGCTGTCTTCATGTTGTGTGTATTGTTTGTTGTTACGTGGTAGGAGCTAATGTGTTCAAAGTCTACCGAGTAAGAGTATTTTTGGATCTTGATTCATTAAAATTGTTGCCAATTAATATTATGATCATCAAAACACTACAAGGGAGTGACTGTCTGTCCTGTAATTGTTGAAGTTGTGTACATACAGCCTTGCATTAAGTTTTATCTTATTGGCTCATTATGATGAGGACTGTTGAAGTAGGAGGTCACATATTTATTACTCAGCCAGCTGGAAATGGAAAAAGGCCTAAAAAAATAATGGGATGGGACTGACTTTGAGAGTTGGAAAATGGAGGTGACATGTAGAAGGGATTTATCTGAGCTTGATGGTTGGAAGAGTGTTATTAAAGAAGTTAAAATTTATACATTTGAATTTGATTACTTGTTTGATGGAATGTACAGCCCAACAAATGGGAGTCATAATTGTAGATTAAGTTATGGAGTGCTAAAAATTAACTACGTACTTAAAAGTTTCCACCTACCAGTTTGTCCTTGTACTTCTATGACAATCCACAGTGAATAATTTATTTGTGTGAATATACATAATGAAAAGAAGCTATATATTGTTCGATAATTGTTTATTTAGGATTTAAATGTTGTCATTAAAGTTGTTCAGTTGAGAAAGCTTGTTCTTATTTATAAAACATTGATTTTTAAATTGAAAACTGAGAACAACAGCAGCATAATGAAATACTATCTGGATAGCAGGATTTTATATGTAGTGTTCATCCATTTCAAATGGTGATGAAATTATTTCTTTTTGAAAAATAGTATTTTCATATTTATTTTCCTCTCATGTGGAAGTTCAAAATTATTTTATTTTTGTACCCACCCTATTAGTTTTGGTGACCTATTTTATTTTTTCAGTAATTGTTGATTTTTAAATTTGTATTTGTGACCAAGTATATATATATATATGTATGTATTGGTTTTAGGAAACAAAGGCACTGAAAGTGGATATATTAAACATTTGGATAGGAAAAAAACCACCGCTAACCATAGATTCCTGCAACGTCTATACACGGAAAAAACATATACACACGTAGAATGTATAATTTTCGAGCCTATCGCCCTTCTTCAGTAGTAGTGAGATGGCTGCATGTTAGAGGCTGGCAGCCAGCTGAGTGAGCCCAGCAGACCGGTAGATCATGGTGGGGATAGAAAGACATAAGCTAGAAAACACTAATAAATAGATAATAAACCTGTCCTTAAGGACCTGTCGCGGAAGTGCGGTCGACTGCTGATGGTCTTAAATGGCCTATTAAGTGATAGATGTATGTGCAAAAAAGAAAACTGAGACATATACGAAATAAAAATAAAAATTTATTAAAAAGCAAAATTCGAAGCTACAAACTAAAAAAGATAGGGTCTGGAAGCGATGGTTCTGTGGGAAAAGGTAGGAGGTGAGGGGGATGGGTGGGAGGAAAATTGTTGCTACCTTAAATTTAGTCCTGGTGGTTGTCTGGTGCCCAGTTGATACTGGTAAGCCAGTTACCACCTTCTGAGTTCTGAAATGTTACTTTTGTCCGAAAGGAATCTGATGGCACGGACTGTGAAACGTATTAAGATTGTTGGTGCCGTGAGTATTGGCATGATAAGATACAGGGTGATCAAGGTTCTGGGTTAATACCGATTGCCTGTGACCTTTCATTCTAATGGCCAGTGGGTTTGTTGTCAGACCAATATAGGAGGCTGGGCAATGGTTGCAGGTGAGTTAATAATATCAGGTGGGAGGATAAACACGTGGCAAGTCCTGTGATGGGGAAGCTTTCCCCAGTTATGGGGTTGGTAAAGTTGGTGGACGGCAGGTGCATACTGCATAATTTGCAGCGAGATCTGTTGCAAGGAAATGACCCTTGGGGCTGTCTTCCCACCATGATAGTCATGTGCATTAATAGCTCAAGAGTTTACCTGAATGTTGTTTCGTAATCTGGTGAGTACCAGAACTTAGATACCTGTTTCTTAAGGAATGGGCCAAATATCAAAGTTGATTGTTTCATACAATTCAAAGTGTATTTAATGAATATAAATTTTATTGCTTTATATATGCTCTCGTAAAATGTTATCAAATTTTAAAAATTCTATAATATTTGGAGCTCAATAACTCTGGTAGTACATATTTAAATGAATAATTATGAATCTCTTGCATCCCCATCTTGAGTACTGTTGTGCTCTTTGGGAATCTGTTTTACAGAGGATCGATCACTAGTATCAAGAAAGTACAGAGAAGAGCTGCTTGCTACAGTCCTTAAAAAAGTGTCACTGGCTGGGTGCATAAGTTGAACTGGGACATACAATATGGATTTCAGTTCAATGTATTGTCAAATGTACAAACACCCATCATGCAGACTTGCTTTGCACATCAGTGTATTTGAGTTGTAATTATTATTCTTGAGTCACAAATATCAAATACACAGTTAAATAATAGAGCAAATTAACAACTTTAAACACACTTCGTTCAGTGCTTTGCAACCTCAAGTGCATTCAGTGTTCATCAAAACAGATAATCTTTGTTGCAGGATGATGGACATATAGGACACTCGAGCATATGGTTCATGGTTTGGTCCTCACCATGTACACGCTTAATTTTTGTAGCATCAGTATAACCCCATTTCACTAGATTTTTCTTGGACCTGACAACTCCTGTTCACAATCAAGTTAAGGACTTTCCAATCCTCTGCAACTGTCGGTGGTCTCGAGATGTTAGCGACCTTGATTTTCCACAACTGTACTTTCGCCTTTTCAGGTGACCCAGTTAGTTCCTGCGATATTCTCAGGTAGCTTACTACCTCCGGCACATCGCTCGAGCAAATAGACAACTTCTCCTACCTTGGGAGCATTCTCTCAACACGGTGTACCTAAGAGAAGGATGTAGAAAACAGAATTTGCACTGCACATGTAGTTTATGGACGTCTCTCCCAACAGCTGTTTCTGAACAAAGATCTTAAGCTGATCACCAAACTGCTGGTGTACTGAGCTGTTGTTGTCATGTGAGACATGGATGCTTTACCACCATGACATTAAGAAAATAGAGTGATTTCACCAGCAAAAACTGTTCCATAATGAATGTAAAATGGGATGATTATACACAGACGGAAAAAAAAAATCCCAACACCAAGAAAAAATTATTGTAGAGTAATGAAATTTGGACAATGCATTTGTCAAGTTAACATGTTTAATTGATTAAATTTTCAAGATCACAGGTTAATTTAAGCTCAAGAAAATGCATTTCAAATGTGAAATACTGTTAAATTAATAGCCGGTGTAACCTCCAGAATTTTGAATGCAAGCCTGCAAACGTGAATGCATTGTGTCATACAGGTTTCGAATGTCACTTTGTGGTATGGAGTTCCATGCTTGTTGTACTTGTGCTGTCAATACTGGGACGGTCAGTGCTGGCTGTGGATGATGCTGGAGTTGTCGTCCAATGATATCCCATACGTGTTCAATTGGAGACAGATCTGGTGATCTCGCAGGCCAAGGTAACATGTCGACACTCTGTAGAGCACGTTGCGAGACAACAGCGGTATGAGGGCGAGCGTTATCCTGTTGAAAAACTCCCCCTTGAATGCTGTTCATGAATGGCAGCACTACAGGTTGAATTACCAGACTGACGTACAAATTTGCAGTCAGTGTGTTTGGTATAACCACAAGAGTGCTCCTGCTGTCATAGGAAATTGCTCCCCAGACCATGACTCCAGGTGTAGGTCCAGTGTGTCTAGGCCGCAGACAGTTTGATTGCAGGCGTTCCCCTGGCCTCCTTCTGACCAACACTCGGCCATCACTGGCACCAAGGCAGAACCTGCTTTCATCAGAAAACACAACAGATCTCCAGTGTTGGTCAGAAGGAGGCCAGGGGAACGCCTGCAACCAAACTGTCTGCGGCCTAGACACACTGGACCTACACCTGGAGTCATGGTCTGGGGAGCAATTTCCTATGACAGCAGGAGCACTCTTGTGGTTATACCAAACACACTGACTGCAAATTTGTACGTCAGTCTGGTAATTCAACCTGTAGTGCTGCCATTCATGAACAGCATTCAAGGGGGAGTTTTTCAACAGGATAACGCTCGCCCTCATACCGCTGTTGTCTCGCAACGTGCTCTACAGAGTGTCGACATGTTACCTTGGCCTGCGAGATCACCAGATCTGTCTCCAATTGAACACGTATGGGATATCATTGGACGACAACTCCAGCATCATCCACAGCCAGCACTGACCGTCCCAGTATTGACAGCACAAGTACAACAAGCATGGAACTCCATACCACAAAGTGACATTCGAAACCTGTATGACACAATGCATTCACGTTTGCAGGCTTGCATTCAAAATTCTGGAGGTTACACCGGCTATTAATTTAACAGTATTTCACATTTGAAATGCATTTTCTTGAGCTTAAATTAACCTGTGATCTTGAAAATTTAATCAATTAAACATGTTAACTTGACAAATGCATTGTCCAAATTTCATTACTCTACAATAATTTTTTCTTGGTGTTGGGATTTTTTTTTCCGTCTGTGTATGTCCAACATTACAGTATTAGAAAGGGCACAAATGTACATCATTTAAGTTCTCATTCACCAACTCAGATGGATTGTTCAGCAATTGAATAACAGCAGACCCCTCACCAGTTTTTGTACGGTGAGCTCAGCACTGGCAAAAGACCTCGTGGTCCTTCTCTGAAGTGATGTAAAGACCAGTTTAAAAAGATCTTGAAGAGCACAATCATAGACCTGAACACCTGGGACTGCCTCGCAGAAGACCGCACTCTCTGGCATGAAACAAACTCCAGTACTGTCACACTTTTTTCGGAGGGACACTAGAAGCTCATAATAAGCAGAAAATGTGATTAACCCTACCACGTCCACCACCCACAATTAAGTGCAACATATGTTGATGATTATTTCATGCCACCAACATACACACAAATAACTGTATGCAAGTGAGAAACATAAACTCGGAAACGAGTATTGGACGACGACGACTTTTGCCTTTTCTGGTGACCCAATTAGTTCCCGTGATTTTCTTAGGAAGCTTTTTCTGGACTTCAGTCTCTGGGCTGGTGGTGTATGGCCATGCAGTGGATGAGCGCTTTCCCATTCTACTTGTGTCCTCTACATGTTTGCAGCTACTTCTCTCTAGATATTGGGTAGTGCAATCTCTGAAAGCTGGTAAAACCTTTCAACTGGGGTGGTCTTTTGGCATCCTGTCACTAGCCTATTGGTGTTATCGATGGCAACATCCACCTGTTTGGTGTGAGATGATGAGTACCAAGAGGGCATGCATATTCTTTCTGCAACAGAGTAACAAAGAGCCGTTACTGATGTACATATAGTTTGCGGTTCACTGCCCAACTGTGACCCAACTAGTTTGCACATTACGTGTTTAATTTGCAATTCATATAGTGCTTTTTATACGTGAGGGTTCTGTCGAGTGTCACTCCCAGATATTCTGGGGTGTTTCAGGTCTGCAGTTCAACACCTGACCACATTATTTTCAACTTACACTGAGCTTTCCTATTTTTTATATGAAAGGCACACACTTCAGTTTTTGAAGGGATAGGTCTTAAGTGATTTTTCCCTATAAAACCTTGATAGGCATTCAAAGGCAGCAGTGAGACTGCTTCAAGTTTGGTCTTCTGCGAGGTTGGGGCAAGGTCATCAGCGTACACGAAACTCCTAGTAGCTGTGTGTAATGGCTGATCATTTGTATAAATGTTGAAAAGGATTGGGGCCAGTACACTACCTTCAAATAAACTTTTTTTTTTGTACCCTCCATCGGCTACGCTGTTCAGATTTTTTTGTAAAGATGACACAGAAGTGCTGTAGGTCTAAAATCTTTGGGATTGTTCCCTTATTTTCCAGCTCCAGCATACCGAAGGGCTCGGTGAGGTTGTTCATCTTTTCCGGACTGTTTTTATATGTTTCTTTGTTTTTCAGATGGTCTACTTTTGTGAATTTCCTTCCAGTTCATGAGTAGTTGATGTGCAATTTGGTTTGCACTGATGTCCAGTGATCTTCGATGGTTCGTTGTTGAGGCGTTTTAGAATTCTCCATGCCTTGTGACTATTCTTGTCTTCTAATTTCTTGATGCAGCGGTCTCTTCTTGCTGCACTTAGAGATGAGATAAGTAGATTTCCAGCTTCCACTGTCTTTTCTCCAAAGGGATCATCTTGGAACAGTGATTTATAATCCATGAACTGGGTAGCTGGATCTGAGGTGAGACCCGGAATATATGATGATTGGCAGCCACAGGGGATGGATTTTCTGGAGCATTTTTCACAGTTGCAATGACTGTGTCAATATGATTTTGGTGTTGGTTCAGTAATAGACACAGCGGCATCCAATATTTCTGTGAACATGGACCAATCAGCTCTCTTGAAGTTATACCTCCTGCGGAAAGAAACTCCCTGGGGTCTCACTGCTGCAGAACGTCACACATTATTTGTCTGTGCTGCGTGTTTGGTACTGGGCTACAGATATACTTCACATCTGCTGGCTGCTGTAATGATAGTAGAGATAAAATCAAGAAACTTGCAATTCTGTGAATTTCAGAGTACTAGAATGTCCCAATGCCTGAATAATTTGCTTCGAAAAAGTTCAATTTTTAATGTATCACAGCAGTCACATATATTATACATTTCTTATTGTGATTACTATTTAGCAATTATAAAGAAAAGTTGGAGAGAGAATTTTTGGTGGTCTATTGATTTTATTTAGTAATAGATCAAAGTTTTATAGAATTTAAAATGTTATAATGGAAATCATAACTGAGCATAGGGTTAACTGATCAAAACATGTTCCAGCCAATCTTAAAGTACAAAAAGCATTGTGCACACTTCTTTACTACTAACCTGTAATTATTCTATGGATTTTATTGATACAGAGAGTGTACAAAGCTACCATATATCTGAAAACACCTATAAATGCACATTGTTATGCCACAGTTGGTCAGGTAACAACAAGAGTTCTTATAAAAGTCTCATCTTTGACTGGGCATATAGTAATCACTCTTTTATACCAGAACAGAGCAGCTACTGGTAGCAGGAGCTATGTCAATAATGCAGGTTCACAACTGGTACTCTCATCGTCTCTTTAAGTGGGTTTCACTTTTGCCTTACCAGGTTGAACCATTCATGTTATTTGCCTTCAATCAGTGGTCACTTCTAACTTCCCTCTGAAACTCACAAAAGGTTATAGACAATCTCAAAAGTAATGAATACTAGTTGATTAGTCAGAGATAATTGTTCACCATTAAATTTTTTATGTATAGTTTGTTTTTATGCAGACTCACTGACTGATGCTATACTGTATGTTTTTCTGAAGATTCCACCATAATAGAATTTACCAGGTAATCATTTCCTCTAATAAAATAATTGTTTAAAAAAACATAAAAACTGCCTTAAAAAAAAGCACTAAAAATTTTAAAATAACTTTATACCTTGTTTAGGAAAAAGTAAATCTAAATGGACAATATTTTACATTACTGTCATTGAAATTTTTACATAAATTAGTTATTTTTGGAATCTGTGCCAGCTGTCACATCACGAAGATCGAATTACTGAACTTCCTTTGGTGTTAGAGCCGAAACGGGGAGTACGAACAAAAATTCCCAATATTTTACAGCATGTGGTGAGGCAGATAGTGTAATTGTGGGAGATAGCTTAGGGAAACAAATTAACAGTATTTTATTCTCTGGCTCTGCCTTATTGGTCATCCATGCATATCTCTGGCACTAAAGTGTTTGTTGGTAGGTTGCATCATGCAGTAAACGATTTACAGTTAGTATAATATCGGCGTATCATCTGTATGTTTCAGTTTTGTTGAAACATGTTTCTAGCATTATTTGTAGGTAAGCAGTAACATGATTTTTTATGTATTATTGTTATTCTTTATTGTTTTTATATTTTTGTTTTTCTTGCTTTCACTGGCACCGACTCCAAAAATAACTAATTAATGTAAAAATTTCAATGACAGTAATGTAAAATATTGTCCATTTAGATTTACTTTTTCCTAAGTAAGGTATAAAGTTATTTTAAAATTTTTAGTGCTTTTTTTTAAGACGGTTTTATGTTTTTTTAAAAAACAATTATTATTTAAAAAAAAAAAATTTAGTGGCATTATAGTTTGTTTTGTATTTTTTTCCCATGATGCGAACTTCCTGGTAGCTCAGAGATTAAAGTGCCTGCTTTCAAAGAAGAATTCTGTCTTTATATACCACAATAACTTCCAGAATGGGGTGTTGTGTTGTGTTGTGTTAAGGAATGTTAGTTTATATTTTGGTCCAGGCTATGTTTCGATCTTATCCTAACATCTGTTAAAGCTACTGGTCGATTACCGAAACATGTAACATTTGGTCAGTAATACATACCACATACAGAAATCTGTCTCTGGAATATATCTGTTTGCTCCGGCATCACACAGAAAATATAGATTTTTAATTGGTTTTCGCAATGTGAAAGCTTGGGATCCAAGTTGAAATCTGAAGTACATGTTGAGGCATTATGACACATTTATTTTATAAATATTATGCCATCACTTAAAAATACCTTAATTGAGTTTGGCGGGATTTAAAACTGTGGATTTTTGTTAAAAAAAACATTGGAAATTAAAAGGGTAAAGGAGAAGAGGGACTGGGCTTTTGTATACCAAATGTAGACTGCCTTTTCCGATTGATTTAAAGTATACGTGTGTAAATTTCTATTGTTATCAGATAAAACTGTAGGTATGTATAAAAAACAATTAAGGGGTGTGGAGACGAAAAGTAGTTTGGTTTTTGTAAAGCTAGTGTGGGCAGTATTTTTCTCTTTGTTTTAAAGTATACATGTGCAAATTTCCATCGAAACCAGATAAAAACTGTAGCTTTGTGAAAAGAACGTTTTCAAACATTAAATGGGGTAAGGAAGTGAGTGGTTGGGTTTTGTAAACAGAATGTAGACACTATGTTTCTCTTTGTTTTTTAGTATACATGTGCAGTGTTCCACGGAAATCTGATAAAACTGTGGGTATCTATAAAGAGGGGTGGGGGTAGAAGGGAAGAACGGTTGGGCTTCTGCAACCTAATTTAAACACAATTGTTCTGTATGTTTTAAAGTATACGTGTGCAAATTTCCTTCAGAATTGGATAGAAACTGTAGATTAAAGGATGGAAAGGAAGGAGCTGAGTTTGGACTCTCGAAACCAAATGTAGACAGTATTTTTCTGTTAGTTTTGCAGTATACGTGTGCATACTTCCTTCAAAATCAGAAAGAACTGTAGCTTTGTATAAAGAACATTGACAGTAATTACAGTGGTAGAAAGGGGGATAGGGTTTGCGTTTTGTGAAATTTATGTGGACAGTATTTTTCTTTTTCTATTTATTTTAAAGTATACTCATGCGAAGTTCCACCGAATCAAATTAAAATGTGGGTTTTGTACAAATATGAAGGAAAGGGGAGCTAGGGATTTTTTTTTTTTTTTTTTTTTTTTGTCAGAAATCTTCTCCATAAATACTTACATATATATGTGCCAACTTTCATAAAGATCGGTCAAATGGTGTCGACTGTAGCTTTCTAAAAAGAAATTAACAAAAATCAATGGGGTGGAAAAGGGGAGAGAGGTTCAGTTTTTGCAAAACAAAAGTTGGCATTATTTTTCTCTTTGTTTTATAGTAAAAATTTGCTAAGTTCTGTCTAAACCGGATAAAAACTGTGGTTGTGTATAAAAACTAAGCGGTTTAATGGGGTGAGAGGGTGGTTTTTAGATCTTTTGGTCAGACACCTTCTAAAAATACATATAAGCACCAACTTTCATGGTAATCGGTCAAATGATCGCGACTGTAGCTTTTTATAAAGAACATTGACAAAAGTTAATGGGGTTGAAGGAGGGAAAGGGGTTGAGCATTGGCAAACCAAATGTTTACAGGATTTTTCTCTCTCTTTTTTTTAAGTATACATGGGCAAAGTTCAATAAAAATCAGATAAGAAATGTTGATTTCTATAAAATCAAGGGGTGGTTTATTTATTTATTTAATTTTTTTTCTTTTTTGTCAGGAACCTTCTCCATGAAAACTTACATGTATATGCCAACTTTAATGGAGACCAGTTAAATGGTGTCGACTGTAGCTTTGTATAAAGAACATTGGTAAAAATTTAGGGGTGGATAGGGGGAGAGGGCTTCAGCTTTTTCAAACCAAAAGTTGACAGTATTTTTCTCTTTATTTTTGTCTATACGTGTCCAAAGTTTCATCGAAATTGGATAAAAATGTGGGTTTGTATAAAAATTAAGGGGTGTAAAGGGGAGAGAGGTGGTTTTTTTATTTATTTTTTGGTCAGATTCTCCATGAAAAATTACTTGTATATGCCAACTTTGATGATAATCGTTCAAACGGTGTCGAGTGTAGCTTTTTATGAAGAACGTTGACAATAATTAAAGGGGTGGAAGGAGGGAGGGGGTTGAGCTTTTCCAGACCAAATGTTGACAGGATTTTTCTCTTCTTGTTTTAAAGTATACATGGGCAAAGTTCAATAAAAATCAGATAAGAAAGGTAGGTTTCTATAAAATTAAGGGATGTAAAGGGAGAGGGGTGATTTTTTTATTTTCATTTTTTTGGTCAGAAACCTTCTCCATGAAAAACTACATGTAATTGCCAACTTTAATGGAGATCAGTTAAATGGTGTCGACTGTAGCTTTGAATAAAGAAAATTAGCAAAAATTAAGGGAGTGGATAGGGGGAGAGGGGTTCAGTTTTTTAAACCAAAAGTTGACAGTATTTTTCTCTTTTTTTTTGGTTATATACATCCAAAGTTCAATCGAGGTCGAATAAAAAATGTGGATTTGTATAAAAATTAAGGGGTGGAAGGGGGTAGAAGGGGTGGTTTCTCAATGAAATTCATATGGGACCACTTTGGAGGTATACCCTATCCACTAAAAAAATTTCATTTAAATCGGTTCAAAATTGGCAAAGATATCGCTGAACATACCAAAAAAAAAAAAAAAAAACAGATGAATTGAGAACCTTCCTCCTCCTGTTTTTGAAGTCGGTTAAAAATGACAATTATGTGTTGTTTTTCTGCTATGCCCACTCCTAATGCATCTTGAATATTCTGTAACTGTCTCTAGTAACTTCTTGCATGTACCTTGCACAATGAAGATTAACATGTGTTTCTCATTAGTAAAATTCTGTATTGGTTCCAAACAATAATTTGCATATGTTGCACAGTGGCCAAGTTACTGCTTCTAACCTGAGCAGATTAAACGATGACACTCTGAAACAGCTGGATACTTTAAGGCTTCACTGAAACTAAGTAATGCCTACCAAAAATGTTGGTACATTCGCACTCCTAACTAGCTAATGACCTCTCTCTGTCTCAGTATTACTTTGCTTATATGAAACACAACTAATAGCAGAGAAATTTCTCGTCTTCTCTTAAAACAGCGAATAACCTGCTTTCTCCTCTTTAACTTCTAAAAAATGCGTGGTGGGATAAATTCAACAACATACAGCCTTTCCTTAGTTTAAAAATACACTTCTATGTGAGTAACTGGTGAATAGCTATCCTCTTACTTTTGCTGTTGACAGTGCAGCTATGCGATGTGGTCCTTGCATGGAACACCGGGTGCAACATTTTATCCTCACTCTGATTTTAATATTGTGCCATGGACTCAAACCATTAACCCAGCTGTAAGAAGACTAAATAATCACCTTATTTCTCTTAATAAAGCCCTAGAACTGTCACTGCAGATATTGTCACTATACTTAGTCAGTTCACATAACAAATACAAATTTAATCTGTGACAAACCATGTCTGGCCATTATCAAACATGGGATACATACGTGCCAACTTTTACAGTTTTCCTGTAAAATTAAGGACAGTGCTTTTATTTTATGGTTATACGGATGATTTGTTATTTTAATAATTTCCAAACTAAAATTTTATCGCTTAGGTGAGATCTTTACAGGGAACAAGATTATTGCGGTTTTCATGAACAGTTGTGGTAGGTTTACGATTTCATTTAGGGTTGCCAGTGCTGTTTTATGGAAGTTAACGCATAAGATTCTTCCCTGGTATGCTACATTTTACTGTAGTCAATAATTAATCGCTCTGTTTCTCCAATATTAAATTAATACTGTTTCTAAAAAGTCAAATCAGCAGTTGTTTTAATATCTTTTTCTTTCAATTCTGAACTGTTCAGAATGCATTGTATGGTTGGTCGGTAATTTGTGTAGGCTGTGAAACTCTGCTGTAACCATGAATAACTCTAAGAAACCAAATTACCAGACATTTAGGTAAGCATATTCCATACAATTTCGATGCGTGTTAAAGAGAAGGGGAGAAATTGTGCTTCGTGCAGTTTGTGGGTGTGATATACATAGTATATAACAGAAGAAATTATTTGGCCAATGATGTGAAGTGTGATAAACACATTACGAGTTCAAACTCAAAGAAAGAGAACTACAAAATCAACAATTTTTTCGCTAAGTCTGGAAAATCGTATTGGGATGTAATTAAAGTCAAGTGTTTGATCTCTGTCTTATTCGCGGAACAATATTCCACAAACTTCAGCTAAAAGTGCAATGTCAGAAGTTGTGAAGTGTCTTCAGAATGTTCCATTTTCAGTGGCAACAGATAGAAGCAATGATACCAACGCAAAGTTGTATCCTATTGTTGTTACATTTAATGAAGATAATCAAGGAATTTTTTTAAGAACTGTGTTATGCACCTGCGTCAGAGAGGGAGTCAGCATAGGTAACATCATATTGCCACAATCCGAACATTGTGGAATACCAGTTAGAAGCTATGTGGCATTCTGTTGCAATAATGCCTTTGTAATGATGGGACAAATGAATGGGGTTTCTGCAGTTTTGAGAGAAGTTCATCCATTATATTGTCTTTATTGGTTCTGTGTGGTGCATTATTAATTTAACTGCTGAAGAAACTACTGGAAGTCTACCCCTTAAAATAGATGAGATTCTTGTCAATTTTTTTTAAAGAAGCCAAAAGAAAAGAGCATCTTAGAAAAGTTGAAAACCTGCGCAATAAAGAATGCAATAAAGTTGTCTTGAATGTGTGTCAACAATTAAATTCAAGTAAGTGGTTGAGATTTCATTTAAATATGTCATTACAAATTTCTGGATGTTTAATGTATGGTTGATTAAATTAAAATCTTAAAATTTTTGTGGTCCAACATCTCGACGGAGAAGTGATTTTAAAAGTTGCAGTTATGAGGATAGATTGATGCCATTTAATGGCCATTAGAATTCATATATTACTTTAAATGTTTATTATGCTGTGTACACAGTGTTTTTTACCCTAATGGACTGGCTACAGTGCAGAATCTTAACATGCTATTTGAAAATAGTGGGTGTTTTCTATTATGTTTCGTACATTACTGATGTAGTTTGGATGACATTACAATATTCTAGGTTCTCTCAGCATTACTATGTATAGAAATCATGAACTATCAAACTGTAAGATGCTCTGTGGCAAATTTCAACAACTATAACAACTAACTCATTCTACAGTGTGTAACTTTGTGCCAGTGTCAAATGGGATTTAAGTCAGATACCCCATCAGCCATGAGGAGTGTTGAGGTTTTTTAAATTATATAAATCCTGATGAGAACTTACAACAAGCTCCTGAATTTGTAATTCTTATTTTGTCTATTTATTATTATTACTGAAGGACAAAACTGGTTGCCATTGCTAAATTGGCGTGGTTAAAAATGAAAAAAAAAAAAATACCTGTTTTAAACTTTCAACATCATCATTTGATTTTTTCAGTTCTGATGGCCTCTCTAAGATTCCTCCTCCACTATTTGTCTCCAACTTGCTAACTTCCTTGGCTTCTGAGTCTCTGCAATCCATTTTGTCTATGGTCTTCAGATAGATCTCCCCTTCTCCTTCTTCATTGGGCTCACTTTGACATTCTTCCCTCATTCATTATCATCATGTGATCCAACCATTGCAGCCTTATCTTCTAAAGTTTGTCTTCAGTGTTCATTTTTTTATTTCTTGTCCTATTGTAGTTTTCTTTCTCTCAGGAATCTTATCTCTGTTGTATGTTTCAGTCCCTCTCTGTCTTTGTTGATGTATGGATGGTATATATCATTATTGCAATTCCATATAGCAAGATTTTGGCTCTTTTAAGCCTCCAGCATATATTCTTAATCAGATGATAGAATGGTTTACTCTTTGTTCTATTTAATCTCCCATGTTTCCTTTGGTGTTTACTTTATTTTGTAGACAACAGAACCTCTACATCCATCCAATTTCTTTCCAAGGATTGTCACCTACTTTGATGAACCATGTTCCTTGATAATTTTAGCTTTTTCAATCTCATGCCTATGCCTTGTTCTTCCATTGTTTATTTTTCCAGATTCTCTTCAGTATCTTCCCAGATCACTACAACACTGCTTATGCCAGCACTTTTAACTCTGCGGGCTTCGTTATCTCTAACTTCAGCAATAATTTCATCCATCATGTTATAAAACAAAACACAAGATGAAATGTCTATTTGCACCAAAGTTTCACATTTCTCGTTGATCTTACTTAAAGTTGCTTCATGATTTCTGCATTTTTTTCCTTTTTTAAGTTGTATCGAAGCCCACTTTATTGTTTATGAAAGCTCAAATAACCTTTCTTTTCTACCCTATCTTTAACTAACCATTCAAAAGGTGCTCCATTCCCTGTACATGAATCAAATCCAAAAACATTTTATTTGATAAATGTTGTAACAAGTTGTGGAAAAAGGATTTTTTTCTTTCTTTTTAAGAAAATTCCAGCTGGAATCTGAATTTGCCGTTCATCAATAATTCATTGCCTATCTGTTTCCATTCCCATATATATCTTATTGCAGTGGTTTTTGTATAGTTTGTATCCAGGTTCTAGCATCCTCATTCAAAACCAACCAATCACTTTTTTTACTCTCTCTCAATAAAAATACCATGTGTGGTGAGTGAGCGGTTAACGCTCTGGCCTTGCACTCGAGAGGACGCAGGTTCGAAACCCCGTCTGGGCATCCAGATTTGGGTTTTCCATGGTTTCCCCAGATCACTCCAGGCAAATGCTGGGATTCTTCCTTCAAAAGGCCACAGCTGAATTCTTTCCCATTTCTTGTCCCCAGTGCTATCCCACCCCTAATGACCTCGACGTCAACAAGCCATAAGTAAAATAAAAATATTTAAGGCATATTCCAAAACTAAGGTCTGGTGAACAATATGTCACTGATGATAGCCTTGAATGATGTTTCACGTCTGCATCGCTGTCTACCAGCTCCTGGGGAATATACAGTAGTGTTGATGTGTCACAATAGGCACATGCCTGTCGATGAGAGCAGATCGAAATGGCTGCGACAATCGTAGCTCCCACCAGTTGTGAAGTGTGCAATGTGATTAGATTTTTGCTGGTAAAAGGATCGTCAGCTGCAGACATTCATCGCGAGTTGTGTCTAGTATATGGACCGGACATAATGAGTGAAAAACAATTTCGACACTGGTGTCAAGAATTTCGAAATGGCCGCACAAATGTGCATGTTGAACAGCAGAGTGGCAGGCCCAGTATTCGTACCGACGACATCGTTGATCAAGTTAACCAAAAACTTCGAAGTGATTGGCGTTTGACAATTAGTGGTCGGGCTATGGAATTCCCAGATGTTGCTCGAACCTCACTTTACAGGACTGCAGAGCTTGGATATTGGAAGTTTTATGTGAGGTGGGTGCCAAAACTGCTCACTGGTCAGCACAAAGAGCAACGAATGCATAGTGCACGGCAGTTTTTGGAGCGCTATAGACAAGATGGAGACTGTTTGTTTTCCCACATTGTTATGGAAATCGAGACGTGGGTAGCATACACCAACGCAGAATCAAAACAACAGTCCATGCAGTGGTGTCATTCCGGTTCACCCAAACCAAAAAAGTGTAAGCAATCACTGTACATATATCGCAAAATGGCTTCCGTGTTTTACGACGAAAATGGCGTGCTAGTGATTGAATTGATGGACCATGGGACAACCATTACAGCTGACATGTACTGTGCAACTCTCACCAAACTGAGACGTGCAATCCAAAAGCGACGTCATGGGAAACTGTCATCTGGCATCATCCTCCTGCAAGACAATGCACGCCCACATGTCGCTGCCAAAACCAGAGAAGGTTCAAGAGTTTTGTTGGTAACTCCTTGACCATCCTCCATGCACTCCCGATCTTGCACTAAGTGACTATTTCCTCTTCCTGGATATGAACCGGTGGCTTGAACAACAAATTCAAACCAATGATGAACTCAAGACGAGTGTTACCAACTGGTTCGGGTCCCAGGCGGCAGACTTTTATGCCGAGGGGTTAAAGAAGCTGGTGCAGCATTACAGAAAGTGTATAGATGTGAATGGCGATTATGTGGAAAAGTGAATTAGATATTTAGTCATATATTACTGTTAATAAAAACCTTGTCTCATGAGCAATGTTTATATTATGACCAAACGGATCTTAGTTTTAGAATACATCTCGTATTTATATATCTTTCTTCTCCTTACTCACAGCAACCAACTCAGTGTAGGCCAGGAGTCCCCAAAGTGGTTGATATGTTCCCAAATTGTTTTTCTACTCCATTTGATGTAATAATAGATAATGAAGGAAATGAACCTGGGTTAGAAGATAAGTTGATTGAAGCATATGTAGATCTCGAAGCTTTGTTTAAAAATAAAAACCTCGGTGAATTTTGGTGCAATAACAATATTATTACTAAATATGCCAAGCTTGCAGTGGAAGCTGAACCTCTCTTACTTGTATTTTCAACCAAGTATCAATAATCTTGAAGTTGCTCTTCAGACACATCCATACCACTAATATCAACTATTTTCATGAAAAGGTATGTCATCATATTTTTAAGGTATTCAACAGTAGTCGCAAAAATGATAGTAAGAACTTTTTTCATGCAATGTAATTTATTTTAAATTTTCAAAAATAATTGTCTATTTTACGTTTTATGACTCGTACGGTTTAAAAACTATAGCCAAATTTCCATCTATCCATAATTTTTTTATTATTTTTTAAGATTATAATAACAGTGGAAAATATTTCCTTTTTTGTTAATGTTACTGGGTATGTTTTATAAGATATTGGAACTATAAATTCTTAAGTTGGATTGTTTTTCTGGTTTCCTTATTGTTTAGCATCCAAAATACCAAAAATGATTTAATGTTTTTATTAAATACTTAATCTGGGGGTCTATAAGAAGACAAATATTCTGTGAAGGGGTCGACAGCATAAAAAGTTTGGGGACCCCTGGTATAGACGCTTATAATAGACTTAAGGATTAGCAGCCATTGGAAGCAGAAACTTTGAAAAATATATGTCTTAAGTTTTCAATATTGTATGATTTTGTTTGGATTTGAACTTCAAAATACTTATTCAAATGTGCAAATTATGGAGTTAAATTAGCCTAATAAACGTAAATAATTTCTTTAGATAGTGTTTGAAAATTATTGTGCTGTTAATAGAAGCAGACAAAGAAAGATAATTGCAAGAAGGCACACTTAAGTCTTTCAAATAGAGCTTTGCAACATCTGATGGTTGAGTTTAGTTTAAATGAAGAACAGTATAAGTAATTAAATTAATGCTTGCTCATTGTCCAACACAAATTCAGCTTCAGTTTGATTTCACAGCAAGAAGAGCAACAAGTGGATGAAACATATGAACAGTTTGAGGAACGAGTGCTTAATAAGCGTGCTGGTCACATGTACCATATTGTGAAGAGTAAATTACAACGTTGTGACAGACTTTGTCTTCAAGACATGGTGCACCGGAATAATAGAAAACAGGTGTGTAATACTTCACTTTTTTTCTTTATATTTATTTATTCATATAATTAGACTGTAACTGTGAAAAAAAGTGTACATTTAAAATATTTTTAAAAAAATAAGTTTCGGCCATTGTTAACGACTTATTGAAGACAAATCAACTGTTATTAAAATTTGTGCCCCTCTGTCTCTCTGTTTGGATGAATGGGATTGACGCAAAAACCAATGATCAAATTGATAAAAAAAATTTACCAAGCATGGTGGATGAGCAGAAATGTTTTGGACTGTAATCAGTAGGATGCGGGTAAAAGCCTCTTATGGCCATCCAGAGTTCATTTTGCCACCATTTTCCAAAATCACTCCAGGTGAATGATGAGACGGTTTTGTTCAGAAGGCCAAATTGTTTCCTGTTGCTTTACTTTCACATGGTTTCCTACCTCTGCATCCACATTCACATCTGCAGTTTTTCATGTGGACTTTTTTTTTTTCGATCCTGCAGTAAAAGTAACGGTGAACTGAACAGTTTTGTTATCCAACCTATGAATTTATAAGTTTAAAATTGCATACAAAGTAAAGCGGCCTATTCAGATCCCAACTTACAGGACATCCATGTAGAACTACCGTAGGATGCGCTTACTATTTCACATTACTGGAAGGCGTCCAACAAGATGTTGCAAGCACTCGTACTTTCTTGTGGCACACCATTGTCCTTATCACACTCTTATAGGATGTTACCTCCAGTCATGAACCAACGTCATGGCTTGCTGGATGACAGGAAGATTGAAGAACTCAGAAATGTTAATAGACGTATTAAACACGGACAAACTTGACTTGTATTTGACCCTAATATGGTCGGTAAAATATGTAAAAAGAAAATAAACCATGATAAATAAACTTTGATCAAGCAGCAACATTAACGAAAGTTTTAATAAAATTCAAATTTAGCAGAGGCCAAAATGAGATTTGGAATTCGTGGTTACCAATAGCAGATAAATTTAAGTTTCTTAAATGTTACTTTCATTAGCGACATGTTATTGAAAAGTAGTCGTAGTTCGACATTTTCAGCCGAAATATTTTTCCAAATTTTTTTAATAATAAAATGCACGAAAATGAAACTTAATGCCTGTATTATGTCAATTAATTACATAACAGTTGTGTATGTATTAAACTGTGTAAATAATTTCTAATATCTCTGCTCGCCGCTATTTGCTGCAAAAATATCATTGTTTCACATCGCTTATACGTAGTTATATCCTTGATGATTTAAATATACATAAAAAGGTAAACTTAAATCTCATTTATTAGCTAACACGTTTATCAGAAACTAAGGGTATCATCTATGATGATAGTAGGAATTTATTCTGTAAAAGCTTGTAAGGAAAAATGAATAAGAATCATTTTTAATGATATCTTTCGTGTTATGAGTATCTTACTCTGGTTAGATTATCAGAGTATTTGGTTGGGATTTTATTTTATTTAAAGAAATACATTTCACCTTAAATGACAGACACTATAATTTCGAAAATGGAAAACGGTTATTTATTTGATTCATACGAGGCGTATTTTTTAAGTAAGTACCGTTTTGTCACACCGTGGCTGCAGTGCTACGGTCGGCGTTCCGTGCATGCGCACTGGGTACCTGCATCTCTTGCCTACGAACTGACGCCATTACAGTCTAATTCTTCCTTGTTTACGTTGTTCATCGAGTGTTTAAGATGCCTCCAATAATCGCGAGTCCCGTGACTGTGAAGTACGGGCTGTTATAAGATTTCTTTGTGCTAAAGGCTTAAAACCGATCGATATTCATCGTGAGATCTGTGCAGTTTACAGACAAACCATTATGAGTGGTGGAATGGTGAGAAAGTGGGTGAGAGCATTTAAAGATGGCCGCACAAATGTGCATGATGAACAACGGAGTGGGCGTCCTTCAGTCGTTAATGAAAGTTTGGTGCAGAAAGTGGACAATAAGGTGAGAGAAAACAGACACTTTACGATTTCCTCCTTGTGTGATGACTTTCCTAATGTTTCTCGTAGTGTTTTGTATGTCATTGTGACCGAGCACTTGAATTACCGAAAATTGTGCTCATGTTAGGTACCGAAAATGTTAACGGATGTGCACAAAACCAAACGTTTAGGCAGTGCATTGACTTTCCTTGAGCGGTACCACAACGATGGTGATGATTTCTTAAACCAAATTGTTACGGGCGATGAGACATGGGTGGCCTACGTCACACCTGAATCAAAGCAAGTCCATGGAATGGCGGCATTCAGATTCACCCAAAAAAGTGAACGATTTCTGCCCGGAAAATCATGTGCACAGTTTTTTGGGACAGAAAAGGAGTATTGCTTGTGGAATTTCTGCCTCGTAATGAGACAATCAATGCAGCAGCTTATTGTGAGACATCGAACAATCTGCGCCGTTTCAATCCAGAACAAAAGACGTGGCAAGTTGAGCAAGGGCATCGTTTTGCTGCATGACAATGCCCGTCCCCATGTGACTAATCAGACCAAAGATCTCATCACATCTTTTCGATGGGAAACTCTAGATCATCCTCCGTACAGCCCTGATCTGGCGCCCAGTGACTACCAGCTATTGCTGCACATGAAGAAACACCTGGGCGGTCAGCGTCTTGAAGATGATAACGAAGTCGAAACAGTTGTGATGCAGTGGTTAACAAGTCAGGTGGCAGACTTCTATGAGGAGGGTTTTCAAAAACTGGTACTACGTTATGACAAGTGCCTCAATATTGAAGAGAATTATGTAGAAAAGTAGAGTAAGGTACAGGCTTTCATGTAAAAATAAAATTAATGATATATATTTGCACGTCTTTTTTTAATTTCAAAACGGTACTTATAAAACATGCCTCGTACATTTTGCAATTACGTACGTTTCTCTGATTTTTAATAAACTTCATTGTTTCTTATCGTATGCCAATAAAATTGTTAGGTTATGTTTTAACCTAGTTCTTGTAAATGATACAGATAAAATAGCGTAAACATTGAATACCCTTCTCCTTACATGAATTTCAACATCTAGTTGTCGTAGATAAAGAACATGAAGGGAGGATTGCAATTTTATGTTGGCTGTTGATTCGCGTGTGACGGCTGGTATGTGACCGTTCTCCAGCCAGTAGCTGTAGACGACGTGCGCAGTATTCAGATCACGGCATTTTATATAAGAGGATGACATGGAATCGCAACCACCGAACTTCTCGATGTAGGTCATATGTTAAAGTTGAAATTTGTAGAGGGCATTTGTAGTTGGATGCAGGAAAGGGAGAGGATGGGTGTGTATGAAATTGCCACCAGATTGTGCGATCGATTGCAATTAAAATTAAATGTAAAAAATTCCTGCTTCTACGGGGATTTGAACCTAGGACAGTCGATACAAACTTTACGAATTTGGCGCTATAACCATATACCAATCTAATTCGAAGCGCGTGTGTGCTGAGTGCTATCCACATCGGATAAAAATGTGAGTCTGTACGGTCATCGTCGGCATAAATTCAGAATGGGTAAACGAGGAAAGGGGTTAAGACTTGTAAACCAAACGCAGACAGTATTTTCCTATTTGTTTAAAGTATACATGTGCAGATTTTCATCAAAATAGGATGAAAACTGTGTGTTTGATAGAAGAGCATTGTCAAAAATTTAGGGGGAAGGGGTAGGGTTCTTGAAAAACAGATGTGGACAGTATTTTTCTGTTTATTTTAAAGTTTACGTGTGCAAATTTCTTTCGATATCGGATAAAAACTGTGAGTTTGTGTATTGAAAATATGAAAACAATTGAGGGGTGAGAGGGTGGGTTTTTCTGGAGTATTTTTGGTAGGAAACCTCCACAGGCAGGCACAGAACAACTCACCAAAGTTTCATTGTAATCGCATGAATGGTATAGGAACGCATAGAAGATGAACAAACAAACATTCATTTTTATATATTAGATTAAATAGTTTGCAATAGCAGCTGTAACTGTTATAATTGTAAGCCAAATGTAATATTATAGAATTAATTATACAATAAGTCAAAGTGTAATGTAACTATATGCCAAATTTCTTGCATTCAAATGTTTCGTGCAAATTTCCTGACCCAATGTAATCAACAATTTAAAAATTAATATGTAGGGCCTAATTTAATCACTAAGATATTACGCTGTATAATGAAGGGTAAATAATAAAAAAGTTCCTATCAATACCACCTGCTCCTCCCACTACCACTATTCTAGCATCCTTAGTGAAATCTTTACAAAGTGAACCTCTATCCTCTATTACCAAACCTGATGTTGCACTGGGTTTGAAATAACTTGTTATCTGATAGCCAGTGCCTAATTGATCGTGCAGAAGAGGGCCTACACCTCTCCCAAGCATTAGCACCTTTTTTTTATTTTATTTTTTCCTTCCACGACTCTATTCCTAAAAGCCTGCTACATCCTGCCTACTCCTACATTCTTCACTCCTGGTATTCTTGATTGGAATGCACCTTCTACCACCAACAACTTTGTGATTTGCGGAGTGTAAATATAGATGAAGATAATTGAGGCATGGAAGACTTGAGGGAAAAGGCTGATTTGTGTACTTTAAAATGGAGGGAGATGTGAGGAATGTTGAGGAGTTGGGCTATGGACGGTTTCAAGGGAAAAAACAAGGCTGTGTCAACATACACCACACCTTCACCAACCCCGTAACTTACACCCCACCAGTTGAATCTCCCATGTATTATACCAGTTGTCCTGCAGCCACTGTCAAAATTTGATTTTCAATATACTAGTCACAAGAATGAATGTCCACCGACAGACGATATTAACCTGGAATCCAAAACATCCAGTAGCCATCTAGAGTTCTCCGAAACAGCAGCAGCTTCTCTGAACCTAGAAAGTGGGAGCTTGCTTGCTAGTACAAACAGGGTTCCAGGCAACCACCTGGTCTCAATTTAAGATAATACCCAGTCATTGCATTAGCTTTCCTTTGTTTCCATTGTATATGAACCAAACAATAAATTTGCTTGACATTTTGTTTAGGAATTGTTGTTCTAGACATCTCAGAATAGGTTTTGATAGTGCCATGCAGGTACCCGCGGTAGTGCTGGTAAAACATTTGGATAGGATAATAACCACCGCTTACTAAAGTAGAAGATTGCTGCGCTGTGGACCATGGAAAAACACAGACACAGAGCAATGAAATTTTCAGGCTCATAATCCTTCAACAATAGAATAAGCTAGCTGCCTTATGGAAGCTGGCAGCTCACTGAACGTACAGGATACAGGCCAGTGGCTCTTGGTGGGGGAAAATCAACATGGTGGGAAGTGTGGAGGGGAAATGAAAGGCGTAAACTTGAAAATTATAAACCAAATTGCGGAAACCAGTCATGGAAACATGGCAGAGATCAGCAGAAATACTCACTTCACATTATTTCACAAAGTACCCTCACCCTGTTCTCCAATTACAAGCTAGTCATGTGTATGATTGTCTTCCTTGCCAAATGACTTGTCCCTGCATGAGTAGGGTTTTAAACTGAAATATGAGTGGTTAAGGCGTCTGACTGAAGATCGAAAAGTCCCCTGTTGAATCCGTCTTAGCGGGCCATTAATCCAACCTTCACCTCTGGCACAGTTTGCTGTGTATTGTGAAGAATGCTTCCGTGGTTCAGATTCCATGTTAGACTAGGTTCCCTGTACCCGGTGGAATTGCCGAGTTAGGTTAAGGCGGCTACGACAGGGGCGGAATGCGCAGCCAATAGAAACCCTGTTACCAGATCATTACGACCACACATTATTATTAAACTGAAATATTGTAAGATGTTATTTTATTTACGAATTTGTTTCAGCTCTTCTACCCCATCTATGGTCAGTGTTGGTTATACTTTCCCAGTATGTATTCTATGGGCCCAAAACACACCTGTAGACAGAAAGCCAAAAGATCATACCAACTGGGGGGAATGAGATTTTGTTTTGTTCTGCATCAGGTGGTATCATTTGATAGACATTCAAAATTGCAGTCAGTTTTGTCCTTGGTAATTTTTATATAGTTCTCTACTTTGTGGGATAAAAGCTCCCAATGTCCCAACAAAGGAGGAGTACAGATAAGAGCTGATTTTTCCCCATCTGCATATGAATCTGGTTATATGTTGATTGGTTTGTAGAGACCTCAATACATAACTGAATAGTTATGCATGTAACACCAAATAAACAAATTATGACTTACAAAGCATGTAAAGTTAACTATTGCAATAAAACTATTTTGCCGTTTCTCCCAAATAATATACCAGATCTTATTAATAACGTGCCAAACAATGAATTTATCCACATGCAATACAATTTGAAAACTCAAATCTATTTAATATGATTTTTCAACACCTTAATTCTGGTGTGTTAAACAGTGTTAATTGTTACCTTAGTTATTGAGTCGTCATTACGTTTGGTTTCCCAGTCTTCACTTGACCATCGTAAACGTCTGTATGCCTCTTCTAGTGTCTTATTGTAACTTGAACTTGGCTTAGTTTTGTCCATTTGAGTGTCACAATTATCATCAGAAAATTGACCCGATGAGTCAAAATCGAGGCTCATTTTGTCACAACATTTTCAGTATTAGTTGTTAATAGACAATACCAATGCAACTGTTTTTCCTTTGATTATTGTTGTATGTGTTTCATTTATCTTCTGCTCTGTCCAAAACTTTTAATGGATACTTATTCTCAATATCACTTCTGTAACAGCTATGCTGCGTTCATGTAAGACATGATTCGAATTCCATGTTAAACTGCAGGAAACCACAACACAGACACAATTTGTGGCAATTTGAAATTTGACTACAGTTTGTAAGGCCATATAAATTTTTGTTATTTATTTGAATAAGGTACACCAAGTCATATTAACTAGTTATTAAATTTGTCTTACTAAAGATAAACAAAAAAGGTAGTTGCTGCACAACCCTGCATGTTATACACTCATTTCACAAATACTTTATTTTCCTCTGCTTTCGTGAGTGGAATTTTTTGTTTATCCTGACCGTGCTGTTTTTACTATCCTACATTATAACAAAGGGAGATGGATAAAATAATTTCTTCTTAAAACTGTTAAGGGTTGTGAAAGTTTAATAATATTATAAATGAGAAAGTTTGGCTGGATGGATATTTGAACTGTATGCCTCAATTGTGCCTGCTCAACAGACTTAAATGAAATTTGGCATGGAATTAGTATATTGTCTGGTTAATGAAATAGTATCATTTTTATCCAACGCAAATTAATAGTTCCTTTGGAAATTGTTATTATCAATTTACCAACACTGAAAAGTTTCCTACTTCGTAGACGGTACTGCTAAGTTTGTTCTTTGCTTTTTACATATATTGTATATATTTCCATAGATCAAAGCAAGAACATTCTGATATATGTGTGTGTGAGTTCTGTTTAAAAGCGCTAAAACTGACGAACTTGATAAGTAATAGTTCTGGAGCAGGAAATATAAATCTGTACCTAACCTTAAGTTTCAGTCATATTGTCATTAAGTTCACAAGGAGATGCCTTCAGTTGCTGAAATGAAATAGTATAACATCTCGGGTATCATACTCTAATTCTTTTTGTAATATATGTCATAATATATGCAAAAATTCAATGTTTGAAGGAAGAAAACTTTGTAAACTGCCAAGAGTATACCAGTGCAAAAGTCGATTCACTAAAAGTACCAAAAAGTGAAAAATGGGGCGTGAAAAGACGTATTTTTATGTTCCTGACAAATATATCACAAGTTCGGTTCCACAATGCTTACTTTTTCTTTCTCTCTCTCTCTCTCCTTCTATGATACACTCTCTCTAAAAATTATTTTTACGAAACTACACCTAAATTCAAAGGCTGGGGTGATTTTGACTAAACATATAATAATTTTTTCTCATGAGTTGACTGAAAATATTGTATTAGTAAATCAACTGTTACATACTCCCTATTGGGTAAGGTGCCTGATAATTAACATTTAGTTACATACCGGACAAATAGCTTCGATGATTTCGCAGAGTATGCAGCTTTGCCCGAAGTAAATTGTTGGAAGTAATAAATGTTTTATTCAGACCGTAGAATGGCAGACACACAGAATTGTAATTTGCCTGCAGATTGTTTTACGTCACTTCAGCATATCTTAACCGTAATAAATTTAATATGTATATATAGCCCCATAACACCAACTGTTGACAGATTGCATTACTAAAACTATGTTTAAGTAGAAATTTGTTGTTGTTTTTAATAGTACTACAGTTAAATAATTTTATTTATTTATTTATAGTTTTGCGGTTGATTACAACACTGTAAGTTTAGTCCTTCTACAGTTGTTTAACATTTTTTTAACAAACTGTTTTGGTAAATCAACACCTGCCTAACAAAGTGTAGTTGCAGTATACCTAAAAAGCAAAGAGTAAATGTGGCAGTACGATCTCAAAGTAGGAAATTCTTTGGTGATTTATATTTAGTGGTGTATAGGGGATTTTGAGTGAAGAAGTAGGCTGCTAAGCCAAAACATGACTGCAATGATGTCAGAAAACATTTATTGCTGCAAAGACAGCAGCTTGCGTAACCATATCTCTCAACATGCATTACACCTACTTCTCGACTTTGTGTACACTTTTCCTGGAAGAGTAAAAGCCAATGAAGCAGTCAACCATATTCTCAATCCCAAAGGAGAAATTTTTCTATTGTCCATTATTTGAACAATAACCAAAACTATTTTACTATGTGGGCTTTTAATAAAATAAGGGTCCCAATGATTTTTCACAATGAAAAACCTGTTCATTTGCTTTGAATTATACATTTTTGGAAAGTTGAGACTTTTTGCTATTTTTCGACATAATTGCCGTTGAAATCGGTGCATTTTTGCATGCAGTGTGCCATCTTCTTTATGCCGGAGTCGTAGAAATCTCCCGCCGCATCGAGAAGGTCTCTTCTTTCAGCTCTTCTCCTGTTCTGAATTGAGTCCCACTCAGCTGTTTCATAAATTCAGGGAAGAGATCGTAATCACTTGGGTCTCTGTCCGGGCTGTAGGGCAGGTGTGTGACAATATCCCAGTCAAATTGGTTCAGAAGATCATACGTTACAAGGGCGGTGTGCAGTTGAGCGTTGTCGTGATGGAAACGCACTCCCCTCGTGAGCATGCCTCTACTCTTGTTTTGAATTGCGCAGCACAGGTTCTTCAACATCGCACAGTAACAGTCAGCATGAATTTACACAGCAATAACCCATTCCTATTCCAAAACACGCTCACCATCATTTTTCCAGCAGACAGTGTTTGCTTGAACTTCAGCGGCTTCGACAACTCTGTATATTTCCACTGACGGGATTGTTCCTTTGTTTCCAGCATCATGTAGTGGACCCAGGTCTCCTCACCAGTAACAATTGAATCCAAGAATTCTTCGCCATCTGTTTCATAGGCTTGAAGAAATTCGCAGGCCGCTTCATCATGTTGCCATTTATGGTCTTCCTTAAACATTCTTAGCACCCATCTTCCACAAACCTTGGCATACCCTAAATGGTCTGTCAAAATTTTGTCAATGGTAGTCTTACTGACATTGGGTATCATTTCGTAGAGTTCCCGAACCATAACCCTTTGATCTTTCAGCATTTCTTCTTGCACTTTCACAATAGTTTCATCCAAACCGATGGCACCATTCGGAGTGCTGTTCATCATGAACATAATGTATGTCCATCTTTGAATTCTCTTCACCATTTGCACATGTGTAGTATGCTCATACACTTTTCTCCATAGGCTTCACACAATTAGTAATGAATGTTTCCCGGTGCAGTGTTTTTTTGCACAAAAAAACCAAAAAAATACAACAACAACAAATTGCAGAGTGTGATTTGCACCTGGCGGGCGAAGCAAGTGGGAGCTCCATCTCTAGCTGCTGCTTAGCCAAGACTGAGCATTGCAGACAGTTCACCGGGGTCGTGATTGAGAGAGAGGGAACCAAGCTATGCACCAGTTTTGCCAGATTGCGACTGTAGTGTCTTGGGAACCTTATTTTACAGACAACCCTCATATAACACACTTTCAAGCATATGAAGTCGTGGGTAACTGTTAGTGGTGTACTAATTTTAAAATTCAGTTGACAATAATTTTAAAAAGTAAGCAATTACTTTTTTTTTTTAGAAAAAGTGTTTAAATTAATTCGTTTCATTGATGGTTGTCAGAATTCATAATTTAGCTAGATTTGTTGTGAACATGTGAATTCTTAGTTTCTAGCTTCTATTCATGTAGCAGTAAAATTATCGCTGGCCTGAAAGGTTTAAATGTTCTGCATTCTCTCTCTCTCTCTATCTTTTTAAGTTCAAGTTTACATTTAATATTTATCTCCTACTTAAATAAATGCATTTATACCCATTTTTCTAGAATACAAAGTTGAGTATAAAAACTTATCAAACTCTAGGGTTAATATCTAACCAGTCTATATTGAACCCAAGGTAGTGCAGTGAAAATTCGGATATTTACTAAAAATATTATACTTTTCTCATATTGTTAAATATTTTTACTGTGAGATTTTTTAACATTGTGTAAATTTCTGCTAATCTATCTGAAGAGAAAGTAATGGCCAATTTCTTGTTTACAGGTTGCTCAGAAGTTTTACACACTTCTAGTGCTTAAGAAACACTGTGTTCTCGAACTAACGCAGGAGTCATCATATGATAATATAGTGATAACAAAAGGTCCTAAATTCGAGAATCCGTCATTATGAATGTCTAGTGAGTGCTAGAGATGTGGAGGTGCTGCAGTGATTAAATATGTTCCCCTTTCTGTGTTATGTACATACTGCTAACAGAGGACACACCATCTTTAAAGAAAGCATTTAAAGGATACTACATTTAATTTTAATTTTTTACTCAAAATTTGCCTGTTAACTGTTTAGTTAATCATGTAAATATGTGTATGTATAAAGAGATCACTATAACACATAGAACTGTGAATTGCAGTAACTCATTTGACCATATGTAGTTTTACACTTGACTGAAATGAGTGGTATACTATAACTTTAAAAATTAAGAATAACTTGAGGCTGTGCAGTACCACAAGGTAATGAGTTTTTTAAAATTTTATCACATTACAAAGTTTACTGCGGTAAGTTGAAAAGAAATCATTTTATCATAAAATTAGTGTTTCTATTTGATGACTGTATATTTCAGAAATTAATTTTGTACATACTGTTAGTAATTTATTCACCTCAGTTGGTATTGGTAAGCGAAATGAAATAATTTATTACCTAATAGATTGGCTTGTTAGAATTGTTGCTTTTAAAGAAAAATCACAATCTTATATATAAAAAAATACCATTGTTCTTGTTAAATATTTGGTACGTTTAATGTACAGTAATTACAGGTTTCACAATAATATTTTGCTTAAGAGATATCCAGTTGATAAATGTTGAGTTCTTACATCAGTTGCCAGGATTGAATATTGATGTTTAAATAGTACCCATTGCACTGTGCACTTTCAGAAAATTGTTTTTTCATATGCAGATTATTGTATCCCATATTATATTGAAATACTTTTTTACCAATAAATTTTGAAGAAATGTCTTTTTATGGTAACGGAAATTATGTTTTTATTTTAAGATAAAGTTTTAAGATGTCCAGATTACTGACATATGTTTGTGCACATCTATAAGAACATCCATTTCAGGTGTAATTTTCATTAAACAGTGTGCTCATCATTTAATGTACCCCCATTTATACTTTTTTCTATAATAACATTAAATTCTATGAGTTGATAATACATTATCACTTCTATCTTGCTTTTATTTCAATTGCATATAATGGCACAAGCAATGGTAGACAGTTCATACAAATGAACAAGAGAAGTGTGTGTATAAGGATAATCCAAAGACATTTGTTTCAAGTTTTGTTCATTGAAGTCAGTTAATATTGCCTCTTGTTACTTGAAAATTATAGGCAGGTTTGAATAGGTGTAATAACATCTTGCTCAATTCGAACTAAATTTGAGAGTTTTTTTTTTTTTTTTTTTTTTTTTTTTAATATCAAATGCAACAAGTGCCTATCATCTACAGTGCAACTTTCAGTATCAAAATGATTCTGCCTATAATTTTCAATTTTGAATGTAACAGTTTAAATTTTTCTATTTTACAAGGGTATTGACATATTTTGACAAGACTTATTGTTTTTACTGATGTATGTAATATATTGTATGATTTTAATGTTTTTCGTGCTCCCCATACAGATTTGCATGTATAATATTTTGGATTAAAATACAAAATTAACGGTGTTATGTATTAATAAGCTTTAGCCTTTTATCCATCCCCTTAGAATTGTCTTCTCATTTACTCCAAATCATTCCACCTAGCCCAATTCATTCCACTGGCATTTCTGCATGTTTGTCGAATGTGACAGGGAAGTTCTCCAGCTGCTTCCAGCACGGCATTGGTGAAGGTGAAACGTATAGCTCCTAAGCAAGCTCTGAAGTAGTGAGCCTGTAGCTTGTCTAGTTTTTTTGAGAGCGTGTTTCCTAACATTCTGGTAAAACATACAGCTATAGTCTGTTAGCGGTCTAATTTGTGATCGGCATAGGAGAAGAAGATTTTGAGGGTGAGAGCTCCACCATGTGCCAAACACCGTTCTTATTATGTTTAGGCAAGAGAGATGAAAATTTTTGTGAGCACAGAATACTTTTTGTAAATACAACTGTTACCGGTGGATATCACATTATTTAATTTAATTGCAATGGAGCACACGCTCCGGTGGAAATTTCCCTACACACCCATCTTCCCCCTTTCCTGCACCTACATTTACCATCTACAAATATTAACTTTAAATTCTTTCAACTTTTTTTGGTAAATTATTCATCATTTCCCTTGGTAGCTTATTCCACACTTACCTAAAAAACAGAATCTTCCCACACCCTTGTGCCTCAATTCGTTTGCTAGCTTTTCATGGTCATATTTTCCCTTCCATGCACTACTTCTCATACCCACACCAATATCTTTCCATGCCTCATCGCCAGTATACGCTTTGTACACTCCCATGACCCTCTTCACCCTCCTCCTGTCTTGCAATGAATCCCATTCCAGCTCTTTTATCATATCTGTAAACTGATTGCATTCTGCGAATAATTTCCAGAAATAAATCTAGCAGCCCTTTTTTGCACCCTCTCCAACTCCTATATTTGATACTCAATGTGAGTCCCATACTACACTACCATATTCGAGCAATGGTCTCACCAAAGTTTTGTAACCCAATTCCTTTACTTCTCTCGTACATCTCCTCATCACACTCTCCAACAAGTCCAGAATTTTGAAAACTTTTCCTACCACCTGTCCAATGCGTCCTGCCAAAAATTGATAACAAATGAAATGCCAAGATATTTACATTTTAAGTCTTCAGCAAACAATTCTTTCCCCACCTTATAATCATAATAAATCTTTTGTATTTTATTTGTGTATCTAATAAGCTGACTCTTCTTTGCATTTATCTTCATCCCATGTTTACGAACCCAACTAGATATCATGTCCAGATCACCCTGCGACCTTTTACAGTCCTCTACCATTTTGATCCTTTTATATAGCATTATATCATCTGCAAGTAATCTAATTTCAGATAGTAAACAATCAACACAATTATTCATTAGAATAATGAATAACAATGCTCGCAATATAATACCCTGTGGCACTTTCATTTTCACTTCCACCTCTTTTGATACTGCATTTCCTACCCTAACCTTCTGTTTTCTACCTTTTAAAAACTCTTTTACCCAGCAATTCACTTTCTCATCCACTCCACTAGTTTTTAATTTATTTACTACCATTTTATGGCTCACTCTGTTCAAAAGTATTTGAAATATCTAGTGCTACACTACCAAATTAGCCTCCCTTGTCGCAATACCAGATTGAGAGATTGATAAGCAACTATATCAGAAATATATGTGAGGAGCGCAAGCTGTTTTCAAGTTGGCAACATGGCTTTAGGCAAGAATATTCAGGCGAATCTCAGTTCATCAGATATATGCAAGATATTTCGGATGAAATAGACAAGGGACACCAAATTGATAGTGTTGCACTAGTCCTTATTCAGAGCAGGCCATAAAAGGGTGGCAAATAAGGCAAAGCTATTGGAGTGGATGATAAAGTGATTTGCTGGGTAGAAAAACTTTTAAAAGGTAGAAAGTAAAAAGTAATGGTGCGAAATGCATTATCAAACGAAGTGGGAGTGGCACATATTAGTGTATTAAGACCATTCCTATTAATCATTCTAATGAGTGACTGTCTTAATGGTTTACTATCAGAAGTTAGGTTGTTTCCAGGTGATGTAATGCAATATAATAGGTTCAAAACGATAAAGGACTGAGAACACCTGTAGGATGATTAGGATCTAGCTGTGTCTGTATACTTGGAATGAAGATAAATTCAAAGAAGATTTAGCTTATAAGAAATTATGATTACAAGGTGGGGAAAGAGTTACTTGTTGAAGGCTTAAAATATAAATATCTTGGTAAAATATTCTATAACAAGCTCAAATGAACAGGACACATTGGACAGGTAGTAGGAAAAGATTTCAAAATCCTTCACATGATGGAGAGAGTGATGAGGGGATATACTAGAGAAGTAAAGGAATTTGGTTATAAAACTTTGGTCAGACCATTGCTTGAATATGGTGGTGTAGTATGGGACCCACATTCTGTGTATCAAATACAGGAGTTGGAGGGGGTGCAAAGGGCTACTAGATTTGTGTCTGGAAATTATAGCAGAACACAAGCAGTAACTGTTATAATAAAAGAGCTGGAACTGGATTCATTTGAAGACAGGAGGAAGGTGAAGAGAGTCGTGGGAGTGTTCAATAGGGTGTCCCGTCCATGTATGAGAAAAAAATGTTCAAGCTACATTATCGCAAGAGGTATCAAAATGTGCGTAATTTAACACAGATTACGAAAAAAAAGAAAAGAAACAAAAAAACTAGAAATTTGTGTCATCTTGAGGGCATTACCACCCTTTGAAGTTTTGTACATTTTACGTTTTTACAGACTTAAATAGTATGCCTAAAATAATACAAAAACCAAGTTTAAATGGTATTTTATTATTGAAATTAATGAAACAAAACACAAGAAATAGAAATAAACAAAATAGAGCTTATTAATTATGACAAAAACTTAGAATTTAACCGTATTTTTATGTCCAAAATCTGGCGTTTCTGCTCTATATTGCAACCTGGTTCTAATAATACCATCTCTTGAAGTAGCGTCAGTTACACTCTGTCACACATCTTTCCACCGATTGTGTGTTACAAGGAAAGTCAACAGTTTCCAAGCTCATCTTTTGCCATGATTTGTAGGTCCTCATTAGGAATATTTCGAAGAACTGCCGGTGCTGTAACCTGACACTCGTGCCACACAATCATTTCGGTGTGATCTTTAGCAGAGAAGTTAATTTTTGGTGGTTTAAATACCCTGCGTTTAGGGCTACTTTCAGCTTCTCTCGCTTTTATTATTCTTCCCAATGCCAGCTCCCGAATGTGGTATCTATCATCAGACAATTAGGTTTTCTGGGTGCGCAAATAAAGCATTTCTTTCGATAACAGATCTAAGATTTTCAGGGTAAAAATGGAGAGTATATAAGCAATTGCAAAAGATGTTTGGCTCCGTCTTTAACAGACGTCTTTTGCTTGATTAAGAGCCAAGTCGGAGCGTATACTTTAACCACGTAGTTGACTAACATTTTCTGATGGCTTAAGGGTACTTACATAAAGTCTTGAGTATACGATTGGCAGAAGTAAGCCATCTCGAATGCGCCATTTTTCTTGGTTGACCGTTTGCCAGCTTAGGAGTACAGGGGCTAGTTGATACAGCTTGACATATCTCATAACGATATTTTTGATCGGTACTTTGTTCATCGACCACATTTTTCGTCAAGTCAGGCAAATTAGCAGCCACCGCGCTAAAAGACACCGTGGTTTTATTTGCGCAACCAGCTAATTGTTTTCCAATAGGCCCGGAATATTCTCTAGGACCCGAAGTGCAGCCATCTAAGGTTAAGAAGAAATCACGATGGGGTAACTCATTGGTATGAAGCATAAAAACACACCATTGTAGCATTCTCTCCAAATACTCCTCTAAATATTGAATCACGCCGCCCTTCCAACCGGTGTTGCAGGCTGTCACATCCAATGCAAATCACGTCATCTAAATTCCAACCTTGATCCTCCAAAAAAGTTGTGATCAAAGTAAGAATTCCCTTTGCAGTGCCACTACTTGGCGTTATGTGTCCCGAATAATATTGCCCCAGGTTCTGCTAAAATTGAGACGTGCTCTTCCAAATCTTCTTTCCGATGGTAACGATCCCCTATTTTCTCATTTATCAGAGTCTTGTCTATTCGTCCATCAAAGTAAATGCTTTTTATAACAAGCTTCTGTCCGGGCTATAGATACTGCTCTGTGGATCTTCTTTTTATCAATAATCTTCGGTAGAAACCATGCCGACGTCAGCCAAAATTGCAGAAGCAGCAGCAGATCGCATCGATAAAACGACCCTATCACAGACCTTAGCAACTGTTGGCAATGGCAAAGTATTCCAATTGGCTGTTGAAGTCGATAGTGTCTCTGTCGAGGGCGTATTTGTCGGGGATGCCTCTGTTATCGGATACGTTTCTGGGGAAGATTAACGCATCGAATCCTCATCACCATTTGCTAAGGTAGAACATGACTTTTTTGCTGCCATTATTGACTCTTCAATTCGTCTCTGCTGCTGTTTCATTAATGAAGCCATTTCTTTTTTATCAACACCGCTTATAACCATTTTCCAGTCACTTCTTTGATCCAACAAAAAACTTCTCTCTTTGATGGTAACTTTCTTAGGTATCAGACACGAACAAGATTCAAATGAAGTGCATTTACAAGCAGCAACGTCGAAAAGTTTGTCAGATGACTCTAAATAAACACTTCAGTTTGTTTTCAAAACTATAATGTCGTTTGCTTTTGGGGGTATCTTTCCAAATTTAAGTACTTTTCGAAATAGGATTTCAGTAATTGAATAACTCGTTCCTTAGTTACGATTGGAATTGAAGCTTTGGTGCAAATATTGGTAATCTTTTCAGAAACAATCGCATAAATACCTGAATTGGATGGATTCTTTCCTTTATACTTCAATTTCAGGTCGTTCTTGCCAAATAAATTTAATGATGTCCCTTATAGTTAGTAGCAGCCGATCGTCAAGTTCTTTGTATGGTCCCAATATAGCACAAGTAGTCTCACTATGCTTCGAACTCATTCTTTAAAAAACCACTTGTAACACTCTAACGATCGCAACTGTATGTAAAACTATAAAAATTCGTTACTCTTAATGCTATAGAACATTAAAATTCCAGTGATGATGGGGTCAGGACTGTGCCTTTTTTAGGTTAGGGGCTGCTGGTGAAGGGACAGAAATAGATTATCAAAGTGATACTGATTGCAGATTCGCGATGGGGAAAGTCACAGATATTAAAGAAATAGATGAAATGGCTGAAACAATAACTGACTGCGGTAAAAGTTGGAAAGAGGAGATAAATTCTGAAAATGTAAAGCCAGTAGTAAGGGTGTTAATGGTAAACTGTAGAAGTATAATGAACAAAGTAATCGAATTTGCAAACTTAATAGAGATGCACGAACCACAAGTAATAATTGGTGTAGAGAGTTGGTTAAAAGAAGAAGTACTAGACAGTGAGGTTTTTCCTGATGGTTACAGAGTGTACCGCAGAGATAGAGGAGCAATTGGTGGAGGAATCTTCATACTAGTTAGCAAAAACTACCACAGTTCACTGGCGTTCATAGATCAAGACCATGAGTTACTTGGCATAGATTTCTGGGGTAATAAAAACGAAAAAATCAGAGTGTTGGCTGTTTACCGCAGTGGAAGAATGACAGAAGAGGATGAGGCTCTTGGGGAGAAATTAAATTCATACTCAGATTTCAGAGGTGAGAATAGAATGATCATCATCGGCGGGGATTTAAATTTACCAGGTGTAAACTGGGAAGGGAATAAGATAAATAACACAAGGAAACAAAGATTTGCAAATATCTTAATAAGGGAAGGAGGATTTACACAAGTGGTTGAGCAAAACACTAGGGGACAAAATATTTTGGATATATTTCTAATTAAGCCCGATGAAAACCTTTTGAGGTATCAAGTAACTGAAGGAATAAGTGATCATGAAGCAGTTCTGATGGATATTAGAGGATTCAGTAAACCAGCAGCCAAAATTGAAGGGGGAAATAGGTACAATTATAAAAAGGCACAGGTTTCAAATTTGAGGAGATATTTCAGAGAACAATTCAGCAAATGGAAGGAAGGCTCAGGTACAGTGGAGTCAAGGTGGGAAGAGTTCAAGGAGATAATAAGAAAGGGGGAAGAAAAATTTATTCCAAAGCAGAAAATAAAGAGAAGTAGAGAACCTATGTACTATAATAGGGAAGTGAGGAGGTTAAAGAGGTTGGTAAGAAAAGAACATAACAGAGTTAAGAGACAGCAGGGTAGTAGGGAATATTTAAAACAACTAAACAAGGACTTAATAACAGCAAAGAAAATGGCTAAAGATTGGTTTATGAAGAGTATTGTCAGGGCAGGGGGACCATTGACTGATGCATCTAAAAATTTCTATGGCTATATCAGTAAATTGAGGGGAAGGGAGGATGTAGAGACACTTATAGATAAGGATGGAGAAGAAGTTACTGAGGATTTGAAAAAGGCAGAGATTTTAAGTAACTGGTTCAGTGAAAGCATTAGGGATAATGAATCAGAAACAGGAGGGTCTAATTCGGAGAACGAGCTTAACAACACAATTAGAAATTACGATAGTAAAAAATTTGATATCCATCCTGAGTAAATCATGAAGCAAATAAGAAAGCTGAAAAAAAGGGGGCTGGTGAAGATAATATTACTACAGATATCTTAAAGATAGCCGGATGTGACATTGTACCTTATCTTGAAATATTATTTAAATTGAGTCTAGACACTTGCTGCTTACCACAGGACTGGAAAAGTGCAATAGTAGTACCGGTACATAAAGGAGGGGTGAGAAATAGATTTGAGAATTACAGGCCAATCAGTTTGACATCAGTGGTAGGTAAATTAATGGAAAGATTGATATGCAACCACATCAGAAATATATGTGTGGAACGTAATTGGTTTTCAAGCAGGCAACATGGTTTCAGGCAAGGATATTCATGCGAATCTCAGTTGGTGGGATATATGCAAGATATTTGAGATGAAATGGACAAGGGAGGCCAAATTGATAGTGTTGCACTAGATCTGTCTAAGGCATTTGACAGAGTAAGCCATAAAATGGTAGTAAATAAGGTAAAAACCAGTGGAGTGGATAAGAAAGTCATTTGCTGGGTAGAAGAATTTTTAAAAGGTAGAAAACAGAAAGTTAGGGTAGGAAATGTAGTATCAAAAGAAGTAGAAGTAAAAATGGGTGTGCCACAGGGTAGCGTATTGGGACCATTGCTATTCATTATTCTAATGAATAATTGTGTTGATTGTTTACTATCTGAAATTAGATTGTTTGCAGATGACATAATGCTGTATAAAAGAATCAAAACGATAGAGGATTGTAAACAGTTGCAGGGTGATCTGGACAGGATATCTAATTGGGTTGGTAAACATGGAATGAAGATAAATGCAAAGAAGAGTCAGCTTATTAGATACAAAAATAAAAAACAAAAGGTTAATTATGAATATAAGGTGGGGAAAGAATTGCTTGCTGAAGACTTGAAATGCAAATATCGTGAAATTACTTTTGATAACAAACTTAACTCGGCAGGAAACATAGGACAGGTGGTAGGAAAAGGTTTCAAAGTTCTGCACTTGTTGGAGAGAGTGATGAGGGGATGTACGAGAGAAGTCACAACTTTTACAAAACTTTGGTCAGACCATTGCTCGAATATGGTAGTGTAGTATGGGACCCTCATTTTACGTATCAAATACACGAGTTGGAGAGGGTGCAAAGAAGGGCTGCTAGATTTGTTTCTGGAAATTATCGCAGAATGCAATCAGTGATGGATATGATAAAGGAGCTGGAATGGGATTCATTGCAAGACAGGAGAAGGATGAGGAGGGTCATGGGAGTGTACAGGGCATGTACTGGTGATGAGGCATGGAAAGATATTGCAATAGGTATGAAAAGTAGTGCATGGAAGGGAAAAGATGACCATGACCACAAGCTGGCACTCGATTTCAGGCACAAGGGTGTGGGAAGATTCTCTTTTTTAGGTAAGGGTGTCAGGGATTGGAATGAGTTACCAAGAGAAAAGATGAATAATTTACTGAAAACTTTGAAGGAATTTAAAGATAAAATTTGTAGAGGGCAAATGTAGGTGGGTGCAGGATAGGGGGAAGATGGGTGTGTAGGGATATTGCCACCGGAGCCTGTGCTCCATTGCAATTAAAAAATATAATAAAATAAATACTTTGGCTACGAAGAAAACACTCGCGAGTCAAGTCAACAATGTTATTGAAAAAGTTGAAATTTGACAGTATTTGCTGGTTGAAACCTAACAAATTCAAAGTCGCCGTTAACGTGTCGTTGCATGCAAATCGAAACGTCGTGTATGTATTGCATCTAAATCTTATATATATAAAAATAGACGTGTGTTTTCCTATATTTCACTTTTCAGCCACCACTACCTAGCACAGATCACTGGTCTTCGTGTGTGGACTGTGGAAGTAGCATGGAATTTCCTGTCGTGCACAACGTTCGCCGAATGTCGATAGCTGTGGCGATGTGGGAGATATGTTGGTTAAAAGTGGTCGATGCAGGGCATTTTCGTATTTCGACCAAAGACATGTGTCCCCGTATATGTAATTCTGCTGCCACAGCTAGGTAGCATAGACCATTGGTGTTTGTATGTGGTACTGGTATCGTGTACTGTGGTGGTTAAATGTCGGTAGCTATTGGCGAGGGCGGATCCAGGATTTCGGTTTGAGGGGGCGGGCGGGGCTGGGCTTGAATGGTTTTTGGTTGGGAGGGCTTGCCTTCAGTGGGTTTTGGGGTTGGCCATGGGGTAGTCTTTGTAGCCTCCTTGGGCCTCGAATCTGTAGAACTAAAAACAAAAAAGTCTCCAAAATTACATTGTCGGGGTTGGCCCCAGATACTTTGGGGGGGGGGGGCTTGAGCCCCCTAGCTCCCCCCCTGGATCCGCCCCTGGGTATGGGTGATATGGTGGTTGAAAGTGGTCGACCTGCGGCACTTGCATATTTCTACCTAACACGAATGTTTCATGGTGTATCACTTTTCAGCCAAAACTATCTAGCGCAGATCACTGGTGTTTGTGTGTGGTAGTAGCACAGAGTCTTCCGTCGATAACAACGTTGTCCGAAATTCGGTAACTGTGGTAGTGTGGGAGATATAGTGGTTGAAAGTGGCCGAACAAGGATATTTTCGTATTTCGGCCAAAGACATGTGTCTCCGTATATGTCACTCTGCTGCCGCAACTACATAGCATAGACCATTGGTGTTTGTGTGTGATAGTGGTATCGTAATCGTGTCTCCTGTCGTGTACTATGGTGGTTAGCTAACGGTAGCTATGGGGGTGTGGGAGATGTGGTGGTTGAAACTGGTTGACCTGCATCACTTTCATATCTCGACCAAAAACGTATGTGCCATGGTTAGTGTTGCAAATTGAAAAAAAAAAAAAAAAATTCAGCTTTGTGAAAAAAAACTTAGCACCCTTGTTTTTTTTTCAAAAAAAAATTTTTTTTCAGAAAACAATATATTTGATAAATTATAGTTTTATTTAAGGAACTTTCATTTTACAAGTATATTTTAAATCTTACTGAATCATATAATGTCTTACATAATGATTCTTAAATGTATCTATATAGGTAACAATTTTATTCATCCTCTATGTCAGTACCACATTCACTAGTATCAGCACTACCAACACTAGTTCGGTCGGTGTCGGAATTTTCTGTCTCCTCTATATTCATAACTTCAGAAGTAGTTACATTTTCTTTTACTGGTTGTTCTTGTATTCAGTGGCGGATCTAGGATTTTTTCCGAACCGCGGCAAAAACTTCACGCTGGCGCCCCCCTTCCACCCTCCCCCCCCCCACTTAAAGAAATCACCACACTCAGTTGGGTACTATTAAACTAACCTGATAAAAATGGCAAAAGACATAATAGGAAATGAGTTCTTTTATTGCTTGCATTATATATAATACAGACAATCAGAATACATAACGCACGAGCCAGACTGTACTCACAACTGCAGTCCTTAGGCCCTAGCAAAATTTGCACTAAATGTTCCTACAATTTCACTCGTCGAGCTTTCATTTCCGCGAAAGAGTCTATAATATCATCAAAATTTGTCTCATAAGCTGTTCTATTTTCGATTGATAAGATCGCCAGGCTAGAAAGACGTTCCTGACTCATTGTTGACCGCAGGTAGGTTTTTATTATTTTTAGTTTACTAAAACTCCGCTTGCAACTTGCGGACGTCGTTGGTAACGTGCAGTATATTCTCAGAGCTATACAAATATTAGGAAAGGCTTCCTGCAAGTCATTTTTACACGTCATGTGTTGCAACAATTGGAATGGACTAGTTGTTTCATCGATTCCAATTAAGAATGGAACTTGTTTTTTAAACATGGCAAGTTCTTGGCAGAAATCAATTGCGTTTAAATCCTTGGAGTATCTGTTTGCTAGAACGGCTCCATTTTTTAGGAGATCTTCTGTGGACATATTTACTAACGTGTGGCCACCAAGGTAGGGCAAAGTTTTCATTTAGTTTTATTGCACTTTCTACCCTTATTCCTATTTCTGTTAAAATTCTGTCAAATACAACTTTTATATCTTTGGAAAACAGCTGTGTGGGGTCTAATGCTCTTGATTCGTCCTCGCAGATTTCGTCGTGTTATCGCTTTCGTTTGGAAATTCGTTTACTTTTGAGTATCGGAACGATTCCCAATTGTTGTGCTACAGGTGGAGCTTCTTTGATCCAATATTCTATCGGCTTTAGTCTCATTTCTTGCAATATATTAATATGCCCTTTCATTAGTGACACAGAACGCGAAAGGATTATGTCCTCTTTTGTATTTCCACGTTTACTCTATTAATTTCTCGAAGAAGGTTAGCCCAAATTGTTAATTTGAGGATAAATTTAAAATCCAATACATCATGTAAGAGATGAGCGGATTCATACTTAGATTCTGCAGCCAGAGAAGATTCTTCAATTTCCTCCTGTGCTTTGACAACTTCAGGTAAATTATTCAGTAGGGCGGCTGTAACAGCAAGGTGTTTGGCCGACCATCTTGTCTGGCTACTACCTTTTAAGTTGGTTTTTGTACAGTGTAGTGGATCCAACGAAGAAGAAATAGGGTAGGTGGGGGTAAGTGTACGCACTGGGGTAAGTGTACGCAGTGTAAAATTTCGGCTCCACACAGCTAGGTTGGCAGCTATGTAGCATCATTAACTCGACAACAATGCCAAACGGGGAAGCACGGACTCTGAGCGCCATTCAGCAAGTGTTCTTGGCAAGATGAGGTAAGTTCTGTTTTCAACATTCTCACTGTAGTTTTTGGGTAACTTCGTTCCCGTTTTTCTGTGTGTTTATTAAATTTCTTGCTCTGTGTTAATCTAATGTTAAGACCCTATGAAGTTATTGTTTAGTAGCAAGTGTGAATACCCCACTGTGAATACTCATAACTTTGTAGAAATTAAACATCTAGGAAATCGTAAAATGGGGCAAGAGTACGCTGCTCTCAAGGGGCAACTGTACGCATTCAAGTAAGTGCGTACACTTGCCCTTTGGCGAGCAGAAAAATACTGCCATTCTTTACTCTCCACTACTCCAAGGCCCTTCATGGCTTGTAACGAAATTGCTTTACTCGTATTTGCCTTTAATTGCAAGTAGAGTTATCTCCCTAATGTTTTTACCATTTTCTTTTTTCCCAATAGGAATTACATAAGGAAAACCGAAAAGAAACCCCTGACGGATTAAATTCTACAAACTGTACGACAGCTACTGAGCAAAAATTATTTTATTAGAAAAGCAGCAAGAACAGTTGGTTTTCATGAATCGACTTTGCGAAAACGGCTTAAAATGGGTAAAGGTTCTCAAACATTGGGGAGGTTTACGAAAGTTTTCACCCCTGAGCAGGAAACAGAAATTGTGGAACACTGCAAAGAATTGGATCGTCGTTTTTATGGGCTAACTTTGAAATCTCTTCGCCATTTATTGTTCAATTATGCAGAGTTGAACCAAATCAAACACCCCTTTCCACAAGAAAAGAAGATGGCCGGCAGGGATATGACAAGGGATTTTATGAAGAGACAGAAACTTTCATTGAGAGTGCCTCGCAACACAAGTATAGCAAGGACTATGGGTTTTAACAGAATCCAAATAAATCATTTCTTTGATAATTTGGAAAAATTGTACCAAAAATACAAATGCACACCAGATTGCATATTTAACATGGATGAAACTGACATCCAGACTGTTCCACATAAGTTGCCCCTATCAGTAGCTCCTGTTGGGAAGAAAGATGTTGCAAAAGTGGTGACTGCTGAACAAGGGAAATCCATCACTGTTATCTGTTGTATGAGTGCATCAGGCAACCACATCCCACCTTTTTTATTTTTGGACGCAAGAGAATGAACCGCCTTCTTATCAAGGATGGACCACCAGGCTGTGATCTCGCTCTTACTGATAGTGGATACATAAATGTTCCCACTTTTATCAAGTGGCTTTCCCACTTTCAAAAATTTACAAAACCATCTGAACAACAACCAGTTCTTCTCATCCTGGATAATCATGTCTCTCACATTAGTCTTGAAGCAATAAACTTTGCCAAAGGCAATCATATTCACCTTCTTACTCTTCCACCTCACAGTAGCCACAAGGCACAGCTACTCGATAAAGTTTTTTTCAAGCCTCTTAAAACAAGATTTGCTGATGATTGGGTAACATCTCATCCTGGGGAATCCATCACAGTTTTTCATCTCGCTGGGCTTTTCAATACTGCTTTCTCCAGAACAGCCAATGTTGAAGTAGCTGTTACAGGATTCAAGTCTACTGGCATCTTCCCACTGAACAGACACATTTTCACCGATGAACATTTCATGCCAGCAGAAGTAACTGACCAACAGTTTGAGGGCGAAGGAGACCTAGAGAGAGAGGACATGATGTTGATTCAATTTGATGAAGGTACCATCGAGGAAATGCCATCGGAAGCTCAGAGAAACCAGTCTGCACTGTCTAACAATGTATTGGAACCACCTGCTTCTTCCTCACAGACAACACCAGACCTACCAGAGAGTCCTCAACCCGGACCATCATTTTCTGCTGGTAGGCCTTGTCACACATCACCATCTGATATAATTCCAATTCCTCGGATCCAAAAAGCAAGGAAACGATCATGAAAAGTTTGAAATCAACCCATCTGACATCAACTCCACACAAAGAAAAGTTACAGCATCTAGTTCAAAAGAAGGAGGATGCAGTTAATGAAAAGAAACAAAAAAACAGATGAAAGGTCCAAGGCTAAAGAGCAAAAATCTAAAACTGCAGGGAAAAGAAGAATAGTTTTTTCTGTTAGTTCTTCCAGTGAGTCTGATACAATTTCCCTTCATAATAGTGAAGACTCAAGCAACTGGGAATTTTCTTCAGAGTCTGAGATTGATGAAAGGGACCTATTCACATACACAAGACCAATACAAAAAGGTGATTTTGTTATTTCTAAAGTGTTTGGGAAGGCTTCTTCATACAGAATTTATGTGGTCAAAATTACAGAAGTTAATAATGCTGGTTTTGAAGGATTCTTTTATAAGAGGATTCCACAAACATTTAAATTTACTGAGACAGCAGAACAAGCATTTTTGCAAAAGGATGACATTGTGAAGAAACTATCACACGCTGTGCAATCTAGCTCTATTAGATTCAAAGATGCAGTTGGATTTCAGGATGACCTGAGCAGCTACAGTGCCTTATTAGACTGATGATGATGTAAGATGATCTGTATCATTTGTTCAAGTTTTGCTACCAAAGTTTCAATTTTTCCTGGTGTGTTATTTCATATTTGGTTATAAATGGTGTAATTTGATTGCTTGTTATGTAATAAAAGATGATATCTGTCAAAAAATATATTACAGCATCAATTTTACAAAATTAGACATATTTTTCATACTTTTCCTCTCACAGGGGCAAGTGTACTCACACACGTACACTTGCCCCACTCAATGGGGCAAGTGTACACATTGACATTTCCTTGAAAACTCTCAATTTATTGATAAACTAAAAACATAAAATCACTTTGAGAAATGCATATAGTTACCAAGAGCATGCTTTACCTACAGTAAAATTTTCATATCTCTGGCTTCCTTCAGATTCTGTCCACACACCCTAATGCAAAATTTGCGTACACTTACCCCCACCTACCCTAAAGTTTTTGTACAAGTCCAAATAGACTAAAAAAATGGATATCGTCTCGTACTGCATAAGACTGTAAGCGAGAATAAGCTAGTAATTCAAATTTTCTAAAAACAATTTATGTTTCAACTACCATAAAAATTCTGGTATTTTGACGATATGGCTGCTTAACAGCCAATTCCCTAAATACGTTTTCGGAGAGCGACGTTTTATGAGTGCTTTATTGTAGGTATATGTCTTGAGAGACGACGGTATATACTAATAACAATTAATAGGTTTGGTTCATACTTTATACAGAGGTAAGAAATAAGGCCCATATAAGTTAATGATCAGAATTTTTCCTCGGATTGACAAAGGATGAGTTACGCTGAGATATTTGATTAGGATAGATTCTCCCTTACCTGTTAATGGTTCGTTTCCAGTAATAAATATTTAAACTCGTTCAGCACAAAGGTAGATATTAAAGCAAAACTGGGCTAATCATTCGAACGCAGCTGCAAGAATGCGAACATTAGATGGCAAAATTTATAAATCCAAGAATATCGGGAGTTCCCGCTAACAATGACGGAATGAATTCCATTCTATGAATAGAGCTTTGTTTAAAGGCCGGTCTGTCACAGAACAATGATTTTCCGTCCTTTCAAGTTGCCGCCGCGGTCAGTGTACCACGGCGCTTTACCTAAAAAAAGGGTCGGCAGCACATGAATATTTCGCCCAGGCGCTTATAAAAAGATGCCACCGACACATGATTTTGGCGCCCCCCCCCCTGAAGTTGTCGCCCGGGGCAAGAGCCCCGGTTTGACCCACCCCCTAGATCCGGCACTGCTTGTATTGTATGCAAGGGGGGGAGGGGGGGTAAGTGGGTCAAAACATGGAGGAAGGAATTATATGGAGGAGAAGTGACGTTAAATCGGTGAAGCAAGCACTAAACTTTCCCGCATGGTGGCAGCACCGGCAGCGACCATATGGCGCTTCCCAACAATTAATGTGTTCACATTGTGGTAGATGCAGTGATTATTTCATTTAGTATTGTGTATAAGTGTTTAAAAATGCCAGCTTGTGTTGCGTACGGTTGCACAAATATGTCAGACAGGAAAGAACCTGGAATATCATTTCATAAGTAAGTTGAATTGTAATTATCGTTGTTGAAGTGAGCGGTAGACACCGCAAACTTTGCAGCACGTCTATAAATATTTAGTCATAGCTCTCAATGGGATGACTTTGTTCTCAAATTTTTCTTGGTGTAGTGTAGAAAATCAGCAAACTTGCTATTTTGCACATAATAGACTAGCATTATTTTTTAACGAGTGTTTAAAATGAGATTTAAAGGGGCGTGTTTTACTTCGCGATTCAGTGAATTTACTATTACGATTTCTTTCGTCACGTTGCTGATTATACTGACAATGGATGATGAAATTAACTGTTATGTGAGAAGCTGTGAGTTTTATTAATTTTTTAAATAGCTATTTCAGGCCATTGACTTAGGTTATTTTTAAAGCTTCATATAAGACTTGTTTCTGTTTGTAAATACGTCTATACCTATTTTTACCGATTTTGAAATCTTTCTCATCTATTTATGTCGAAACAGGTTCATGCAGAAATAAAAATGGGCTTCATAAATAAAGAAGTTATTGGCCTTTGAACAAAATCAATTTGGGGAATGTGTTTCTAATTTAGTCTCTTTTTTTTTTTGTACAACATTCTCCCCCCCCCCCCCCCCCGTATCTAAATCTAACTGAGAGATCATTTTTTTACAATTGTCCTAATAAGTAGGGCTGTGAAATTAGACAACACATCTTGATCAAGAGAATGTTCATTAAGGTGACTGAATAAACATTTTATTTCTGGTACCAGCCTTCAAAATGTCTGGGTTGCTCATCCCTACTTTTTTTCTGGTCTAGGACACATTTCAGACTAACCACAAGTGGTAGTAATAAAACTGAAATATCCATTCTGCATGTCAACCATGTAATCATTGTGGCTTTGACAGAATTAATTTTTGGTCCAGCCTGCATCCAAACCTAAACCCCTCAATTTGGATGTTGTATATCCCCCAAACTAAGCAAGATATCGAAAACATTTATTCCTTATTATCGAGTTTTTTCGTCGTGTTACATAAGAATCCATCATTAAATTTGACTTTTGCGAAATTTTTCTTCTGCATTTCAACTCAAGACACCTCACTTTTGAGACAGTATATCTCGAGAACTAGGTGAAATATCGAAAAATTTTACTCTTTATTTTTTATTTGTCTCGTCTTTTTAAATAAAAATTCATCATAAAATTTGACTTTGAATAATTTTTTCTTCTGAATTTCAACCAAAACCATTTCACATTTGAGACAGAATATCTCGAAAACTAAGCAGGATATCAAAAAATTTTATTCTTCATTTTTTATTTGTCTCATTGAGTTACATAATAATCCATCACCAGATTGCGGCGTCACGTTTATCCTAGAGTCCCCTGGAGGTGTTTGTACATATTCCCCGTGTTTGTTGGGAAGCGGTCAAGCCCCCACCACTCCGGCCATGCCCCCCCACTCCTCCGCCGGCCTGCTTCACTCCCATGCGTGGTAAAGGTCTCTTGCGTCGTCTCCATATTATTCCTTCCTCCATGGGTCAAAAGTGTCCGTATATTTTACTTTGCTCATTGCTGCCTGAACTACATAGCGCAGATGACTGGCGTTTGTGTGTGGTAATAGCATCGAGTTACCAGCTAGTAGAACAATAAAGTAATTTTTTTTTATATATATATTTAGTCCAGGAGCCGAAATTAAGGATAGTGAAATACCGCCATAAAAACATCAATTTTTCAATATTTTGAAGGTCGGTAGAACCCTAAAGACATAGTTTTATTTTATTTTCAAAATCATTTTGATAATTTACTACCAATTACCCAAATTTTAAGGGGTCTTGCGTTACGGAAAACATAAAAAAATATTTTCGATACACCCTAGTGTACAAGGCGTGTATTAGTGATGTGTGTAAAGATATTGGTGTAAGATATGATAGTAATTCATCGAAGGGAAAAGATAACTGTGACCACAAGCTGGCAGTCGATTTCAGGCATGTGGAATGAGTTTGTTTTGTTGGTAAGGGGGTCAGGGATTGGAATAAGTTACCAAGAGAATTGATGGATAATTTACCATAAACGTTGAAACAATTGATATTTATAGGGGGCATGGGTGGGGGAAGACCTAAATCTGATGGGGACAAGATAGTTTTTTGTTAGGCCCTTTGGTAGCGCAATAGGAAGAAACTTTTTCACAATCTCTCAAATTTTTATTGATAAATGTAATCGTCTTCATTGTAACTAATATTATTTAGTAATCATAGGTGGGCACAGCTAATCTAAAATTTAACTTCGATAATCGTTAAAGTGGAAAAGATGTTTATGTATTGCAATAGGTATTACTACAAGCAATACCAAGGTGCTATCTACCATGATGTGAATCAATAATACGTGTACCCAATGTCATTCTGGAAATTGAGTTTTTACTGGAGTTCAACGTTTTAACCAACTTCTCAAACGTATCAAATTCTTCAACATGTTCTGGAATCATGTAGGAAACGAAAATGTTTACAAAACATCGGTACACACCAGCTTGGAATACGACGGTAGCGGTAGGTACGCTGCCAAATGTTTTATTGACGTAATCATAGCAGATGGAGATGAAAATAAATCAATTCTGCTGCTTTCTACGTCAGAAGTAGCGACAGCAATTGAAGAAGAATTTGAATTATTTCTCCTTTTTCCCACGAGTTGATCCTGTTTTTACTTTTTCTTCAAACTGTTCGTATTTGGATGCATCCTCTTCATATGTTGTTTAAAATTAATTAATCTAGACATGTGAGCCTTGATTGTAGAAAGTTTAGGCAAATACAGTTTGCTTTATAAATCACTTGTTCTCCCAGTCTTGATTTAAATTCAGCATAATAGCTTAAATGCGGCCAAAGATTTTTAATATTCTCGTTACTATTGTTAACGTTGCTGATTTCACTAAAGTATTCAAGAGCTTTAGTTTCCATGACGTAAGCATGTAACGAATGTCAGTTTAATTTATTTCACCAACGAACACCAAACCAATACCGACTAAAAAGTTACATTTTTCTGGCAGTAAAAGAGTTGGATTATCAAAATGAATCACCGATGATAGTAGAAACGAGTAGTGAGCGCCAGTTTTCAGATGTAAAATAGAAACGCTTCGGAACTCTTAACTTTCCTGCCGGCATTCACGCCATACCTAGCATAATAGTTGTACATACACTCGCACTTCGCAATTCAAATATACCAAATTACTTCAACTAGCAATGGAACGAACTAAACGGTAGTTCCATTTAACGGAAGACCGTTAACGATTTTAAGATCAACTTAAAAGATAAGTTTTTGCAATTTTGCTAACTTCGTTAGTTAACGGTTTTCTGCCCAGCTGTGTTAGTAATATCTAACTGTACAGAATTAAATTTCCTGTTTTTAACCCTACTGAACACCAAAATTACTATATCATAATCCAGTATAGATGACATATATGATTCAACTGATAAAATTTTTAAAAGTTTTTGCTGACCAACCGTAATTCATAATTTTTTATTGATTTTGATTTTGAAAAGCTCCTTTCAGCAGAGAATTTACTAGCTGGTGTTGTTAACAAAATTAGAATGTAAATGTAAATATTTGACTAAAATTCTTTTTAAGTTTCCTGCCATGTTTTGGAGCAGCTGTTTCATTTTTTTAATTTTGGCCCATTGTTTGTAATTCTTTATACAATTCTCAAGGTTGGAAATCAATCGCAGGACTGTGTGTATATTTCAGATGTCTTCTTGGGGTATATCTCTTTATACCTGCGAGTCTTGCACAGTTTTTGCTGGGTGACCATGAGATCTAATGTTTCTACTCCTGGCATCCCAGACATGCTCTATTCGGGAAAAATATGGGGACCATGCGGTCCAAATCGTGATCGTAACCCCTTGCAAAGCTTGTGTTGTGATGGCAACAGTATGTAGACAGTCATTATCCTAATGAAAGATGAGATTAGGGTGGTGGAGATGAAGGGTATCACAATACGGTGTAGCACCCCATCTACATAGTGGTGGGCTGTCAACAACAACCAACTCAATCCTGCTGTCGAAAGTGATTGCCCCCAAACCATGACAACAGTGGCTGGACTTGTGTGAGACGTTCTGAAATCACAGCAGAGTAAGCCGTTTATCCACTACGCTTGCATACAAGTAGTTGATTATCACATTGCTACAGACAGAATCGTGACTCGTCTCTAAACACAAATGTACGCCATTCAAGTGTCCATTTGCGTTTCGCATTACATCAGGTTAGACGATGAATCAGAAATCAAGAAATGAAAGAACTCAGATTAATGTTATACATTGTATAGGGATCAGAAAGTGTAATCTAGCTTCAATCAATTGTTTTACAATCGTCCGTGAGGTTAATCTCTCTGTAACCACTGCTTGGATCTGTCCTCCAGTCACCGGTCTACCAACAACAGCCACTCAGCACGCTACAACCAATTCATCGGAGGAATCCACGAAACGATGCACACAATTCAAACACACCAATTCTCCGACCTCTCACAGTTAGACATTTGGGTGTAAAGGATCGTAACTCTTCGCGTTGGCATTCTTGGTCAACAAGAACTTGTTTGGAAAAAAGTGTCTTGTTACACCACATATATGCCACAAGAACATATGAAATTAAACAAAAGGGTTTCTTTAAGAATGATATTGAGGATTCCTTCCTCCATGTTGAGGAAGTGAACTTAAATGACACTATATTTACCATAGCATGTAATGAAGTGAGCAATGTACAGAGTCTTTCTGTTGGTGAAAATAGTTATAGTAATTCCATTCAAGAAGTATTCACAAATGAAGAATGTATTGTTTCTGATAAAGAAACAAGGCAAAGGGAGACTATTTCTGGTAGGGCAAACGCTACCATTAGACTTGTTGTGTGTGAAGCAGAATAGAAAGGTGTACCCACAACCCTACTACCTGAGGAAGGATAAAATGAAGAAGAGAAGAAATACTACTTCAAGAATCCTCTATCTAATGAAGAAAAAACTACAGAAGAGGAAACAGACTTCAGAAACCCGCTTCAAGAAGAAAAGAAATATGGCTTTCAGAAAGCATTACCTGAAGAAAAAGAAAGTCAAGTGGAAACGACATACTGTTTCAAGAACCCACTACCTAAAAAGAAAAAAAGTTAAGTGGAAAAGTCAAATGGTAGGAAAGAAAAAAATAAGCTGTGGAAACCAACAATTTTACTAATTATGACAAAAGAAGGAAAAAGAATATTAAAGTTAGTCAAATCTTTGCAGACATTGTATAATTTTTTTTTCAATATTTATTGTTGAAGAAGACTCCTGCTACAACAAGAAAATGACCTGTGTCAATTAGTTTGATATTATACAATTTTCTGGTCCAGGTACCTCCTTTACTATGGACAAATACCTTATGCTGAAACTGATTTATTGTTGGTTAAATATGTTTTGTGTTTTGGAAAATGGAAAAAAAGTTTATATTTTGTTCTTCTACAAGTTTAAATGCTGGCAGACTGTATATATTGTATTGTTTCAGGAGTACCGTGAAAAAAAAAAGAAAAAACACTTGATGGCAACAGAGTTTAGTACCCTGCAAGTTGAAATTTATGCTTGCTACAGGTGGAAGACTAACAGAGCAACCAGAGAAGACAAGAAACTTTAGCTTATTCATAAATTGTTACTATTTTTTTTTATTTATTTATTTATGTAAAACTAACATTGTAACACCAACACCCGAGGGACCTGTAATAATTCCAGTTTGGTTAAGGAGATAAATTAATTCCTATTTCAATTCTTTGTGAATTTCATAGAAATTAGTTGGGGGCAGAAATCCTGTAGTAACCTGGAGAGATATCCTGGTTTCTCCCGAGAGCAAGCCAATAGGCAAGGATTGCGTGGTCGGATTATTGCCGAGCGCACACAACCAGTCCCCGTTTATAAGAAGCAGATCAATTGAATCAACACCTGCAGTGCATTATATACAGCTTTATTACAAGTATCTGTCAGGTTTAGGTACAATAACGTGATTTGTGACTGAAGTAGGACATATAAGGTGACTTGCTGTCGTGTGATATTTAAAGGCACTAAGGCTGAATGCGAAAGCGAGCGGGCATGAACGTGGGAGTGTTATTCTATAGCTTCCCGTGACTCCCCAGGCATCTGACCGTCCCACAACCAATCAGCAGAGTGTTCCAACCTGTCTATGCTCAGCCATAAAAGGCAATAACTTTATAAAATTATTTACCATTCAAGAAAGTTTAATGAAAGATTAAAATTCAATGGAAAACATTAAATATACATGCTTTGGATTTCCCGTTACAACACGCTGGTCATTATCCTTAAACAGATGAACTCAAAAAACTTCGGAAAAGTAGACGTCGCTTCGTGAGATCAGATTACCAATTCATGAACCCGCAATTTTTCGGAAAGGAAGTTTTAAACAACGACTCATGTAGATTGTATAACGGGTGTTGGTTTAGCTTTAGGAATCGTTGTTATTAAACTGGAATTATAATAAAATGAGCCTTCCTTCATTGAAGATATTTATATGAATTATTTCTGGTTCTAAAATATCGGTTAAAGAAAGAAGAAAACGGCGAAGCGCGTTTCAAGCCCACAATGTGGAAGGTCATCGCAAAAAGGAAACTAGCTCTGAAATACTACAAGCAGTTTCCAACCTGGGAAAATTTTCTCGGCTACAAAAGAGCAGACGCAGAAACGAAGAGGACTCTGAAACACCAGAAGAAGGAAAGCTGGAGAGCTTTTTACGGGAAACTTTCCAAGTACCCGCCGCTCGCAAAAGTATGGTCAACCATAAATAAATTCAAAAAGAAGTTTGTACCTACCCGCTCTCTCTATTGTTGGACTGAAGAATTCGCCGCCATTGTGGCCCCGCCTTCGGTAGCTTCTCCACCTGAACCGTTACAACCGACTTCTACAGGTGAAAATCAGACGTGACTCATGCGACCCTTTAGACGAAATGAGCTAGAAATTGCCCTAAAAAAAGCATCAAACACAGCTCCAGGGATCGACGGAATTCACTACAGCATGCTCGCCAATTTGCCAAGTAACGCAAAGCAACTTCTCCTTCAGCTTTTCAACATAATCTGGATTACAGGAAATTTTCCTGAAGATTGGACCACCCATCCCAAAGCCAGAGAAAAATCCTAACGATGCCAAGTCCTACCGACCGATAACTTTGTCTTCTTGCGTCGCCAAAACATTTGAACGAATGGTGAAACAATGATTAGAGTGGTGGCTGGAACATAATAATCTATTACCCAAGACTCAGTTTGGATTCAGGAAGGCACATAGTACGATAGATAACCTCAGTCTTCTAACTACAGATATAGAGAAGATATTCGCTGAAAGGGGATACCTAACAGCCATATTCCTAGATATTTCAGGAGCCTATGATAACCTGGTACCAACAGTACTGCTCAAAAAATTAAAAGAAATTGGCATCCCAGCGCAGTACTGTCAAAATATCTACAATCTGCTTCGTCAACGTACCATAAATACACGAAAGCAAGATAATACCTTTTTCAGACCTAGAACCCTATCGATGGGCCTACCCCAAGGATCAATCCTCAGTCCGCTATTATATGCCATATAAACAGCTAATCTTGAAAAAATCTTTAGCACGTATATACAGGGTGTCCAGAAAAGGACTCCCTGATTTCAAAATTAAATATCTCGAAAAAAAATATCGATAGAGGAATGCAGTAAACGGTATGTTTATTGTGACAGCTGTAAGAAGTGTATATAGCAGTGTGAAATAATAGTTACAAAAGCTGCTAACCGATGGCGCTGTAATCGCCATACGTAATGCCTAAATAGTGATCCGAAGCTCAGGGTAGTGCCAATGGTGAACATTTTGAAAACATTGTGATGTGATTGTTTGCAAAGATTGTTTTCATACGATTATTTCACTTATGTATGCTGATATGAGCTGTACAGCGTACGGCGTACAGCGCCATCTGTTAGCAGCTTTTGTAACTATTATTTCACACTGCTGTATACACTTCTTATAGCTGTCACAATAAACATACCGTTTACTGCATTCCTCTATCGATCTTTGTTTTCGAGATATTTAATTTTGAAATCAGGGAGTCCTTTTCTGGACACCCTGTAAAAGTATTACAGTACGCTGATGACATTTGCATATATACCATGTCTTCCTCTTTGTATTTAACCTGTCAATGGCTTTCGGACGCTGCAATAACTTTATCTGTATGGATATCTGAGTGTGGTCTTACACTCTCAGTTTCTAAATCAAATGTCGTGGTGTTCACAAGGAAGCGCTGTACATTCGGTGAACGTACCATACGCCTGGGACCATATACCTTCCCAATAGACTCGTCGGCTAAATTACTGGGCCTATATCTGGACAGCAAACTAACATGGAGCCGTCATGTAAACTACATATTAGAGAAGGTGGGGAAAATGCTAAACATACTCCGATCCATCACAGGAATATGGTGGGGAGAAGATCCTTCTACTCTACTGATCCTGTACCGTTCCTTAATCCGTCCAGTAATAGATTATGGAAGCACCCTATTCGGAAACGCGCCAAAATACGTTCTGGAAAAACGCGACAGGGCGCAACATAGGGCCGTGAGATTATGCCTAGGAGCAATGAGGTCTAGTCCAACCAATGCTCTTCTGATAGAAGCAACAGAAATGCTCCTTTCTATACGCCGGAAACTTCTTACAAACAAATACCTCATCCTCATCTTTGCTATAAAGGAACATCCTTTACTAAACAAGCTGTCATTAGAGAATAGTGCTCCTACTATCAAAAGGATACAAGGAATACGAAAAATTAAACCACTCGCATTAAAAAGCCGCACTATTCCATGCTTCCTGTATCCATACGAACTTCAAATTTTGAAACTACATATATATTATCTACCAGAAAATGTCATCCGGAGTAAAAACATCAACACAGCAATCTCTCACTTTTGAACAAAACTTGGCCAAACTACATTCATATTTACAGCGACGGCTCTAAAACTACGGAAGGAGTAGGATACGCTTATTATTGCCCACATACTAATGAGTTCGGACAAACATTACTACCTGCAGAGACGTCCATTTACACAGCGGAAACTACAGCCATGTGCGCAGCCATCAAGTACGGGCTAGACAAGCACTTTCCAAGAATCTTAATACTAAGAGCGCTCTCCAGAAATTACAGAACCCAGTATGGAGTAACCAAACGCACCAATACCTTTATGAAATAATAAGATTAATTTCAGAAGCTTCTTCAGATGGCATACAAAGTACACTTTCTCTGGATCAAAGGTCACATAGGAATAGTACATAATGAAATCGTTGACCAATTAGCGAAACAGAGCATCAACGAAGGGCACTTTACAGGCATCCAGCTACCTTGGAGGGATTTCATCCCAATAGTCTCTAGGAAGGCACATCTCAATTGGAATGAAGACTGGTCCCGGACGCAGCTACTCAGAGGAAGACACTATACAGCAGTACAGCCTACAATACCGAAGACGCCTTGGTTCGCAGAGCACAAAATAGCAAGAAGATACATAACAACCATTATTAGAATGAGATTAGGACACGGTTGTTACCCACAGCACCTATACCACCTCAATATAATATAAACACCTATATGCACTTTCGACCAAGAGATCGCCGACCTCAATCACATCTTTTTCCCTCGTACCATTAGGGATTGGAATGCACAGCAAAGAGATTAGCTTTGGTGCTGAGCACCCTCTGCCACCCACAATTTTGTGAATTGCAGAGTATATATGTAGATGTAGATGCTGTGCTATTCCCGGTTCCGATCGCAGCGCAGGCGTTTCTACAGGCGCCTAGACCAGCTTAACACCAAATTTCCAGCGAGCGTCACCACCATTCTACAGTCAAGAAATGTGCAGATCTACAGGGCCATCGTTCGCTTCCTTCGAGACACGGAAATCAAGATTTGAAGCCTCCAATTTGTTGTAACAAGACGACAATAAATACACGTTAATGTAGAATGCTGGCTAAATGGTTCCAGACCAAAGGCCAAATAAATAAATTTAAAAAAACTAGTCTTAGCGTTTATACTACAATGTTCACCGTGTAGTTCCTAGTGCGAATTTGTTTTCTGGTCCAAGCAGCATGTCAACCTAATCACCTCAATTTTGAGATACGATATCTCGAGAATTAAGAGAAGTATCAAAAAATGGTATTCTTTACTTTCGAACTGTCTCGTTGAGTTACAGAATAATTCATCACCAAATATGACGTTGGAGATTTTTATCCACTCTAACCACCTTAAGTGTGGCATACGATATCTCGAGAACTGAGTGAGATATCAAAAAACGATTTTTTTCTTTACTTTCGATTTATCTCGTCGAGATATATACGAATTGATGAAAAATTTATCAAATTTCAGTAGCTCGGATATCGTAGGATCGCCCAATTTGGGTAATTTTACGAGCATAAATTATAGCAAATTACTTTCTTAATACACCATTTTGAACTGCAACAGGGCTAAAACACTCGCAATAATAATTCCACTGTATCGTAAGTTAGCGGTTAGATTTAAATGCGGCGTGGATTTCACAATCAAATTGCTGCGGTACCTATTGCGCGATACCCGTTACAGTAAACAGACAAACGCAGCTTCCTTACAGATATATAATAGTACTAGCTTCTAGCCCGTCAAAAATGACGGTTTGAACGCCATATTCTGGCAGTTCATTTTATTATTATTATTTTGCAGTTGGTTAATTATACGGGATTGTTATTAGATAATGCTAGTGGCCTTGATTTGATAATGTTCTACACAGCAATACAGTAGTAACTTCTACTGAATTAATGAGGGCGGATGTATAAAACCAATAAAATGAAAAATAAATTAGGAATCCAGAAACTTTTGCTATCCATTTAATATCAGTTTTATTCCTAGTCCAGGCACACTTCAGCACGATAGGTACGAACTACGTTCACCCGCATTTATTAATACCTTCAGTAACTTGGCGCATATGAAAGCAGTTTAATTGGTTTGTAAAACTCATTTCAGAGTGAATTACGCTGTAATCAAATGTGTCGGTGGGTTTTCTCGTCAACTCAACCACAACCCTCCATTAATATTGCTTTCGAAAATCATAACTTCTACTACTCTCAAATGCTGTAGTCAATCGCAAGACATATTGTTTTTAAGCAGTGATTCCGTTGTAATACAGCCTGTAGACTACCATTATTTTCAAGCAGAAATTAGGTTGTAATACATTCTGGACGGGCATAATACAGTTAAATGTACTACGGAAAATATTTCTAGTGGATTCTTGCAGTTTACCACACCAATTCCTGGCAGAATCGCGATCTCCGGTAATACCGATTTATTTACATTATTTTACTTTAAATGACGGGAAGTAAACTTCCTCCGAGTTTTTAACAAACTTCATCGTTTCTTATCTCCGGACAAAAAAAAAAAAAATTGTAGGCTGTGTTTTAACCTAGTACTCATTATTGATACAGGTAATATAACGTACACATACATACATTACATGAATTTTTGCTTCTGGTTGTCGTAGATAAATAAAAAGCAATATGTAAATTTAAACGAACGTACTAATTGTAACTTTGTGACACATAATTGCCTCGCATTAATTTTTTTCCCTGCTCTCCGTATTTCTAATATCTCTGCTCACTGCTATTTTGCGGCAATAATATCGTTGTTGCATTTCGAGTGTCATATCGCTTATACTGTAAGTCAGAGACAATAGTCATATCCTTCACTGTTTAAATCATGGTTTAAATCTAATCAAAAGTTTATATTAAATCTCATTTAATAGTTAACAAATGTATCAAAAACTAATGGTATCATATATAATGGTAGTAAGAATTTATTCTGGAAAAGCTTATAAGGAGAAATCAGTTAGTCATTTTTAATGATATCGTTTGTTATATGAATACGTTACTCTGGTTAGATTATCAGAGTATTTGGTTAGGATTTTGCATAAATAAATGTAGACTATAATTTCGAAAACGGATAACTGTTATTTATTTGACCAATACATCATTATGTTTCTCCGAGTTTTAAATACACTTCACAGTTTCTTACCGTCTGCCGAAAAAATCTTAGGTTATGGTTTGACCTAGGGCTTATAACTGACACAGATAAAATAGCGTAAATATTGAATCCCTTCTCCTTACATGAATTTTGGCGTATAACTGGTACAAATAATATAACATAAACATCGAACACCATTCGTCTTACACGACTTTCTGCATCTAACTGTAGTAAATAAACAAAATCCAAAATGAAGGAATGCAATATGGTGGTTGATGATTGGCCGTTCGTTAGCCAATAGGAGAAGCAGCTATAGACGACGCACGCAGACCACACGTTAGCTTTTTATATAGTAGGATAGATGATCTTTCCAATTTGTGACTGAATTTGTAGATCAAAACAAAGTGACGGACACAAAATAAATCAAATGACCTCCTCTCATGTTCGTATTTTTTGTGCTGAGTGACTGACGGACCGAATATCCCGGATGGGTTAAATGATGGTGCTGCAGGGGTTGAGAGGGGTGTCGGTGTACGAACGGAACGAGAGCGAGGCCTGCAGTGCGAGTGATTTGAATTTCTTAGTTTCATTGAGGAACAGGCAGGAGCGCCTACCAGTTCCCTTGCCTACTCCTCACGGCGCCCTAGGGTGTCGAACCGAACACTTTTGAAACCCCTGTATTAGGAAACTTTCAGAACAGGATATGAGGCTTTCAGAGAAGTATTGGAAAAATTCAGAGCACGAGAAAAGGATAAGGGATATGGACGAAACGATCAGGAAGATGGGTGAAACGATGAGGGCACCTCAGGCTTGGCCTGTAGAGGTGGAAAGGTGGGATTAGTGGGGTGGATGAAAGGATTGGTTGGGAGCTGACAACAGGTTATAGAAGAAATAAGGCTTGCAGGAAGAAGGTGCCAGATTCTTTAGATTTTGTGCATTGTGGTTGTGCGATCGATTGGCTGTGTCTGTCGAGAGCTGCTCATCAAACTGCGATTTTGCATTCATCAGCTAAGTTTTTGTAGAGTAAATTATTTTAAAATCTTTAATTATCATCTAAACTCTTAGAATTATTGCTAGCAAGAAGAATTATTTAAGATTACACCATAAAATTCGCGTCATTGTTGTTAACGTTATTGCTACTTATTGCACGTTTTATTGAATTAAACTTAGCATTAACTTGATAGTTAGATTACTATAATACTATAGCATAGGTAAAAATAGTAGTTTAAGTTATTTTGTAGTGTTAAATTTCTTATATACCGTCAAAAATAGTTCAAATCACTAGTTTGAATTTCGATTGTTAAAGCTTTCTGTATTGTCCTATATTAAGGCTTTATTAGGTTTAAAATAACACAGTTTCTTAATTAATTAGTCCCGGAATAGTAATAAAATCAACTGGAAATAATAAACATAAGTATTCATATATAGCATTTAGTTACTCACATAGGCTACCATAGGTTACATCATCGTTAAGTTCGACTATCGATATCGAAATCAAGTTTACAATAACAAAAACGTAAGTTCTAATAATTCACCTGTTCTGTCTGAAATTTAATAGTGTTTAATTGCCATCTAATATATATATTTATAAAAAATTTCCTACCTTTCTTTTTTTTTTTGAGCTTTCATAAGTAACAAAATAGTTGTTATCCACATTAGCACTAAATAGTATCGACCTACCATCTTAAGTTTTATTCATTGGTTCTTAAGTAGTTTAATTACCTAGTCGTTTTTCATAAAACTTCAATTAAATTAAATATATATAACAATTCAACAGTTAGTCGAGTATAGCGCCTATCATATTTAGTAAAAACGTTAAAAAATATAGTATAAACTTTATAAGACTACTTTATCAAATAAATTTAAGATTTGTTTAGAAGATGGTTGAAGTATTTGGGAAAATCATGACTGGAAACTGTGGCGCCTGTCGTAGGTACGTTGCGAAGGGGATGGGTTGTAGTTGGTGTAAGAAGTGGTTTCACTGGGCATGTGGGGAATACGAAACGGGGGAAATAAATGAGGCTCTCCCATGGTTTTGTTCACTGTGTCTTAGGGATGATAGGATGTGGGAGATGGGTGAAACGATTAGGGAGTTGCGTGAAAAGATCAGGGTTCTTGAGGCTCGTACTGTGGAGGCTCAGCCTCTGCAGGCGTGATATGTGGTGGCCTCGCCAGTGTAGGTTCAGCCTGTGGAGGCTCAGACTGCACAGGCACAGCCTGTGAGGGCTGTGCTTGTCGAGTCTCAAGCTGTAGAGGCAGAAAGTAGATATGTGGGTTGGAGGAAGTTGATAAGGATGGGGAGCTGGTAACAGGTCGTAGGAGAATCATGGTTAACAGGATGAACAAGCCAGACACTTCAGTAATTATGGGAAAAATAGGTTTGACCTGTTGCCAGACTCAGGAGGAGAAGAAGTAGATGTAGGAGTAGGAGCAGGTAAGATGCAGCAGACCTTTAGGAATAAGTGTTCCCTTTGTAGGAGTTTCACTAAGGATAATAGAGTAATGGGAGGTGCGGGAAATAGTATTGATAGAAACGCGAGTTATAGTATAGAGAGTGACCAGAGGAAGGTGGTGAAGGAGGCACAGCATACCAGGGTGGAGCTCATGCAGGTCCTAAGTCTCCATGACCAGCCACAATTGAACTATGCTGTGAGGCGGGTTAATGTGGAAACGGAAGTGCTACTTGGGAAAGGCATTAGTTCTGTGTTGGGGGTTGTGCCTGTGAACACCATTGGTAGGTGGGGTTTCACTAGGCATGGCCTACACCTAAATAGACGGGGGAAGGGAGTACTTTCTGAGTTGTTAGCTAGAGCAGTGAGGGAGCCCGTTTCCAGTGGTGATATGGTCAGGACTGTGCCTTTTTTAGGTTAGGGGCTGCTGGTGAAGGGACAGAAATAGATTATCAAAGTGATACTTATTGCAGATTCGCGATGGGGAAAGTCACAGATATTAAAGAAATAGATGAAATGGCTGAAACAATAACTGACTGCGGTAAAAGTGGGGAAGAGAAGATAAATTCTGAAAATGTAAAGCCAGTAGTAAGTGTGTTAATGGTAAATTGTAGAAGTATAATGAACAAAGTAATCAAAGTTGCAAACTTAATAGAAATGCACGAACCACAAGTAATAATTGGGGTAGAGAGTTGGTTAAAAGAAGAAGTACTAGACAGTGAGGTTTTTCCTGATGGTTACAGAGTGTACCGCAGAGATAGAGGAGCAATTGGTGGAGGAGTCTTCATACTAGTTAGCAAAAACCACCACAGTTCATTGGCGTTCATAGATCAAGACCATGAGTTACTTGGGGTAGATTTCTGGGGAAATTAAAAAGAAAAAATCAGAGTGTTGGCTCTTTACCGCAGTGGAAGAATGACAGAAGAGGATGAGGCTCTTGGGGAGAAATTAAATTCATACTCAGATTTCAGAGGTGAGAATAGAATGATCATCATCGGCGGGGATTTAAATTTACCAGGTGTAAACTGGGAAGGGAATAAGATAAATAACACAAGGGAACAAAGTTTTGCAAATATCTTAATAAGCGAAGGAGGATTTACATAAGTGGTTGAGCAAAACACTAGGGGACAAAATATTTTGGATATATTTCTAATTAAGCCCGATGAAAACCTTTTGAGGTATCAAGTAACTGAAGGAATAAGTGATCATGAAGCAGTTTTGATGGATATTAGAGGATTCAGTAAACCAGCAGCCACAATTGAAGAGGGAAATAGGTACAATTATAAAAAGGCACAGGTTATAAATTTGAAGAAATATTTCAGAGAACAATTCAGCAAATGGAAGGAAGGCTCAGGTACAGTACAGTCAAGGTGGGAAGAGTTCAAGGAGATAATAAGAAAGGGGGAAGAAAAATTTATTCCAAAGCAGAAAATAAAGAGAAGTAGAGAACCTATGTACTATAATAGGGAAGTGAGGAGGTTAAAGAGGTTGGTAAGAAAAGAACATAACAGAGTTAAGAGACAGCAGGGTAGTAGGGAATATTTAAAACAACTAAACAAGGACTTAATAACAGCAAAGAAAGTGGCTAAAGATGGGTTCATGAAGAGTATTGTCAGTACAGGAGGACCATTGACTGATGCATCTAGAAATTTCTATGGCTATATGAGGAAACTTAAGGGAAGGGAGGGTGTAGAGACACTTATAGATAAGGATGGAGAAGAAGTTACTGAGGATTTGAAAAAGGCAGAGATTTTAAGTAACTGGTTCAGTGAAAGCATTAGGGACAATGAATCAGAAACAGGAGGGTCTAATTCAGAGAACGAGCTTAACAACACAATTAGAAATGTCGATAGTAAAAAATTTGGTATCCATCCTGAGGAAATCATGAAGGAAATAAGAAAGCTGAAAAAAAGGGGGCTGGTGAAGATAATATTACTACAGATATCTTAAAGATAGCCGGATGTGACATTGTACCTTATCTTGAAATATTATTTAAATTGAGTCTAGACACTTGCTGCTTACCACAGGACTGGAAAAGTGCAACAGTAGTACCGGTACATAAGGGAGGGGTGAAAAATAGAGTTGAGAATTACAGGCCAATCAGTTTGACATCAGTGGTAGGTAAATTAAAGGAAAGATTGATATGCAATCACATCAGAAATATATGTGAGGAATGTAAGTGGTTTTCAAGCAGGCAACATGGTTTCAAGCAAGGATATTCATGCGAATCTCAGTTGGTGGGATATATGCAAGATATTTGAGATGAAATGGACAAGGGAGGCCAAATTGATAGTGTAGCACTAGATCTGTCTAAGGCGTTTGACAGAGTAAGCCATCAAATGGAAGTAAATAAGGTAAAAACCATTGTAGTGGATAAGAAAATCATTTGCTGGGTAGAAGAATTTTTAAAAGGTAGAAAACAGAAAGTTAGGGTGGGAAATGTAGTATCATAAGAAGTTGAAGTAAAAATGTGTTATAATATGATATCGAAATAAAAATTGTCTTAGTCTAAGTATCTATGCTGTCTATGGATATTGTATATTCTGTGTGGTGAATAAAACAGAAGATGCCTGTTGCATTCTTGCTTAACCGTTAAACGGACGTGTTTTAATAGGTTATGGGCCCAGACTGTGACCCAGAGTTATTTTCTTCGCTATTCCAGTAAACAGAATACGGAAAAGTCCTAATCTTATAAATAATTAGTTACGCGCTTGATGATGGCTTCGAATTTTGTAGTTAACGTGCCTAAGCTTAAAGGCAGAGACAACTACGATGTATGGGCTTTTGCAGCGGAGAATATGTTGGTGTTAGAAGGAATGTCCGACTTAATAAAGGAAGAAGGAAGTACTAGCACTGCAGCCGCAGATGATGCAAAGGCGAAAGCGAAGCTGATTCTTACAATTGATCCAGCGTTGTATGTGCATGTAAAGCAAGCTAAAACAACGAAGGAGCTATGGGCGCTGCTTAAAACTATGTTTGACGATTCCGGGTTTACACGAAGAATAACCTTACTTCGTCATCTTATATCAATCAGGCTTGATAATTGTGATTAAATGACGTCGTAGGTGACAGATATTATTGAGACATCGCAAAGATTAAGTGGAACCGGATTTGATATAAACGACGAATGGATTTCCCCGTTGTTACTGGCAGGTTTATCAGAACGATTTTCACCTATGATCATGGCGATTGAACATTCCGGCATTCCTATTACGGCGGATGTTATCAGGTCAAAATTGATCGATATGGAAATGTCAGATTCGAATGAATCAGAGACAAAAACCGCTTTCGCTTCCAAAGGTTGGCTGAACCATAGAAGCAAGACTGCCAACAGACAAAACAAAAGCGGGAACCACGTCGCGGGAAAGTCAAATGTCAAAATGATAGGAGTTAAATCCATCATTGTTACAGGTGTAAACGGCGTGGGCATTACAGGAATCAATGTCCATTGCTGGTGAAATCAGATGAACCTAAACAATCCAATGTGTTTAGTGTTGTTTTTCTATCCGGCAAGTTTGGTAAACAAGAGTGGTATATTGACTCCGGCGCATGTTCTCATATGACGCCGAATGAACATTGGATAAAAAATGCATTTTATTCGTCAAGTGAACCAGAAGTTATTATCGCTGACAAAACCAAAGTACCTGTGCTGTGTACCGGTGATGTAGAAATAACTTCAGATTGTGGTTATGATATTACTGTGAAAAATGCATTGTGTGTGCCAAGTCTGACGACTAACCTCTTATCAGTGAGTGAACTCATAAAGAACGGTAATAAAGTTGATTTCGATTCACGGTGAATTGGTGGCTATAGGAGAACTTATTTGTGGTGTTTACAAGTTGAAGGTAAAACATAAAATGAAAAGTGAGCACAGTTTATTGGCTGCTCCTGTGTTAAATGATGGTTATATGTGGCACAGAAGACTCGGTCATATAAATAGTGCAGATATGAATAAAATGAAGTCTGGTGTGGTTGATGGACTTAGTTATCCTGATAATTTTCAAACGGGAAATAAACAGTTGTATCGTGTGCTGTGAGGGAAAACAGTCAAGACTTCCGTTCACAAATATTGGAGAAAGAAGTTCAGAAACATTGCAGATTATAAACGCTGATGTGTGTGGCCCAATGGAACATAAATCCTTAGGTGGTGCGCGATATTTTTTATTGCTGGTGGATGACTTCAGTCGCATGGCATTTATTTACTTCTTGAAAGCTAAAAATGAAGTATTTAGCAGATTCAAAGAATTTAAAGCCTTGTTAGAAAACCAAAAGAATAAGAAAATTAAAATATTTCGCACTGATAATGGCTATGAATTTTGTAATAATGAGTTTACAGATTTTTTGAAGAAAGAAGGTATTATTCATCAGAAAAGTAAACCTTACATCCCAGAATAAAATGGGCTGTGTGAAAGACTGAATCGCTCAATAGTTGAGAAAGCAAGATGTATGTTGTTTGATGCAAAGCTAGATAAAAGATTTTGGGGAGAAGCAGCAAACTCAGCCGTGTACTTAAAAAACAGATCAATTGCATCAGGAACTCAAGACAAGACACCATATGAATTGTGGTATGGCAAGAAACCTGATGTAAGCCATATTCGTATATTTGGAAGTGATGTAATGGTCCATGTTTCCAAAGAAAAACGTTTAAAGTGGGACAAAAAGTCACATAAACACCTTCTTGTTGGATATTCAGAAAATATGAAAGGTTATAGAATTTATGAATACAAGAAGAAGAATATATTAATATGCAAGGATGTGGTTATTATGGAGAGTAGAAAAGATAATAAATATGAAGAAATTAGTGTTTCAGTGGGGGAGTCTGGTCAGGAAGGACAATTGACAATAATAGACAAACCAGAATTACTGAAATCAGTTTCAGTGGGTCTGCTCAAGAAGAACAGTTGACAGGAACAGGCAAACCAGAATTACTGAAATCATCTCAATCAGACTATGCTGAAGTAGAAGAGCAAGGTAACTTGGAAGAAAGTACTGCAGCTGAGAGTGTGAAAATTAAGACATTGCCTAAAAGAATAGGTGTCGCATATAAATTGTGTTATGCGAGCAAGAGAGATCTATGTAATTAAATAAATACAATTTGTAGACTGTATTTCGTTTATAATCTTTTGCAGTTTATTTCTTTCATTTGCCAGTTTAAAAAGTTCTCTAATACCAATAATGACCGTGTTTGAGAGAACCTTGAATCCCAAGATTTGCAGGTTTGTTCCTACTCACGATCTCTCAATTTAATTTTTACGCTGCTGCTAAATCAATCTTGTCTTGGTTGTTTCCTCTACTCAACAATTCTCCTAACTTCACTTCTTTTTTCCAGAGATCATATCCTTTTAAAGCCTCTCTGGGCAAACAATATTTATTAACCTTTGTATTCTTTTCTTTTATATATAAATCATTTTAACTTTTAATTTACTACTATGTCACAACCCCTCCCAAAATATTCCTCATTTTTTTGTTGATTATAAATGAACACGAAAATGGGGAAAATTTTCTTAATTTCAATGTCATTATTGGTATTGAGGTTTTAAAGTTTTTTGTACAAAATATTAACAAGCTTTGCTTATTCTAAATCAACACCAATTTTACATTTAAAAAAACCATAACAAATGAACAATAACAAAAACAGATAAAAACAAAACAATTTCTTCAAAAGTCCTGTCACGGTCGCCATGTCGCATATAAATTGTGTTATGCGAGCAAGAGAGATATATGTAATTAAATAAATACAATTTGTAGACTGTATTTCGTTTATAATCTTTTGCAGTTTATTTCTTTCATTTGCCAGTTTAAAAAGTTCTCTAATACCAATAATGACCGTGTTTGAGACAACCTTGAATCCCAAGATTTGCAGGTTTGTTCCTACTCAAGATCTCTCAATTTAATTTTTACGCTGCTGCTAAATCAATCTTGTCTTGGTTGTTTCCTCTACTCAACAATTCTCCTAACTTCACTTCTTTTTTCCAGAGATCATATCCTTTTAAAGCCTCTCTGGGCAAACAATATTTATTAACCTTTGTATTTTTTTCTTTTATATATAAATCATTTTAACTTTTAATTTACTACTATGTCACATAGGGAAACCGCTTCAAAGATATGGTACAACTTTATTAAGTGCATCCCCTAAAGAAGAAGGCGGCTGTGTTCCAGATGATATCATCAGAGAATTCCAGCAAGTGATGCAGAAGATGAAGGCAGTTATGGTCAGACAGGAGAATCGCATCCAAGCCCTGGAGGCAAGGCTGATGGCTTCAACATCAAGTGCAGTACAAGTGGTTGTTTGAATAAGAAAGGTTGAAAGTGTGATATCATGCTAGGTCAGTGGCTAAATGTTTTTGCCAAATAGCAAGTGTAGATTATCATGAAACCTTTTCATTGGTTGTTAGACACTTTATTTTCAATTGGTGTACAATTATGGTTAGGTATTTAAATGTAACTTCAGGGGTATCTGAAGGAAGATATTTACATGCATTTACCTGTCAAGCACTGAAGCAGAATATATGGCTTTGTCAGAGGCAGTATATTTAAGAAATCTGTTATTTGAAATCACTGGCAATTTGTGTATGATTACTATCTTAGTGACAGTCAGAGTGCATTGAAGCTTACAAGTAATCAGAAAATACACAAGAGGTCTAAACGTATTGATGTTCGTTACCATTTTGTCCGCGATGCTGTATTAAATAAATATATTAAACTTGAATACATGGAAACTGCTGAAATGCCAGCTGACTTGCTCACTAAAGCTCTTTGTGCCTCCAAACATTACAAACTTATGAACAAAATAGGATTATTAAGTAATATATTGTAATGTTTTGCGAGGCTGTCACTTATTTCGATATAGTGGGGGTGTTATAATATGATATAGAAATAAAAATTGTTTTAGTCTAAGTATCTATGCTGTCTATGGATATTGTATATTCTCTGTGGTGAATAAAACAGAAGATGCCTGTTGCATTCTTGCTTAACCGTTAAACGGACCTGTTTTAATAAAATGGGTGTGCCACAGGGTAGCTTATTGGGACCATTGTTATTCATTATTCTAATGAATAATTGTGTTGATTGTTTACTATCTGAAATTAGCCAACTTTTGTGTGTGATTTAAATTGTGCTAGTTTGTCGTTATCTTTAAATATTTCCTGTTTAGATAACGTGCCAGTCAGTTGAGCCTCCGCAGCTGTAGCCAACTTTTGTGTGTGATTTAAATTGTGCTAGTTTGTCGTTAACTTTGAACATTTCCTGTTTAGGTAGTGTGCCAGTCAGTTGAGCCTCCGCAGCCGTAGCAGCAGTAGCCAACTTTTGTGTGTGATTTAAATTGTGCTAGTTTTTGTCGTTATCTTTGAATATTTCCTGTTTAGGTAGTGTGCCAGTCAGTTGAGCCTCCGCAGCCGTAGCAGCAGTAGCCACGAGCCTTAGCAGCTGTTAGTAGCGGTCGCCGAGTTTTGAGTATTCATTTGTAGTCCGGTTTTTGTCTGTTTCAGGTGACATGGCTTGTGCAAAGTGTTCTGGTAGGCGTCTGGTTCTCGAGGAGATTCTTAATACTATGGCGTCTCTTCAAGCGCAGGTATGGAGCATCCTAGACGAGGAGCGGCAGTGCGTCGAAGAAATTCCGCAGCCAACTGTAGTGGAACCGGCAAGTTTTGATTTTCAGTTTCCAGTTGCAGAAAACGTCTGGCATCGTGTGGATCGGAGAAAGGCGTCGAAATTCCCAATTAGCCGAAGGGAAAATGATACCTTGCCCCTAAGTAACGCGTTTTCTGTGTTGCAGGAAGTTGTGGATTCAAGCGTGAATGACCCAGAAGAGCAGCAGGGAAGATTTACCCGCAGACCCCGAGCCTTGCCAGGAAAAGGTTTACTGGTCATTGGCAGCTCCAACGTGCGACGGCTGGAGAAACCGCTATGGGAATTAGCCACGAAGAACGGTGCAGATCCTCATACTAACGTTCATTCCGTTTCTCTTTCACGAGCAACCGTACCACGTGTCATGGAGGCCATTCCAAAAGCGATTAGGGAAACGAACAGCCGTCAGTTAAGAGTAGCTGCGCACGTCGGCACTAATGACTCGTGTCGTGTTTCTGTTCCAGATATAGTTAAATCCATGGACAAGTTGGGCCGAAAGGCGTATGAAGCCGCCCGGGAAAATTCAGTTTCATTACAGTTCTTAATTTGTAGTGTGGTGCCGCGTGTCGATTGTGGGGAGGCTGTGTGGTGGAAGATCTTTAATTTAAATAGTAATTTGCAGGAGCTGTGTCGCAAAAACAACTGAGGCTTCGAAGAGCCAACACGATGCGACAAAGATTCCTCGTCCATTCTGGATCTTTTTCTAATTAGCAATCCTGATATTGTAGATAAAGTTTGTATAGAAGACGATATAAGTGATCACAAGGCGGTTGTGGTAACGTTAAACTCTAGTCTGAGTCTGAAGCATGACAAAGAGAAACTCGTGTTTTGCTTCGATAAGGCAAACGATGCAGGTATGGTTGATCACTTTGCGAAGAATTTTGAAACGTACATGCTAAATACAAATGTGGAGGAACTTTGGTTTAATTTAAAAGAACTAATATGGACCGGTTTAAACCAGTTTGTTCCTAAGAAGTGTATTAAGGTCAGTAATAACTTCCCTTGGTTCAATAGGGAAGTGAAACGTTTGCTCAGGAGGCAAAGGCGTTTACATGCCGCGGTGAAAAAATCGGGGGACTCATCTAATCGTGCTAAATTAGTCCAGTTGCGTGCGGAAGTGCGTAAGGCAATGCGCGATGCGTTTAAAGAATTCCAAGCTAGGAATTTATCTGAAGATCTCATTACTAATCCAAAAAAGTTCTGGTCGTATATCAAAGTAATGAGAGGCTCTCGTAAGGTTATGCCGTCGCTGATTAAAGAAAATGGTGAATTATCAGAAACAAGCGTAGAGAAAGCAGAAATTTTGAATGATATATTTAAAAAGGCTTTCACGATAGAAAACTCAGAGGAGATACCGTTATTTAATAATCGTACCGAAAAAATTATGAATGATCTCGCTCTTGATGTCGAGGGAATAACTAAACTGCTTATGAATGTAAAAACCAATAAGGCTCCCGGACCAGACGGTATTCCTACAAGATTCTACTCAAGATACGCGAAGGAAATTGCACCGTATTTGATGAAATTGTATACCGTCTCTCTGGATCAAGGAAAAATACCAGCCGAATGGAAGACCGCTATCGTAGCTCCAGTGTTTAAAAATGGGAATGTTAATGATCCTCAGAATTATAGGCCGATCTCGTTAACTTCAATATTTTGCAGGATTTTAGAACATATCATCTATTCAAATGTCATGCGGTTCTTGGATGAAGGTGAGCTTTTAAATCCAAATCAACATGGATTCAGAAAAGGCCGATGCTGCGAAACACAACTTGCACTTCTAATGCACGACTTGTGCCGAATTGTAGATGAGCAATCCCAGGTTGATTTGGTTCTATTAGACTTTAAAAAAGCTTTCGACACTGTGCCTCACACTAGGTTACTTAGGAAACTTCGCGGTTACGGCATATCTAGACAAATATGCGACTGGGTTGCAGACTTCCTGAAGGACAGAACACAGTGTGTAGTTCTCGACGGTGAGCGTTCATCACTTACTGAAGTGGGGTCTGGAGTTCCCCAGGGAAGCGTGTTAGGGCCACTGTTGTTTCTCATATACATCAATTATTTATGCGACATCATAGGGGGGATGAAAAGATTATTTGCCGATGATGCTATAATTTATCGCGAAATCAAAATCCAGGACGACTGCGCGTTCTTACCAGACGATATTATGAAAATAATTGCGTGGTGTAAAGATTGGCAGTTGGAGTTAAACGCTAAAAAGTGCCAAGTCATGCGTGTAAGTAAAAAGGTGACACCATTTAACTATGAATATACGATTAATGGCACTGTCCTTAGAACGGTAGATTCCGCTAAATACCTAGGGGTAACAATTCGTAATAATTTGTCGTGGAATGAGCATATCAAGAATGTAATGGGAAAAGCAAATCGTATGCTCCAATTTCTGGGTCGTAATTTAAATCAATGCACTCATGAAGTTAAATCGATTGTATACAAGTCACTAGTACGTCCTCACTTAGAGTATTGTTGTTCTGTATGGGGTCCCCATCAAAAGGGGTTAATGGAGGCTTTAGAGAAGGTCCAAAGAAGAGCCGCCCGATTAGTGACAGGTATATGTAGTTGGAGGGAAAGCGTAAGTGCGATGTTGAAGGAGTTAGGTTGGGAAGACCTGGAACACCGAAGGCATTGCTCTCGACGAAAGCTAATTGAAAAATTCACGACAGATGTATTTCGGAATGACAGTCAGCAAATATTGCTACCAGCAACATTCATATCTCGAAATGATCGTGAAAATAAGATAAGAGAAATCAGGGCCAGAACCAATTCATTTCTGTACTCATTTTTCCCACGAGCGATTAGGGAATGGAATAGAAAGGATTTACCGGGCGAGTAAACTTAAAATCCGACAGGAGTAGCTTTCGATAAAGCACTCCGGCCATCCTGATCTGGGTTTTCCATGGTTTTCCCAGATCACTCCACGTGAATGCGGGGATGGTTCCTCACAATAGCCCATGGGCGCCTCCTGCCATATCCCTTATAACCCTTCCAAACCATAACCCCTTTCGATAGGTGCAATGCACCCTCCGCCACACACTTTTAGTGAATCGCGGAGTAATAATAATAATAATAATGCTGTATAAAAGAATCAAAACGATAGAGTATTGTAAAGAGTTGCAGGGTGATCTGGACAGGATATCTAATTGGGTTGGTAAACATGGAATGAAGATAAATGCAAAGAAGAGTCAGCTTATTAGATACACAAATAAAAAACAAAAGGTTAATTATGAATATGAGGTGGGGAAAGAATTGCTTGCTGAAGACTTGAAATGTAAATATCTTGGAATTACTTTTGATAACAAACTTAACTGGGCAGGACACATAGGACAGGTGGTAGGAAAAGATTTCAAAGTTCAGCACTTGTTGGAGAGAGTGATGAGGAGATGTACGAGACGAGTAAAGAAATTGGGTTACAAAACTTTGGTCAGACCATTGCTCGAATATGGTAGTGTAGTATGGGACTCTCATTTTATGTATCAAATACATGAGTTGGAGAGGGTGCAAAAAAGGGCTGCTAGATTTGTTTCTGGAAATTATCGCAGAATGCAATCAGTGACGGATATGATAAAGGAGCTGGAATGGGATTCATTGCAAAACAGGAGGAGAATGAGGAGGGTCATGGGAGTGTACAGGGCATATACTGGCGATGAGGCATGGAAAGATATTGCAATAGGTATGAAAAGTAGTGCATGGAAGGGAAAAGATGACCATGACCAGAAGCTGGCACTCGATTTCAGGCACAAGGGTGTAGGAAGATTCTCTTTTTTAGGTAAGGGTGTCAGGGATTGGAATGAGTTACCAAGAGAAAAGATGAATAATTTACCGAAAACTTTGAAGGAATTTAAAGATAAAATTTGTAGAAAGCAAATGTAGGTGGGTGCAGGATAGGGGGAAGATGGGTGTGTAGGGAAATTGCCACCGGAGCCTGTTCTCTATTGCAATTAAATTAAATAGGTTTGACGTGTTGAACCTCGTAAGGATATAGGAGTAGGTAACGTGTAGCATGACTTTAGGAATAGATGCGAGGAAGGAAAAAATAGGAATACTGAGATCCTGCTGGGCAAAGGGAGAGGTGTAGGCCATCCACTGCAGGACAAGTTAGGCACGTGCTACCAGGTCAGAAGTTTTTTCAAGCCTATTGCAATATTAGGAAAGGTAATGGAATAGCCACTGTATGCATTTCATCAAAGAAATGTAGTGATTTCACAAAACAGTGCAGTGATAGGGGGAGATGTGGACAGTAATCTTATATCTTTAAACGAGCAATTCTTGTATATATATATATTGGATCTCGGGAACGAGCAATTCTTGTATATATATATATATTGGATCTCGGGAACGGTGATAATGAATTGGATGAAATTTCATATTTAGATAACGTTTTGACTTTGAAGATTATCTAAATAGCCTTCCTCCCTAAAAAAAAGCAATTTTACAAAATACGAACAATTTTTGCTCTTGGTATCTCGAAAATGGCTCGAAACGGCTCTGACGCCATCTCGTAGATGACTCCGGTACCAGGAAGCTAACTAATATTTTTATCTTTGGTTTGTAAAACATTTCAAAAGAAGATATTTAAAAAATGGTATTGTCAGAAGTGATACTCATATTTACATAATTTCTTTGAAAAAAATATTGAAAAAGTGGTTATTATTAATTACTACCTGTTGTATTGTAAAACATCTAAAACGAAGATATTTAAAATTTGACTTTGTCAGTAGTGATACTTTATTTGACAAAAACTTCTTTGAAAGTAGTATTAGCATTTATAATCTAATCATTTCAAGAAACCGTAATACAAAGTTACTCGATCTTCGCCCAGTGGAGACGCAATTGAAGAAAATCCTAACGATTATTCACGATATTTATTTAACCGACTGCAAGTAGGAAGGAAACGTATTGAACGTATAACAAATATGTAATTAGTGTGGGAAAAGGGTGGTTACCACACTAGCTCTTAAAAAATTCCGGCTACGATCCCGGGTTCAAATTCCGGTGGAAGCAAGAAATTTTGAGACATGTATTTAACCATATGAACTACGGTGGGACGTTCTGTGGCTGGGATTCTACGTTAAATTGTAGGTCTCGGAGAAAAGGAACTGGCCGTCCTACCTCTGATAGAATTGCTTAATACGCTTACTTCTTTCCAATCTATTACTATTATATGAGCAACTCTTGAAAATAGATAAACTTGGGGCTGCACCACTTTCGGAAGCTCGGCGAAATTAGTAGTAACCTCTTGAAGAATGGTTTAATTGCTTAGTCAACATGTCTTCTTCACATTTTACGCTGTTGCTTCGCGGAAAGTCGCTAGAAAAATTAAAAATACAGAAATATGAGGCTGAGCAACTGCGAAATGCTATCAGCATTGCAAAAATAACAAAAAAATTATCGTTACAGTGATCATATCAAGCTAAACAGTTTCGTTTCGTCATAGATTTCGTGGTTAGGTTGAAATATAGCCTGGACCAAGAGAAAAATTATACGCAATTTTGCGTTCTGCGGCGTCCATCATGGAGGAAGGAAATGTATGGAGGAGAAGTGACGTTAAATCGGTGACGCAGGCACTAAACTCTCCCGCATGGCGGCAGCAGCGGTATTGCGCTTCCAAACATTGCGATGTTCCCAGTATATCCCGAAAACTAAGCAAGATATCGAAAAATTTTATTATTTTTTTTGGATTTGTCTCGTGTTACATAAGAATCGAACATTAAATTTGACTTTTGCGAAATTTTTCTTCTCCATTTCAACTCAAGAAACCTCACTTTTGATACAGTATATCTCTAGAACTAGGTGAGATATCGAAAAATTTTATTCTTTATTTTTCATTTGTCTCGTCTTTTTAAATAAGAATCCATCATCAAATTTGACTTTAACCAATTTTTCCTTCTGAATTTCAACCAAAACCATTTCACATTTGGGACAGAATATCTCGAAAACTAAGCAGAATATCAAAAAAATGTATTCTTCATTTTTTATTTGTCATATCGAGTTACATAATAATCCATCACCAGATATCGGCGTCACCTTTATCCTAGAGTCCCCTTGAGGTTTTTGTGCATATTCCCCGTGTCTGTATGGAAGCGGCCATGCCCCCTCCACTCCGGCCATGCCCCCCCCCACTCCTCCTCCGCCCTGCTTCACTTCAATGCGTGGTGAAGGTCTCTTGCGTCGTCTCCATATATTTCCTTCCTCCATGGCGTTCATAGGACATGGTGTATTTGTTTACAATGGAAGCAATCTCTGACTGATCATTTCTATATAAGATGGCGGGCATTACCGCATTACAACTCGGATAAAGATTGTCAATTTGTCAATTAAATGCGACTTTTTCCAATGGAGAAAAGCTGAAACGGCAAGAAAACATCACAATAAAAGATTAAATCAACATTTTAAGAGACTATTGCTGATTTTTCAACGCTGACGGTATACAACGACTATGCGTCGCTGTCGTATTTCGGCATTTTAAATTCCTGGCAAGTTTTCCGCAAAGCAAGAGCGCAAAACGTAAAGAGGACATAATGACGAAGCAATTAAAACAAATTTCAACAGGTTACTACCAATTTCGCGTCGGTTTCGAAGGTGGTGCAGTCCCCGATAAAATTAATTTCTCACTACCGTCTCTACGGATTTTGATGAAATCTTGCAACAGAAATCGAAAGATGCCGAGCAAAGTTCGGTCAGCCAGGTACTAGGATTAATAGGAACACAAGTTATAGTATAAAGAGTGACTTAAAGGAATTGGTGAAGGAAGCACAGCATACCAGGTTGGAATTCATGCAGGTCTTCAATCGCCATGATTGGGCACAGTTGAGCCTCGCTGTGAGGCTGGTTAACTTGAAGACCGAGCTGCTTGAAAAAGCGTTAGTTCTGTCTTGGGGGTTGTGCCTGTGTATTGAATTGGTAGGGATGTTTCACTAGGTATGGCCTACACCTAAAAAGGAGGGGGTAGGGGATAAAATTATAAATGAGCCGAATTCCAGTAGTGATGGGGTCTGAATCGTGCATTTTTTAGGTTGGGGGCTGTTGATTTGTGGATAAAATCAAATGATCAATGGGATCCTGATTGTAGATGTACTAATTGTAAAGAAATAGATGAAGCTGTTGAATTAAACAAGTATACAACTGGGAAGACGAAGGTTAATGCTTAAAATACCACCTAGCCAATAATAAGAGTATTATTGATGAACTAGAGAACTATAATGAACAAAGTAATAGAATTTTTAATAGAGATTCATATACTGCTTGTAATTATAGTTGTAAAGTCTTGATTAAAAGAGCAAATACTACCCAATGAGGGTTTCCCCAAAGAAACCCAGTGCCAGAGAAGCAATTGGTGGAGGTGAATTCAAATTCGTTAGCAAACATAACTACAGTTCTCTGGTATTATTATATCATGACCATGAGCTACTATGGATATGTTTCTAGATAAAAAAAAAAATAAGTAATCATTGTGTTGGATGAAGCGGAAGAATGAATGATGAAGTTGTCGGGCTTGGGGAAAAATGAAATTCGTATTCAAAGCGTAAGTGAGCGTAGAATTGTCATGGTTCATGGGGATTTAAATTTAACAGATATCAACTGGGTAGGAAACAATATTAATAACACAAGGAACTAGGTCTCTTAATAGGGGTGGGAGGCTTCACACAAGTAGTAAAATTAAACTCATGGGGAGCAAACATGTTGGTTATCTTTCTAATAAAGCCTAATGAAAATCTTGTGACATTTCAAATAACTGATGTTCTCATATTAGTTGATTCAGTGAACCAGTGACCTAATTTGAAGGGGGAATTACATGCAGTTATAAGAGGCAGTAAATTCATAATCGAAGAGATATTTCAAGGGAGGGTTCAGCAAATGGAAGAATGGCAAACATACAGTGGAGGCGAAGTGGGAAGAATACAAGGAGATAATAAAAAAGGCTGAGGAAATAATTATTCCAGACAGCCAATAAAGGGAAGTGCATCTACTGCAATAGGATGGAAAGAAGGTTAGAGAGGTTACAAAGAAGAGAACCCTCTGGAAACAACAAGGCATTAGAGAATACTTAAATCAGCTAAACAAGCAATTAATAACAGCAAAAGGGAAGGTAAAGATGGGCTTACGAGAATTATTATTAGTGCTAGGGACCACTGAACGATACATCTAGAAATGTCTATGACCATGTTAGAAAACTGAGGGGAATGGATGTATTCAGGCAATTGTAGATAAGTTAATGAGGATCTGGAAATGGCGGAGATACTGTCTGTTAGGGACTATCATCCTGGGATAGGAGAGTAATAAGGAAACTACAAACTTTGAAATAGATCACCAAGAAATTATTGAGAAACTAAGAAAACTAAAAAAAAAAGAGCAAAGGGGTGGGTGTAGATAATGTTATTTTTGATGTAGTAGTCTTGCTGCTTACCAGAGGATTGGAAAGGATCGATAGCAATATTGATTCATAAAAGAAAGGGGGACAAATAGGGTAGAAAATTATGGAACAATTATTTTACATTAGTGGTAGGCAAATTAATTGAGAGATTTGTAAGCAAACACATCAAAAATGTTTGGGAGGAACATAAGTGGTTTTCAAGTCGAAAACATGGCCTTCGGCAAGGATATTCATACGAATCTCAAATGGTGATCTATATACAAGATATTTGGGATGAAATGGACACGGGAGGTAAAGTTGATAGTGTAGCAGTAGAGCATTCTAACGCATTTGAGAGTGTGAGCCATGAATTGATTTTAAATAAATTGAAAACTATTAGCGTACACGAAAAAGTGACTTGCTTTGTAGAGAAATTCTTAAAATGCAGAAATCAAAGAGTTAGAATAGGAAATGCACTATCAAAGTAGGTGGAAGTAAATATGGGAAAGCCACAAGGTAGTTTATTTGGGCCGTTTCTATTTATCAATCTAATGATCTTTTGCAGATGACACAATGAGTATATAGTAGGTTCAAAACTGGAGAAGACTGTTTGAGTGCAGTTTTGGCGTGTTTTTTTAAAGTCAATATTCGCGCCGCAATCAGGAATTACCAAGTAGTCTTGTATGCCGAATTTAACACTAGTTTATCGTCCGCTGGTTCAGAAAGATGACTCATATTTTTCTAAAATTAATGATCTGCCATTCTTTTACTCCACGAGTTCCTATGAGGTGTATAACATTTTACAATACCTTTTTAAGTGTATTAAGCATTGTACTGTATGGCTTCCTTTAATTGCCATAAATTTCAAGGTGCTATTCATAAAACCATTCTTAAGTTGATTCTTGGCTGTCCGGGTTGCGCCGCGTTATTCTTAAGTATTGCTAAGTCTCTTTTTCACTGTCCAATTGATTATAGCCGGACAACCCTGCCACCATTGCTAACTGGGAACGGAGCTAGGACAACTGTGTTTTGGGGTGAGTTGTGTCTTCTATGCTTGGCCGACAAAACGACGAGTGACTCCAATAAATGAAGGATTTTACTATCTTTTCCTACAACCTGCCCTGTGTGTCCTGCCCAATTAGTCAAGATTTTACAAACTATGTGGAAAAGTATATGATAATTTACAAAAAAAAAATAATCAAATAAGCTGTGATGGCCCACAGGTTTTTAAAGAGATACGGGAATGTATATATGATTTCATATAACGTTACAGCTAGCTATGTCAGTTGCGATAGCCAAGGTAAACAGTTGCAGCCAAAGGATTGTGGCGAAGCAGATGGCAACAGCGACCTGCAGAGTGGGTCATCGAGTCATCAACAGTGGAGCAAAGCGGCGTCATTCAGCTAGGGATGACTGCATCAACGGGCTCTGTGGTTGGATAGTAAGTCTCCCCACCAGTACAAGGGAGTGGGGGGAGTAATGATCAAAACCGGACTACACAGAGCGAATAGTGTCAGAATTCGAGGCGAGCCGGAGTCGGTCGTAGAGGAACAGAAGATAGAAGCAATCTGCGCACAAAGCAGCCAACAGCACCAACATTAACGCAGATGGGAATGACTCACACTGGCATGTTAGAATGGTGATAGTTGAAAACTATAGAAGCTCAAGGAAAGGCAAGCTCTGACATTAGTCGCAAGGGTAACTGACTTGGCTGTAACAAGGGTATCTGGGGAAACAATTGAGGGTTGTTATGTAATATCGTAAATTAGAGTGAGTATTGAATATATCCTACCAGAGTATTATCGACTTGATCTACCGCTCAAAATCCATCCAAAGTCTAGAGAAATAATAGCTAGCATGAGAATGTGTTGGGCACGGGGGTAAACATAATACTTCAGTGAGCTTGCTGCTAATCAGATTAAAGTAAGGAGACTAAAATAGAGAAAAAATAAGGCAGAAAGTACCTCCCATTAACACAGTGTTACAGAAATCGGCGAAGCAGTCAACACAGCAGTAAGCAGTATTGGCCAGCAGATTCATCACAGCACAGCACGCAGCAAGGAGACTTGTCAGCGGTAATCAGCAACAGCGACAGCTCAGCAGAAAAGTGAGTAGCAAGCATTATCGCCATGCCTACCACAGACGCCGGGAGTGTAATAAAAGGATAAAAGGCGAGAGTGAGCTTAGTAGAGACTTTAAATTTGATTCTAAATTCATTTTGTGGCAAAAAAGGAGCGTTAGACGAGTTTATCGACAATCGTGATACGGCGTTCAGCATTATTAGCGATGGAGAGCATGAGATTTTATTGAAATTTAATAAGACACTCATTGGAGGCCAGGTAAGACAGCGTATTTTAGTACGGGAGTAAGCCAAGGATTGGAAAGACGTGCGGGCTATATTATTGGAAAATTACAGATCGAAACGCACGGTTGATCACTATGCCATCAGCATTTGCAAGTCGGCAGCGAAGTGGAGATTCGGTGGTAGAAAGGGCTAGCAGGATGGACGGAATGGTACATGAATTTCGGGAGACCACAAAGAGAGATTTGAAATTAAGCGAGCTGACAGGAGCCTTGAAGTTAATTCATAATATTTCCCGCACTGTTATGTGCAAGGGTTAGTCGACTAGAAGATTATCGTAGTGCTTAGAACGCGAGGAAGAGACTGGCCATTGACGGAAACCGTGAGATTGTACTCGCAGAAGAAACGGTAATTATGTCGGTCAAAGAAAAGCGACAGCAACAGGGAAGTGACCGCAGGCAGCATACGGAAATGAATAGAGAAGGAGGAAGTGAATCTTGGATTGCTAGGAGTGGACGGACTGTAGAAGATCGTCAATTATGCGGATGGATCAGGCACAATGCGCGACAGTGTGGAAGAGCGTCAGTCATTCGCGAAGTAGTACCCACAGCGAAAGTACGATGTCAGCTTGGCAAGCGAGACGGGCACACCCAAGGCAATGCCGGAGTGGTGTAACAATGTCCGTTCTGATAAAAAAAAAGCTGAGGACAGAAGGCTAGAAGAGAAACATACAGAAGCAATTACAGAGGGACGACAGTGCAGAAAATGGCCAGGAAGGCTACGGGAATGAGCAAAAGGGCCGCTGCCGAGGAGATGTTAATTTAAAGGATCCTGTACCTTGCGAAAGGTGTAATTTGTCAAGTCACATGGGGCCATGTCGCATCTACAGAGCTATGAAATGCAATAAATGTGGAGAGAGGGTCATCACCCCCAGGACTGTAATGCATGTCAATGGGTTGCACAGGTGCGAGGATTTCGGAGGAGACTGGAAGCTTCGGAAAACTAGAGGACAGCGGATCCAAACAGTCCGGGGACGCTCAGAGACGGGAGCTAAGCAAGAGTGACTGGATTAGTGAAAATGGGAATAACTACATTGAATTGGAGTATGAAGAAAGTAAGTATAGTCCAATTAAGCTACTTCTGGACATAGGAACTCAGATGTCTCTTTTCAAGTCGGAGTTTGTAAGGGAAGCCTAGCGAAAGGATGAGTGGAGTGCAGACTAGGAGAATCATAGAAAAACCTTTATTTACAGAAGTAGCAATAATGATATCGCTGAAGGGAGGCAGAGCACTGCCAATGCGGCATAAAGTTCAGGTATTCTTGCAGGAGTCGACACGCCTTATAACGGCATAATGGAACTAGACTGATTTAAGAACTGGAGGCCATAATAGACTATGGAAAAGCCGTGGTGCAAATAAGGGTAAACCATAAAAATGAGGAGTGAGACAGAAATTGAAGCTAGGCAACGACAAGAAGGAGTCAAGAAGCCAGCCCCACAAGATTAGACGCGCAGCATATGCGTGGGGCCCGACAAGAAAAAGTAGTAGAATTAGAAGTAGGAGTAGTACAAGGAGTTACGTAAGCTGTTGTGCCAAAGCAGAAACTGACAGCAGGAATATTAATCCCATATGCACTGGTAGCCGTGCGACGAGGAAAAAGCATTTTACAGTACTAAATGTCACAGAATAGGATGTCATTGACTAATCCGAAGTACAGCGAGCAGAAGGAAGGAAAGAAAGTACCCACCGTGGCGGAGAAGCAGAAGGTGCGGACGCGAGAGAGAATAAAACGAATTTTGGAAGGATTGAGCTTAGAGCATTTGGTAAAACCAGAGAAGCAAGCTGTGAAAGCGTTATGCGCAGCATATCACGACGTCTTCTATTTGGAGGGAGATATACTGCCATACACAGACGCAGTGCAGCACGAAATACGGATTAAGCCAGAAGCAGTAGTAATAAATGAGCGGCAGTACAGAAAACTCGAAACGAAAGTCAGAAGGAGGATCTGAGGAAAGAAATTGAACGATTGCTACAAGAAGACGTAATAAAGGAATGCAGGAGTACGTTGAATTCCTCATTATTATTAATACCGAAAAAACGGGAAGGACCCGATTGTCAGAAGAGATACAGAATTGTGTTCGATTACAGAAAGCTGAACGAGATGACAATTAATAGCACGTTTCCACTGCCCTTGATAGCGGGTACATTGAACCGCTTAGGGAATGCGCGATACTTTTTGACGATGAATTTAGCCAGATTAAAGTGGCTGAGGCAGACAGGGAGAAGACAACCTTTAGCACACCCGATGATCATTACCATTACCCTGTTTACCTATGGGGTTAACAGATGCGCTCTGTTCATTTAAGTGTATGATGAAGATAGTTTTAATTGGTCTAGAAGAGAAGAAGGTGATGACTTACCTCGATGATGATATCATGTTCATTACGACGCTGAGGTTTGGAGAGATATTGGTCAAAGAATTACGAATAGTGCCTGGAAAGGAAAGGCGACCAAGACCACAAGCTTAAAGCTGCAATTATAATATAATTTATTTATAAAAAAAAAGCCTGTGAATTTAACATTTTTGCACTGACAATACTGGATTGCCAAACAGTGGATTTTAAATGTATAGATGGTGCGATTTGCTTATTCAAAATAAACACTGATTGCGTAACAATACGAAAATTGTGGCATTTACAACCTGAGGATGTTGACACTACTATCTGAATTGTAACTTAACTATCTATTTATATGTAATCAAAAAAATAATATATTCGCAGTAATAATAATAATGTATAATAAAAATCTGTACATATAAACATACGAATTTTTGTGTCAGAAAATAAATATTCAACAGATTTGTATTCCACATTTATTTCTCAGTCAATAGGAAATAGGTGAAAAATTAAACTTAAGAGTTTCATTGATTTTAAATAATTTGAGCCAGCTAAAATGAATTAAATAAAATAATGTTCTGCTGAATTACGCTTCTCGATGTTACATTATAAATGAGAGAATTTTTATTTATGATATTTCATAAATATAACCACAATTTTGATTACGTATTTTAACTTTTATACTACCTATTTTTCACTGGAATAGAGCCTATTTTAGGCACCTAAAATAACATTTTTAGATCCTGAAAATCCGAGGTCTAGTGAATACTTATTCCTTCAGTTACTTGAGACCCCCACAAGTTTATCAATGGGCTTTATTGGGAAGATATGCCACATGTTTGGTTCCCTTTGCATTCTGCTATACCACTTGTGTAAATTCTAATTCTCTCACTAAGGTGATTATAAATCTCTGCTCTCTTGTGTTATTAATCTTATATCCTAACCAGTTGACATCTGGTAAATTTAAATCCCAATAATAATGACCACTTCTCCTCCAGAGACACCTGTTGATTGTTCTACTACGGTAAATTACGGGAAATTAATTGTGATAATTTGTGCTGTGTGAAGTACTAAACTTGATGAAGCAAACGTTGTTGTTACCCGAAATGTAGTTTGCGGTACATTTCATGTGTTTAGATCTGTCAACATACTTTGATTTTGTAGCGGCAATATTAATGTAAATGTGGGTAAGTTGAAATGCTGCGTGTACCAGAATGGTACAAACAATTTATTTATTATTAGTTGTTACTAATTTCATGAGCACTATGTTAGTGGCACAATGTGTATCACGATATAAACCACTCCCATCTAAGCTTCTGACTTTTGATGTATGGCAAGAAGATAAATCCACTGATGTTGCTAGCAAAGTTACATAGGCCACTAACAGTACAATATCTTTTGAGTAAGAGTTCAATTTTTTTTTTTTTTTTTTTAAAAGTTCTAAACATTGACTTAACCTAACCTAACCACCACAATTTGGAGACAACATATCTCCAGAACTAAGCAAGATATCGAAAATATATATTATTCACTTTTGAGTTATCGCGTCGTGTTACATAAGAATCTATCATCAAAATTGACCTTAGAGAAATTTTTCCTCTGAATTTCAACCCGAAACTCCTCTCTCTTGAGACAGTATATCTCGAGAACTAAGGAGGGTTTTGTGCCTTTTCCCCGTGTTTCTACGGCCGAGCAATGTGGCGGTCTCCCATCCCACTTCTCTGTACCCGGTTTCACTCCAGTGCATGGGGAAGGTCCCTTGCGTCGTCTCCATATATTCCTTCCTCCATGGTATCAATACCCTTCCACTATTTACGCCTCTGTCTCTGTGGTACAGCCTGTAACCATCAGGGTAAACCTCATTGTCTATTACTCGTTCTTTTAAAGACTGCACTACTTCCGTAATTACTTGTAGTTATTGAATCGCTGTAGAATTAATCCAATATGTGAAGGGGGAGGAAAATCTAATAATCATGGGTGATTGGAATGCAATAGTGGGAGAAGGGAAAGAGGGGAATACTGTAGGAAGTTTTGGTCTAGGAGAAAGAAATGAGCGAGGAAGCAGGTTTGTTAGAATTTTGTGAAAGATATAAGCTGGTAGCGGCAAACACACCGTATAAGAACCACGCAAGAAGAATATACACCTGAAACGTCCTGGGGATACAGGCAGATATCAGCTAGATTATATCATAGTCAAACAGAGATTCAGGAATCAACTTCTAGACTGTAAAGCGTACCCAGGAGCAGACATAGATTCTGACCACAATTTGATAATAACGAAGTGCATGCTGAAATTTAAGCAAATATGGAAGCAGCATAAGCAGAACAGACTAGAAGTGAATAAACTGAAACTATCTAGCACGAGAGAAAAATTTGCTCAAATGGATGACTTAGGTATAGGAAATAACTGAAAGGAGCTCAACCTAGGACGAATGGAATGTATTAAAGACCGAAATAATAAAAGCTGGTAAAGAAACATTAGGCTTTAGGGAACAAGCTGCCCGAAAACCTTGGATCACAGAAGAAATTTTGGAGTTGATGGATCAGAGGAGAAGGTAAAAATGCTCAGGATGAAACAGGAAGAGAGCAATACAGGCAATTTAGAAATCAAACAAATAGGAAATGCAAAATAGCAAAAGAAAAATTGCTACAAGAAAAGTGTGAAGAAGTAGAAAAGGAAATGGTGGTAGCAAAAGTAGCTATTGCATATATAAAGATCAAACAGAATTTTGGAGAAATGAAGAGAAGAGGTATGAACATTAAAGCTGCCGATGGGAAACCTCTTTTAAGCTCAGAAGATAGAGCTAACCGATGGAAGGAATACGTTTAGAAACTTTATGTTGGGGACGACTTGAACAATAGTGTAATTGAATAAGAAGGTGATGTCAACAATGATGACTTAGGAGATCCTGTTTTGAGGACAGAATTTAATAAAGCTCTGAATGACTTGAAAGCAAATAAGGCAGTTGGAATTTATGAGATCCCTACAGAACTTCTTAAATCTCTAGGAGAGGAAGTAATCGAAAGATTATTCAAGCTGATATCAGAAAGTTATGAAACAGTAGAAATGCCAACTGATTTTAATAAAAATATTATCTTCACACTTCCATAGAAAGAAAAAGCCGACAAATGTGAGAACTATCGCACCATTAGTCCAACATCACATGTTTCAAAATTACTGATCAGAATAATATACACAAGGATGCAAAGGGTAGTAGAAGACATAGTAGGTGATGATCAGTTTGGGTTTAGCAAAAATCGGGGTACAAGGGAAGCAATTCTGTCATTAAGACTAATACTTGAAGAGCGGATCAAGAAAACAAAGATACTTTTATGGCATTTGTTGATTTAGAAAAAGCTTTTGATAATGTTAGGTGGGACAAGATGTTCAAAATTTTAAAAGAAGTCAGGTCTAAAGTATCGAGATAGATGAATTCTCTATAAACTATATAAGAATCAAGTGGCTATAATTAAAAGTAGAGAATCATGAGAGACATGCATCAGTTAAAAAGGGTGTGAGACAAGGTTGTAGTCTATCCCCGTTAATATTCAACTTGCATGTAGAAGAAGCAATGAAGAAAGTCAAACAAAAATTTCCATGTGGCATAAGTTTTCAGGGAGAAAAAAATCAGTATGCTACGATTTACTGATGACATTATCTTGTTAGCAAAGAGGGCTGAGGATATTGAGAAGTTACTGAATGGCATGACCAAAATACTAAAGGAAGATTTTGGACTGAAAATAAATCAAAGCAAGACAAAAGTGATGAAATGTAGCAGAAATGATACCAATACTAGTGGATTAAATATAAAAATAGGATCAGAGGCAACAGGAGAAGTAAGAGAATTCTGTTACTTGGGAAGTAAAATTACAACTGATGGCCAAAGGAGGAATGATGTTAAAAGCAGAATAGCACTAGCAAAAAGAGCCTTCATGAAAAAGAGAAATCTTTTAGTTTCAAATATTGATCTAGGAATTAGAAAGAACTTTTTAAAACTCTTTTGTGTGGAGCACAGCACTTTATGGTAGTGAAACATGGAATTTAGGAATACCGGAAATAAAGAAAATTGAAGCATTTGAAATGCGGTGCTACAGAAGAATGTTGAAAATTAGGTGGACAGACAAAGTAAGAAATGAACGAGTTTTGGAAATGATGTGTGAGAAAAAAAGTTTATAGAAGAAGCTTACAGAAACAAGAGACAGGCTGGTAGGTTATATTTTGAGACACGCTGGATTGGTTAATTTGTTAGTGAAGGGAAGAGTCGAAGGTAAGAACTGTAGAGGGAGACAGAGATTAGAATATATGAAGCAGATAATTGAGGACATGGGTTGTAAAGGGCATGTAGAAATGAAGAGGTTAGCATAGGATAGGAAGGTATGGAGGATTGCATCAAAACAGTCGAAAGATTGACGACAGCAAAAGAAAAAATATATATATATTGAATCTCTAATAAAATTGTAAATTGTACTATTTTGTTCATCATGCTTTTACAGTTCATCAGTAATAGTGTAACTGCTAGTTTTGTGATATTTTCATTATTAATCATCACCTTCCTATTTCTGCTCTCACTTGTTATTGTTTGAAAAGGTTCATCTGTTTCTTTATCATAAGTTATTTTTCCCCACCGTAAACCTACAGTCAATATCCCTTGGATCACCTATTTTTATCCCATCAACGTTATCCGCTAACCTAAAAAAGGCATAATCCTTATCCCATCATCAGCGGGCTCCCTTACAGCTTTTGCTAAAAATTATGAATGTAACCTACGCCCCATATATTTCGGTGTAGGCTATGCGTAATTAAATATTATTGGCACGGGTACAACCCCCAAGATAGAGCTAATGCATTACCCAAGGGGCACCTGCGTTTCCTGATTCAAGTATGGCCAGCCATGCCATTAATGACCTGCATGAGCTCAACATAAATCTGCTGCGGATCCTTCGCCACCTTCTTTGTGTCAGTCCATAACTATTGAAGAATTTATTTCTAAGGTATCTGCAAAATAATTGCTAGTAGTTTGTGTGAAAGTACTTGATGTAGTTGTTGTACCATGTATGCTGTGACTGTACATCACCAAGTGTATTTATCCGTTTTGTTAAGTAATTTTTTATCTTAATTTAACAACTTTCCACGTCCCACAGATCCAATCTCTTAATTGGGTTCTATAGAAAATGGATACATACTAAAACTTGAATGTATACTGTAACTTGCGTTTATATCAATACTATTCCCCGCACTACCCACTGTCACTACTCTATTTTATTTAGTGAAACTTTAACAAAGTGAACTAATTTTTTATATACCTGACCTAACATTGAACTAGGTTTGAAAAAACCTTTGACCGGGTAGTCTTTGCCTATCTGAGCCTGTCTACGAAGTTTAAACCTCTTACATGGCTACTGCCTAGAAGCAGTACCTTTTTTCAATTTTTTTTTTTTTTTTTGCATGGCACTTTTGTCAAAGGCTTGATGCACGTTGCCTACTCCTACATCTACACAAAGCTCTTGCCGTCCTGACTCTGGTAGAAGGCCAAAACTATTTCTCTCCACAATTTCTGATGTATCTGGCCTCTTCATCCTGTAAACCATATATCCGATGACACTTGTTATTAGTTCCCAAGGATCCTTTTCACCTTCCACACTGAGCCCCCACCCCTCTTTTTTCTGCCTTTATTAGCTTATTTTACTGGGTTGATAGTCATGGAATGAAGATAGATTCCAAGAAGAATCAACTAATTAGGTATAATTAAAGGAAAATAAAGATAATGTATGGTTATCCAGTGGAAAGGGAAACGAGTGATGAAGGAATAAAATATAAATACCTGGGAATATCAGTTAACAGTTATCACGACGAGAATGATCATAGATGTTAAAGAAATAAATGAAGTTGCTGAAACAATAACTTGCTGGGGTAAATCTGGGAAAGAGGAGATAAATGCTGAAAATATAAAGCCGGTAATAAGGGTGTTAATGCTAAACTGTAGAAGTATAATGAACGAAGTAATCGAATTTGCAAACTTAATAGAGATGGTTACAGAGTATACTGCAGAGATAGAGGGCGATTGGTGGAGGAGTTTTCATACTACGTAGTTAGCAAATACTACCACAGTTCACTGGTGTTCATAGATAAAGACCATAAGTTACTTGGGGTAGGTTTCTGGGGTAATAAAAAAGAAAAAATCAGGGTGTTGGCTGCTTACTGCAGTGGAAGAATGACAGATGAAGATGAGGCTTTTGGGGAGAAATTAAATTCATACTGAGATTTCAATGGTGAGAACAGAATGGTCATTATTAATGGGGATTTAAATTTACCAGGTGTAATCTGGGTAGGAAATTAGATTAATAACACAAGGGAACAGAGATTTGCAAATACCTTAAGGGCAGGAGAATTTGCACAAATGGTAGAGCAAAACGCTAGGGGACAAATTATTTTGGATATATTCCTAATAAAGCCCGATGATAACCTTGTGGGGTGTCAAGTAACTGAAGGAATAAGTGATCATGACGCAGTTCTGATGGATATTAGAGGATTCAGTGAACCAGCAGCCAAAATTAAAGGGGGAAATAAGTACAGTTATAAAAAGGCACAGATTTCAAATTTGAAGAGGTTTTTGAGATAACGTTTCAGCAAATGGACGGAAGGCACAAGTACAGTAGAGTCAAGGTGGGGTGAGTTCAAGGAGATAATAAGAGAGGGGGAAGAAAAATGTATTCCAAAGCAGAATATAAAGAGAAGTAGAGAACCTGTATACTGTAATAGGGAAGTGAGAAGGTTAAAGAGGTTTTTACGATGAGAACATAACAGAGTTAAGAGACACCAGGGTAGTAGGTAATAATTGAAACAACTAAACAAGGACTTAATAACAGCAAAGAAAGTGGCTAAAGATGGGTTTATTAAGAGTGTTGTCAGTGTAGGAGGACCATTGACTGATGCATCTAGAAATTTCTATGGCTATATCAGGAAACTAAGGGGACGGGAGGGTGTAGAGATGCTCATAGATAAGGATGGAGAAGTAGTTACTGAGGATTTGAAAAAGGCAGAGATTTTAAGTAATTGGTTTAGTGAGAGCATTAGGGACAATGAATCAGAAACTGGAAGGTCTAATTCGGAGAACGAGCTTAAAAATACGATTAGAAATAAAGATACTAAAAAATTTGAAATTCATCCTGAAGAAATCATGAAGGAAATAAGCAAGCTGAAAAAACATAAGGGGGCTGGTGCAGATAATATTACTACAGATATCTTAAAGTTAGTCGGATGTGACATTGTACCTTATCTTGAAATATTATTTAAATTGAGTCTGGATACTTGCTGCTTACCACAAGACTGGAAAAGTGCGATAGTAGTACCGGTACATAAAGGAAGGGTGAGAAAAGAGTCGAAAATTACAGGCCAATCAGTTTGACTTCAGTGGTATGTAAATTAATGGAAAGATTGATATGCAACCACATCAGAATTGTATGTGAGGAAGGTAAGGGGTTTTCGAGTAGGTAACATGGGTTCAGGCAAGGATATTCATGTGAATCTCAGTTGGTGGGATATATGCAAGATATTTCAGATGAAATGGACAAGGCAGGCCAAATTGATAGTGTAGCACTAGATCTTTCAAAGGCGTTTGACAGAGTAAGCCACAAAATGGTAGTAAATAAGGTAAAAACTATTGGAGTGGATTGGAAAGTGATTTGCTGGGTAGAAGAAAGTTTAAAAGTTAGAAACAGAAAGTTAGGGTGGGAAAGGCGGTATCAAAAGGAAGTGGAAGTAAAAATGGGAGTGCCGCAAGGTAGCGTATTGGGAGCATTGTTATTCATTATTCTAATGAATAATTGTGTTGATTGTTTACTATCTGAAATTAGATTGTTTGCAGATGACATAATGCTGTATAAAAGAATCAAAACGATAGAGGACTGTAAACAGTTGCAGGATGATCTGGACAGGATATCTAGTTGGGTTGGTAAACATGGGATGAAGATAAATGTAAAGAAGAGTCAGCTAATTAGATACACAAATAAAAAACAAAAGGTTAATTATAAATATAAGGTGGGGAAAGAATTGTTTGCTGATGACTTGAAATGTAAATATCTTGGCATTACATTTGATAACAAGCTTAACTGGGCAGGACACATTGGACAGGTAGTAGGAAAAGGTTTCATAATTCTGCACTTGTTGGAGAGAGTGATGAGGAGATGCACGAGAGAAGTGAAGGAATTGGGTTACAAAACTTTGGTAAGACCATTGCTCGAATATGGTCGTGTAGTATGGGACCCACATTTTGAATATGAAATACAGGAGTTGGGGAAGGTGCAAAGAAGGGCTGCTAGATTTGTTTCTGGAAAATATCGCAGAATGCAATCAGTGACAGATATGATAAAGGAGCTGGAATGGGATTCATTGCAAGACAGGAGGAGGATGAGGAGGATAATGGGAGTGTACAGGGCGTATACTGGTGATGAGGCATGGAAAGATATTGCAGTAGGTATGAAAAGTAGTCCATTGAAGGGAAAAGATGACCATGACCACAAGCTGGCACTCGATTTCAGGCATAAGGGTGTGGGAAGATTTTCTTTTTTAGGTAAGGGTGTCAGGGATTGGAATGAGTTAGCAAGGGGAATGATGAATAGCCTACCGAAAACGTTAAAAGAATTTAAAGTTAAAATTTGTAGAGGGCAAGTGTAGGTAGAAGTTGGGTGTGTAGGGAAATTGCCACCGGAGCGTTTGCTCCATTGCAATTAAATTAAATTGGGCAGATTGGGGAGATAGAACCAATATCTTACAAGTTATTGCGATCTATTGAAAATCAGTTTATTGCATTATGTTGTATTGTTTCTTGTATTATCTCAGTAAAGAATCATGTTTGATGTTTCAATTTACCCGATAGTATCTTGTCCAACAAAAGCTTTATGATTTAAGCCAAATTTCGACCACATTTTTAGTCAGTGTGTAAATTCCATTATTTGATTGTTCGAACCACTTTTTACAGTCACAGTTAAAGACACGTTACACGCGTTAATTTTATATTCTTGCTTGATCAGTTCTAGCCTTTATCTGGTTCAATACCGGTACTTGGCGATGTGAAGTGACAGGAATTTCGATCGTGTGATTATCATTTATAGTATTGTAGCTTTTTGAATTATCCACAATACGTACTGGTAACTTAAAAATATATAAAGTATCCAAATCAATTTGTAGAATAAAAGCAAATAAGGTACCAGTAGCTAGGAAATAAGTTATTCGTTGGATGGGATTTGATGTTGGTTTGTGACTGGTTTGTGACATATAATATCTTAGCTTCCGTTTCGTTGGTGGACATTTGTAATAGAAGCACAATTTGTGGGTTTATAAAATAGCTTTTTATAATTCTAAAATATAAATGTGCAATGCTATGTAGAAAAGGGAATTTGACATTGAGTAAGGACTTAGTTGTTATTCATCCAAGTGAAGTATGGCTACTTTGCCTAATTTTTCTTCGATGAATGGGGCAGTTGCTGTGGTAAGTTGTAGGTAAAAGTTAATTGAAATATTGTAAGTTTGGTTATTAAATGTATATTTTACAACTATTAACAATTTGATTGCTAGCTTTAAAATTTGTTTTGATTTATGATTGATTAATTTTGGCTTATAATCTTTTGGTACAGTTATTTTTTTATGGATTTTTCGCGTTGAGAGTAGACGGCCATTTTATCACTACGCGGAAAATGTAACAGTAGTGTGATGTGGGGGGGTTGTTTTTTCAGTATGGTTTGTATTTTATTTTGAACTTTGGAACTTGATTTGTGAAAGTGCTTCCGCTTGACTATATGATGATGCTTGAATAATTTAGAATACACGTTGCAGTTGGTCCGCTAAACCCTCCGTAATGAAGAGAGTAGTTCGCGTTTTTTAAATGCCGAATTGGTATAGTCTAAACAGACGTAGAACAATTGTTTTTGGTCGTACCGATCATATTATTTTAGAATCGCGTCTAGCTTCTTTTGTGAATTTGATTGCTATCCATTAGCCCCTAATATTTTCTGTATTAATCTTGCGAGTTACAATTACTATATTCTTGATTTAGAGCATTATTTAGCTTTCTCATTAAGAGCTGCTTTTTCAAAAAAGAGTAAAAATTTTTTTTTAGGGTAAAAATGCATTTTATTCATGGATGCTCTTGATGTGGTTAATGAAAGCCGCTCTTTAATCGTGATAGAATGGAAGAAATCAACTTGGAAGTTTATTGTAGGTTTTATTATTAAAAGTCCCTTGTTCATGTTCATTTATAATTCTATAGGCGATTGTACACTGGGAATGGAGGCAGTTAATTTGTGTGCTATAAATTTATAGTTATTTCAGTTTGTACTTAACTACAGAAAGAATTTTTTTTTACCTAGCTTTTACATTTAGTGTAGGCATTCTATATCATGACATACATTAACTGTATGTAATTAAGTCTTAAATCATGATACCGCCACAATACTGGGTCTAGGCAGTATTTCAGTCTAACAGCTACTGCTTGCTGAAGTGGCATTTTTTAATTTCAGGTATCACTGCATAGTATTATTGGTTGAAATACAGCCTGAAGTCAAGAGATAGAAATGGCTCTATATTGTATACCTACATTACAGAGTTAACCGTCAATAAGCTGGAACATACAAGAATTGTCTTATTGTTTTGAAATTTCCTACACGCTTTCCTTAGGGAGTACTATTTGGGAGAAAACAATTATGTAAAAATAAATAGTTCCATGTTAATACCTCGTAACCTACAAAAATTGTCCTATCGGTCTGAAATTTGGTACACACAATCCTGAGGCGATAATACTTGGGCAAGAGCGCAATCACTGGGACTCATCAAGGAACTGTCGTTTTGGTCTGAAAACTGTTACTCACGTTCCTTGGGTGATATTATTTAATATATGTTGCTCTTAGAGCTGTAAAACTTATACATACCTTACAAACTTAACTCAAAAAGTGGCGTTACGTTATACGGCGTGTGACTGGGAGATATACTATATCGATGTATAACAATCATGCAGATGTTCTTTGAACGATATTATTTAAGAATATGTTGCTGTCACAGCCATTAAAAATGTATTCATGGAAGAATTTGCGCACGCATACAGAAAAAATAAAATAAAAAATGTCACAATTTTCAATCGTAAGCAAAGGATAGAAGCCATAATTACGTACACACATGCCAGAGACAATAGTAGCACATGGCATTTATGAAAGATTGCGGTAATATTAACGTAAGTTGTGTTTATGATGAAAGAGCGGCAGTATTCGTGTTTTAACATACGGTTGAAAGAATTTAATATTTATAAATGTTTTTAATCTGAGGTTGAAATGCAGCCTGTACCAGAATGGCACATAGTTTTTGTTTCTAAAACAAAACTCTGTTGAATTTGTTAAAGATTTAATTGTTCTTTATTTTCAAGCAGCATTAGTGGTGGTTTTGGATATGTTGAAAGACAGGCTGATCCAAAAATTAAAATTTATTTAAAAATTTTGAGCTACCATGATTTTCGAGCAGAATTATTAGCAGCGCTTGTGGATAGGTTCAATGCAGCCTGGACCATAATGTTCATAGAAGCTGCCCGTTGTTGCTTAATGAATTTTTTTTTTTTTTTTTTTTTTTTTTTTTTTTTTAAATTGAGCTACCGTGATTTTGAGCAGAATTATTAGCGCCGCCTGAACAGAGGTGAAGCAGGAACGTTATCATTATACATCGCCGTATGCCTTTTCCCAGTCGCGCGTGGCTTAACGGCACGGCACTTTTTGAGTCAATTTTCTGAGAATTGATATATTTTACAGCTCCAAGAGCAACATATATTAAATAATATCACCCAACTAACATGTACAACAGTTTTCAGGACAAAACTAGTATTCCTTGAAGAGTCCCAGTGTCTGGGCTATTACCAATACTTGTTTAAAAGTGTGGCAGTGTTAAAATAAGAACGAAGTAAGAAGGAATTGTACTATTCATTTGAAATTTGTCACACATATTCCTCAGGTCATATGTTTTGAGAAAAAGTGTAGCCTACACAAAACAAAATGAAACCTACAATAGACGTGATGCCACATGAAATTTAAAAAACAATGCAACTTAAACAGTAGAGACTGCCATTTCTATTAAAGTTGTTCACGCCAAAGATAGTAATGAATGTAAATCACTTGCATTTTTGTGATAACCGACCAGCTGGACCAGATTGAAGAAAGACGTAAATTGTTACAACAAACAAGCGAAGAATGTAGTTTTCATTACTAAATCAAGGTTGCCTGATTTTTTTTTTTTTTTGCAGCAATATACTGGTATGGTGGTTAGGTTGTAATACAGCCTGGACCATTAGTTTTAGATTAGTTGCTGTCTATTGCAGATACTATCTTTGGCATGAACAATTTTACTGCAAATGACTGTTTTTTTACTATTGAAATGAAACTTTTCGTAACTTTCGTGAGGCGTCACGTCTAAGGTATCTTTAATTTTGCTTTCATGTACATTTTTTCTTAAAAGGTGTGACCACAGGAATGTGTGTCACAAATTTCAAGGGAATAGCACAAGTCCTTCTTACCTCGTTCTTATTTTACAGTCACCAAAAATGTATAATGTAAGCTTCGAGTATGTGGAAATAAATTAAAATCATTTGAAATGTGGTAAGTGCATACATGTTATTGTGCAATAAATGCACATTAATATCTGTTATTTGTTTCGCGTGTTTTTTAAGTCATCGTTGTTGGATAAAATGTTAGTATGTAGAAAAACAGTGACATATACAATTTCTCTGTGCGTAGTTGCCATTTTGATTTCATAGCTAAGATATATTGCATGGCAACACGATCGCTGGGCGTGTGTTTCGAGAGCTCCTCACAAAACTGGTTTTTCATCATCAGCTAAGTTTTTGTAGTCTAAATTACTTTTAAATCTTTAAATTATCATCTGAATTCTTAGGATTACTGTTAGCATGAAGAATTATTTCAATTTTGTCCATAAAAAACAGTTTTATGTTCGCGTCATTGTCGAGAGACCCTTTTCTAATTATTGCAAGTTTCTTAGAATTCATTAGCTTGGTACTTAATTTAATTAAAATACCATAGGTAAACTTTGTTGTGTAAGTTATTTAACAGATTTAGTTTCTTATTTTCCGTAACTAAATAAATCATTTCGGTACTGGTAGTTAGAACTTCAATTGCTAAGGTTTATATTATAGTTCCATATTTAGACTGTTCGGGTTAAAATATGATTTCTTATTTAATTAGTTCTGGATCAGTAATATAATAGCTTGGTAATAGTAAATAATAAAAATAATTAACTTAAAATAGCTTCGATTTGTTCACAGTAGATCATACAGTGTCGTTATCCTGAATTCCACTATCGATATTTAAAATTTCGCAGAAAAACAAAATCGTACCTTAAAGTAATTAACCTGCTCTGCCTGTAAATATAATTGTCTTTAATTGTTATCTAATACATTAAAATAAAATAAACTTCCTAGGTTTAAAAATAATAATTCCTAACTAATTAGTTCTTCACATACTAGCACTAAATAGTATCGACTTTCCATCTTAAGTTAATTTTGAAATTTATTAACATAAGTTATATTTAATGGTTCTTAAGTACTCTTGTTACCTAATTGTTACTTATAAAGCTTCAATATAATTATATATAAATATAAAAAAATTAAGTCAGTTGAGTTGAGAAATCTACAAACATAAGCTAATTTTTGGTGAATTGAACACTGGTTTAGGGGTGTGAACTGCTGTGCACTAACCCTGAAATAACTTCGTCGTCAGCCAAGTTTTACCATCTAAATTAGTTTAAAGCTTTAGATTATAAAAGTAAATGGTTAGGATTATTGTTAATGCTGCGAAATAAAAACATTTTTAACTCGGTAATAGAGCTTCAAATAGCAACTTCTTAGCAGAAACAATTTAAGTATTTTATTAAAGTAGTTTTATCAACCTATTAATTTCAATAACTTGATCGAAGAGTAAAACGTGTATCATATTTAATAAAAAAGCGTTAAAAATTATAGTATAAATTTTATTAGACTACTTTATCAAATAAATTTAAGGTTTGTTTACAAGGTGCTTGAAGTATTCGAGAAGAATCATGATTGGAAATTGTGGCTCCTGTCGCAGGTACGTTGTGAAGGGGATGGGTTGTAGTTGGTGTAAGAATTGGTTTAATTGGGCATGTAGGGAAGAGGAAATGTGGAAAACAAATGAGGCTCTCGCATGGTTTTATTCACTTTGTCTTGGGGATGAAAAGATGAGGGAGATGGGCGAAACAATCGGGGATTTGTGTGAAAGGATCAAGGTTCTGGAGGCTGAGCTTGTCGAGGCTCTTGCTATAGATGCAGAAAGTTGAGATAGTAGGTTGGAGGAAGTTGAGAAGGATGGTTGGGAGCTGGTAACAGGTCATAGTAGAAATGTGGTTAATAAGATGAAGCAGCCAGACACGTCAGAAATTGTGGGGAACAATAGGTTTGACCTGTTGCTAGAGTCAGGAGGGAAAGAACCTCATGTAGCTGTAGGAGTAGGTAAGATGCAGCAGGCCTTTAGGGATAAGGGCGTGCAAGGCAAGAATAGGAAGAAAAGGGTTCTGCTGCTAGGTAGTAGCCATGGTAATTGAGGATATAGGTTCACTTTGTACGAATTTCACAAAGGACGATAGAGTAGTGATAGTGGGAGGTGCGGGAAATAGTATTGATAGAAATGTGACTTTTGGTATAGAGAATGACCTGAAGAAGGTGGTGAGAGGCACAGCATACCAGGGTGGAACTCGTGCAGGTCCTAAGTCGCCATGACCGGTCACAATTGAACTATGCTGTGAGGCGAGTAAATGTGGAAACTGAGGAGCTACTTGGGAAAGGCATTAGTTCAGTCTTGGGGGTTGTGCCTGTATACACCATTGGTAGGTGGGGTTTCACTAGGCATGGCCTACACCTGAATAGAAGGGGCAAGGGGGTACTTTCTGAGTTTTTAGCTAGGGGGAAGTAAGGGAGCCCATTTCCAGTGATGATGGGGTCAGGACTGTGCCTATTTTAGGTTAGGGGCAGCCGGTGAAGGGATGAAAATAGATGATCGAAGTGATACTGATTGCAGATCGGCAAAATCACAGATGTTAAAGAAATAGATGAAGTTGCTGAAACTATAACTGACTCGGGTAAAACTTGGAAAGAATAGGTTAATGCTAAAAATATAAAGCCAGTAATAAGGGTGTTAATGGTGAACTAGAAGTATAATGAACAGAGTAATCGAATTTGCAAACTTAATAGAGATACACGAACCACAAGTAATAATTGGGGTAGAGAGTTGGTTAAAAGAAGAAATACTATCAGGTTTTTGGTGATGGTTACAGAGTATACTGCAGAGAGCAATTGGTGGAGGAGTTTTCATACTAGTTAGCAAAAACTACCACAATTCACTGGTGTTCATAGATAAAGACCATGAGTTACTTGGGGTAGGTTTCTGGGGTAATAAAAAAGAAAAAAATCAGGGTGTTGGCTGCTTACTGCAGTGGAATAATGACAGATGAAGATGAAGCTTTTGGGGAGAAATTAAATTCATACTCAGATTTCAGTGGTGAGAACAGAATGGTCATTATTAGTGGGGATTAAGATTAATAACACAAGGGAACAGAGATTTGCAAATACCTTAAGGGAAGGAGAATTTGCACAAATGGTAGAGCAAAACGCTAGGGGACAAATTATTTTGGATATATTCCTAATAACGCCCGATGATAACCTTGTGGGATGTCAAGTAACTGAAGGAATAAGTGATCATGAAGCAGTTGTGATTGATATAAGAGGATTCAGTGAACCAGCAGCTAAAATTAAAGGGGGAAATAAGTAGTTATAAAAAGGCACAGCTTTCAAATTGGAAGAGATATTTCAGAGAACGTTTCAGCAAATGGACGGAAGGCACAAGTGCAGTAGAGTCAAGGTGGGAACAGTTCAAGGGAAGAAAAAATGTATTTCAAAGCAGAAAATAAATAGATTTAGAGAACCTGTATACTATAATAGGGAGGTAAGGAGGTTAAAGATGTTGGTAAGAAGAGAACATAACAGAGTTAAGACACAGCAGGGGAATATTATTTTAAGGGGGGTAGCAGCAGAGACACCAGAGGACATTTTAATTTCCATTGTCTATACTTTTACAAATAAATTCTTAAAAATTTGTCAGCATGACCAAGAAGCATTCAGGATTCACACTCATAACAGTGGATGTTCAAAAACATAACATAACATAACAATATTTTTTTTACATGTGAAATTCCACCTTTTCTTTCACTTACTATTAACTGCATTAATTGCTATAGGTACGCTTTTCTTCATAAGTAAGAGATTCTTCAATGAATTTTGCACAGCATACAAATCATACTTAGATGTATGAAACTCTAGAATTTATTTAATTTATGAAAAAATGAATGATCTATTACATTTCAACTTCATGTTTAGAAAAAACTCATTTTATTGTTAATTATCTCAATCTTTACCACAATTTTTAATAGATTTTGAAAATTCTAGAGTTTTGCATTAAGGAGTTTGTGTTTAATAAGCATACTAAGTTTGAAAGTGATAGGATATTTATTTTGGATGCTAGATGTACCTAAGTACACAAATATGTGTTTTGCGGAAAATGGCTGTTAAAGTTTTTCCTTTGTATTTGGCATAGTTTTAGAACTGTCCAGCACCATAAGTCTTGAGCCACTGGTGTAACATTTGTTGTAACACCCTTTACTGTGTATCTGTTGCCGTGATGGCATTGTTAACGGTTGGAGCAACAAATTCTAGGCATCTTGTGCGATAATATGCCACAAATGAACACAAAACAACACAGCCAAATGAAAATTGTTTCGAATATCACAGCACCACACTGCAAGCCTTTCAAAACAGAGAACAAACAAAATCGGCAATCAAAACAATGCATGTCGATAGCAGCAGAGAAAGTATCGATATCGATAGTCCTTTGTTTCACTGGCGCAAATATTAACATTCGAATTCTACAGAGCCAAATACACTTACGTATGACAGAAGATTGCTGTGCAAAGGGGCGTGGCGCTCCACCTTCATACACTTAAGACCAAATTACATACCTTAAAATCCCTCAAATATGAATGTTTTATACATCAAATTATTCAGGAAGATGTGCGCTACAAAATAGGCATATTTTTTGAAAAATCAATTTTAAATTTTTTTAAATTTGACTTCCTACCCCCCTTAAAACAACTAAACACGGACTTAATAATAGCAAAGAAAGTGGCTAACGGTGGGTTTATCAAGAGTATTGTCAGTGCAGGAGGACCATTGACTGATGCATCGAGAAATTTCTATGACTATGTTAGAAAACTGAGAGGAAGGGAGGTTGTTTAGACACATATAGATAAGGATGGAGAAGAAGTTACTGAGAATTTAAAAAAGGCAAAGATTTTAAGTAACTGGTTTAGTGAGAGCATTAGGTACAAATGAATCAAAAGCAGGAGGGTTTAATTCGGAGGACGAGCTTAACAACACAATTTGAAATACATCCTGAGGAAATCGTGAAGGAAATAAGAAAGCTGAAAAAACATAAAGGATCTGGTGTAGATAATATTACTACAGATATCTTAAAGAGAGCTGGGTGTGAAATTGTACCTTATCTTCAAATATTATTTAAATTGAGTCTAGATACTTGCTGCTTACCTCAGGACTGGAAAACTGCAATAGTAGTGCCGGTACATACAGGAGGGGTGAAAACCAGAGTCGAAAATTATAGGCCAATCAGTTTGACATCAGTGGTATGTAAATTAATGGAAAGATTGATATACAAACACATCAGAAATGTATGTGAGGAACGTAAGTGGTTTTCAAGTAGGCAACATGGTTTTAGGCAAGGATATTCATGCGAATATCAGTTAGCGGGATATATACAAGATATGTCAGACGAAATGGACAAGGAAGGTCAAATTAATAGTTAGCACTAGGTCTGTCAAAGGCGTTAGCAGAGTGAGCTATAAAATGGTATTAAATAAATTAAAAACTATTGGAGTGGATGAGAAAGTGATTTGCTGGGTAGAAGAATTTTTAAAGGTAGAAAACAGAAAGTGAGGGTAGGAAATGCAGTATCAAAAGAAGTGGAAGTAAAAATGGGAGTACTGCAGGGTAGTGTATTGGTACCATTGCTATTCATTAGTCTAATGAATAATAGTGTTGATTGTTTACTATCTGAAATTAGATTGATTGTTGATGACATAATGCTATATAAAAGGATCAGAATGGTAGATGACTCTAAACAGGTGCAGGGTGATCTGGACAGGATATCTAGTTGGGTTGGTTAACATGGGATGAATATAAATGCAAAGAGGAGTCAGCATATTAGATACACAAATAAAAAACAAAAGATTTATTATGATTATAAGGTGGGGAAAGAATTGTTTGCTGAAGACTTATAATGTAAATATCTTGGCATTTCATTTGGTATCAATTTTTGGCAGGACACATTAGACAGGTGGTAGGAAAAAGTTTTCAAAATTCTGGACTTGTTGGAGAGAGTGATGAGGGGATGTACGAGAGAAGTAAAGGAATTGGGTTACAAAAATTTGGTGAGACCATTGCTCGTATATGTTAGTGTAGTATGGGACTCACATTGAGTATCAAATATAGGAGTTGGAGAGGGTGCAAAAAATGGCTGCTAGATTTGTTTCTGGAAATTATTGCAGAATGGAATCAGTAACAGATATGATAAAAGAGCTGGAATGGGATACATTGCAATACAGGAGGGTAAAGAGGGTCATTGGAGTGTGCAAGGCGTATACTGTGTGATGAGTCATGGAAAGATATTGGTGTATGTATGAAAAGTAGTTCATGGAAGGGAAAAAACCATGACAATAAGCTGGCACTCAATTTCAGGCAAAATGGTGTGGGAAGATTCTCTTTTTTAGGTAAGTTTGTCAGGGATTGGAGTAAGTTACTATGGGAAATAATGAATAATTTACCTTCCAATGTAAAACATGGAATCTATCATAAACCAATATTTCATACAGAGCATTTAAGTTGGTTTAATTTTGACGTAATAGCAGCTGTGGTTAGGTTGAAATGCAGCCTGGACCAAGAATTAATAGTAAGAAACACGCAGAATAAATATCAATAACATGTACTTTTTGCATAATATGTATGTATCGACCCACATTTTGAGTGATTTTAATTTGTTTCCACATATTCGAAGCTTACGTTACACACTTTTGATCAAATATTATCGCCCAAGGAATGTGTGTACCAAATTTTAGACCGATAGGACAATTTTTGTAGATTCAGACGTATTAACTTGTTACCAAATAAATGACTATTTTGAAGTATAGGTCTGGTCTGTTTCTATGCCAGCCCTTCCCATCTGTGCTCTAAAGGCAATACTGTACTTGTTCGCTATCTAGGTGGCTGTGGTGAGAGGAATATCACTCTCCTTCAGTAATGGTGTATAGCTATAATACAGATTATTCCAATGAAAGCTAGCACAATTATAATTTATTTTGGGCAGAGACATGGAGATGTCCATATGAATTGAGAATTTATTTCTTTAGAAATAGATAACAGATGTCACACTGAGAAACATATTTTTTTCTTTTGTGTGAACTGTCCATAAACAAAATCAGCAGAAGTAATTTTTGCTGGCACTATTTAACAGCGTAATTGCGGCTAATGGACGCTTCTGATTGGCTGTGATTTATAGCAGGCAGTAGCTTATTGGATGCATAATTTATGTATTAATCTGCGTATTGTAGTTATTAATCGTATACTTAGTAATAAAATTGCCTTGGAAATGCTCTCCAGGAACTATTCTCGAATCTGTTAATCCGACATCTATTGATTTAAATTCTATTCCATTCTTCTGAATTTCCTCGCGTTGCTAAAATGATTATTAAAATCATGCATATGAAATAAAATATTTATAAAATATGATTTCGTCCATAAGCGTTTAGGGTGTATTGCAGCCTGGACAACAGTCGCAGCGTTAGATACGATTTAAAAATTGATATCCGCAATATCAGGCGCCATTGTTACATTTCACTATGGTCCAGGCTGTATTACGATCGAATCGCGTATTTGTAAAGTATGATTTTGTTAATAACCATTTGTAATGCAGCCTGGTCCATAGTAATAGCAATAGATACAATATGGAAACTTATTCGATGCTAAAGGATTCATGCGCAGTGAATAACACAGACATTAACGAGTCTTGGCCAATCAGAAACGTCAATTAGCTACGGATAATATTATGCGCTGTTAAATAGTGCCAGCAAAAATTACTTCTGCTGCTTTTGTTTATGGACGGTACACCCAAAAAAAAACTGTATCTCGATGTGAGGCCTGCTTTCTATTGCTAGCAAAATAAACTCTCAATTCAAATGGACATCTCCTTGTTTCTACCGTTTATTTTTATGGTATCACTAAATAGGCTACGTTTAATCATGTAGAGCAAGGTTTCTCAAAGGTACGTGAACCCCTAGGCATTTGCCTGTTGGTCGTAGATGGTTCGCAATAAGATTTACGTTATAGTGGATGACTGGCTGCCTCAAGTGTGCAACACGCACAGTGTTGAATTGAGATTGAACATGAGCAAAATGTTCCTAAAATCGACTTGACCTGCTGCAGGAAACAATGCCATCAATCACATTAATTAATAACATATTGCTCTTCGTGACTGTATTACTTTAAAAAAATAAAAATCCTTATTTTTAAAAATAAAAATACAGCCTGGACCACAGTAATAGATAGGATCTGAAAATTAGAACATTCACAATATAGTGTGCTGTGGTTATGTTTTACTATATTCTCTGCATGTGACGATTCAGTTTTTTTCTTCTTCTTTCATCCCCAACACATTAATCGCCAGCGTCTGAGTTTCAAAAATTATATACACTGTTGCTATAGTGCGCGTCACGAATGAAGGCGGGTCGCAGAGAGAGAGAGAAATAAGGTTGACATAAAATATCCAACGTTGCTGCGTTTAACTATTCACAGTACAGTTCTAAGGCTGGTGTCAGACGCTTTAGCAGTTCTCTCTTGAGCTTTAGCAACGTCGCAGATCGGCCCTCTCGCATCTACTTCGTGCTTAAAATGCTTATATACTTTAAAAACTTGCTTTGACTATGCAGAACCTTACAATTATGTTGTTCATCTTCCATTATTTAGAATAGGAATTATTGCAGTGCTCATTGATTTACAACTGTACAATTCACAGACATATCGCATTCAACACGCGTGTTAACACGACAGGCTCTGGATTGTTACTGAATGTGTTTGGCTACTGGCAGAGTGATGACGTACATGCGCATACCTTCGCTAAACTGGGCCGCCATCGTTTGTGACACACGCTATACACTCTGGTGTACAGTCTGGAGCTGCCGGCATAAAAATTGACGGGTCGTTTGCTGCAATACAGTTGAAATGAACTACAATCACTCAAAATTTGGGTAGATGTGTACAAGTTACTACGCTAATAATATGCGTTATTTATTACCTGTGTAATTTTTAGGTAGTGTATCCGGATTTAATAACGGGGGAACTTTCCACATTCAAATTGCAGTTACTTAATATTTAATAATGTTTACAGATTTCTCTAGGTACAACTGACAAATTCTATTTCATATGATAATAATATGGCGGTATATATCGTATATGAAATAACATAGCACAATGATAGACGGTTTGTACCAAAATTGATGATTCGTGCAGAGCATTTAAGCTCATTTGATTTTTTGGTACTAGTGATTAGGGTTCGGGCACAACAGCAGGGTCCCAAGGGAAAAAATTTGCTATTGGTTCGAAATTTGGTACTCATGTTTCTGAGAGAATTATTTGAGAAAATGTTCCAGGTAAAGTGAAAGACCACATAGTGTTAGAATAATATGACACTGAAGTTACCATTGCAGAAATGGTAAAAAGTACATTGTTATATCACAGACGTTAAAATCTGCTAGAAATTTTGTTACAAATGTTTCTTACAATACATTGGCATACCTTACTGTAGGTTTTTACTATTTGGTCCAGGGTTCATGTCCATGTAAATGCGAATTCTTTTTGTTTAAGTTCTAATGAAGGTTTAAGATGGTGGCGATGTGAATGTTAATATCTGTGCCATACATTCTGTATACAAATGTAAACATCTCAGTGCAATATTTCTGCCATAATAGCTGAATGGTTAATTACATGTTCTCTACATTCCAAATGGATGCTGAATGCAGTTTGGTCTTTAAAAATGAGTTTTAGGATACACTTGCAATAAAAACAAATGGAAAATAATGCACATTGTCGTGTAATAACTTGTAACAATTTACCCACATTTTGTACAACTTTATATATATATATCTCAGATACATTTGATAGCTTTACCTGAAACATTTCCTCAAATAATTTCCTCAGAAACGTGTGTATTAAATTTCAGACCGATAGCACATTTTCTTCTTGGGACCCTGGCGATATGGTCAACCCGTGATTAGGTTGAAATGCAGCCTGGATCTGGAATTAAGACTAAAAAACACGTGAATAAATACCTACAGATAATATGTATTTCTTTTGTAATAACAGGTATGCATCTACCCACATTTGAAGTGATCTAATTACTGTATACATGATAGCTTCCTCTTATACTTTTTCTCATAGTACCACTTAAAGCTACATTTCCATCTGGCATAAATTCAGACTGTGTTGGCACTTGTATTGGAACTTGTACGAGCTATTCACTGACTCTTGCGTGTGAACTTGGCATTTAAATCGAGTACACACAAGTATCAAACCCTGTGATGCTATAAATTGTCATCATTTTTATTTGAATTGTCAAAGCATAAAAATGTCACATGATGAGAAAGATTTTTTTCCGTTTTAAGTGTCTGTACTTTCATGCTACTGTAAAATGAAATGAAACATATATGGTTGCAAAAAAATCCTATCTAGACATGAAACACATGTTGCTCATGCCATGTTAATGAAAGAACTTAACTTTGGAAAACGGCATAAACTGAGTGAAGAAATAGTGGCAACCTTCTGCTTGTGGTATGTCACTATTTCTCACATTTATGTTTTTGGTTAAGTTTGAGTGGGTTAGCTAATCTGCATGTTGAGTCAAATGTGAAGTGAGCAAATACGGAATGCATGAGGGATTCATATGAGGTAAATTACTGCTATTTGTGAAATATATATATCCTGAATCAAGTTCCGGCACAAATATCCAAGTGTGGGGTCTACTGCAGATCATGATTCCGCTACAACAACAGTCACTAATGATGCCATAATACTGCTGTAGTCAATCACAAAACATTATTTTCAGGCAGTAATTCCATTGCAATACAGTCTCGAATATTATTTCCGAGCAGATAATAGATTGTAATACATCATTAAATGTCCTTCGAAAAGTATTTCTAGCGGGGTCTTGCCTTTGACCACTGCATTATTGTTACACCAGTTCATTGTGGAATTGCGATCTCCAGTGATCCCGAAGTATGACGGTAGCTTAAGGAATATGGGTATTAACTTTGAGACTGATAGGTTATTTTTTGATCGTTCTGGTGTATTTACGTCTTCCTGTTTTTCGTTTGAACATATACTACCAATTCTTTTTTGTGTTTTAATTATGTTAAGAGTATTTAATTTTTTTGTGGCAAAAAGTTGTAGTGCTACCAGGATCTAGACGTTTAACCACTGCAAGCACTGAAGTTGCAGATTTTGGTACAGTTAGAACTATCTATGTAGCGATGAAGTAATGTTGCGAAACTGGAACTAATTAAAACTTGGGTACAATAGCGGCATATTGAGAAAGAATTTTGCCACACGTTCCAGAGAAAAAGTGCGTATTAAATCCATGAGATATATAAAATATAATAGCTCAAAATTTGGGAAGAGCACACATTTTTAAGCAAGAAATATACTTCATCACTTGTTTATTGGAATTTTTTTCCTTCTCAGATAAAAAGCGGTTTTTTGTATCCACATGGCACATAGATATGAAGTAATAATTTATGGGACATTATAAAATTACTAGGATTGTGTGTCTATAGCCACATTATGTACTTTTGGAGACTAATATGCTGACATATTTCACATGGCAGCCAACTTTCTACAATAAATGGTGGTTCATGTAGGACAGCATTTCTCAAATTTTTAAATCCTGAGGACAATTAAAAGTAAAAAATATTTCTGCTTATCACTGACTTATAAGGGTCTAATTTTTTACCAATGTGCTTGAGAGTGATATGGTTGCTCAGTGGTCAAAAGTTTGCTGCATTGGTTCCGAGTTCAAAAACCAGTAGGTACAGGAATTTTTGAGAGTTGTTTGTTCATATGAGCTATGCCAAGGTTCAGGTACCACGTTAAACGGTAGGTCCCATAGGAATGAAACTGATCGTCCTACTTCTGACACGGCTTAGTTTCCCTCCTTCAGGAGGATACAACCAACCTGCAGATTGTGGACTAAGTTTTTTTATATACTATTTACCAAACCTAAGGCCTAATGCCCTCATAAAACAGTCATCAACTTAGTCCTTAAGGGAATTATGCTCTGTTTGATGCCAGCTGGAAATGTATTTTATTGTAGTAACAATGCAGCCACATTCTGATATGGAAATACCTGTAGCCATCTATGAAGACAACGATAGCATCTGTAGATATCTTCATGATATGAATGGGCAGTTGTGAATATAAAATGGCTGGCAAATTTTTGTCATACATGAATATATTCCTGTGCCATTACAGTGAATGTAATGCATGAGCCAAGTTTTCGTTTGCCTTATGCTGTATCAAAGTGCATAATTTTTAATTCTGGTCCAGGTTGCATTCCAGCATAACCACACCCTCAGTCAATATATTGCTGCAAGCTTAACTAATCAATCAAAACTAGATTCCTAATACCTTATGCTGCAATAGAGTGCATCATTTTTCATTTGGGTTTATGTTGAAAATTGACTTAACTGCAATCCGGCGATGCTGTTGTGATGTGGGCATTTTGAAAAACAGTACCCAAAATGCCCTACATCAATCACCATTCATCGTAGTAGGTTGACTGCCACGAGAAATATGTCAGCATATTACTGTCTCAGGAAATGAAGTATGGATTATATGGAGATCCTAGGTCTTGTACATTCCATATAGTATTACAGCAATATGGATATGGAAAACAGTTTTTGTAAAAGTGGAGGCTAAGAAACATTTCCAATAAAAGATATTAAAGCTTATTTCGTGCTCAACAACTTAGATGCTTCTATCAACAGTTTTAGCTGTATGTATTTCTTGGGTTTAATCTGTTATTTTTCGTGACTGCTGTGTATAATAATTCAATCTCCTTTTGCACTAGTACTAAAATTTCACGTATTCCCCCCCCCCCCCAAATAAAAATATTTAGTGTGGTGTTGTTGAATGGGTATTAAAGAATGCAATTAATGTCGCTTTACAACATTTTTAAGTAGTGTATTTATTGACAGGAGTTCCAAAAGTTTTTAAAGATGTCTCCTTTCCCTCATGATTTTCCAGCTACATCACTGTTAAATGTAAATACATAATTAAAAATGGTGGCAAGAAGATTGTTTTGGGTAAGATTCATTGCCATGTTTTTTTAATTTGTATGTAACATACAACATTGTTCTATTACTAATAAACTTAATTTTTGTAGTATGTGAAATAAATTTTGAGACCAAACAATAAAATTTAGTTAATCAAACAGCGGTTAATGTTCCATACTTGGAAATACAGGGTACACTGTTGAATTCCTGTACACCCAGGAATTTTTATGAGCACTTTTCCAAAATTTTGCTTTATGTGAAGTATGCTAGTATGATCCATGGTTCCAATCATGAGAGAGTCTGAAACCCTGTCTGTTCATCAAGATTTGGGTTTTCTATGGTTTCCCCAAATCACTCCAGGTGAATGCTGGGTTTATTCCTTCAAAAAAGTAATGACTAAATTCCTTCCCCACATTTCTTTCCTGCTTCCTAGCATGATGAGTGTAAAACCATAAGCGGAAAAAACGCGAGAGGGCATGAAAGTGGTTTGACACAACTGTCAGTTGTAATGTCGCATTAATTTGCTTTATTTAATTAGGATGCTCCAAGAGAATACATATTATTTCATAGGTAAATGGAACAAAAAATTGATCTGCTGGATACCACTAGAGCAATTTTCAGGTAATATCTAGGTTTGGATACCACTGCAACCACTTAACGCCTCACGATGTAAACACTTCCAGATGGAGAGAATATGACGTCACTACATTGCTAAATGTGACGTATATGTTCCGCATGTCACTAACGCGGCCTTCCATGGAAACACTAATAAGTCTCATATCTTGAAATCGTTAATTTTGCTTCAGTAGTACAGGAATAAGTTCCTCAGCGATGAGGTTTTGGTGCAGCCTGGGCCACACCGAAACGTAACTATCAAACACCTTATTACAGATTTCTATGTTGTATCTATAGGTGTTACCATCGCACATGATATTGCCGACACCCAATTTCCAAATCGTATCAATCTGTTAGTATGGTTCAGGCTGCATTACAACCTAAACGCAAACAGTTATTGACAAAATCTTTTTTATATATAAATATTTTATTTCTTATGAATTATTTTAATAGCAATTTCAGCCACACGAGGAAATATAGAAGAATGGAATCAAATACAAATCAATGGAATTATGACTAATAACGTTAACGTTACAGGAACCTACGTTATGGAACGTTACTAATGAATGATGTCAATTATCAGTTTGGAATTTTGTTGATATTTTGATATTATTAAATGTGCAAGTAATAATTTTCTTTAACTTTTGTCAATCCATAATTTTTTTATTATTACTACTATTGGTTACATTCTATGGCCATTCATGAATCAATCAAAGGCTGAACACATCACACTCGGAAACACAGTGACGTCATACTCTCTCCATCTGGAAATGTTTACACCGCACGACGGTAAGTGGTTGCAGCGTGGTATCCCAATCTAGATATTACCCCAATTTTCCACTGTGTGAGGTAATGTCATTATACTGGGGCAGTCAATCATTAGATAAATTATTTCCAAACAGTAATTAGGTTAGAATGTACCCTGGACCAGCACGACTTCACAAGAACTACTATGAAAAGTAGTTCGAGAGATATAATCCCACTTCGGAATTGTAGTTCCAGTGGTACCATGCTGGTACAGGGTGTATCACAACCTAATTAATGCTTGAAAATAGTCTTGGGAATGAATGCTGCAGTATTATGGCATTCTTAACTCGCATGGGAAAGATTTTCTAGCAGTATGGGGGTCTCCAGTAATCCTCCCCAAAAATGCTATGGAACCCCATTGTAGGTGGTCTCCAGTAATCCTCCCTAAAAAAAATAATCTATGGAACCCCATCGTATGTATGCTTGACACTCTTGGGTGCTGCCATCTGGTGATAGGACAGGACAGGAAAGGGAAGGGTGAAAATATACAGGTTAGTGGACAAAACCCTTGAAATAGTGGAAAGGTTTAAGTATTTAGGAAATGAATTGATGCAATGTGCATGGTTGGACAAGGAGAAAAGAGGCTGCAACATGTGAATAGATTGCATTGGTGTGAACGAATGTGATTTAGAAGGAAGCTCCATTGGAATAAGTGTAGTTGAACATTTATGTCTCCATGTGGACGTATGCAGCAGAAACTTGGACTGACAGAGAGAGGGGAGTAAAATCTGAATGGTTGAGAAAAAGTTCTTGAGAAGCAAAATAAGACGAGGTGAGATAGTTCTAGAGGCTGTAAAAAAGGATAAGATAGTTCAGAATTGTAAAGATTGAGGTGTGGCTGCCAATACAGAAGACCAAGGCTGGAATTGTAGGAAAGAGGGCAAGAGTTAGGTAAAGCAAAATGGTTGGATTGAAGGGCAATATACAATCAAGAAACCTGTACCTGAGGGCAATTTAAGAGGAAGATTGTTGGACAGGGATAGCTGGTTGGAAAAATGTCGTATGAGACCTGGCTGGAGCTGGATAAGGATGATGGGATGCCATCTGGAAACGGTATATGTTGCAATTAGTCTGTGCTATTTAGATCTTGAATTTTTCGGATTTAGGGCAGCATATTGTTCCGTCTATAGTTGTTTGGCGTGCATGAAAAAAGCCATTAAATACTTTTGCCATTGCAGTTTAGATTAAAAAGGTAATTAGTTCTGTCATTAGATATTTAAAAATGACTTTCACAAATGGTTGCTTTTCTGGGTATTTCAGAAAGAGAAACCAATACATGATACAGTGGGCTATGTTTAGTAAACCAGTGGGCAGGGTTTCATGTCCATCTGATAATTGCTTTGAGTTTTACAAAAAAAAAAAACCATTCTGCAATAGTCATACAGTTGTCATTGTATCTCCAAGGCAGAGATCTTGTGCTCCTTGCTTTCCAATTTCTCTCACACAACTCCATAAACTCCCTTCATTCAGTATATTTATGGTGTTCCTCTTTATTCCAGGACGTTGATAATGTAATGTAATCCATCCTCTCCCATTTTCATTACATGTCCAATACCTTAAGTATTTATACTTTATCTATTGCATCATAGTTAGCCTGTCACATTTCCCTTAAATGATAAAATCTTTTTGCAAACAAATAAATAAATGTCTAAAATAAATGTCTAGTATAATGATGTATGTGTCAATTGTGATTAGACTGCACACAAACCCCAAAGTAGTTTCCACATTCCAGTGTGATGTCATGCCCCAGGTGCATGGTAACTATTTATTACAGTCATGAAGGTCTTTTATTGCACAAATCCCAAAGTACTTTAGCATGATTCTGCATAGAAAGAAACTACCAGTTAATTACCTTACAGCTGTGTTTTAGAAGACTTGTACCACTTACGTACAACAGGAACAGTGACACACCTTGATTGTGACCTCTGAACTGGAGCTGAAGTGTAAAATAGTAATAAGATTTCTTTATTGTACAAATCTTACTGTAATTGATTTGTTTGCTACAGGTACAGCCACAGCCATCTGCCCCTCCATCCATTACAGCTGTTGGTGGTATATTGGAGCCCCCTACAAAGAGGACGAAAATGGATGGTATGTTATTTATTTGCATCTTTCATTCACTTCAGTGCTTAAATAAATAAGAGATGAGTGGGAATGGAAATTCCAGTAAGCTTTTTCGGTACTGTGAAGTACTAGTGTTAATGATTTTTTTTTTTTAATTGACGTTACTTTAAATATTGACGTCTTATTTAATGGGGGGCAAAGAAAAGGTGATCCATTCATACCTGTACTAATCTAGATCGTCTCTCTCTGTTTCTGAGCTGTTACAGGGTATCTGTGAAGCCAATACCAAGTGATCCACTAAGTTAACTACAAGTGGAGAAATATGGGCTCACCTTTCCATTGCACACAATTGATAGGCTGATTTATTGGACTAATGCACATTAAGTAATTACCTGATTGACAAGAGCTATATGCAGCTGATGTGCTGATATTCCTGGCACTCTCAACCTTTAAGTTTCATTTTGGGGATGACGTTAAATTGAGTTAGAAGTTACTTATCCCACGTGAATGTTGTATTAAAATATTCGCAAGCAGTTATAATCGGATATCATGCATGCTATTTCTATCTTGACTAATTACATTGCACAGTTATGAAATTTAATTTTTTAGCACACATTTATTGCCCTGCCATTTTACCTTTTCATTTAGGTTTTGTAAGTGGTGTATTAAAAGAGGCTGAGCAGTTTTTACCCCCCCTCTCTCTGATTTTAGTATCGTAGTTAATGGTTTTAAGGCATAAAAGGTGTACATGTTGTACTTCCCATCCTTTTCTTTGTAAACTATCATGTAGAAGACATTTTATATTATCAATTTCAATGTGTCATGGTCATTTGTTTTGCTGTGTGAGATTTTACTGCATGGAAAAAGCTGGATAATTGTAGGGGGTGGGAGTGGTAGCATCCAGAACATTACAGAATTGTTTAGTTGTGAAACTAAAACAATTGATGGAATAATGCCTTTTCCTCCCCTAATTTGGCTGCTGCGGATAAATTTCCTTTCTAAAAATTCTTTCAGTGCCTCTAGTAAGATTTTTGGAATTTGTGGATCAAGCACATTTTCTTAATTGATCTTGTTAATGTAATTATTAACATTTTTGCTTTGTTTGTACAATGTACACCATATTCACTTACTTTTTAGAATAAAACATTCCAATCAAAACTTGCTCCCAGCATTTCTTTTTAAGTGGCAAGTGTTTCATTATGCAAGAAATCTGTTAAGATATCATTTCTGCTAAGAATTGATGTTGGTCCACTTTACAATGTAAAAAAAAAATCTATAATTTTGGACTAATAAATGTGTTAATTGAATTTATTATTTGCTGGCTTGTACTTTATTAAATGTTTCTTCCTATTTATGAATTGTTTCAGAAATTTGTATGTATTCAGATGAATTTTTTCTAATATGATATGTACATATAGTGTAGTTATAAATGTGTTATTATATTGCAATTTATCGTATTTTAAAATGAGTAACACTTCCATTTGTTGAGTGGTATATATTTTTCTGGCTTTACATATCAGTAATCCTAGGCTCCGCAACTGTACTGAAGTTCATAGGATATTGTTATTCCTTTATGCTAGACTCTCGTATAAATTTTCAGTATTTGTCATGTCACAAAAATATATTGTCTGTTCTAGTGAGATATGTAGTGGGGGAAATTAGTACATTTGGATGAGACACTGAGCACGGCTCATACATAAGACATTTGAAAAGTTAGAAAATCGTAGACTGTTAACAATTAGACTGGATACTATTTTCTGATTTAGGAAGCAGGCTTTTTTTTTTTAAAAAAATCTTATTAATGATCTTGCAGAGTAATAGATTGCACTGGGCAGCAAATTTTAACAGAACCTTGGAAGGACTTAAAAAATTGGTGTTAAATAATTACTAAATTGATTGGTGTATTATAGGCTTGCAACGAATGTTCGGCAACTATTCGGTATTCGGCCACTTTTTTACTATTCGGCCGAATACCGAATATCTAGGTACTATTCGGCCGAATGCCGAATACTTAGGTTTTTTTTTTTTTTGGTTAGATAATTGCCTAAAATAAAACGATTGATTCATTGCATGGTAATGTATTTATCTTACAATTACAAAAAATAATCGTGCATGGTCAACTTACACGATGTCAAAGCAAAACAAAAATATTAAATACCTATTCACTGGAATCATCATAATTGAAATTTAGGAGTGGAATATTGTGATGCAGAAATACTAATTTTTCTGCATTGTCAGGTAGTAGTTTACTTCTTTTCTTTTCTTAGACATTTCCAGCTTCAGAGAAAAGCCGCTCCGAATAAACACTGCTTCCTGGCGCGGAGAAGTATTTTTCTGCAAGCTTTGTCAAACACGGAAATTTCTCTCTTCCTGCTTGCCACCAAATGTACGGATTGTCATGCCTTGATATACTATTAATATTTAAATAAACATCAATTTCAGTTTCAATTGCATTTTTTCTTGTGATGCCCCTGCATTGATTGTACTTTTCTCTTTAACAATCTCTTCAAAACAATCCATAAAAGATGAGTGTGTACTCTGACTGTGACCCTACTCTTCCATCATCCTCTTGGATTGAATAGGGGACGAATTCGCGCTGCCGTCGCTGCTTGTTTCACAGTACGTCTTTAGACCATCGATCAAAATATACTGCCTTGATTTTTCTCTTTGCAGTTGACTGGTGAAAACATTCATTTTGAAGCGAGAGTCCAAAGCGGTTGCCGACAAATAATTTTTATTTGTGCCAGTGTCTTCAAATCGTTCGTTAAACCCATTGTTGCATGACAAGTCTCACTTGGCCTAAGTTGGCTGTTAGCTCTGATGTGTTAGTTTTATTGCAATATCGCGTTAGAGCAACAACATACGAAATAATTTCAGAAATGCATGCATATCTGGAACTGGTGATTTTTGTTAGGTCTTAAAATGGTTGTAGTAATCTCAAAAATTGTTCTAAAAGCTCCCATTGAGCAACAGAAGTTGACAATATTTCAGTCCGTGAGATACATTGAAATTACCCGTTTTTGCTCCATTAGCCTTTGCATATAATATGTGGAATTCCACCGTGTACTGACATCTTGCTCCAATTCATGTACGGGGAGACCCAATTGCTTTTGAAGTTTTTCTTGCGCGATACCGGAATAATTGAAATGAGTCACGATCCTCCTTCCTGTAGCTATCATTTCCATCACTTCTGACTGAACTTTCAGACAATCGACAACAATTAATTGGAGAGTATGAATGAAACAACGAACTGAGGTCAACCCCGCATTGCCATAATTTTAGGTTTTCTTGTCAGAATTAATAAATTCAAACAAAACAGAAGCTACGAATCTTCCCAGTTCGCCAACTTGTAACTGATAAACGTTGAGGATGATGACGTTTCGGCTTATATTCAACATTTAGTCTAAATGCCCTTCTCACAGACTTAAAAACGAGGTATGAGGATGTTGTGACTACGGAAATACTGCACTCTGTTATTGATCCATATAGTGAAGAATGGCATATCGTACTACAAGAAGATTATTGATCGAAGTAATCACTATTTTACTATGTAGGGGGCAGTTCAGAAAGTGGTATCAGCAATTCAGTCTTAAGAAGGTTATACCAATTCCTTATCCCGTATTATGAACTATCATAAGAAAGCTTTTTCATCTTCACACCTCATTGGATGTTATTCTTAAGGAAAAAAAAAGTTATGTCATAAATAATCCAATGTAGATACTTCAGGCCATACTTCAAGCTTGTTAAAACAGGCGCAGAGTGGTGGGAGGTAACTCTGCTTTAACAGGCGGGCGAGAGACAAGCACAGCAATACAGATTTTGGCTCACTCCGGCCGAATACTTTTGCCGAATATTCGGCTATTCGGCCAGGAAGTCTGCCGAATATTCGGTATTCGGCGTATGGCCGATATACTATTCGTTGCAAGTCTAGTGTATTACTTTAACTTCTTATTCAGAGTATTTCCGTTGCACTACAACTGCTATATCTTTGGTTTATCTAACCAGACTTGAATTAACTAATATATGCTCTTAAAAGTTTCAGAAACTGATTTGTTAAATCAGTGGTTCATTAGTTTTTTAGTAACGCGAATCTTAGTTTTTTTGTCAAAGAAATGAGGCAATTTCTAGTAGTCGTGTAATTCTGATGGTGTACACCCAGTATGGTGACAGTTGAATACTGTGAAAGTGAGAAGCTTGAGGGGGGAAAACCTCAAAGAATTGACGAAAGTGCAGTATTGTTGTACTGAGATGATATTAAAATGTAATGGAAAAGGGATGGCTACTTTTATGAGAAACTAGCAGTGGTATAATTTACAGTAGAGCGTCGATGATCCAAATATCAGTTATCCAAACAACTTTTTTTTTTTTTTTTTTTCGAATTGTGCTCTATTTTTTACAAGAGTGTCAACGTTGTTACTATTTATTGATTTACAGTACAGTACGTCTTTGCACATGTTTTGTTCGGAAATTTCATTACAAAAACATAAGGTAAGGTACAAAGAGTTTTACACCTTGCGTTTGTTATTGTATTATCACAATATCCTCGACCAACCAGACACTGTCTTTGATGCTGAATGTTTGTTGTAACCGCATCATGACCATTCTTTCAGTGTGCCGGTAATTTTGAATTTCTTTTAGAAATCTAAAACCTGCTGTGTTCATCCTGCACCTTTGATTTGCTGTGTTGGTGAGTTCTGTTGGCATTCGTATACCAACATTATACGCCTTTAATAACATCATGTTCATCTTCTAAAAGGAAACATAAGAGTATGAAGCAGAAGAAAATTAGAGACTTCTTTTGCTTGGCATATGTAAAATTATAACGTGTCCAATTTAATTTTAAAGGCAAAATAAAAACTATATAAACTGAAACTTAACAAATCAAAAGTCTGAACCAATCAATAATCTGAACCACCCTCCGTTCCAATTAGTCCGAATTATTGATGATCTACTGTATATTGTTTGAATAATTAATTGATTAACTTGAGGGAATACATAGGTTTTGAACCAGTCTGTTAAACTGATTGTTATGGAGAAAGGTTGGTAGTTAGCATATCATGTTTCAGGGCAAAATATTTAAAAACATTCATTTCAAATGTCCCACCAATTTGAGATTTGTGTTTATGATCAAACACTTATATAATAAATGTGACTTTGACATTTTATAATTCTGCAAGTTTGTTGTGGCAAATCATCAGTGGAAATGTGATGTCATTGCTATTAGAATCAATTACCTTACCCCTTGGAATTAAATATTGCAGAACCACAGATTGTTTTGTTATTTAAACTTGCATAGTAGCTGGATTTGAAAATTCAACAGTATTATTTTCTACATCACAGCACCAAAAATTGTGTGTAGTGAGATTGTTCCAGTGCTTAAATGCAGAATTCTTTTTTGTATGAAGCATGGAATTGTTGCTTCACATTTATGTATTAGTTGTCACATTGGACCTAAGGCTGGTTGGTGTAAAGGAGTTATAAATATAATTGCTGACAGTTTGTTCACTTACTAAGGACTGTAGGATGTGGAAAACTAGCTAAATGTTTCTTATGGAGTGTAGGACTGTACGGGGTGGAAACATGGACGCTACTTGAAGATGTAAAGAGGTTGGAAGCTTTTGAAATGTGGATATGGAGGAGGATGGAGAAAGTAAGGTGGAAAGACAAAGTAAGCAATGATTAGGTACTGGAACTAGTAATAGAGCAAAGGTCCCTTATAAAAACAATAAGGAACAGAAAAAGGAACTGGATTGGTCATAGGAGGAATGAGTACCTGCTTAAAACTGTCCTGGAGGGGGTTGTAAATGGAGGCAAAAGAAGAGGTTGACGAAAAAAGAAAATGCTTGATGACATCATGATAGAGACTGGTGGAACAAAGGGAGGATGGAAGGCTGTTACTGTGAATGGACCTTCTGAATAACAGAAAACCCTTGATGATGCAGGTTGTGGAAAACTTATCCATTGTGATAATATTTGAGAAATTATGGTGTATTGTAAATATGATCGAGGAGGGGGAAATTGGTTGATTTACAATTTTGCGATTGTAGTTATGGTAACTATTTTTGTTATGAACTTCTTTTTGTAACATGTTCAAAATACTAATTATACCATAAGCAGAATGAAATTTTTCTTGCAGAAATGAGTTCTTGAAAATTCTTGTGAAGTATTTGCTTTTTAAGAAACTTTTTGCTGTTTCACTTTCCATAAGGAATGTTTGAAGAAAATTTCTTCAAACCAAGTATACGGTTTTAAATTAGATCACCAAGGAAGGCTATATTTTATGATTCTGTGATCAATTGTGGTCATTTTTGAAAATTGAATGTATTTACATTCTTGCTGAGCCAGGTAGCTAATCTGCAATGTTCAGGAAATTGTCCACAGTGTTAACATCCTGATTAGATTTCCCAAAACCATTTCAGGCAATTGCTTGGATAGTTCCTTCATTATGGAGTTCCCATTTCTTGCCAATGATCCTCTCCCAGGGCTGACCTGCAGTGTTCAGAAAATTGTCCACAGTGTGACTATCCTGACTGGATTTCAAAAAATCATTTTCCATGATAGTTCCTTCATTACGGACTTGTCCATATTTTTTCCCATTTCTTGCCAATAATCCTCTCCCATGGCTGACCTGCAGTGTCCAGGAAATTGTCCACATTGTGACCATCCTGACTGGATAACCCAAAACCATTTTAGGCAAATTCCAGGATAGTTCCTTCATTACAGACTGGTCCATATTATTTCCCATTTCTTGCCAATGATCCTCTCCCAGCTGTATAACATTAAGGATGTTGCTGAACCATAAATTTCAACTCCATTCTTTCTGCATGTCATGGTGGAAATAAAATGTCATGAAATTTCAGAATTTGTGAGGAAAAAATTGGCTACCAGTTCATAATATAGAAACATTCCTTTTTTTCACTGATCACATTTTCTCACGAGTGAGAATTTACTTTATAACGAAATTTAATAGACCCTCTGGCTTAAAAATATTGTACAAATATTGTTAACTGTTTAACATTGCACACATGACAAATAGTAGCCAAAGAGACATGATTTGTAAATATCTGGTATTTGCAAAAATCTGAAGCTTTTTAGTTTGTGTTTTATTAATTGATGAAGTTTTAGATTTCATTTACTTTCAAGAGACAATTGTTTATATTTAGAAACGGGTGCAGAAGAAAAATTCGGAATACTTGTTTAGTACCTATATGAAATTCTAGGTAACTGTGGGTCAGTATGTTCATTATTCGTGTATAGTGTGATTCTTTACTTTACAGGAAGATGGTCATATTTGATCTGAAATTTTGTGAAGAGGAAAATGTAGATGGATGGTGGTTGGATATCAATGGTGGAATATGGCTCAAAATGGATAGCATTCTCCACAATTAATTAAGAGAAAATGGTTGAACTGTGAAATAATGTGAAAATTGTAAAATTTTTGTGTGAAAGGAGTATCTACTGAATACACTGGCATCTTGTTATAGAAAAGTAAATGAAAGATTTAAGAGATTTGTATTATATGTGGACAGGAAATAAACTTAATATTTGTGTCCAGCACTACTTAAAAATATCAAGTAGTTGTGAAAGCTTGTATAGCAGTGTTGTTGCTATATTGAAAATAAAGGTGGTGTGGAGGACTGGCTATTTTCTTTTCGTTCTGCCACCAGCAAGAGGAGACTTATGTGGGGGTAGGAAACCTACTGTCATGTGAGCAGTAGGATGTGTCAATAATACACCAGCTGGTTATGCACAAGTACAGGGTGGCGCAAAAAGAATGCATGGATTTAATTTGAGTAGTATAAGTGGTGGGAGTGGAACGTAGGGATAGGTGATTTGTTGTTTTGTAGGTTAGAGAGCCCAGTTTCAGTAGCAATGGCACAGTGTCCTTCAGCATCGCGTTTTTGCTGCTGAACATTTTTTTCAAAAGTAATGAATCTGTTATCACAGTTCGTCTTTTCCAAACACAGTTCAATGTTCCACAAAATGGTTTGGTTCCTGATCGTAACACAATAATTCGTTGGGTTAACTCTTTTCGGAAAACTGAAAGTGTCATGAAGCAGAAGTTGTCTGGTCATCCTCGTACGGTGTGAACCCCAGAAAATGTCAACAGAGTAAGAGCATATGTTCTTCAAAGTCCTCGCTGCTCCACTAGGCGGCGCACTCCATCTCTGGGTTTGTCTCGTTGCTCGCTGCGGTGCATCCTGAAGGAGGAGTTACAATTTCATCCTTACAAAATTATGATCGTGCAGAAGATTCATGAACGTGATCATGAGCAACGGAGACTGAGAATGCTCGATGTTCTTGCTAATGATGTTTTGTTTATGATGAGCGATGAAGCTCACTTCAATTTAGACGGTTATGTAAACAAACAAAACTGTTGGTATGGGGCAGCAGACAACCCACAAGAACTGCATCCAACACCACTGCACAGTTCAAAAGTGACTGTTTGGTGTGGATTTTCAAAAGTGGGAGTCATTGGGCTTTATTTTTTTGAAGAGGGTGGTGTCAGTGTAACAGTGAATTCTGAACGTTATGTTGCAATGCTACGCAATCTTTTGCAGCCACAACTTGACACTTTAGGGATCAACATGGCAGAGATGTGGTTCCAACAGGATGGAGCCACCGCCCACATGGCGAATGATTCCATGCAGTTGTCCTAGAAATGTTTCCACAACATGTGATCTCATGTTTCGGCGATGTCCGCTGGTTTGCACGCTCGCCAGATTTGTCGCTTTGTGACTTTGTTTTATGGAGTTACTTAAAAAATAAAGTTTACTGTAACAAACCTCGTACACTCAATGATCTGAAAGTTCGAATAGGTGAAGAAATCGCTGCTGTTCCACATGACACTTTGAAGAAAGCAATGGATAACTTTGAAGAAAGACTTTTAATGTGTATACACGAAGAAGGCTGTCATCTGTATGAAATTATCTTTAAGTGTTAAGTGTCATTCGTCAACTGGACAACTTACATATTGTATTGATGTGGTACATTTTCTGTGTGACCAAAATAAACCCAATTATAACAATTTGAAATTCATGTGTTCTTTTTGCACTACTGTGTATATTCATTTATTCAGTAATGTATCCCATAACCATTTGCCGTTATTAAGACCGTACCCCCACTTCAATCAGGTCAGTCTTTACTTACGACTAATGTTGGAGGACTAGCATACATCCCTAACTCCGCATTAGATTAAATCCTCCCCAAATAGCTATTGGCGTATACGCAGGTTCATTCTTACTTGTCGTTACTGTAGCTTTGCGACGTGTAATCTGTCGAAGGCTGCTAGCATCATCTCTGCTTGCGACTGCCCTCTTCTGCCGCTCCCGCCAATTGGCAAGTTTAACCCCTGCTGCCTTGGGTTCCAGGATTTCGTTCATCTTCCCCTCTGGAGGATAACAACTGTCTAATCCCATGCCGTCTTGATGCCATCATTTGTCCTGATTATGTCGTTGCCTACTTTAAACTGCTGACCGAATTGACCCATTCTCAAGTTCGTCACTCTGCGAGGTTGCACATTCCCACATTAAAAGTGTCACAACTGATCTGGATCAGTAATTTCTCTGTAAATCCCTATAAATTCTTATTCTTTACACCTCCCGAATCCCGAGGCAAAGACTGTTCCACTCAGTCTTCAACTACTTTCACTATTTACTATTTCCAAGTTATCTTTTTTCTCCATTTTTATATTTACATGTGTTGGCTCACCATGTATTTTGTATACAATGTTTTAGTGTTTGTGTGGATCACAAAAATGTGCATCTACAGTGTACGTTATCAATGACCTTTGTGACTGCGCTGTTGATGTGTTGCTCTGTCGCATCTCTGCTAACTCCGCACAGCATCTTGGCTCGGTCGGCTGATGTTCAGAGTGGACAAGGTTGTTTTGCGGCCCTGCCTCTGTGACATAGAACTCTGGTCTGCTGCTAACACATAATGTTCCTTACACAATAGTTAATTTAATTTAATTGCAATGGAGCACAGGCTCCGGTGGCAATTTCCCTACACACCCATCTTCCCCCTATCGTGCACCTACATACATTTGCCCTCTACAAATTTTATCTTTAAATTCTTTCAAAGTTTTCAGTAAATTATTCATCATTTCTCTTGGTAACTCATTCCAATCCCTGACACCCTTACCTAAAAAAGAGAATCTTCCCACACCCTTGTGCCTGAAATCGAGTGCCAGCTTGTGGTCATGGTCATCTTTTCCCTTCCATGCACTACTTTTCATATCTATTGAAATATCTTTCCATGCCTCATCGCCAGTATATGCCCTTTACACTCCCATGACCCTCCTCATCCTCCTCCTGTCTTGCAATGAATCCCACACACGATCTCACCAACTTCCCTCTAACGACTCATTAAAGTGGTTCTCCGCCTGAAACATTTAGTTGCCTATCTTCTGTAACAGTCATATATTCCATGTAATAAGCATACCATAAAAATGATCAAACCCATAGTCTTGTAGAACGACACTTCAGTTTGTTTCCCAGAGTCTTCTTTTCATCACCTTCTTAGTTTCAATATCTGCCTTTGCAGTTCCTGTACCCTTGTTTTAGAAAGTACCTGTCTTTCTCCATGTAGAAAAGTTAACACCTTCGACTAATGCTTGACACTTCTTGACTCTGAAACACTCATTAGCCTTGACAATCTCTCTTCTTTTTGAGCGACTTGGCAGCCTTCCACGTAAGCCCTAATTGATTTTAAATATCCTCTGCATGGATTAAATGTGGCTCAAAAATCCCTACTATTAGCTTCTTTCTTGAACTTGAATTTTCACCATGATAAGCGTTTGAATTATCTTGCTGCCTTTCTTTGCGTTGGCAGAAAGATGGTGCCAATCCCTGACCTATGCCAACGCCCGTGCGACATTTGCTCTGTGCTGGCAGTTTAATCTCGCCACTGCCTGCTTGCATACACTCCTAGGGTAATCACATTACTTCCTCCGTCTCCCTGCCCACCCACTGTAATCGATTACACTGACGATTGCGTACATCCGCCTTCACTGGCAATGGTACCTCACTATTTTCATCTCATACAACTTCCCGTGGCTTCTGCCAGTTCTCCTTATTCTCCTGTTTCTTTGTAATTGTGAATAATGGCGAATTGTGCCCACTCCTGCTTCCTTTTATTATCTCCTTTTGTGACGCCATGTGACTTTCTTTCTTCAGTTCCTTCACTAACAGTGACAAACTCCACTTGCTTGTGCTTTGTTTTATTATTCCTTGCAATAACCTCTCGCTGTATTGCTTCAGATCCTTCTTTTTCTTTGTGATCATTACTAATGATGAATTTCACTTGCTCCTGTTTTCCCTTTAATTTCTTTTTTTCGGCAAGCTTTCAGTTTTTCTTCAGATCCTCCTTTTGGCTCTCTGGTTTCAATACTGTCTCTCATTTACTGTCTTCCAGACAGCTTCGGGTTTAATTCGTATTCTCCTTCCATATGGAATACATCATAAGACTCTGCACATATCTTCCATTCAACATATTCTTTCGTCGCTACTCTTGGCTTAATCAAGATTGCTTCTTCTTCGGTAACATTCAAAACAGTCGGATATTTCCCCTGCAGTACTGCTACCAGTGATCCCGGGATTAGCACTCCTGCTGCTAATTCCTCCTGCACAACAGCCTCCTTAGCTCCTTATATTCCTTCACCTGTGAAATCCATGACTTTTTCATACTGTGCTCCTACAAAAGTTCTGCACACGTCTTTCTTTTGGGCTCTTCCTGATTTCCTTCCTCTGTCGTGCTCACTGCAGCTTCTTCCTCACTCTTCTGTTGATTGTATAGCATTGGATATGCACCACCACTTTTCCATAGTCCACTATGGCCTTCATGTCATCAACAAGACGCCCTGGATTATTCCGTCGAATGGAGTATTTACTCCCTTCAAAATTGCCTGCATTTTCTGCTACATTACTGTCTCCTTTCTTTCCTTAAGGGTAACCACTAATGCACCTTTCATTGGAATTGCTCTTCCAGTAATTCATTTAATTTCATTAATTTCACAATGCTGTTTTTCTCCAACACGCTCTGATCTGAGAAGAGAGACCTCCGCTCCTGAGTCGAGAATAAGCCTAATTGGACTGAGCTTGTTTTCTTCGTAATCTGGAGGATCTGTAGCAAGACTGATAGTTATTACAAGAAGGAATAATAAAACAAAGCAGAAGCAACTCTGTATAATAACTTCTATTGCTGCTACAGACATTCTTTTCGAATCTCTGTACTTGTTATATCCATGTACGCATTACGATCTCGTTGGCTGTACCTCCCTCCATCTCCTACATTTACTGCAACACATTTCTGCTTTGTAGTTCCGACTTGCTTCCGTGTGACTCGATAAATTACATCTTTCACATTTCAAATTAACGTTTCGTTTGCAATGACCCTTCATATATCTTCTCATCGATAGGATCTAAATGACCTTATCCTACTCTTCAGTGTTGCAAGTCCACTACAGCTTCCTTCCTTCCATCTTCTTGTCTTCTATTTTCTGTTTGTTTTTCCTGCCGTGCAGTAACCTCTTGGAACTCTTGCATTGCCTCTGCTTGCCTCGCTCCACACCCTACTTCGAAACAGAACTGACACGTCCGTCTTCACACCGTGATAGTTCCTTGCATAGTTAATACTTCTCTGCATTGCCTTGCATTATGTTCTGCCATTCTGCAGAACTGACAATTTGGCACTCTTGCATCTTCTCCATTTGTTCTGCTAGTGCCTTTTCAAAATTTACTCTTCTTCCTCCTCTGTTCATTTCAACATGCTGCCATCTGTCACTTTCCGGGTGCGGCTGTTTTTCTCTTGCCGTCACAATTACGGCCTCCTCCGCCAATGCAATTTCTATAGAAGGTCTGTTCCTCATACTTTGATTATTGCAATAATGTTCTCATCTATTAATCCTTGCACGAACACAGCGTGTGCCAAAGTGTGAATTAATTTCAAGCTCCTGTCAATTTATTTCCTTTTAATTCTTGCATTAATTCTCTTAATTCATGATGATTCCATCCAGCCTACTGGCCCATTCTGCAGCTGATCCATCTCCTTTTTGCTGGCTTGCTCATCTACTGTGCGCTTTGGTCTATTAACACTGTACATACATCTTTTAAGTGTTCACCTTCTCACAAAACAGAATTCGCTAATGAACTTGCCCTCCTATACGGATCTTTACAAAATTCAAATATCATGATCTTACAGTTATCAAGAAATTGATCAAAATATCCTTTCTGTCCGCAAAAAGAATTTGGTATTAACTTTAAGGCTTCCGATAAACTCACTGCAATTTCTCTAACTCTTGCTACGCTTTCTCCCTCAGAGGGCTGACAGTCTCCTTGTTGCTGCCGACCTCCTTTCAGTTGACTCTCCATGCTGTGTTGTGACGAATCCGCTTGCCAGTTCTGGTTACTGCTTTGTCCACTGCTTCACAGATTCTGCTCACCGAATGGTTCTGTAACAGTGTGTTTTGAGTGGTATTTTCTGCCCTATTGCTCTCTTTTTCTATTATCATTGTCATCCAATCAAAATTCTGCTGTGGTGGACTGGCTACTTCTTTTTTGCTCTGCCACCAGGGAGAGGAGAGACCTGTCATGTGAGCTGTAGGGTGTTTCAATAGTACACCAGCTGGTTGAAAGATATACATTTATTCAGTAATGTAGCCCATAACCATTTCCCATTATTAAGACCATACCCCTGCTTCAACCAGGTCAGTCTTGCGACTAATGTCAAAGGGCTAGCAAATAGCATACATCCCTAACTCCCCATTAGATTAAACCATACTAGACGACCCGTGCGAAAATTTCGCGAATAAAATGCAATGAATAGTGAGGTTGAATATAATGTCACCAAGTTCAGTCATTACTCTTCATACTCCTACTTCATTTATCGATTTTGGTTAGAAATCCAGGGAGATAAATGGCTCGAGATACAAAAAACGCATTTTATAAAAAGTGACATTTTTGCCCTATAAGGGTCGAATTACAAAAAATTCCTTTCTTAAAATATAATGTTACCATGGCGGAGACCTTATTCTTTAATATGATACCTCATTTATCTGTATCGGTTATATATTAAGGGAGATAAATCGCTCGTGACACAAAAATGCGTTATAGAAAAATTTATACTTTTTCCCTTTAATGGTTGAATTCCAAACACATTCTTTCTTAAAATATGATGTCACAAAGCTGAGACATTACTCCTCATAATCCTACCTCATTTATCGATTTTGGTTAGATATCCAGGGAAATTAGTGGCTCGAGACACAAAAAACGCATTTTAGAAAAATTGACTTTTTTGCCTTTTATGGGTCGAATTACGAAAAATTCCTTGCTTAAAATATAATGTTACCATGACGGAGACCTTATTCTTTAATATGATACCTCATTTATCTATATCGGTTAGATATCAAGGGAGATAAATAGCTCGTGACACAAAAATCGGTTATACAAACATTTATACTTTTTTCCTTTAAGGGTTGAATTCGAAAAACATTCTTTCTTAAAATATGATGTCACAAAGCTGAGACATTACTCCTCATAATCCTACCTCATTTATCGATTTTGGTTAGATATCCAGGGAGATAAATGGTTCGAGATACAAAAAATTTTTTTTAATAAAAATGTGACATTTTTGCCTTATGAAGGTCGAATTACGAAAAATTCCTTTCTTAAAATATAATGTTACCATGACGGAGACCTTATTCTTTAATATGATACCTCATTTATCTATATCGGTTAGATATCAAGGGAGATAAATCGTCCGTGACACAAAAATCGGTAATAGAAAAATGTATACTTTTTTCCTTTAAGGGTTGAATTCGAAAAACATTCTTTCTTAAAATATGATGTCACAAAGCTGAGACATTACTCCTCATAATCCTACCTCATTTATCGATTTTGGTTAGATATCCAGGGAGATAAATGACTCGAGATACAAAAAACGCATTTTAAAAAAAGTGACATTTTTGCCCTATAAGGGTCGAATTACGAAAAATTCCTTTCTTAAAATATAATGTTACCATGGCGGAGACCTTATTCTTTAATATGATACCTCATTTATCTGTATCGGTTAGATATTAAGGAAGATAAATCGCTCGTGACACAAAAACGCATTGCAAAAATATTAATACTTTTGCCCTTTATGGGTCGAATTCCGAAAACTTTCTGGCTTAATATATGACGTCACTAAAGCGGAGATCTTAATCTTTAAAAAAGATATTTCATAAAACGGTTTCAGATAGGTATCCAGGGAGATAACTGACTCGTAACACAGAAAACAGCATTTTAGAAAAAAATTCATTTTTGCCCTTTAAGGGTCAAATTCCGAAAGCTTTCTTGCTTAAAATACGATTTAACTAAAGTGGAGACCATAAGCTTTAAAATGACACCTCATTCATTGATTTCAGTTAAGTATGAAGGAAGATATAGGCTTGTGACAAAAAAATACCTTATAGAAATAATATATATGATATGCAGGTTCATTTCCACCTGTTGTTATTGTAGTGTAGTGATGTGTAGTCTGCCAAAGGCTGCTTGTGGTGACCTGGCTTGACCAAATTTGACCCCTGCTACCTTGGGCACCTGGGTTTTGTTTATCTACCCCACTACATTTTTTAGCGAAGGGCATAACAACAATCCAGTTCCATGCCATCTTAATGCAGTCATTTGTCCTAGTTAAGTTGTTGCTCGCTTGAAACTGCTGACTGAATTGACCCACTCTCCAGTTAATCGCTCCGATCCTCTGACTCGACTATCTACAGTAACTGCCGCAACTTATTCTCCACAGTAGGATAATATGCTGGTTATATTTTAAAGATACAGAACAGCCGTTAGCTGATTTTCAAAGTACTAGTTGTGTACAGCATGATTGAAATTTATATGAAATTCATTACACATTTTTAATGTATGCGATAGAGGGAATATATTTGTAATATCATAAACAGGTTTTTCACTTGTCAGGAATAGATTGTGCCACCTCAAATCTGAAGTATAATTTTCCCTTGGCATTCTATGGGTTTAATTCAGTGACATTCCTATTAAGGATGGCCTTATTGTAATGTCAGGAATTTCAGCATATAATGAAACATTCAAGAATATATTTCATTACTCTTGTTCTATAGCTTTAAATCTTTATTGACTACATACATATCGGAAGATGATTATTCACATTGACGAAAAAAGAAAAGAAAATAGGCTTATGTGAAGCGTTTGGTGAAAGAAGTTGAGGGGGAATATTAATTACTAGCTTAGGGATGAAACTGAAATACAATTTGAATGGCTAGGTTTTTAGCATTTTATTTTTTATCGGTCTGATGGTTATAAAAAGTTTTTCAAGGTCCATTTATTAGAACGGTGAAAACTAGGTGTGAGGAAGTTCAGCTGTGTTTGCTAGTTCAGTAACAACCTTGCATGAAGATTCTGGAATTTATGGTGAAATTACTGTCGCTCATAAATCAACCTTCAGACTTTGGTCAACATTTGAGTGTCTGCAAATTGTTACATTTATCACTTTAATGTGTTTCTGATTTCAGGTTCTTGGAAGTAAAGTATTATAATAGTTACTTGTATTAAGACCCAGATGTATGCATTTTTTAAACCTTCGAGTCACATGAAAACCAGTATAAATTATAATTGCAAATATCCAGTGAGCCAGTAATTTTATTGTGAAGTGCCAATCACTTGTATCTTTCAGATGTCTCTCAGTTCTGCCATCAATTTAACTTTGATTGGTGACCTATTGTTACTTTGTGTAGCAACTACATTTTGTTCTACTTGTCACATATGTTTTGGCAGTTAATTATATTGAATGTATGGAGGGAAAAAGTTGACCACTATAGTTGATAGTTTGGTTATGCCAAAACACTAATAGCAATTGAAATTTGTAAGCGGTGGCTAAATATATGTATGGTCTAGCTAATCATGGGAAAGTAAAGATAGTTGGACAAAATGGAAGTAATGGAATTGTTTGAAGCTATCTTGGGATAAAAGAATAAGCACTGGTGCTCAGACTACAGTGAAAATCCAAGGGGGATATAATATTTCAAATCATAATATTAACAGTCGATTTGAATATAATTATGGCAGTAATTAACATATATGAAATTTAAACGTGAGGTGATGTGTGGTACTAAGATAATGGCACCTGCCATTTGAACTTTGGAACAGTTTTATTCGGCAATTTGATCAAGGATATTGAAGTGCTGCTATATAGGCTCAAGAAGTACAACCAGCTAGAGTTTAAATCCTACCAGTGGTATGCTGGTGATACTAATTTTTTAAAAAGTTTCTGTAATTGTATAATACTCAGTTGAGAACGTAGGTATACAACAGAGTAACATTACATGCTATTCCAAAGGTTCTTAGGCTGATGAAAACATGTCCATAACTTAGTTTTGATATTTCTTAATGATTAAAAATGGTTGCAACTTTGTTGCACAGTGAAATTGTTTTCGTTATGAAAATAGTGATCACAGAAACTTTTTTAATATAGCTGTTTTTTTTTTAATGTATTTTGATCTCTTGAATTTGAAAATGATACTCAAAACTTCATATCTCCCATGGTATTTGCACAAATCACATACATTTGCAATTAATGATGAAGCTCAGAAACTTGTGGCCCTAGCAGCGCACAACAAACTGTGATGTAGCAAATGGCGCTGCCTGTCCATCACTGTGTTGTTTGTGTGGAAAGAAATGTGTGTTATTGTACAGTGTCTACCTGATGCTGTCTAAAGTCTTAAGTTTTCATTATATTTGTGGTGAAAAAAAGACCGAAGGAACATTATTGCTTTCCTGGAAAAGGTCTATTTTGGAGTAAAACTGGGTGACATCAATAAACTATGGGTGCCACAGATTGTATGTGGTGTTTGTGTAGAAGATTTATGAGAGTGGGTGGCAGGAAAGAAGAATGGCCTGGTGGGAGCAACAGAATCATACAGAAGACTGCTACTTCTGCTCTTTTAAGGTAACTGGTTTCAACAAGAAAAAAAAAGACTATTGAGTACCTGAACATCATTTGCTCGGCGATTCATCCTGTTTCACATAGTCCCAATATACCTGTACCACAGCTCTGCAGACATTAGATACGGATGACAATGATGACATGGATACTGCACAGGAGTCTGACGATACAGAGTTTGAAATAGTCACAGGTAAAGGCTCTCTTTTGTTCACTCAGCCAGATCTAAATGATTTACTATATGATCTGGGACTGACAAAGGATAGATCTCTTTGGGTCAGGACTGTGTGAAAGACATTTGTTAGCACGTGGTACATTGCTTGTACTTTACAGATAAAGGGAACTTATATCCACACAATGTTTTTCTCAAAATGGCTTCTTAGTGTACTGCAGTGATGTACAAGTTTTGGTTGGTCAGTTCAATATTCCATACATGCCTGTTCATTGAGTCATCTAAAAGAAGCCTGAATGCAGTTCTGGCGCAATGGTAACATGTATGCTTCAATACCTGTCAGCCATTCTGTGCTTCTGAAGGAAACATATTACACAAGATCTTCTACCATTAATTATGAGGATCACAATTGAGTGGTGATTTGAAAATGTTGGGGATGCTTCTAGAACAAGAATCAGGATATACCAAGTTCCCGTTTCATCTGTGAATGGGATAGTGGGGCTTGTGACAAACATTGGGAGCAAAACAGTGGCTCTGAATGTTGGAATTGGTTCCAGGGGACTAAAATATCAGATGTGTCCCTCTAGTGGAAAGAGACGGAATACTCTTGCCACCTCTGCGACTCAGACTGGGCATCAGGAAGCAGTTTGTTAAGGCATTACCTAAGTGTGGCATTGTTTCAAATATCTATGTAACAAGTTCCCCAACGTGTCAGGTGCTGAGTTGAAGGAGGACTTGTTCACTGGTCCCGAAATTCAGAAACTAATGCTAGATGATGATTTCCTTCAATCAGTGAATGCCGTGGAGTGACAAGTGTGGACTGCCTTTAAGTGTATGGTTCAAAACTTCCTGGGAATCAAAGCCCAGAATGTATTGACATATTTGAGAACATGCTGATGAAATTGGAAATGCTGGGAAGCTCAATGAGTTTGAAGTCACTTTTTATTTGCATTTGCACCTTGATTCCGTCAGGGTATCAAGGACATGGAACAATGATACCAGGGAACTTGGGATGTTTGGATCATGGGAGACTACTACTGGATGCTTCGTGATGAACATACAGAAATGCCCCATAAGAGGAAAAGCAGCTACCACGCCATGATAACTAAGAAACCACGGAATGAATGTAGTTAATGCATGTTTTGTACCACATTCTCTGTATGAATCTTTTTTCTGTGAGCATATTTCAATATTGGCAAAGTATACTATTTGTGTCAAAACTATAGGTGAGACTATGTTTTGGGTGTCATTTTCGAATTCAGGAGACAGAAATACTTAAAAAGTACCTATTTTTGCAAAAAGGTTTTTAAATTGTTGCATAGTGTTATTGAAATTGTTGCTGCAAGAGATTGTTATAACACAAGGCTGCCCAATCAATGTTCGAGATGGACCACAATTCTGATTCTTAGCCTGCGGACTTGCTAATACTTGTATCTAGTTATAAATGATATTTAAATAAAATAAAAGTATAAGTAACACAGTTTAATTATAATCAAAAAGTAAAAAAAAAAAAAATATCAATGACACCTTTGCAGAGGTTTTTGAGCTAGCATATTCTAGACAACTGCTGTTGGCAGCAAAATTCAAATGTCAGTAGGCCACTTTATGGTCCACGGGCCTGTGGTTGGACAGCCTTGTTATAACTGCATGTGTATTGTCTGCTCGTGGCTTACCTTGAAACTGTAGCAGGAAGGGATGACCATTCCTTGTTATTAGTATTCCCATGAGAAGTGTGCATGATCTTTAGTGTATATTTGTAGCTGATAAAGACAAGGAGAATATTTCAGGTTGCTCTTTGACAAGAGAGGGAACTCTGTTGTTGTGACTTGGATAGGGCTGGGGAAAGTTATTGTTAACTAGTCATTTATGTTTGGTAGTTTGAAATACTAGACGACCCGTGCGAAAATTTCGCGATTAAAATGCGATGAATAGTGAGTTTGAATATAATGTCACAAAGTTCAGTCATTACTCTTCATACTCCTACTTCATTTATCGATTTTGGTTAGAAATCCAGGGAGATAAATGGCTCGAAACACAAAAAACATATTTTAGAAATATTGACATTTTTGCGCTTTATGGGTCGAATTACGAAAATTCCTTTCTTAGAATATTATGTTACCACGGCAGAAACCTTAGTCTTTAATATGATATGTCATTTATCTATATCGATTAGATATCAAGGGAAATATAAGGCTCGTGACACAAAAATACGTTGTAGAACAATTTATACTTTTTCCCTTTAATAGTTGAATTCCAAAAACATTCTTTCTTAAAATATGTCAGCAAAGCTGAGACATTACTCCTCATAATCCTACCTCATTTATCGATTTTGGTTAGATATCCAGGGAGATAAATGGGTCGAGATACAAAAAAAACGCATTTTAGAAAAAGTGACATTTTTGCCCTATAAGGGTTGAATTACGAAAATTACCTTTCTTAAAATATAATGTTACCATGGCGGAGACCTTATTCTTTAATATGATACCTCATTTATCTATATCGGTTAGATATCAAGGGAGATAAATCGCCCGTGACACAAAAATCGGTAATAGAAAAATTTATACTTTTTTCCTTTAACGGTTGAATTCCAAAAATATTCTTTCTTAAAATATGATGTCACAAAGCTGAGACATTACTCCTCATAATCCTACCTCATTTATCGATTTTGGTTAGATATCCAGGGAGATAAATGGCTCGAGATACAAAAAAAACGCATTTTAGAAAAAGTGACATTTTTGCCCTATAAGGGTTGAATTACGAAAATTTCCTTTCTTAAAATATAATGTTACCATGGCGGAGACCTTATTCTTTAATATGATACCTCATTTATCTATATCGGTTAGATATCAAGGGAGATAAATCGCCCGTGACACAAAAATCGGTAATAGAAAAATTTATACTTTTTTCCTTTAACGGTTGAATTCAAAAAATATTCTTTCTTAAAATATGATGTCACAAAGCTGAGACATTACTCCTCATAATCCTACCTCATTTATCGATTTTGGTTAGATATCCAGGGAGATAAATGGCTCGAGATACAAAAAAAACGCATTTTAGAAAAAGTGACATTTTTGCCCTATAAGGGTTGAATTACGAAAATTTCCTTTCTTAAAATATAATGTTACCATGGCGGAGACCTTATTCTTTAATATGATACCTCATTTATCTATATCGGTTAGATATCAAGGGAGATAAATCGCCCGTGACACAAAAATCGGTAATAGAAAAATTTATACTTTTTTCCTTTAACGGTTGAATTCCAAAAATATTCTTTCTTAAAATATGATGTCACAAAGCTGAGACATTACTCCTCATAATCCTACCTCATTTATCGATTTTGGTTAGATATCCAGGGAGATAAATGGCTCGAGATACAAAAAACGCATTTTAGAAAAAGTGACATTTTTGCCCTATAAGGGTCGAATTACGAAAAAATCCTTTCTTAAAATATAATGTTACCATGGCGGAGACCTTATTCTTTAATATGATACCTCATTTATCTATATCGGTTAGATATTAAGGGAGATAAATCGCTCGTGACACAAAAACGCATTGCAAAAATATTGATACTTTTGCCGTTTAAGGGTTGAATTCCGAAAACTTTCTGGCTTAATATATGACGTCACTAAAGCGGAGATCTTAATCTTTAAAACGATACTTCATAAAACGGTTTCAGATAGGTATCCAGGGAGATAACTGACTCGTAACACAGAAAACAGCATTTTAGAAAAATTTACATTTTTGCCCTTTAAGGGTCGAATTCTGAAAACTTTCTTGCTTAAAATACGATTTAACCAAAGTGGAGACCATAAGCTTTAAAATGACACCTCATTCATTGATTTCGGTTAAGTATGAAGGAAGATATAGGCTTGTGACAAAAAAATACCTTATAGAAATAATATATATGATAATTGGATTGGAACAGGAACTATTTAAGGTATGAACACTCTTGTTTCAAGACGTAGTCAGATCAAACGGTAGTGTTTGTTTATGCCATTGCAGCATTGAACGAATATTGTGTCTGGTTTTTATGTTTGACAAAAAATGTACATTTTGAAATTTGGGGTTTTATGTGTAGGAATCTTTGGAGTCGAGTGGAAGTATTGATTTTAAAGCCGTAAAGGTGTTTTCAAGGAAGATATTACTGTTGAAAATTAGGCGATTGTGGTTCTTGTGATATTTAAGGGTGTTGGTTTTGCACACTATTGTTGGTTACAAATATTGGATCTATATATTTGAGTCACATGTATCTATATATTTTAGTCACATAAGTGGATTACAGGTGGTCTTCTGGGAAAAACTCTACTTCAAATGAGCATGGAAGATGTTTTCAGAGGCATGTCTTTCAACTAGCATTATGTATGGGATTTTAAATTATCATGTATAAAGATGAAATTTGTCTGATGCATCTTGAATCTTATTTTTATTTGTGTTTCTAGGGTGCAAATTGATGCACAAGTCTTAATTAACTTAATGTACAATTATATATATATATAAAAAGAATTTTAAGTATGTAGAATGTAAGCTACGTCAGAATATATTACAATATTTTTTGTGATTTGTTGTATTGCGGAAAGCTGTTCTAATAGAGTCAAGCTGGTGTTGCAACCTAATGACTGCTTAGAACTAAAACTTGCAATTGACTGCTGCATTATTATTACTGTTGTGCAATATCAAGTTGTTTCATTGGTTTTATGTACTCCTATAGAACTAATATAACTTGTGATAGTTTTATACTTTAGGCCATAAAATTTCAGTAACATTACAAAATCTTATTTCACAACGAACAATTCTGGGATAGGTAATGATGCATACTAGACCACAGTATTATTTTCTGTTTGGTTCAGAGTTCCGTCAAAATTGACATTTCATCTATGTGACCTCAAAAACAGAAAATTTCAGTTGCTACAATGTCATGTGGTTAACTAGTAATGAATACTAGACCGGATTACTAATTTTGTAATATCCCATGTGTGCAAAACAATGTTCAGCAGTATGGTAAGTGCTATTAGTTGCATCAAGTTAACCTCACAAATGTGCAGACAATAAGTGATTGTCGTTGGTCAATTTATCCCAAGCAAACAAACACTCTAAGGGAGCGTGCACAAACCACGTGGCTCGGTCTAGGGGGGGGGAGGGGTTGGCTGGAAGGCTACGGTGGGCTACGTGGGGGGAGGGGGGGTTCCGAGCCAGGCCACGTAGCTTTCCTTTCATAACATTTTTCACAGTTAAAATGAGGAATAGAAACACACAACAGCATGTTTATTTCTCTCAGTTAATTATCTTTTTATATAATTTACAATCATCTGACGAGAGAAAACAGTATTAAATGTCTTCTGGAATCAAAAGGGAAAAAAGCTATGTGCTACGTGTGGGGGGGGGGGGGGGAGAGGCAAAAGCCACGTAGGGCTACGTGGGGGGGAGGGGGGGTTCACAGTAGGCCGAAATGGAGCTACGTGGTTTGTGCACGCTCCCTAATGGGTATTAAACCCATGATCCATTTTTACACACCAAACCAATGCTTCAAACATTGAGGCTGTCTGACAACTGTTGGTAAAATTGTACCTCTGAGTCATTCCATGTCAATTCAACCAAGCCATGACATCCACAGACTCAGATTTTGATGAAACTTAGTAAGTTTAGTCTTTATATAGAGAAAAAAAAATATGCTCATCAGTTTTTTCTTTTCAATCTGGTTTAGTTTTCATTTTACAGCCGATCGAGAATGTTACAATATTGAATGTTTAATACATTTATAATTCTAACAATTCTGCTCTTTGATTGAAAATAATTTATATTTCATTTATTTTTCAGTCAATTTTTATGAAAATTTACAGTAATATTGATGAAAGCATGAGGATTCCATAAAAAATATGAAAAAATTCCAAGTAATATTTTAAAAATAGAAAAAAATTATTTCATTGATTTTTTTTCTGAAAGTGTGTAATTCGTTAAGGTCAATATCAACCAAAGGGAATATAATAACCCAAAAAACCTTTTTCCTAATGATCTTAGAAGCGTGTTCTGTCATTAAAAAAATAAAATTAATGGCTTTTTCATTTCTTTATATTTTTAGCTTAAAAATATATCTGTATTTAAAAAAATTATTATTTTTTTTGTTTATATATTTTCCACACTATTACCAAATAAATGAATTTATTTAAAAATATAAATATCCTTAAAACTTGCTCATAAAACGCTTTTCAACTTTTATTTTAATTACAAAAATGCTACTTCTTACAGCACTCATTACATCAAAAGTGTTTTCTTGTAATCATTCTTCCAGCTTATCAAATGTTCTATTTCAAAACTGAGACATGTCCCCCTTTTTCTACACCAATCATAATTTAGTAAAAAGGGTATTCTACTTTATACTTAGGGAATCCCCTCTTCCTTTCTACTCTATTGGCTGAAGGCATTGTTCAGGGATCAGTCAGTCTGACAATATCAGTGCTGTCTCTTGTGCTTTTTCATTGTGTATCTTGGTATTCTGTGTATTTAGAGCTACTTACGTTTGTGTTTTAGTAAGAAAAATGGAGGATAAGTGCACTGTGGGAGAATTAACATTAACTGAATGGAGCAAAAAAAGCTATAGAAAATGTTAATGAATTGTCTGAAGATGAACAAATTCTTCTAAAGCTAAGAACCGAATCTGAACAAGAATTGCATACTATTTGTCTGCATCACAAAAGTATGTTTCTAAAATAGTTTGAATTTCTACAAAAACTATGTTGTGATCCTATCAAAAGACATTAAAACGTATTAAGAAAGCATTACGTCTAATAAATGTGGAGCAGTGTGAAATCATACTGTCAATAGGATACAAAATCAAACCAGGACAGATATTCTGCTCATCCTGTAGAAATCTTTTATTGAAAAGTGATGTAAAGGAATGTGTAGGCCAAGATGATAGTGATAAAAGCGAGAAGATATCTGCCCTGTGCCAATTCCACATTTGCTTGTTGTTATAGACCCTCCAGCAACATCAATTGGAAGAATCTATATATTCCCTGCAGACTGTATGAGGATGATCCAAGAAAGAATGAGTCAGATTAAAGAACTTAAATAGTACTTAGGAAAACATCCAATGGAAATTAATAGCCAAAAATTTCTGTTATGGTATTTTTTAGTTAAATTTTTCTTAAATATTATGTATAGTATATACAAGCATTTTCTATTTGTCAAATCCACATAAACTTGAATCTATAAAGATTAATAAAGTATTAATCATCATATTACATAAAAGAAGTTTTGAAAAAAGAATTAAGGTTGAATCAATATTTAAGAGAAAAAAATATTACTTGGGATTTTTTCATAATTTTTTTCTGGAATTCTCATGTTGTCATTAATATTACTGTAAATTTTTGTAAAAATTGACTGAAAAATAAGTGAAATATAAATTATTTCCAGTCAAAGATCAGAATCGTCAGAATTTGGAAAATAGCAAACATTCAAAATTTCGATTGGCTGTAAAATGAAAACTAAACCAAATTGAGAACAAAAAAATTGATGTGCATACTTTACTATATAAGAGGACTAAACTTACCAAGTTTGATCAAAATGCGTGTTAGTGGGTGTCAAAATGTCATTATTTTTTTTAATATTTTTTTTTTTTTGTTGTTTTTTTTTTTTTTGTTGGATTCACAAGGAATGACCTCTCTGCTGTTACAAATTATGCACAATTTCACAATTGTTATCTCTTGATTTCTCATAAATGGAAGCTCGCCAGGATAAAACAGTAATAGGGTGAATTACCTGATATTCTCAACAGTAAATCAGTCATGGTCATTCTTCTCTGGTCCCTATATCTGCACTGAAGAATCTCTCTATTAGATGTTCTAAGTTAATTTGAATTTTTGTCTTGGATGGGGTAAGGGTAAAAAGCATTTATTTACCTGTACTGTACAATACAGTAAGAAGCGAAGGCTTTTCTAGATAGATATTTGCTCTGCAAAAGACTTAATCCCAATGTCAGTATTTTCTGATTGCCTGTCAGAAACTCGTTCAAAAACCCACTTAGCATAGGTGGACTTTTCATATAACAACCTTGATTCAGTTTGAAACCAAGATTGGTGTCTTCCCCTCATCCTGTACTCTCCCTTCCCTAATTAGCTAAATGAATTCTCATTTCTCAGTTTATAGATGAAATTGATTGTTTATATTGTGAATTTTAGACATTATGTGTTTGTCACTGCAAACCAAGATACCTACAATATCTCAAAATATTAAAGGCAATCCAAAGCAAATTATGTACACGTCATTTTAGCTGAAACTGTTGCTGTAAAATCTGCCGGTATACATACCAATGCACACTGGTAAATTGTTATTATATTTGGAACGATCACAGGCTGTACTGCTTAAACGTGAAAACCTTTTCAAAGAGAAGTAATGTAGTTACATTGTTATCCCAGAGAATTATTTCTGCCTTAGTACAGTTTCTGGGTTTCCTCTTGTTCATTTGCCATAGTCTGAAAAGGTTTTTTTCCCCCATCCCTGTTTAGTGTAGATCAATTCCGTCTAGTATGATTGTGCACAAGCATGAAATATTCAGAGTACTTTTAATTAAAATTTAGAGTTATGGGAGTGATTTTAAAGTATTGGTCATATTGTCTGAATAAAGTTTAATACAGTTCTCTGAAATGAATAAAATCTTGATGGAAAATTACTTTTTAAGTGTCAAAACTATTGTATTTTTCATACATTAGTTAGTTAATTGTCTGTATACATAGTTAAATTGCAATTATCTGTTTTTGTGATATTTCACTAATTGAAGAAACCACATATTTTTCTTATGTTTCCAGATTGTGGCACAGGTAAAGAGGTTAGGGTGTACATGGTCCAGGCAGCTACAAGCTTCGCTCGTCCATGAATTCTTAACTCCGGCAGTCAGCATTAACCATTTTATTTAATGTTTGTACATAATACATGCTGCCATTAAAAAATTCAATAGGTACATTTAATAGCCAAAATTCTTCGCTCTGCGGTATCTTGCATTTATTTTGAAATTTGACTTCATTTTTAACAATCCGAATGTGGAAGGTCATATCACCCAATAACAGAATCTCGAGATTTCATGTATTACAAGAATTTTTTAAAACCTGAAGTGTGGTATTTCATGTTGTGCATTAAAAGTGAAATATTACAGCATATCTGTTTCATTTTTACTGTGAACACCACTCGTAAACATTTGGACACCAGTTGTAGTATTCTTATTTAATAATGGAAAATATGGTTTCTAGTATAAGCTTGAGAAAAGAAATTGAGTATTTCAGGTTTATGTGCCATGTCTGATTTTATAAGTTGATAATACTTGAGGATATTAATGATACAACAGATCTACCAGTTAATAACAAGGAACATCTGGTGATAAAATGTTTTATAGCTTTATGCTGTTAGGTGGTGTTCTTGGTTAACTTGAATTTATCATAAATGCCTTAACACTAAAGGAAGGTTTTAAACAGTGATACATGTGGACAAAGTATTATTTGGAGTTATACTCTAAACATTTTGCTGCAGTTTAGAAATCAGCTCTTCTAAAACAGTGACTAAGAGTTAATATAAATGTATGGTAATTTGGGTTATTTTAATCATTTACGAAAAGCGAGAGATCTTCAGAAAAAACTATTTCAGTTAAGAGAACACAGCTAACGTAAAGTATTCTGTCGGCCTTTGTGTCAGTATAATAAATAAATTAGGATTGATGTTGCAACTCGATAATGTCACAGTTGTTTTCTCCTGCATTTGTTAAGAGAGCAGATGCTTTCAGGAAAAGTGTCTGAAATTGGAAGAAATTTGGAATATGACCCTCTTCCTTTTGAAGAATTTTTTCCCTGGCTTTACATTTTGTCATTAGAGGTAGGAAAGGACTGATTACAAGGGACGGTAAGGAATTCAGCCATTCACAAGGAATGATTTTGGGAAACCATGGAAATACAAAATCTGGCTAGCCAGGCGGTGATTTGAACTCTCATCCTTTTTTTAATGGGATGTCAATAACATGTTCAGTAAATATTATTTGTATATAAAAAAATCCTTTTAAGAGGGGGATGACACTGTTAGCAACCAAGATAGATTTTTGGGTGGGACCATTGCAGATTTATAATTTGTAGAGTCAGAATTACTGTATGGAATGAGTGGTGATGCCTTGTAATTAATAATAAAATGCAAGTCTGTATGGCAGTGTTGGCTGGGATAATGTTGAGTCGTCAAGTGACAGTTTCACACAGCCATGCTTTTTTTGGCTGTCCTAACCCAACAATCCTACCGCGTAAAGAGAACCTACAACTTTATGTGGTATCCGAACCACAGAGCATCCTAGCATACTTCACATGAACAAAGCAAATCTCTGCCCAAGGTGAAGTCTTTTTTAAGGCCCATAAAAATTCCATCTGACTCCAAATTCGATTGTAACAGTTGAATAAAACATTAATATACATGAAATACTGTAAAATTACAAGACAGTTATAGAAGATTCTGTACATAATATTTTGCTTTCATTTTCTCCACAATTCATAGTTATGATTTAGGAGTAATCAAAATGTATTTCAATGAAGGATTCATATAGCATCCGGTATTACAGTTCATGTGTAAACAACTAGGCTCATCACTTTGTGATTAGATCAGTGGGCACACCATTTTTTCTGTGTTTTGGATTATTTTAGTAATATTAATGATACAAAGGAAACTTCTTTTAGGCAAAGAAAAGGGAAGACTACAACGAGTGAAAAACATATATGACAGACAAAAACATATACAGTATTTCGGTTTTACACCTTATTCATGTGTAGGGAACGAGTTATGTGGTTCGGGAGGTGTGCACACGCTGAAGTTTATCACACGAGTCTTTCCCTAGCTTATGAATAAGGTTGTAAGCCAAAATATTGTGTATGTTCTTGTTCGTTATATATGTTTTTCACTTGTCACAGTCTTCAACTTAGGTGAGTGATGAGTCATTTTCCCTTTCCTTTGTCAACAAAGCGTTAGTATTTCCTTAGAGTATCTGTGAAACTCACATTGAATCAATCAAACATTAGATAAGAGACAAAGAAAAATTGTATGAATAATGGTTTGACAAAAGAAAAATGTGCTGTTAAAAATTAAATTTGTCTACTAATAGTTTTAAAACTAAAATCTCTAGATGAATTTTGAAGTTCACTTTTGTCAATCATTGCTCCCCTCAATACTGGTTTTCTTGAATCTGTGTTCCTGTAGCATGTAGTTACCATTACATTTTTTCTTTTTGCCCACATGACATACCACACACAGATAAGTGCCATTTTCTTCCATTTTTCAATTTCTTATTTCTTCAATTCTGGATATTTACAATTGCTTTTAAAGAATTATTGTATACATGTCACTGATTTTCGTGGAAAACTAAGGTTGTTGCACTATGATGGATTTCACTGGCTAAACTTTCTGAAAATGCCTGTTACTAGATAGCTGATATGTATCTTCTTGTCTTGTGAGATAGTAAATGTTAAACTCCAGGAAATGCAGTATTTCTTTTACAGATTGGCAGTTTTCATCATCAATGCAATGATTCATCAAGATATTGTTATATACTACGAAAAGTTAAAGTTACAAAATAGTTATTATTGATTTCCCTGGTAACTTACGCTATCCACTAAAATGTTGTATAAACAGAACCTACTGTAATTGGTGTTTACATTATAGAGTTTACTGCTTGAGATCAATTTCTCATGCAGTTTTGTGCCATATATTGAAAAGGCAATGTTCAACTCTGTGCAGGTTATCAGTTTGCAGGAAGTACCTTTTCAGATCACTTTTAATGTTGGATGCTATTGACAGTAAAATATTGTTCGGATTTTTTGTTGTCTTTAATGTATTGAAAGGTGCTGCGGTCTGTTTTAGTTTGTTGCTTATGAAAAATAATATAGAAATTTTAAATTCCACTATTTGCTTAGTGAGAGCAGAATTATTTCAAGAAATTTTGATATTTGAAACATTTTTTATTCTAGGGGTTTTAAAATAATTTTTTGTCAAAGTTTACTTTGTGATTTTACTGGTTTAAAACAGTTTTTTCTGTCGATGCAGATAATTGTGCCCTAGAAGATTTACTTAAGATGTTCACTCCTTAAAATCAGAAGCAAAATGCCACTAATAATTTACAGCTTGTTGATGGCAACCAAGTGACTTTCATGATTCTTATCATTTGGCTGCTTCGACAATATCTTAGTAAATGTTTAAGAAATGTGGTATTTCGTGCTTGGGGAACTACAACTGATCTGTTGTTCGTGCAAAAACCAGGGAAATCAAACTTGATTAAAGTTGCACCTTTTTATGTGATTTTTAATAGCAATGGTAAAGTCTATACTATTTTCAGTATTTATGTTACTATATGTATGTTACTATGTATGTATTTATAAATTTGATGTTAATGCTAAATTTTCTAGCTTGGGGAAGTGATAACATTCGGTGTTGCCTAGTGTCCATTTGTTTTCTTGATTTTTTTCCTCTTTTTTCTGTGTTGTTCCATGGTTAGAGTTGCGCCTAGCCTAGCCCTGGTGTTTTCAGCGAAGTGGTGAACCGATCAGGGGCCAACATGACCCTGGCCGCCTGCTATTCCCCTTGGTAAAGGTCAATTTAAACCTTGTGTCACCATGAATTTCCTGGCATCAAACTTCTCAGATGTTACTTTTAAGAATTTCTTCTGGAGACAAAAATTATGTGATATTGCAAACAAGTCACTAAACCATTTTATATAAATCTTAGTTTCTCTTAATCTGAGATGGTTTTATGTCAGGATGTTATTTGGAGTTTGATACCAGAATCCTCAAATCCTAAGCACCTTCATTTAATTATAGTTGGGTATTTTGTGTGTTAAATATATCACAGAGAGACTGAATATGTTAGCATGTTAATTGAAAAAAAAAAAAAAAAAAATCCAGATGCCAATTATTTCTTTCAAATGTAATGGAACAGCAAAATGATGTTGAGCTTCATTTATTCATTCATTTTCTTTGTTTTAAATTTTCAAAACAAAATTTATATAATTGATCCTAATATTCTTTTGTTTGATTACATAGCTCATATTGTTCACGCAGTTTTCATTTGTCATAATTTCTTACTGTTTTAGTTCTTGTCTATCATTTCTTTGTTACTTTTGTGGCTTGAGTGTGGCAGTTAAGTTTCATATCATTAGAAATTTTTGTTTCATTTATACAACTTTTCTGAACATTGAGTTATAATTATTTATAATAATGCTTGATACATTTAATTGAATTTTTATTGTATGATAACATATTACATTTACTTATTTGCATATTTAAATAGAGACCAGCAAATTTGTGACCAGGATCCTAGTTAGGGAACACAGGTCACAGCATTATCAGTTATACATCATTGACTGTGAAAGGGATGCTTCAAGCAGGTTACAGAAATTGGTTTCTTTTGTTTGAAGCCAGATTGTTTTCATCTATTGTGTTGTGGTGTACCGTTCATCACATTATTTCATTTTGCACAAACAAGCCACAAAACTCAGTTTTTGGATTGTGTCCTACCGCTGTTGTGTGTGTTTAAACTTCAACTTTTCATTTTAAATCATATCATCATAAAAACATAACAGGCCATCACTTCTGTAGTACCTTGTGATGTCATGTTGTAGTATTATTAATTATGGGAATTGCCATTAGGATTATTGCTTGATGATTGGCTTGCATGAACAGTCATATTTTACCAGCTCTTTGGTAACTTGATTTTTTGTCTTGTTATAGGCGAGGATGCTACAGACTTAATGTCAGGACCTGTGTATAACATTACCCAGACTGGTTCCCTGGTAACAGGTAAGTTCTGTTTGAAAAATTGTATATGGTACAATTAGACTTTTTTCAAAGTAGCTGATTATTCAGTTTCTGATTGTAATGTTAAGTAATGAAGTTCAAATTGTTTTAAATATTAATAGAACATGTTATTACAGCAGAGCAAACATTTTTGTATTAAATTAGGTTCATCAAGGAATTTTTTTTTTATTCCATTGTGCTGTATTTATCTGCCATTTAAGTAGTAAAAATAATATTGATACTTTTGTCCTTTAACCCGGGATCGTTCGCATGTGAAAAAAATCTAACATTCATGATTTTACTGAAATATTAGAATATATTTCGAAGATATTGAAGTGTTGATCTAACAATGCTTTCTTTGATATCTCTACCTTCATTCAACGTGTCTTTCGTCGCTCCAATTACAAGTAAAGCCTGCTGGTAGTGGCTTTGTTTGAAGCGGTGTGCATTTCTGACACGGGAGTTCTCGTGCAACAATGCCTTGTGCATTCGTGAAACACCACCTTGCTTCTCTTTTAGTCTGTTTCTTTGTGCTAGTGACATGTGCTTAGGTTAATTTCTTCTCCTGGAAGTATTCTGCACGTATTACGTGGTTTATAAAAAGTAAGTATACTTATTGGGTTTTATATATTGAATGAAGCAGTTGTGTACACCAAGTACATGAGTGACATACTATGTAAAATGTGAAAACATATAAAATTTTACAGGAAAACGTGTCAAATGAAAAGATATTGATGTGGCTAGAGGAACTGCTGGACGAATATATCCACATAGAAGGCTTGTCTTCAGACACCGATGCACAGTCTGAACATGAAGAGATAAACACAGCAACAGATCAGTCTGGCAGCGATTAGGAAACTGCGTCAGCTGTTGCCCTGAGTTCTGCAAATCGTGATATGTATCTAGGTAGGGATGGGAAAACAAAATGGTCACAGCACAAAGCCCCTCCATCAAAAACAGCTCGTCAGAAAATTGTGACACAGCTTCAGGTGTAAAAGGGGAAGCAAAAAATTCGAAAACTGTTCTGGCCTGCTGCAAAGTATTTTTTCCAGACGGGTTTTATTGATCGTATTGTAAAATGCACAAACCAAGACTGCCAAGAATGGCAGCAGGCTATTCACGGAGTGCCCGAGACTGCCCACAGACAGATTTTGAAGAATTATCTGCTTTCTTTGGTGTTTTATATCTCACCAGAGTGAAAAAGTCACAGCATCTCAACACTGATGAACTATGGGCTACTGATGGAACTGCGCTAGATTTTTTTATTGTATTGATGAGCAGACGGAGATTCCATACTCTTCTGCAAGCTGTACGATTTGATGATAAGTCAACGAGGGTGCAGATGAAGGAAACAGATAATCTGGCATCAATTAGGGAAATATTCGATGAGTTTGTGAATGTCTGCATGAAGAGTTACAGTGTAGGAGCATTGATAACAATAGACGAGATGCTGGAAGCATTCTGAGGACGTTACAAATTCAGCAGTATATTCCAACTAAGCCAGCAAAATACGGAATAAACGTGTATGCACTTTGTGATGCTAGAACTATTACACACAATGAATATGGAAATATATGCAGGCAAACAGCCTGCTGGTTCATATCAAGTGCTTAATGATGCAAGAAATGTGGTGTTACGACTAATTCGACCCATTGACAACACAGGCAGGAACGTGACGATGGACAATTATTTTACATCTATACCACTCACTAATGAACTGTACACTAACCATTGACTCACAGTAGTAGGTACTCTGCAGAGTAATAAGAGAGAAATTTCTCCAGAAACACTGTCTGTAAAGGGTAGGTGAATAAACAACAGCATTTTCGCGTTTGGAGAAAAGCTAGGTAACAATTGTCTCCTTTGCTCATATGTTCCAAACAAGAAACAGAAAAGGAATGTACTAATGGTATCTACCATGCACAGAGACAGTGGCAAATCATATAAACCTTAAGTGATTACATTCTATAATCTTACTAAAGGAGGCGTAGATGTTTATTATTTGAAATCAGAATATTCTGTTTCAAGAATAAGCAACTGCTGTTCACTTACGCTGTTTTTCAGCTTGCTGAACATCGGAGCGATAAATGCTCAAATAATATAAAAGATGAATACGAATCACGTAATCTCAAGAAGAAGATTCCTAACAGAATTGAGTGTGGTGCTTACAAAATAACACATGATCGAACGTATGCAAATTCCTAGCGTATCATATCATATCATATCACATCACTTGAAGCAGAAAATAATAGGTGTTGTAGGTATCCACTACCTACCTGGAGCAGAAGAAGCAAGTTAATCAGGAGAAAAAACAAGATGCCACTACTGCCCTAAAAGAAAAAACAGATACACACAGCAACAGGTGTTATTACTTGCTATGTGTGTACATCACAAGAAGCTAGATTTGACTCAGATTAGTAAAACGGCTGCGAAGGTAACCTTGGATATACTACAATTATACTACAATTATTTCGAAGTGCTGTTAGGAGAAGTGTTATAAGTGTAATGACAGACTGTGTGTAACCATTGCATATTGAATTTTTAAAACTAAAGCAAGATGTATGTTTCATTTAATGTTTATATGTAGTTTATATGTAGTATATATAGCAAGTATGGAACCTACAGCCAAAAAAGTAAAAAAAAAAAATCTTTGTTAGAAAAAATCTAACACGGGAGTTATCATGAGACAATAATAGGCGCGTGTGATCCTGGGTTAAGGGTCAAAATCCAAAAAAAATATTTTATAAAATATGTGATCAAAGTGGACACCTTGATATTTGAAATGATACCTCATTCATCAATTTCGGTTAGTCATCAGGCAAGGGGGGTGCCTTCTAGGGGGCCTCCTGTTTTTTTTTTTTAAGCTCTACTACTGCCCCGGACGGCAAAAACCAAGCTTTTTCATATTTGCTACGGGCCCCGTATTTCTGCTGACATGTCTAGTTGTTTTCCCTTGTATTTCCTGTAACTATTTCATGTAATACTTAAAGAGGTAATCTCCAGTGTGGGGATCGTAGAATGAACAAGCTAGTTTGAATGATGTGACACCTCTGGTATCTCATCCTAATACAAAAGTTTGCCAAATTACAACTTTAATAATTTACATGCCAGAAACTTTAGACCTACGTTCATCTTCTTTCTTGGCCTTTTGTTTACTAAACCTTATTCACATCAAAGCTGTTTCATGATCACATACTTAAATCCCACCGTAGTTAGAATAATGATTTGGAAAACATCAAACATATTTTGTTCCTTGTTCCTTGTTCTTTCTTTTTTGAAAAGCCTTTGTCTGTCTCACTCAGGTGTTTGCCTATGTCTGTTCTATTACTAACCCTATTTCCTCTGTAGTATACATCTTTTTAATAAAAGTCCCACCTATTATAAAAAATCCACACTTTCTTCTGAACTTCTAATGCACATTTAGTACCTCCCTCATTGTGGTCATCCATTCTTTTCATTTTGGGAAGCAGGCAGGACTCTTCTTTCCCCTGCATTCCAGCAGAACTTTGCCACTAGTAGCTAATGTCAGTAATCTGTGTTTACCAGTAAACTATAATCATTATTAACCAGTATGTACACCACTCCATATTCCTTGGTGGCAAATCTGTAATCATCATTGTAGACCTCATCATTCCCCTTTAAGACTATGCCCATTACTGCCAGTGGTTTGAGCATCTCCACTAAGTAACCAGTATCTATAACTTTTTTTATCTCTCCGCATCTGTAGTCAGTAGCCCTTTGCTCATCTATGTTGCGCATAATGTAAAGAATGGCAATCATCGGTTTTCCTTTTCGTTCCATTGAGTGTATCAGTGAACAAGTGATTTCCACAATCTCTTTTCTTCTTGCCACTTCTCTTCCAGTATCTTCTCCCACTCTGGGACATTGCTCTATTGTACTTTGTCCACTCAAACCCAACTGATTTGCAACATTATCTACACTTTGAGAGTTGTCACCCCTTCCTCACCAACTGTGGCAGATGCATATATTCTGATGAAGAAATTTTCCCCATGTACTACCAAAACCTATCGTAAGTTTTTCCATTCCTCACTGTTACCATGTGCAGCTTGTGCAAAAACAAATCTCCCCTCCACCCTCCACATAACTACTCTCGCCCTGCCCCTCTAGAAGCAACCAGAGCCCTGTATTTGTCATCCAATTCACACCTTGTCTTGATTCCATTAAACAAATTTAGCAACATGGGCAAGACTTCCTTCGCTCCTTCCCCAAACCCTTCTCCCCAAAATTTTACCCATTGCCTCCCACACATTTCAGCAGACTACCAAATCTCACTGACATGTTGATCCACATAGTATCCCCTTCATTTTCTTGAAAATCTCCACATGGATCTTTTCCATGTAACAGACTTCACTAAACTTGCAGCATGTATCTGGCTACTACAGTCTATTCCAAACAGTACACAGGAACAACCTTTCCCATCATTAGACATGCTACTTGCATCATAAAGCATCTTATATACCAACTAACCTGCCTCAACTACAATAATCTGTATAAAGGCTGCTCCACTGCCAACCAGCTCTCAGTCGGAATGAATGACCACAGGCAAACAGGCTACATCTGCAACCTACACCATCCAGTAGAAGCCTATGTCAATTCCCACAACTCTTAATAATCTCAACAACTGTTTTACATTGAGAGTGGTCAGTTTTCCCGGGAACTAGCTTACTAAAATATCGTGGATACCAAACATTTACCTGGCCTCAATCTCAAATAAGATCACGTATTGGGTTCCAGCCGTGACAGTACTCTGAAGAAGGCCACAAAATGATGGCCGAAACGTTAGGTTTCAACAAATTGACGTGGTTCAACCCGGACAACCAAGATTACAAGATCACGTATTGTTTATTTCTTAATTTATATAGTTTTGGGTGTTTTTATTTTGTTATTGCTCCCTTATTTATTCATCATTAAACTTAAATATTTTAAACTTAAATATTATTTGGTTATCAATAGTTCACTATACATTAGTTTACCCTACCACTCTCTCTCACCCTATTCTCCAAGGCTGAGCCAACCATGAGGTGAGGCTTGGGGAATGTACATGTCCCTTGCCAAGTAACCCATTCTTTTCTGATTTAATTCAAGATATTGTACAACTGTGTTTGTCTCTTATTTTAGTGTTCAGTTCTCTCGTCTTCAACTTTGAACAATTGGTTTATTTTTCCTATCTATTGTTATTTACATTGCATAAAACCATTTCCTACATATTTAAAGAATATACTTGTTAGTTGTTCAGTTATGTTAATTTCAGTAATACTTCCAATAAATTTACTGATCTCAGAGAATACTGTGAAATTAACTGGAAATATATACTGATGGTGTTTTGTAAATCTTTATATGGCTAGGGTTCCATGATAGGGGAGTGCAAGTACTGTCACTGCAAGTACTGTCGCATCAGTAATCTGTATCACTCAGTGATGCTGAGTTAGACTGTGGATGGAACAGTAGAAGATAATCAAAGTTGAAAAATCTTTAGGCTAAATATTTTCAGTCCTTTCACTGTTGCAATCAATAACAGTGATCTGAAATCATCTGTTTGGAATTATTTATAAATTGGATTGTCGTTGATCAGGTGTCATTTTAATTCTAAACTAGACTGCAACCTTGTAAGTTTGAAATGCAGTCTAGTGTGTTTAAACATACGCTATCATCTTTTTGGAGTTATTAACTATTCAGGAGATTCTAGGCATACTAGATAAGAAAATTGAGAGGTGTAATACATATTGTGTAGGTACATACTTTGACAATAAATTTGACCGCCGCTGAAAAATTCTATCACTCTTATTTTGCAAAATCTGACATCAATGTCATCCCAGGAAACAGTAATGTAATATTGGCAAGCCAGTATTGCGTTACTGTTTGTTAGGATGACATTGATGTCAGATTATGCAAAATAAGAGTGATAGAATTTTTCAGCGGCGGCCAAATTTATTGTCAAAGTGTGTACCAACTAAGAGTTGTAATGTGTTATTTTCAGTCAAAATCTGAAGAGATTTTCAATTACTTCCAGCAGACACTGGCAGGATTAGATGCCATTTGAGACCACCTCAAGAGGGTGGACAATCATTTTCCCCAAATTGAAACTGGTGGAGAAATTCAGTAATAGGATTATAAAAAATTCTAAAACCAAACATACTGCAATGGAGTGTAACAATGACTAACTACAGCAAGGTTACCACTAAGACTATAGACAAATTAAAGGTCTGAATATGAGGGTCTTGGTGGGTAGATAATAGATTTGAAAAAATTGAGGAAATCATAACTTTGCTGTGACAAACACAACAGATCAATACCGTGCAATAACAGCTTGGGAAAATTTTAAAAATGAAGTATGAATTTATCTTGGCAGCTGTATACACTGCTATGAAAAGTAATGGATCTTTAACTTGTTTGCAAGTTGTGTACTGTCACCACTATTCCTTAACATCTGTTTTGAAGAAGCCATAAAGGTATTCTCAGCAACGAACAAGAATGGCATGAAAGTTAGTGGCAAGGTTTATAATACATATGGTTTGCAAATGATATACCATGATAACAGAGAATGAAAGAGATATGAAAAAGATATCAAATGATATGAATGATTTACTGAAAGAGAGGTACAGCATGAGAATAAACAGAATGAAGACAAAGATGTGATAGGGCTGCCATCCAATTGCCACTGTGTTGATGGATGGAGAAAAACTGGACCAAGTAAAGAAATTCAAGTATCTGGGAAGTGTGATCATAGCTGGTGAAAATGTTTTGTTTGGAGTGTTGTAAGCAATGAGTTAGAAACATGGACCCTGTAAAAAGTGGAAGCACTGAAATTCAGGGCATTTGAGATGTGATGCTAAGAACACCGTGGATTGCTGAAGCAACCAGCAAGAATGTTCTAAAAAGAGCTAATGAATCTCGCGTCTTGGTAGAAATCTCAAACTGGAGAACAAATAATTTCATTTGAAACATGCATCTTGATTGAAACCTAAACTAGAAATAGCTTTGTTTGCTACTTGCTTGGTCATTCTCACTGATGCAACACCTTGTTTGAAAGGAAGCTGGAAGGTAGAACGAGCAAGCAAAGTAAGACCAATAGTAAAATTTATAGATAAGTTTTAAAGGCAAGCAGGGCTATTGCCACTTGTCCACCAACCTAATGGTTGAGCAGAACAATAACTTATATCTTACAGTAAAAAAATTAACTGTTTTCCTAAATATACAATGCATTGTATCAGGCATTACAAGCTGATTTCTTAAACCATTTTGAGCAACGGAGAGACAATGAGATCTGCAAGGGACTATGCAGTGGAGGAAGGTACCAAAATAATAGGGAAGTTGCATGATTTCTTTAAAGCATCCTTTCCCAAACTTTATCAGTGGTGGAACCCTTAAAGAATAGACTATGACCACCACAGAACCCTTAATAATAATGACAATTAAAAATTGGCTAGACCAGAATGTGTCATTCGATAGTTTGAATTGCATCTCACATGTTGTGGCCAATTCTCACACCTCATTTATACTTTTGTTATTATTAATTTTATTTTGTCTCTGGAACTCCTAGAATTGGTTCATGGTTGGGAAACAGTGCTTTAAAATATAGTATATGGTGTAAAACAATTTTGTGAAGCCAGTGAAATGTTGCAAACTACTCAGTGATGATACAAGACATTCTGATTACGCTCAGATGGCGTACATTTATGGAACAGGTTTCCGGTATATTTACAGATTTATCGAATCACTCTCTTTGAATAAAGTAGTATTTGGAAAAGAAAATCGTTTTTTTAATTTAACAATTTTAAAAGGGCAGATTGGAAGCTTAAGTGTGGGAAAAACCCAATGTGCTGTTGTGTGGAGGAGATTCGCTACCTCTTACTACACAGAATTTTTGGTTAAGTCAAATTACAGCACAATATTCCCAGAATTTTGTAAAATAATGTTGATTGAAAAGCACATGACTGAGGAGTATAGCTTTGACAGCTACATTTTTGGGCTACATAAAGGTAATTCTGACACAGTAATAGTGGTCTAAGTAGAATATATTTCTGAATGGAAGAATTTGTGTCTGTCTGATAATGGAAACTTACCAACAAGGAGAGACCTTCAGTGTGGAAATTGGAATCTGAGAATGATAAATGTAGATTAGTAGTATAAAACTTTAGGTATCTCATCCTAATACTGTTAATCCTTGTAGACCTTTGTTTATGAGAAATTAAAGGTTTATAATTGATTTTTGCTACTGATCATCCATTATTACTGTATGTGTGTGTGTGTGTGTGTGTGTGTGTGTATATATATATATATTAGACATTGAGATAGGAGAAAAACCACCGCCTACCAAAGATGAGGGCTCCAGCGGCGTCAAAACACGAAAAAACACACAAACATAATACAAATTTTCGAGCTTAGCTCTTCATCAGGTTGTAGAATGAGGTGGCTGCCCCACGGAAGCTAGCAACCAACTGAGGAGACCACACGGGGTGCACATGGTCGGCTGGTCGGGGTGGAGAGGGAGGGGGGAGAAACAACATGGCGGGATGCGGGGGTGGGGGTGGAAGGACCTAATTCCGAAAATGATAATTAGACTGCACAGTGGAAACGCGGTTGCGGTCATAAGGTCACTGGCATAAAACAAACCAAGGAAAACACGGGGGGGGGGGGGGGGAATCTACTGAAAACGATCTATAAGTGCCCCCATAAAAAATTTATTCCACACGCAAAATTATTGAAAATATTACACACGAAAAAATACTACACACGGAAAAAATATGATAATATAAAACACCCGAGAGAAAAAAATTATTGCAATATATCTAAGTACAAAAAGAGAAAGCTCTGGTGAGCGATGGTTTTGTGGGAAATGATGGCAGGTAAGGGGCAAAGGTCGGAGGAGAGAGGAAAATTGGAGCTATCTTAAATTTAGTCCAGGTGGTTGTCTGGTTCCCAGTTGGTACTGAAAGGCCAGTTCCCACCTTCTCAGTTCTGAGATGCTGCTTTTGTCTGGGAGTACTTTGATGGCGCGGACTGTGAAGCAGGTGTTGAAATTGTTGGTGTTATGAGTGGTGGCATGAAAAGAAACAGGGTGGTCAGGGTTCTCAGTCCAGACCGATTGTGTCCATTCATCCGTATGGCCAGTGGATTTGTGGTCAGACCTATGTAGGAGGCTGGGCAGTGGTTGCAGGTAAGTTGATAGATCAGGTGAGAAGTTACGCAGGTAGCCGATCCAGTGATATAGATGCTTTCCCCTGTTACGGGATTGGTGAAGGTGGTCGAAGGCGGGTGCATCATGCAAAGTTTGCAACGGGGCCTGTTACACGGAAAGGATCCTTGGGGCTGTCTTGTGCGACCTTTGCCCCTTACCTGCCATCATTTCCCACAAAACCATTGCTCACCAGAGCTTTCTCTTTTTGTACTTAGATCTATTGCAATAATTTTTTTTTCTCTCGGGTGTTTTATATTATCATATTTTTTCCGTGTGTAGTATTTTTTCGTGTGTAATATTTTCAATAATTTTGCGTGTGGAATAATTTTTTATGGGGGCACTTATAGATCGTTTTCAGTAGATTCCACCCCCCCCCCCCCCTTGGTTTGATTTATGCCAGTGACCTTATGACCGCAACCGCGTATCCACTGTGCAGTCTAATTATCATTTTCGGGCTTAGGTCCTTCCACCCCCACCCCCGCCTCCCGCCATGTTGTTTCTCCCCCCTCCCTCTCCACCCCGACCAGCCGACCATGTGGTCTCCTCAGTTGGTTGCTAGCTTCCGCGGGGCAGCCACCTCATCCTACAACCTGATGAAGAGCTAAGCTCAAAAATTTGTATTATGTTTGTGTTTGTGTGTTTTTTCGTGTTTTGGCGCCGCTGGAGCCCTCATCTTTGGTAAGCGGTGGTTTTTCTCCTATCCCAATGTCTAATATATCCGCTCTCAGCGCCTTTGTTTCAAAACAATCTATATATATATATATATATTGAACAGCAGTGCTTGCGTGCAGCCATCTCACTTCTACTGAGGAAGAGCCATGCTCAAAAATTTTATTCTTTGTGTGTTGGTGTTTTTTTCGTGTACCAACGCCGCTGGAATACCCTTCTTTGGTAAACGGTGGTTTTTTATCCTATCCAATGTTCAATATATCCGCTTTTAGCGCCTTTGTTTCCTAACAACCAATATATATATAAAGAGGAGTCCATGGAATGATAATATTTACTCTTCATAATTTGTTTCTCAATGGTACAAAGGAAACTGCTTTAGCAATACAAATGACAGTGGAAAGGGAAAATGACTCGTCACTAATCAAAATTGAAGCTGCGACGAGTTAGAAACATACGTGATGAACTAAAACATACACAATATTTCAGTTTTACACCTTATTCATATACTAGGAATCGAGTCATGTGGTTCGGGACATCTGCACACCGAAATATGTGAACTAACGATATGTCGGGAAAGACTAATATGTTATATATACACAATATATCACAGGTAGTGATAAAATAAATGATATAACAAAAGTGTACAGAATGTTAAAACAAACGACTAATAAATAAATTTGGAAGTAATTTGCTACTAATTAAATGATAACACTTATAATACTAATAATAATGAGTGATGGGTCAAAAGGTGGAATTTTATCGGTGGTTGAGGCCAGGTGGGTGTCTGGTATCCAGCATATTTTGGTGTGCATGTTCTCATTTTCAAAGTTCTTAAGCGACGTTGATTTTGGGGAAAACTCTGATTGCTCTCACAGTGAAACAGTCTCAAAGGTTTTTAGAATTGTGGTAATTGGCATAAGTTGCAGGGGTGGACTGTTTGTCCGTGGCCATTCAATCTGACTGAGAGTTGCTGTGTAGTGGCCTATATAGGGGCTAGTGCAATGGCTGCAGGTTAGCTGGTATATGATGTGTGTTGTGGGCCACGTGGCATGCGCAATGATGGGAAAGGTTCCTCTGTAATAGGGTTATAGTGGGAAGATGCTTGTTGCAGATTTTGCAGTGAGGTCTATTGCATGGAAAATATCCATATGGTATTTTTGGAGAGTTTGACGAAGGATCAATTGTGGACCAATATGCTTCTGAGATTAGGTGGTTTACTGAAACACGAACGACGGACAGTTGGTGGAATTTTTGCTTGAAGAGTGCGCATTTCTGGAAAGGAGCGAAGATAGTCACACCCCTGTTGATGCATACGAGGCCAGGAGAGAACTGGGTGACAGAGGCAGAACTGTAGTTTCCTTGCAGATATTTGCTTCTCAAAACCCCTTGCCTGTGGCCACTTAAATTTTAGGTTATTTCTGTCACAGAGTTGGTTTTCTGTTCACATATTTCTGGTCTGCACCTCAATTGTCGTTTTTTGCCCACAATCACAATCTATTTTCTTCTACTGCTAGTGCACAATCCGATTACATCTTAATCCTTCCTGTCTTTCATTTACTGAAAAATATTATTATTATTTTTTTTTTGTGACTATTATTTGCTTTCAAAAATAACGTATGCAAATTTTTGTTTCATAACTCCTTACCTGTGTTTATGGTCTGGGATATTTTCAGCTTCAAGATTTATATTTAAATACTACTTCAGTCCCTATCCTAAATAGACCCCTTGTATTTACTTGATTCCACCCACCTTTTACGGCATTTGAAAAATCTATCTGTCCTGCTACCATTTCCAAGCTTCGTGTCTTGCCAGACTAAACTTGCACATACTGTTTCTTCAGTCTTGCCTCTCCCTACCCATCCCTTCATGCTTTCCATTTCACACAATCCCTTATCCTCACCCATCTGGTTCTCATACAGTATATCCACATTGTTTATCAACTTTACATCCAACTTATCTCTCTCCACAAAATCCTATGCCATTCATTCCCTCCCTTCATTCATGTACGAAGCAAATCCTGGCACAATGCAGACAGACACAGGCCCAACATGCACAAAAACACCTTTACAAGCTGTCATTGCTTGTCAGTTCTAGTTCTAGGCTTGTGCCGTCGCTATTAACACTTCACTCCTTCACACCACACACCTACTACATCCCTAATTGCAATATCTCCATGTTTGGCTCACCACCTCAATTTTCCCCACACAGACCCTGTCCCAAAAGCCACTGCCCCTCCTTCAGTTAATCCCCAACAGTCGGTGATTAATCTTTCCTCCACTCCCCTGACAGAATCCCAGGTATTAGTTCTATCCAAGGGACTCTCCTTCTCTTGACCATGCCGCTTTGGTCCAGGACTCATAGCATTCTGCTGCTTCCTCCCTTCGTTGGCAGTATCATTTTGCCATCGCAGGAGATAACAGCATCTGGCAGAACAAAATTGAGTCCAGCCTACAACAATTTGTTCCTTCATCTTCACTGGATCCACCCAACTCTCACAAAACCAGCCACTTATTCTGTTCGAGGAATTCCTCACCTCCTCTCTGTCCTCACTTCTTTCCTAAACTCCATTCCACACACCAAAAATCTCAGCAACATGGAAATTTGAGCTATGAGAGAGCTGAAACCCTAACATTATCATCCTCCCTGCTGATAAGGGCTCAACCACGATAGTGATGTACTGCAATGACTACGTCTCTGAGGCCCTGACGCAAACACCTACTTTCCAAATTCAACAGATGTCACCACCTCCATATGCCAGGAAATAAAAATGTCCCTGGACCTACAGGGCCCCTTGCAAGGCCTCTCTCTCCAATCCATCTCCCTCCTAACTCCCCAGAATCCCCATACACACAGCCTGTACCTTCTTCCAAAAATCCACGAGGTTGGCAATCCAGGGTGACCTATAGTTGCGGCATATAGGTCACCCACTGAACAGATTTCAGCCTTGGTGGATCAATATCTCCAACCTTTTATACAGAGCCTTGCCTCCTATGTCAAAGATACCCACATTTCCTTGAATGTCCAAACATATTTACCCCCAGACTTCTTCCTAGTTGATTTAATTTCCCTCTATACTAACATTCCTCACAGTGAGGGCCTTAGTGCCCTGGAACACTCCTAGATCTGAGACTTCCCCACAGCCGTCCATACTTCCTTTAATCCTGGCTCATCTGATTCTCTCCAAAAACATCACTTTCAATTCCAAAGTATATTAAACAGATCAGTGGCACTGCTGTGGGCACCCATATGACCCCTCCTATGCAACCTGTTCCTCGATCGTCTGGAGGAACGTTTCCTTAACGACACCCACTTTAAACCCACTGTGTGGTTCAGATACATCGATGTTATATTTTACTGTCTGGACCCACAGTGAAAACCAACTACTAGAATTTCTCCATTCTCTTAACAATAACCATTCCATTAATTTCACCTGGATCTACTCCCACACATTTATCATGTTCCTCAATGTGTACATCACGCTAAGGCAGGGCGCCCTTCACACTTCTGTCATCAAACCCACTAATCTGCAGCAATATCTACATTTTGACAGTTACCATCCTTTCCATTTCAAACGTTCCCTCCCTTATACCCTTGCTATCCATGGCAGACGTATCTGTTCTGACGCTGAATCCTTCTCCCGGAACTCCTAGAACCTATCCCAACCCCTTATTTTGCACTGTTATCCAGGAGATCTGGTACTTAATAAAATCTCCCTCCACACAACCACTCCCACCCAGCACCTCTAAACTCCAACCATAGCCCTGCCTTTGTCACCCAGTTCTCTCCTGGCCTCAGGCCCATTAATCGAATTTAACAACAGGGCGTTACTACCTTTGCTCCTTTCCAGAAATTACGCACAATAATAGCTAAGAAGGAGGCTAAAGATGGCTTTATGAAGAGTACTGTCAGTGCAAGGACACCATTGACTGATGCATTAAAAAATTTCTATGGCTATGTTAAAAATCTGAGGGGAAGAGAGAGTGTTGAGATGCTTATAGATAAGGATGGTAAGTGGTTTTCAAGTAGGCAACATGACTTTAGGCAAGGATATTCATGCGAATCTCGGTTGGGGCAATATATGCAAGATATTTCAAATGAAATGGACAAGGGAGAAGTTACTTGAGGATTTCAAAATGGCAGAGATTATAAGTAACTGGTTTAGTGAGAGCATTAAGGACAGTGAATCAGGAATGGGAGGGTCTAAATCGGAGAACGAGCTTAACAACACAATTAGAAATGAGCAGATAAAAAAAATTGAAATTCTTCCAGAGTATATCATGAAGGAACTAAGAAAGCTGAAAAAACATAAAGGGCTGGTGGTGTAGTTAATATGTCTTAAAGATAGCCAGATGTTACATCATACCTTATCTTTAAATATTATTTAATTTTAGTCTGGATACCAGAGGACTAGTGTCAGTACATAGAGGAGAGGTGAGAAATAGATTTGAAAATTATAGGCCAATCAGTTTGACATCAATAGTAGGTAAATTAATGGAGATACTGATATGCAACCACATCAGATATATATGAGAAGAGCGTAAATGGTTTTCAAGTGGGCAACATGACTTACGGCAAGGATATTCATGCGAATCTCAATTGGTGCGATATATGCAAGATATTTAGGATGAAACGGACAAAGGAGGCCAAATTGGTTGTAGCACTAAACCTTTCAAAGGCTTTTGAAAGAGTGAGCCAATGGTAGAAAATAAGGTAAAAACTATTGGATGAGAAAACTATTGTATTAGAAAGTGATTTGCTGGGTAGAAGAACTTTTAAAAGGTGGAAAAGAGAAAGTTGGAGTAGAAAATGCATTATCAAAAGAAGTGGGAGTGAAAATGGGAGTGCCACAGGGTAGCATATTGGGACCATTGCTATCCATTATTCTAATGAATAATTGTGTTGATTGTTTACTATCAGAATTTAGATTGCTTGCAGATGACATAGTGCTATATATCAAAATGGTAGAGGACTGTAAACAGTTGCAGGATGTCTGAACAGGATATCTAGTTGGTTTGTAAACATGGGATGAAGGTATATGCAAAGCTTATTACATACACAAATAAAAACTAAAGGTTGATTATGATTATGAGGTGGGGAAAGAATTGCTTGCCAAGACTTGAAATGTAAATATCTTGGCATTACATTTGATAACAAGCTTAACTGGGCAGGAAACTTTGGACATGTATTAGGAAAATTCTGCATTTGTTGGAGAGAGTGATGAGGGGATGTACGAGAGAAGTAAAGGAATTTGGGTACAAAACATTGGTTAGACCATTGCTTGAATATTGTAGTACGGGACCCACATTTTGAGTATCAAATACAGAAGTTGGAGAGGGTGCAAGAAAGGGACGCTTGATTTGTTTCTGGAAATTATCGCGAAATGCAATCACTAACAGATATGATAAAAGAGCTGGAATGGGGTTCATTGGAAGACAGGAGGCGGGTGAAGAGGTTCATGGGAGTGTACACGGCGTATATTGGTGATAAGGCATGGAAAGATATTGATGTAAGAATGAAAAGTAATGCATGGAAGGGGAAAGATGACCATGACCACAAGCTGGCACTCGGTTTCAGGCACAAGGGTGTAGGAAGATCCTCTTTTTTTGGTAAGGGTATCAGGGTTTGGAATAAGTTGTCAAGAGAAATGATGAACAATTTACCAAAAATGTTGAATGAATTTAAAGTTAAAATTTGTAGAGGGCAAATGTAGGTGGGTGCAGGAAAAGGGGATGATGGGTGTGTAGGGAAATTGCCTCCGGAGTGTGCACTGCATGGCAATTTTAATTAAATATTATTATAAACTCTACTACCAAAAATCTACCAACTGTCCACCATACATGTTTCAGCAGGTAATGTAATCTCAAAAAGCATCTTGGTCCAAAAATACCCTCCATCAGACTCTTCAAAAATACCATATGAATTTTTTCCATGCAATAGACCTCATTGCAAAACCTGCAACAAGCATCCTCTCACTACAACATATTCCAACCCTACTACAGGGGAAACCTTTCCAATCATTGGTCATACCACACACTGCACAACACAGATCATATACAAGCTAACCTGCCACCACTGCACTAGCTGCTGTATAGGCCACACTACACAGCAACTCTCAGTCAGAATGAATGGCCACAAATAGTCCACACTCGCAACTTATACTAATTATCATAATTCTAACGACCTCGGAGACTTTCACTGTGAGAGCAATGAGATTTTTCCCTGAGACCACCGCCGCTGCAGAACTTCGGAGATGAAAACTTGCATACCAAAATATCCTGGATACCAGAAGCCCACCTGGCCTCAACCAAGGATAAAATTACACCTTTTGACCCATCATTCATTATTATTATATAATCATTGTTATCATTTGACTAGTAGCAAATTTCTTCCAAATTTATTTATTGTTGTTTGTTTTAACACTCTGTACCCTTTTTTATATTATTTATTTTATCACCAGCTGTGATATATTTATGTATATAACATCTTAGTTTTTCCTGACATATTGATAGTTCACTCAGTCGTGTGATAAACTTCGGTGTGCACACCTCCCGAACCACATGACTCGTTTCCTAGTACATGAATAAGGTGTAAAACTGAAATATTGTTTGTGTTTTTGCTTGTCATATATGTTTCTCACTCATCGTAGTCATTTTCCATTTCCTTTGTCATTTGTAGTTTCTCAAAGGTAAGTAATAATTGGCTATGAGAAGTAACAGTTGCATTAGGAAATGTACGGTTATCTTAGTTTCACTGATTTGAAACTTATTCTTACGTTTCCTCTTTGGGAGGTTTAGATTAGGAATGAATGTTGTTACCTAAGCCACGTATTATATCAGTTTGTTTCTGCTTGAGTCCTGTAGTTCAAAGGAGATGTATCCTAAAGTCTGTTGGTATTGTTGGAAGAAACTTTGTTCACTACTTTTCTAAATTAGTCAGTGCTTTAAAAGGTGAAAAAACTATTTAAATAGTTTTTTTCCCACTAATCTTCGTGTGGTTGAAGTTTTGAAAGGTTAACAGAGTTTTTCATCAGCGGCCGTTGGTTTTAACCCTTGCTAATATTGACTAGACCATATTCCATTAAATGTTGTCCAACATAACAAAAGTAAAATCCAGCAAGACCAAAAATACAAGTCGTCGTTTAATTGTTATACTATCCATACCCAGACATCTTAATTGAGTAATTTTTTATATCAGTTTTGTTATTCATTTGATTTTTATAATATTTTGAATATATCTGGTATTCATGTTTTTTTTTCCGTTGATATTAAGACACATGATTTGATCAAGTTGTTAATATTAAGTGTCCCACTATCCAACACCACTATACTCTGTTCACTCCGAACTGCCATCTCAGTGTTATGTTCCCCCTTGCGCTGCTACTCACTTTGCTTCCTATCTCTTCTAGCTGATTGTTATGTCGACGAAGGTGAGTGGTAAATTTCCCTCCGTATTTTGGGGTAAGGGCAGTGGAAAGGGGATAGATGACCTTCAGCCTCCATCTGTTAACTTAACGGGCTGTAGTGAAGCTGATTTTCCTTTCCTTGTTATTCTGGGTTTCTAATGTCATATATATAAAATGATGACCCATGCGAAATTTTGAGTACTCCATTTCATGTAAAGAATACTGTTTAACCAGTTGCTAACTATAATCATTTTTTCCTAATTTCAGTAATTTTATCTGCAGTTTGGTTGGGCTGTGTTTTAAACGGTGACTGTAGCAGTAGAAAGGGAACATTGCTACTAAAAAAAAATACAAAACAATGAAAAAACAAAAAATTCACAGCGCTTGAAGAATCTGTAGAGTGCAGTTTTGTTTATAAGAACACAATATTTCTGGTGACTCTGAAATAATATTTACTTATTGTGTTCCTTTGTTTATAGGAAGCACCTTGCAGTCAATAGTAATGTACTAAATCTACCTTTTCTTTGTTTGGACCGAGTGTGGTGGGTGAACGGTTAACGTTCTGGCATCGCATTCGGGAGGACGCGGTCTGGGCATCCAGATTTGGGTTTTCCATGGTTTCCCAAAACCACTCCAGGCGAATGCTGGGATGCTTGCTTCCCGTTCCTTGCCCCTGTCCCATCCCGCCTCTAATGACCTTAGCCGTCGACGAGGCGTGAAGCAATCTTATATATATATATAAAAATAGACGTGTTTTTTCCTATATTTCACTTTTCAGCCACCACTACCAAGCACAGATCACTGATGTTTGTGGGTGGAAGTAGCATGGAGTTTCCTGTCGTGCACAACGTTGGCCGAATGCCGATAGCTGTGGGGATGTGGGAGATATAATGATTAAAGTTGGTCAGTGCAGGGCGTTTTCATATTTCGACCACAAATTCGTATCTCCGTATACTTCTCTTCCTGCCACAACTACGTAACATAGACCTTTGGTGTTTGTGTGTGGTAGTAGAAT
>JARYHS010013630.1:137044829-137082102 GCA_031002005.1 Vandiemenella viatica | reverse complement strand
GGAGGCCAGGGGAACGCCTGCAACCAAACTGTCTGCGGCCTAGACACACTGGACCTACACCTGGAGTCATGGTCTGGGGAGCAATTTCCTATGACAGCAGGAGCACTCTTGTGGTTATACCAAACACACTGACTGCAAATTTGTACGTCAGTCTGGTAATTCAACCTGTAGTGCTGCCATTCATGAACAGCATTCAAGGGGGAGTTTTTCAACAGGATAACGCTCGCCCTCATACCGCTGTTGTCTCGCAACGTGCTCTACAGAGTGTCGACATGTTACCTTGGCCTGCGAGATCACCAGATCTGTCTCCAATTGAACACGTATGGGATATCATTGGACGACAACTCCAGCATCATCCACAGCCAGCACTGACCGTCCCAGTATTGACAGCACAAGTACAACAAGCATGGAACTCCATACCACAAAGTGACATTCGAAACCTGTATGACACAATGCATTCACGTTTGCAGGCTTGCATTCAAAATTCTGGAGGTTACACCGGCTATTAATTTAACAGTATTTCACATTTGAAATGCATTTTCTTGAGCTTAAATTAACCTGTGATCTTGAAAATTTAATCAATTAAACATGTTAACTTGACAAATGCATTGTCCAAATTTCATTACTCTACAATAATTTTTTCTTGGTGTTGGGATTTTTTTTTCCGTCTGTGTATGTTTGTCAGTGACACATTTCCAGCCAAAGCTGTCCAGTCAGAGAATAATTTTGATGAGACTATTGGATACTGGGAGCAACATTATCAAAATTTGAGGGCATCTAACGGACTCAAAGGGTAATACTGTGGAGCTGCAGGAAGATGAACTTTTCAAGAAAATCAACCTCAAAATCTTGCCTTTTATTTATATAACGGTAACACTACTGAAATAATAAGCTATATTGTGGCAGTTATAAGTGATAGATTGGTAAATAAGCAACCTGAGTTGAAGTCCTCCTACAGAACCTCATCCTTCTCTCGTGTTAATGCTTTGTAAAACCAGTTTTCAGCCAAGGCATTTTCAGGCCATATTGAGAAGCTGTTAAGCCCTACCAGTTAAGCAGCTGTAGTAATAGTTGAGGGGAGATGTGAAAGAGGTCAGATAAAGTAATTGAAGCTTGCAGTTAGTTTTTGGGAGATATAAGATACTATCTTCTAAGCCTGTCTAAACACAGTATTCTGGCAGTTCATTTCTTTGCAACTGCTTAACTATATTGGAATTATTATATAATGCTAACATTGATTTTGTTAAGTTGTACATACTTTGGTCATAGTTTACATAGTAATAGTTATAACTTCTACTGCATTAATGAGGACAGAAGTATGGAACCAATTAAACTAAATCCAAAAAACTTGTTATACCAAGTAATAAAGTTTTATTCTTGGTCCAGGCCATATTCAGCACTACTTCCACCTGCATGAACTTTTCTTTCATTATTTTTTACTTATGGCTTTACACCTTGTCAATATCATTAAGAGGCGGATGGGACTGAGGACAAGGAACACGAAAAAATTCAGCCAGTTTCGAAGGAAGGATCCCAGCATTTGCCCGGAGTGATTTGGGGAAACCATGGAAAATCCAAATCTGGATGCCCAGACAGGAATTCGAACCAGCTTCCTCTCGAATGCAAGGCCAATCTGCATGAAGTAATAACTTCCGTATGAAAGTAAGTCGAGTTCATAGTGAATTATGCTGTAACAAAATTAATCAGTTATCATTTTGGCTCTGGCTGCATTTCAACCTAACCACAACCCCCACTAGTATTGTCATTCGAAAATCATAACTTATATCACCCGTGCATGAATACAATCAATGTATCGTGATCTAAATTTCACCGACTGGAATATTTACATTTGGCTAGTATAATGACATCAATATAAAGAGGATCTAATATTTAATATGTTAATTTTGTTATTAAATAGCACTCATAACCCTAAAAATGATTTAATTTGGTTTTTTTATTTAGTAGCAGCGATATCTCTGAACATAGAAGACACCTACATCACCTGAATATAAACAAACAAAAAGCAACTAATAATTTAATATGCCATTTTCAACAAAATACCTACTTTCCTTTCAGTGTTCTGGCAATTCATTCCTTCATGGATGCTTCACTAAACAGAATTGTTATCAAATAAAGCTCAACACCTCTAGTACAGGGATGGTGAACCGATGGCACACGACCAAATAATTTCGGCACAACATAATTAAGTAGGAATCTAATCAATATAAATAATTAATTTTTTTGTCCACATAATTTAGGATCATAGTAACAAAGATCATCGCGAACAAAACAAAACCAGAACAATTAAAACTTTTTTTACTTATGGCTTTACGCCTCGTCGAGGTCATTAGAGGCGGGATGGGACTGGGGACAGGAAGGAATTCGGCCACGGCCTTTTGAAGGAAGCATCTGGGCAGTCGCCTGGAGTGATTTGGGGAAACCATGAAAAACCAAAATCTGGCTGCCCGGACAGGGACTCAAACCGGTGTCCTCCTGATTGCAAGGCAAGAACGTTAACCACTCACCCACCACGCTCGCTCTTACTAAAGACATATTGACTAAAGAACTAATTACTAAAGATAACTTGCTAAAGAGTTATCCTTAATAATTAATTCTTCAATCAAAGAATTTTCATCAAGGTTTTCTCAGTTCAAAGAATTATCAGAAACACTGAAGTTCATTATGTATCCTGACGTGACTTCACCTGATAAACTGAACTTGTCTAAATTTGATTGGTTGGAAACTGAAGAAATGTACAGTAGCGACAATAAGTATTTTGACAAACACATTTTCCCCGCTAGAGGGCGCAATGCGCGTCGACCGGCTAACCCCTGTCTATGTTTGATCACTCTGCGGCAGCAGACGACTGTGCAAATACCTGTATCAGAGTTCGGCGTTACTGTGGTGAGTATACAACCGATACAGTCAGTTTGATCGGACAAAAAGTATTTTGACACTTCAGTTTACTGCTACAGAACAATTGTTTTACCCCGCTTATGTGCGTTATATCGAATACCCTTTGTTTACACAGGTTTCAACATGCCGAAAGTGAAGGAATACTCTCAAGATTTAAAAGACGCCGTAATCAGTGCTATTCGGAAAGGCAAGACTCAGGCTCAAGTTGCGAAGAATTTTGGTTTGTCTAGGCAAATCGTAAACATTTGGAAAATCAAGCATCAGTCAACAGGGACAACAGATAATAAACAAAGAGCAGGTAGGCCTTGTAAAATAACGCCTCGGACCAAGAATCTTATAAGAAAGCTCTCAAAGGCCGATCCAAAGAAGACAGCCGTCGACATTAACAAAGAATTGCGGGAATATCACAACGTGCAAATTTCAAATAGTGCCGTCAAATTAATCCTAAGGGAGTCAAATCTTCATGGCCGACGTCCCAGTAAAAAGCATTTAATATCGGCGAAGAATAGGAAAGCCCGACTTGAGTTCGCGAGAGACCACCAAAACTGGACCCCTGAGCAGTGGTCCCGTGTGCTCTGGAGCGACGAAAGTAAATTCAATTTGTTTTCTTCTGATGGGATTCGGTATATTCGACGCCCAATTAACGCCAGAAACGATGTGCGGTATCAAGTTCCAACAGTGAAGCATGGCGGTGGGCATGTCATGGTGTGGGGCTGTTTCTTGCGTTTAGGTGTCGGTCCGCTAGTCCCTATTGAGGGGATTATGGATCGGTTCAAATATTGTGTAGCGGTAATCAAGGCTAAAGGCTATGCTACTAAGTACTAAGCAAAGACTGAATTTTCTTTGATTTTTCACGTTTGGATAAATTTTGTATGTATTGTAATATTGTAATAGAAAATAATGTTCCTTTTCTTATGAAACTAAAGCAAATAGAGCAATAGAAAAAGTGACATAATAATTGTAAGGAAGTTCCTTTAATAAATTTTATTTTTCCTATAAAATGTGTTTGTCAAAATACTTATTGTCGCTACTGTAAATGCATCTGATTGAATTCCAGTGTAGTTCAATATGGAATTTAAAAAATCATTGAAATGAGGAAGGGGTTGGAATTAAATGAATTAGCAATGAGTAAAAATGCCAATACCATCACTATGGAAACTTGGAATTCAACTCCAGACACATTTAGCTGTCTTAAGAAGCTGGCTTTCACTATTTTAACTATATTTTCATCCACTTGTGCCTGAGAGTCGCTTCAAAACAGTTTTTCAGATGACTCTACTTCAGCTTGCATTCTGCTAAAAGTAACGACCTATGAACCTAAGCTATTTAGCATCTAATTTGCAACAGCAGAAATTGCACTAGTTTCATCTACGTATACAAACACAATGTTAACTTGCATAGTACAAAAAATATATATTTCTGGATGCAAATATAAAGTCTTAAGGTGATAGTATTTAGTTTTATTTATTTTCCCATTAATCATTAAGTCGTGATTGTTTACTGGCACTTAGAAAAAAATAGCATTTGGATCAATAAATGTTCGTCATCCCTGCTCTAGTATGTAGTAATATCTATGGTCATTGTTAATCTAGTAACGAAGGCTGGCTGCATGACATCACTGTTTGATGTCCCAGTGTCACATACACGGCTACACAATGACCAAGCTTAGCATTTTATCTATAGACTAACCTCAAAGTCCGTCAAAAATAACGGGTTGAACATCGTGTTCTGGCAAGTCATGTCTTCTTAGTTGCTTAACTAAAAAGAATTGTTGTAAAATAAATCTCAATGCAATTCATCATGGCTTGCGCTGTAGTAAAATGTTTCAGTTGCCATCCTGGTTCAGGTTGCATTTCGACCTAACCAAAACTCTGCTAAAATAGCCGCTAGAAAATTAATGTCTCAATCTTACATTCACTGTGTCGCATGTCAGTGGCATTAATGCATCGCAATGTAAACTTGATCCGAAATCCCCTTTGTATACTACGATCTATGTCGGCCATGCCGCACATCCTCCATTCACCAGACAGCCTTCAGTGTGTGCACGTCGTGCCCTGTCTAGTGTCTCACTTCTGGCAAGAATAAGGCTAACCGTCAAAATATGACGTTTCTTATGTTCATCTCTTTTATGTTCATCCTTCCCAGCCACCTTCATCTTCAGTAAATGTTGGGTCGTATTTCGCTATCCTTCCTTAGATTATATATACAGTAAACAATTAAATCAAAGGCACTAAGTAGCAAAAAGGATTTAATTAGGATAGGGAAATGAGCCACCACTTACCTTTAGATGATGAATGTGGGTTGCGAACACTCAGAAAAGATAAAAACACGATACAGATACACCTCCGATAATGGTCTCCTGTTGTCTAAGGGATCATCCTGAAAATTTCTGTAGCGTGAGTTTTTGTTTTTTCTGTGTGTTCGCGCCCCACATCCATCATCTAATGTTAAGTGGTGGCTCATTTTCTTATCCAAATTAAATCCTATATATATACCAGCTTTACTCTATGACATTAATTCCCATGGGCTACTAGTATACAAAGAGGTTTTTTTTTAAATTATCTGGGTAGAGACATGAGAACTACTGGTAAGTAGTTTATTTCATTCCACTTGATTTTCATTTATTTGTTGGTTCACGCTCTAGACTAATAAAACCTTGATAATACCATCACATTTTCCGTGGTAATGCAGAACTTTTATTATAATTATTTGACAAGGAGACCACATGTTAAGAACAGATTCCGATCTACTGAGTTTATGTTGAAGGTTATTCATCCCGTATGTCTGTGGTACAGTCGTTTCTTCAAATGGAGCCTAGTTGAGATATTCACATGTGAAAATTTTCAATGGATCCGAAATACTGCAACTACTGTGACTCAATCGCAAGGGACATCTTGGTTTATGTGGTAAGAAGTCTACTCGATAACTGCGGATCCAGGTTCGACTCCGTTTACTGACAATTATTTTTATTTTAAAAAATTGTTGCACATTGTTTTTTTATTTCAACTTTATTTACAAACTTTTATAGCATGAAATAACATTTAAGATAAAATACCCGATATATATATCGCAGCATATTTTTTCAGAAAATCATTGTATTTCTTGTTACTGTTTAATGTGATTTCATCGCCATCAATTCTACACTTGTATTTTATCAAGCAACATTTCTAATGAAATACATAACATACAGTAAACAAAAAGAATAGTATTATTAGTAATAGCAACATGTTCAAAGTCCTTGGAATTAACGAAACTAACAGAAAACTGGACACAAGCGCAACACTATACGGTAAAATTCCAAACAAGTGTATGCCCATGTCAGCTGGGTGATGTTTTTATCACATAAGTAGTGTTATACTGGAAAACTTGGTTGTGGTTTTAACACGAACAGCCACAGAAGCCTAGGTATTGTTTTTATTAATCTTCTGTATATTTGCACGTCAAGTCCCTAAAGAAACAATTCATTTTTCTGGCATGAAAAGTATCCTATATGCTAATGCAAAACATATTCTATGTCCACACCAAATTTCATTCAAATCTGTTTAACACACAATAATTAAAATATTGCAGTATTAGTACATTTTCCAAAATTAGTTATTTCTCAAAGTTGTACGCATATCTCACGTTTTATAGTCTTCAAGTTCATTCTTTTATGTTTATTTGTGATAGCATTAATATTAGTTTCTACTTTTATAAATGAAGTATTAAATCCGGCTTTTATTACATAGTCAATCATATATATCTTGTGTTTGGTTTGTAAATCGTGTATGCATTTCAGACCAATATGGTATTTGATATTGTTTTTCTTTTGTTTATTTGTTCACCGTTTTCACAAACCCATTCGATTTCCAAAAAACTAGTCATTTTCTGGGATGAAAAGTATCCTACATGCTAATCCAAACTGCTAACTCTGTACCAATTTTCAGTCATTATGGTGTGACTGAGCAACAAGCATCCACCCATCAAAACTTTTCCGCATTTTAATGGGATTACATATAAAAAAATTCTGATTCAAATTATTATTATTATTATTTTATTACTTTGTACACCTTCTTCAGAGATTATAATTTCCTGTGATTACCAATGGTCAACTTCCTCCCCAATCATTGTCAGCCCTATCCTTCCGCATTATTCATCTCTGGCTTCATAGGATAAATAGCAGTGTGTATACACCTGATCCCCTTAGCATTAGTCTCACCTCTACACACGATTAAAGTTTATACCGAAATATTGTAAAGTGTTTATATTAACCCTCCTGACTTCATCTGTGGTGAGTGATGGGTTTACTTTCCACATGGTTACTTATTTTCATTGCATAACAACATTTTCACTGTAGCTATCACAGTGACAGTGAAAATACTGTCAGATTACTAAATAAATCACAAAAATACCAGTAATGTAAAAATAAACCAACCCATAAAACAACATTAATAAACTGAAACATATGTTCTACTACATACATATTTTAAAAATAATTAATTTTGCATCTTTTTTTTAACAATGCCACACCTGATTCCAGGTATAGGCAGTTACCATGGAGGATGTACACCACCATGTGAATGCTCTTGGAAAGATAAGAGTGGCACGGTTTCCCACTGCCTTCTCCAGTGTGTTCGTTTGCGTTACTGTAGATGTGTGTGTTCAGTATAGTGTGTTGTTTTTGTTGTACAAAATAAGAGATGAAGAAGGGACAGGATGAAACCCAGTCCAGGCCCATTATCATATGAATTCATCTATGTCATGTAATTAACAAGCAATTCACATGATTATTCACATGCTTCTTTGCTTCAGTTAATAAAATTTGGAACAGCAATGTAACACAGCCAAGAGTTAATACTAGTATGTGTATGTTCACTGTCTCCATCCAATATTCTTTTTTATATAGAAAAGATTAATACATACCCATTTTACACATAGATTTAAAAAATGTCAAACGCAAATTGTGTATTTATTAGTTTGTGATACATTAAACACAATTTCAGTAGCCTGTCTTCAAGATTATCAACACAATTTTTAAATCAATATAAAATTAAACAGAAATATTTACACTCTACAAAAATCCTATAAATGTCATAGGAAGAAAACTGAGCAAAACTAGTAAATACATCATTTTAATGACTAGATTGTTTGTACAAGTTATCACCTAGACAAAAATTTGTCATAGCTGTGATTGGATTATTTCACTGTTATTCACATCCATCAGATACATATTAACTGGAAAATTTTGTTGTTCACTTGGAATATATATGAAAGAACATATGAAAGGATGAATAAAAATACCTAAAAACTGAAGAAGGAAAATTGATATTCAAATCGGAATGATAACCAAAAATTAAGGTCAAAGTTCATATCAAACTTCATAGAACTCATAGTGCAAATAATCATATAAATACAAAGCCACAGTAAACCTCAAATCATTAATATCAACTGAAACCACAAAATCAAAGACAATGCATATTGGAAGAAACTTCTTTTATATTTTATCACTCAAAACAAAAAATCTACCACTTATGTAAAAATGGCATCAAAATGGCTCTGAATGCTATGAACACAAAATGTAGATTCCAATTTCTAATTACCAATACAATCTCTAACTACCTTTGAAACTCAACAGAAATATTTCAAATTTTGCTGATCAAACCGTTATGGTCACATGGAGATGCAGATCAAACTCCAACCAGATCAGGCAATGCCACGAGGCCTTCGACCTTTTACCACACAGTGTCCATGTAAAATATCTGTTTTTATTACTTCCAAGTCCATTCAGACAAAAAAGAAATTCTTCAAAATTTTCAGAGTGAAACCCATCGGGTGAATTTCAGATCAGGATTGTATTACACTTAGATCTGGTCTAGCAGTCATGAGCTTTGAGCCTAAAAATTCATTTTTTTTCCCCGTCCCCATAAACTGTTTTTGGTCACTTTTAGACTCTGTACAATACATTTTCAGTTTAAATTGACCTTAAGATTGAATGACTGTTATAAGCCGTAGCCCAGTTTCACATTATACTTATCTTTTCATTAGCTTCGAGCCCTTCAAAAATGACGGTTTGAACGCCATATTCTGGCAGTTAATTTTTTTTTTTTTTTTTTTGCTTTAACCTAGTCCTTATAACTGATAGAGATAAAATAGCATAAATATTGAATCCCTTTTTCCTTACATGAATTTCTGCATCTAGTTGTAAATAAACGAAAAGCAAGATGATGGAACGAATATAATATGGTGGCTGTTGATTGGCGAGTGAAGGCTGGCATGTGACCGTTCTATAGCCAATAGCTATAGTAATGACAGATGAAGTACGCAGACTCCAGACGTAGTGTTTTATATAAAGGGATGGTGAAGATTTATTTAATTTAATATCTAAGTATTTAGTCAGTACTCATCAAAAGCTGTTGAGTGACTATTAAGGCCAGTAGCACAGTTTAGTTTCATTTACCTTCTAGTGGAATATATTTATTTAATTTAATTTCTGAGTATTCAGTGTTTGTAGTCGGAGCATTTGAGTAGCTGTTTGATGATCGTTAAAATCAGTAGCCCAGTTATGCATTACATTAAAAAAGACAGTATCTGTAGGAAATATAGTTGCTTTGTACAAATGCAGATTGATTTATATGAGCACCCAGTTTGCAGCTTTGATAACCAGAGCGACACACCTGAAAGCTGTCATAAGTGGCTGCAACAGATATGACAGTGCTGAACCTTATGTAGCAAGGCCACTTAAATGTTCTTCCCTACCAATTGTCACACCTGCAACCCAGGTAGAGTTTGGAAGTCATGTTATGGTAAACTGTCAGTGGCTGGCGTATGGTTTCTGGACATCGATGATGCATATGGGGGTCAGTTATAGAATCTTAGATCCAAGAAAGTTAACTTTGTACATGGTCCAAATGGACTAACATATTGTCAGACTGAAACAGTTTCACACACATCACATCATCCTGAGAGTTGGCAAACCACAGTCCACTAGGTCTGAGCAACAGCAGAAGCATATTCTGGTAGTTGGAAGCTGCAATGTTAGGCAGTTTATTGATCGTCTGAAGGAAATGGTAGATTGTTTGGAAAAGAAATCTGGTGTGTATTCAAGGTGGCCTGATCTGAGATGTGAAGAGGGTCATCCCAGTTGCCACTGAACGGACAAGGTGTAGCCAATTGCTGATTGTGGCGCATATAAACGCTAATAAAGCTGCCACATTGAGTCTGAGGTTATCCTCTCTTCCTTCCAGCTACTGATCGAAAGGGTGAACTCTGTGACACTTGCTGCAAGATATCGACAGAGCTAACTGTCCGCAGCACTGTCAACAGAGATAAGTGTGGACCTTTCGTTTAGCGCCGTTGGGAGGTTGAATAAAAGGCTATGGAATTTCTGTGATCATCTTGGCTGCAGATTCCTTAATCTTCGCCATAGGGTGCGGTCTTACAGAGCTCTATTGAATATGTAAGGTGTGCATTACATACTATGCGATCAGCAGGGGCTGTGTGGAGTATAATGGAGGCTGAGGGAGGAAAACCCGGGACCTGAAATACAGTCAAAGGCAACCTAAATAAAATCAACACTTCATGTTAAGAGTAGACTAATAGAATTTTTAAATTTAAAAGTGCTCATAGTTGACAGTAAAAGTGTTTCTAACAAATGGCCTGAGCTCGAAAGTGTTATCAATAGTACAGAAGCAGATATAATAGTAACAGAAAGCTGGTTTAAACCGAATATAAATTCCACAGAAATTTTTAATGATAACATGAACATTTTCCATAAGAATAGGGTACATTCCCATGGAGATTGTGTATTAATAGCCATCATTAAATCTCTCCTATGTAATGAACAGACATTGATATGGTCTGCAAAATCTAATCTCAACATAGTGAGAACACAATTTGTGTGCCTCTTAATCCCTATACTATTTTCCCATAACTAACTGTTTTCTGTGAATGATTCAAAGAAAAATCTGTTAATAACATATCTTTTGTGCCTGATTTAAAGGTACATAATTAACCAATGGAAGGTTAAAATCACCATACATGATCAGTATATGTCTCCAAAATTTCTGAGAAAGCAATCAGAATTCCTCAATTCAGCGAAAATTTCAAAGTGCTAATTACGTTGTCTCTGACATACCAAAGTGGACGGATGCGATGAGAGAACACTAATGCTGACAAACAACTACACAATATTTCAGCATCTGCACTTTGGTATGTGGTGGGTTAATTCCCCTTCTTTTCTTATTTATATCGCCTAGAAGCCGCTTCCATTTTCCTTAGTTGCATCATTACGTTGTCTCTGGTATCATTTATAAAAATTATGAGCAATTGGTGGTGAGATGCCTTTTATCATCCATCAGATGCTGACCTAATTATTGTGTTAATAAATAATTTAAATATAGCTCATCAATTTCAGGATTATACAATAATACTATACGGCAACTTTAATTTGCCTTAAAAATTATAGGCCTATCTCGTTAACTTCAATATTTTGTAGAACTTTAGAATATGTCATCAATTCAAATGTCATGCATTTTTTAGATGAAAAGAAACTATTAAACCAAATCAGCATGTATTCAAAAAGGCTGATGCTGCCAGAAACATCTTGCACTTTTAACTGGCGACTTGTGCTGTATGGTACATCTGCGATCTCAAGTTAATTTAGTTTTATTAAATTAAAAAAAATAATAATAATAAAGCTTTCTACTCGGTATCTCATACTAGGTTATTTATTAAACAACATAGCATTGACATATCCAGAGATATATGCGACTGGGTTGTTGATTTCCTGAAGGAGAGAATACAGTGTGTAGTTCCCAATGATGAATGTTCATCAACGGCCCAAGTGAAGTCCGGGGTACCTCAGAGAAGTGTGATAAGGCTCCTGCTGTTTCTCATATACATTATTGATTGTGTGATGTTACTAAGGGAAAAATAAGACTATTTGCTGATGATGCTATAATTTCAAAATAAAAACCTATGCTTTGTTGTAAGCTGATTTTGTTAAGATAACAGCATGATATGGAGACTGACAGTTGGAGCTAAACACTAAAAGGGGAAAAGCCTTGCATACAAGCAAAAAACAAACACCATTTACCTCCGAATATAAAATTAATTACACTGTCTTTAGTACACTAGATTCTGCTAAATACCTAGGGGTAACAATTCATGACCTTTTTGCTGTGGATGAACATAATGAAAAGATGACTGGGAAGCAAACCATACGCTTCTGTTTCCTAATTCATAATTTACGACAATGCATACCAGAAGTAAAATCAATTGTATATAAAGCACAAGTGTTACCACAATTGCATTACTGATCTTCTGTGTGATGCCCTCATCAAAAAGGGTTAATGGAGGCATTGGATAAGGTCCAAAGAAGAGCCGCCAATTCATGACAGGTATATATAGCCGGAGGGACACACAAGTGAAGGGGTAGAGAGTTAGGACAATCTGGAACACTATAACATGCTCTCATCGGAAGTTACTTGGAAAGTTCATCACACATCTTTTTCAATGTGAAAGAAAACTAATTTTATTAACTGCAACATTCATTTCCAGGAAAGACTTAGAAACAAAACAAATTATTTTCTATACTTTTTTCCCCACGAGTAATTATAGAAAGGAACAGCAAGGATTTATCAAACAAGAAAACTTGGAATCCGACAGGAGCAGGTCTCAAGAAACCACTCCAGCCACACTGACCTGGGTTTTTCATGATTTTCCTCAATTTCTCTAGGCAAATGCCAGTTTGGTTCCATAAGATAGCCTCCAGAGGCACCTCATGTCATATTCAATATATCCCTTCCATGTATATGCATTTAGAAATTAGGACAGGGACAATGCACTTACTGTCCCCAACTTTGTATTGAAATCGTGGATTAATAGCAGAAACAGAAATTCAAAATGATCTGGTTGTTATTTTGGCATGGTATGATTAACGGCGACTTACAATAAATTGTAAAGAGTGAAAGGCAATGAGCATAACTAACAAAAAGAATCTATTTGTTCAGGGGCACTAAGTAAACAGTTCATTATTGACATGGTCGATTCAGTAATATTTCTCAATCCATGGTCCGCAAAGGCAGTACAGATTGTGTGCAGGCAAAATATTAAAAATTTAGAAACCATACCCGTAATGTATAAGGCTATAAGTGAGTATAAGCTATAAGCAAAACTATTTAAAAACCATGAATATTTCAATGCCCAGGCAAAAATGTGCCATTACCAGGACATATGGGTAGCACAGCATTGTTCCCACAATAGCTTATTCACCAAGTACGAATCATTTGGTATCAAAGAGAATGTCATCCGTTTAAGAATTACGTTGATGACAGCTTTCCAACTAACTTGCAGTAGCTGTGAGGGACTGTGGAAATTAGTAGGGTTGGTAATACAAGAGTGGTGAAGTAAACAACATGTATATCAGTGGTACAGTGTAGCATCCAGACTGAAGTAACATTATTGTAAATTTAGTTATTATACCACCCAACTGGCATGTCAACATCATGTGCCCCTCGCCTCACCTCACCAACCCCTCCCGTTGCCTTCCCCTCCGAGGAGACCTTTGCCTACAGGCAGGACGAAGGCACTGTTGGTGCAGTATTGTCATGTTTATACCAATACATCATTAAAACACACTGCAAATTAAATGTAGTCAGATAGTTGAATTTCTGGTGTGTATAATTTTTTAAAGACGCTAGAAAACTATGAAGAGAAATTTAATAGACATTTAGGGAACCGCAAAAAATGACAGCAGAGGCGTGAGGTGTATCATTACAAACAGAGCAGCCTCTATGTAGCGAAGCCAAGCTGAATGTTCCAGGGCCATCATTTTATTCCCCGAAGAAAAACTTCCAGAAAGATATGATTCGACATTCTGTACTAGAATTTTATGATCGAGGCAAATACTCTACCAAAAGAAAATTGAGGGAGATAATGAAAGAGAAAATTAACTACACTGGAAGCATCACTTCTATGTATAAATTACTAAAAAACACACTACTTCAGATGCAGAAAATGTAATGATGGTAGACGTTTTCTGATGAGCACAGACATTGTTGCATCACAGACCTCATTTTTAAGAAAAAAATGCACAATTCGACCTATCACCTACCTTGATGAGACGTGGCTAAGTCAAAATTACACAAGGAAGTTTATTTGGCAACACACTAAACGAAATGGTGGCATCAGGGTTCCTGTAGGTAAAGGCTCTCAATTAATCGTTTGGCATACTGGGTCAGCAACTCATGGATTCGTTGAAGGGGCTGGTTTAGTGTTGCAATCTAAGAGTTGTGGCGACTTTTACCAAGAAATCAGTAGTGAAGTGTTCATAGAATGTTTTCTAACTTTCTTAAGAGTCTGGAAGAAGGGTGTGTCCTCGTAATGGATAATGCAAGTTAACACTCAAAACTCAAAGAAAAATCCAGTCACCATTACTTTCATTTCAAAATTTATACGATCTGTTTTGACAATTAACTTCCACTGGGAAACACATCTAAAAATTAATCCTCAAAGTTTCTTGCGCTACAATTAAAACTAAACATAATGACTGGATGCAGTAAATTTTATTAACTGACATCATGTAAATAATTTTTATATTTATTAACATATGAAATTGAAGTTGGTAAACACGCAATTTCTACGACACACGATTCAGTAATTTCGCTCATGACAAATAGTTAAAACGCCCAATTTTACTAAAGAAAACATCACATCAAATGCAATATAATTGTATTTATTACATACGTTGTAAGTATGATTGAGCATGCGCGGTAGCTGTTTCCCCTTCGTCTGTAGGGGCTATGACAGCAGGGTGACCTTGACCCATCTCTCTTAACTGAACACAATATAAATATTAAGAGTCTGATCAATACACAACTAACATTTCATTTCCAATTTCATAACTGTGTTTCTGTAGGTATACAAAACATGCTTTTAGATTTATTATGTTATAATGGTATAATACAATATGTCCCACAGTTTAATAACATACATAAATAAAAAAAATAAGGCCCACATGTTAGTGGTCTGCAGCATTATTTTTAACAATTTACTGGTCCTCAAGTTGAAAAAGGTTGAGAAACACTGTCCTAGAGTATTCAGGCATTAACAGTACAAAGCAATATGAAATTGGGCCTAAACATAACTTTGGATGTAGACATAGCTAATTTAAGACTGTGATTCATAGGCCAAACTTTGAAGAACTGTAATACACATAGAAAGGAAATAGTCTACAAAACTCTTCTGCATACCACACTTTGGTGCCATTAGGGATCCAAATCACAGTGGATTGATCAATAATCTAGAGAAAAATTGATTTGCGATTGCTTGCAACAGCACTTAAAAGTCACAAAATTGAGACATACATTGGGCTGGGATTGTCTAGCATTCAAGCAATATAAATTTTCGTTTGTATTTATGTGAACATCCACTTTCATACACAGACGGAAAAAAAAATCCCAACACCAAGAAAAAATTATTGTAGAGTAATGAAATTTGGACAATGCATTTGTCAAGTTAACATGTTTAATTGATTAAATTTTCAAGATCACAGGTTAATTTAAGCTCAAGAAAATGCATTTCAAATGTGAAATACTGTTAAATTAATAGCCGGTGTAACCTCCAGAATTTTGAATGCAAGCCTGCAAACGTGAATGCATTGTGTCATACAGGTTTCGAATGTCACTTTGTGGTATGGAGTTCCATGCTTGTTGTACTTGTGCTGTCAATACTGGGACGGTCAGTGCTGGCTGTGGATGATGCTGGAGTTGTCGTCCAATGATATCCCATACGTGTTCAATTGGAGACAGATCTGGTGATCTCGCAGGCCAAGGTAACATGTCGACACTCTGTAGAGCACGTTGCGAGACAACAGCGGTATGAGGGCGAGCGTTATCCTGTTGAAAAACTCCCCCTTGAATGCTGTTCATGAATGGCAGCACTACAGGTTGAATTACCAGACTGACGTACAAATTTGCAGTCAGTGTGTTTGGTATAACCACAAGTGTGCTCCTGCTGTCATAGGAAACTGCTCCCCAGACCATGACTCCAGCCCTGTAGCGTGCATTCCACTGACTACAAGCCATCGCCGTTTGCGACTCCAGTGGTGTCAAGCCAGAGCTCATTGGAGGACGGAGTGGAGATCTGTTGTGTTTTCTGATGAAAGCAGGTTCTGCCTTGGTGCCAGTGATGGCCGAGTGTTGGTCAGAAGGAGGCCAGGGGAACGCCTGCAACCAAACTGTCTGCGGCCTAGACACACTGGACCTACACCTGGAGTCATGGTCTGGGGAGCAATTTCCTATGACAGCAGGAGCACTCTTGTGGTTATACCAAACACACTGACTGCAAATTTGTACGTCAGTCTGGTAATTCAACCTGTAGTGCTGCCATTCATGAACAGCATTCAAGGGGGAGTTTTTCAACAGGATAACGCTCGCCCTCATACCGCTGTTGTCTCGCAACGTGCTCTACAGAGTGTCGACATGTTACCTTGGCCTGCGAGATCACCAGATCTGTCTCCAATTGAACACGTATGGGATATCATTGGACGACAACTCCAGCATCATCCACAGCCAGCACTGACCGTCCCAGTATTGACAGCACAAGTACAACAAGCATGGAACTCCATACCACAAAGTGACATTCGAAACCTGTATGACACAATGCATTCACGTTTGCAGGCTTGCATTCAAAATTCTGGAGGTTACACCGGCTATTAATTTAACAGTATTTCACATTTGAAATGCATTTTCTTGAGCTTAAATTAACCTGTGATCTTGAAAATTTAATCAATTAAACATGTTAACTTGCCAAATGCATTGTCCAAATTTCATTACTCTACAATAATTTTTTCTTGGTGTTGGGATTTTTTTTTCCGTCTGTGTATATGAGTGGAATGAAATACTTTGTCCATCAATCTATATGAGGTTAGACTACATCATAGAAATAATGGATGAATTCTTCATTTCCTCATGCCATTTGAACGCACAGGGTAAAAATTAGCTTTTGTGCAAAGTGCCCTCTGTCAATGATGCCAATGGTTTTGTGAATTGTATAGATGTAGAACAATGGTCAAACTCAAGAAATGGATCATATCAGATCTCACAGTGAAAGACCTGTGACCCTAAAAATTCATTTCTGGCCCACCAAATATTTTATTAATTACTTTCTGCCTATTTATTACTACGTTGTGTGGCACTAAATGTTGTAGACCTAAGACCATAAACAAAACATGGTCACGTGATTACACCTAGTGGATAAAATAAAACTGCAAACTATAAAAACAGGACCATGTTTTATTATTAAAGATTTAAAACAAAATAACTCAAAGATTTTTTTATTTATTTTTTTTTTTACTTATTGCTTCACGCCTCGTCGACGGCTAAGGTCATTAGAGGCGGGATGGGACAGGGGCAAGGAACGGGAAGCAAGCATCCCAGCATTCGCCTGGAGTGATTTGGGGAAACCATGGAAAACCCAAATCTGGATGCCCAGACCGCGTCCTCCCGAATGCGATGCCAGAACGTTAACCGTTCACCCACCACACTCGGTCCAAACAAAGAAAAGGTAGATTTAGTACATTACTATTGACTGCAAGGTGCTTCCTATAAACAAAGGAACACAATAAGTAAATATTATTTCAGAGTCACCAGAAATATTGTGTTCTTATAAACAAAACTGCACTCTACAGATTCTTCAAGCGCTGTGAATTTTTTGTTTTTTCATTGTTTTGTATTTTTTTTTAGTAGCAATGTTCCCTTTCTACTGCTACAGTCACCGTTTAAAACACAGCCCAACCAAACTGCAGATAAAATTACTGAAATTAGGAAAAAATGATTATAGTTAGCAACTGGTTAAACAGTATTCTTTACATGAAATGGAGTACTCAAAATTTCGCATGGGTCATCATTTTATATATATGACATTAGAAACCCAGAATAACAAGGAAAGGAAAATCAGCTTCACTACAGCCCGTTAAGTTAACAGATGGAGGCTGCCCTTACCCCAAAATACGGAGAGGAAATTTACCACTCACCTTCGTCGACATAACAATCAGCTAGAAGAGATAGGAAGCAAAGTGAGTAGCAGCGCAAGGGGGAACATAACACTGAGATGGCAGTTCGGAGTGAACAGAGTATAGTGGTGTTGGATAGTGGGACACTTAATATTAACAACTTGATCAAATCATGTGTCTTAATATCAACGGAAAAAAAAACATGAATACCAGATATATTCAAAATATTATAAAAATCAAATGAATAACAAAACTGATATAAAAAATTACTCAATTAAGATGTCTGGGTATGGATAGTATAACAATTAAACGACGACTTGTATTTTTGGTCTTGCTGGATTTTACTTTTGTTATGTTGGACAACATTTAATGGAATATGGTCTAGTCAATATTAGCAAGGGTTAAAACCAACGGCCGCTGATGAAAAACTCTGTTAACCTTTCAAAACTTCAACCACACGAAGATTAGTGGGAAAAAAATTTAAATAGTTTTTTCACCTTTTAAAGCACTGACTAATTTTAGAAAAGTAGTGAACAAAGTTTCTTCCAACAATACCAACAGACTTTAGGATACATCTCCTTTGAACTACAGGACTCAAGCAGAAACAAACTGATATAATACGTGGCTTAGGTAACAACATTCATTCCTAATCTAAACCTCCCAAAGAGGAAACGTAAGAATAAGTTTCAAATCAGTGAAACTAAGATAACCGTACATTTCCTAATGCAACTGTTACTTCTCATAGCCAATTATTACTTACCTTTGAGAAACTACAAATGACAAAGGAAATGGAAAATGACTACGATGAGTGAGAAACATATATGACAAGCAAAAACACAAACAATATTTCAGTTTTACACCTTATTCATGTACTAGGAAACGAGTCATGTGGTTCGGGAGGTGTGCACACCGAAGTTTATCACACGACTGAGTGAACTATCAATATGTCAGGAAAAACTAAGATGTTATATATACATAAATATATCACAGCTGGTGATAAAATAAATAATATAAAAAAGGGTACAGAGTGTTAAAACAAACAACAATAAATAAATTTGGAAGAAATTTGCTACTAGTCAAATGATAACAATGATTATATTAATAATAATGAATGATGGGTCAAAAGGTGTAATTTTATCCTTGGTTGAGGCCAGGTGGGCTTCTGGTATCCAGGATATTTTGGTATGCAAGTTTTCATCTCCGAAGTTCTGCAGCGGCGGTGGTCTCAGGGAAAAATCTCATTGCTCTCACAGTGAAAGTCTCCGAGGTCGTTAGAATTATGATAATTAGTATAAGTTGCGAGTGTGGACTATTTGTGGCCATTCATTCTGACTGAGAGTTGCTGTGTAGTGTGGCCTATACAGCAGCTAGTGCAGTGGTGGCAGGTTAGCTTGTATATGATCTGTGTTGTGCAGTGTGTGGTATGACCAATGATTGGAAAGGTTTCCCCTGTAGTAGGGTTGGAATATGTTGTAGTGAGAGGATGCTTGTTGCAGGTTTTGCAATGAGGTCTATTGCATGGAAAAAATTCATATGGTATTTTTGAAGAGTCTGATGGAGGGTATTTTTGGACCAAGATGCTTTTTGAGATTACATTACCTGCTGAAACATGTATGGTGGACAGTTGGTAGATTTTTGGTAGTAGAGTTTATAATAATATTTAATTAAAATTGCCATGCAGTGCACACTCCGGAGGCAATTTCCCTACACACCCATCATCCCCTTTTCCTGCACCCACCTACATTTGCCCTCTACAAATTTTAACTTTAAATTCATTCAACATTTTTGGTAAATTGTTCATCATTTCTCTTGACAACTTATTCCAAACCCTGATACCCTTACCAAAAAAAGAGGATCTTCCTACACCCTTGTGCCTGAAACCGAGTGCCAGCTTGTGGTCATGGTCATCTTTCCCCTTCCATGCATTACTTTTCATTCTTACATCAATATCTTTCCATGCCTTATCACCAATATACGCCGTGTACACTCCCATGAACCTCTTCACCCGCCTCCTGTCTTCCAATGAACCCCATTCCAGCTCTTTTATCATATCTGTTAGTGATTGCATTTCGCGATAATTTCCAGAAACAAATCAAGCGTCCCTTTCTTGCACCCTCTCCAACTTCTGTATTTGATACTCAAAATGTGGGTCCCGTACTACAATATTCAAGCAATGGTCTAACCAATGTTTTGTACCCAAATTCCTTTACTTCTCTCGTACATCCCCTCATCACTCTCTCCAACAAATGCAGAATTTTCCTAATACATGTCCAAAGTTTCCTGCCCAGTTAAGCTTGTTATCAAATGTAATGCCAAGATATTTACATTTCAAGTCTTGGCAAGCAATTCTTTCCCCACCTCATAATCATAATCAACCTTTAGTTTTTATTTGTGTATGTAATAAGCTTTGCATATACCTTCATCCCATGTTTACAAACCAACTAGATATCCTGTTCAGACCATCCTGCAACTGTTTACAGTCCTCTACCATTTTGATATATAGCACTATGTCATCTGCAAGCAATCTAAATTCTGATAGTAAACAATCAACACAATTATTCATTAGAATAATGGATAGCAATGGTCCCAATATGCTACCCTGTGGCACTCCCATTTTCACTCCCACTTCTTTTGATAATGCATTTTCTACTCCAACTTTCTCTTTTCCACCTTTTAAAAGTTCTTCTACCCAGCAAATCACTTTCTAATACAATAGTTTTCTCATCCAATAGTTTTTACCTTATTTTCTACCATTGGCTCACTCTTTCAAAAGCCTTTGAAAGGTTTAGTGCTACAACCAATTTGGCCTCCTTTGTCCGTTTCATCCTAAATATCTTGCATATATCGCACCAATTGAGATTCGCATGAATATCCTTGCCGTAAGTCATGTTGCCCACTTGAAAACCATTTACGCTCTTCTCATATATATCTGATGTGGTTGCATATCAGTATCTCCATTAATTTACCTACTATTGATGTCAAACTGATTGGCCTATAATTTTCAAATCTATTTCTCACCTCTCCTCTATGTACTGACACTAGTCCTCTGGTATCCAGACTAAAATTAAATAATATTTAAAGATAAGGTATGATGTAACATCTGGCTATCTTTAAGACATATTAACTACACCACCAGCCCTTTATGTTTTTTCAGCTTTCTTAGTTCCTTCATGATATACTCTGGAAGAATTTCAATTTTTTTTATCTGCTCATTTCTAATTGTGTTGTTAAGCTCGTTCTCCGATTTAGACCCTCCCATTCCTGATTCACTGTCCTTAATGCTCTCACTAAACCAGTTACTTATAATCTCTGCCATTTTGAAATCCTCAAGTAACTTCTCCCTTGTCCATTTCATTTGAAATATCTTGCATATATTGCCCCAACCGAGATTCGCATGAATATCCTTGCCTAAAGTCATGTTGCCTACTTGAAAACCACTTACCATCCTTATCTATAAGCATCTCAACACTCTCTCTTCCCCTCAGATTTTTAACATAGCCATAGAAATTTTTTAATGCATCAGTCAATGGTGTCCTTGCACTGACAGTACTCTTCATAAAGCCATCTTTAGCCTCCTTCTTAGCTATTATTGTGCGTAATTTCTGGAAAGGAGCAAAGGTAGTAACGCCCCTGTTGTTAAATTACGATTAATGGGCCTGAGGCCAGGAGAGAACTGGGTGACAAAGGCAGGGCTATGGTTGGAGTTTAGAGGTGCTGGGTGGGAGTGGTTGTGTGGAGGGAGATTTTATTAAGTACCAGATCTCCTGGATAACAGTGCAAAATAAGGGGTTGGGATAGGTTCTAGGAGTTCCGGGAGAAGGATTCAGCGTCAGAACAGATACGTCTGCCATGGATAGCAAGGGTATAAGGGAGGGAACGTTTGAAATGGAAAGGATGGTAACTGTCAAAATGTAGATATTGCTGCAGATTAGTGGGTTTGATGACAGAAGTGTGAAGGGCGCCCTGCCTTAGCGTGATGTACACATTGAGGAACATGATAAATGTGTGGGAGTAGATCCAGGTGAAATTAATGGAATGGTTATTGTTAAGAGAATGGAGAAATTCTAGTAGTTGGTTTTCACTGTGGGTCCAGACAGTAAAATATAACATCGATGTATCTGAACCACACAGTGGGTTTAAAGTGGGTGTCGTTAAGGAAACGTTCCTCCAGACGATCGAGGAACAGGTTGCATAGGAGAGGGTCATATGGGTGCCCACAGCAGTGCCACTGATCTGATTAATATACTTTGGAATTGAAAGTGATGTTTTTGGAGAGAATCAGATGAGCCAGGATTAAAGGAAGTATGGACGGCTGTGGGGAAGTCTCAGATCTAGGAGTGTTCCAGGGCACTAAGGCCCTCACTGTGAGGAATGTTAGTATAGAGGGAAATTAAATCAACTAGGAAGAAGTCTGGGGGTAAATATGTTTGGACATTCAAGGAAATGTGGGGTATCTTTGACATAGGAGGCAAGGCTCTGTATAAAAGGTTGGAGATATTGATCCACCAAGGCTGAAATCTGTTCAGTGGGTGACCTATATGCCGCAACTATAGGTCACCCTGGATTGCCAACCTCGTGGATTTTTGGAAGAAGGTACAGGCTGTGTGTATGGGGATTCTGGGGAGTTAGGAGGGAGATGGATTGGAGAGAGAGGCCTTGCAAGGGGCCCTGTAGGTCCAGGGACATTTTTATTTCCTGGCATATGGAGGTGGTGACATCTGTTGAATTTGGAAAGTAGGTGTTTGCGTCAGGGCCTCAGAGACGTAGTCATTGCAGTACATCACTATCGTGGTTGAGCCCTTATCAGCAGGGAGGATGATAATGTTAGGGTTTCAGCTCTCTCATAGCTCAAATTTCCATGTTGCTGAGATTTTTGGTGTGTGGAATGGAGTTTAGGAAAGAAGTGAGGACAGAGAGGAGGTGAGGAATTCCTCGAACAGAATAAGTGGCTGGTTTTGTGAGAGTTGGGGTGGATCCAGTGAAGATGAAGGAACAAATTGTTGTAGGCTGGACTCAATTTTGTTCTGCCAGATGCTGTTATCTCCTGCGATGGCAAAATGATACTGCCAACGAAGGGAGGAAGCAGCAGAATGCTATGAGTCCTGGACCAAAGCGGCATGGTCAAGAGAAGGAGAGTCCCTTGGATAGAACTAATACCTGGGATTCTGTCAGGGGAGTGGAGGAAAGATTAATCACCGACTGTTGGGGATTAACTGAAGGAGGGGCAGTGGCTTTTGGGACAGGGTCTGTGTGGGGAAAATTGAGGTGGTGAGCCAAACATGGAGATATTGCAATTAGGGATGTAGTAGGTGTGTGGTGTGAAGGAGTGAAGTGTTAATAGCGACGGCACAAGCCTAGAACTAGAACTGACAAGCAATGACAGCTTGTAAAGGTGTTTTTGTGCATGTTGGGCCTGTGTCTGTCTGCATTGTGCCAGGATTTGCTTCGTACATGAATGAAGGGAGGGAATGAATGGCATAGGATTTTGTGGAGAGAGATAAGTTGGATGTAAAGTTGATAAACAATGTGGATATACTGTATGAGAACCAGATGGGTGAGGATAAGGGATTGTGTGAAATGGAAAGCATGAAGGGATGGGTAGGGAGAGGCAAGACTGAAGAAACAGTATGTGCAAGTTTAGTCTGGCAAGACACGAAGCTTGGAAATGGTAGCAGGACAGATAGATTTTTCAAATGCCGTAAAAGGTGGGTGGAATCAAGTAAATACAAGGGGTCTATTTAGGATAGGGACTGAAGTAGTATTTAAATATAAATCTTGAAGCTGAAAATATCCCAGACCATAAACACAGGTAAGGAGTTATGAAACAAAAATTTGCATACGTTATTTTTGAAAGCAAATAATAGTCACAAAAAAAAAATAATAATAATATTTTTCAGTAAATGAAAGACAGGAGGGATTAAGATGTAATCGGATTGTGCACTAGCAGTAGAAGAAAATAGATTGTGATTGTGGGCAAAAAACGACAATTGAAGTGCAGACCAGAAATATGTGAACAGAAAACCAACTCTGTGACAGAAATAACCTAAAATTTAAGTGGCCACAGGCAAGGGGTTTTGAGAAGCAAATATCTGCAAGGAAACTACAGTTCTGCCTCTGTCACCCAGTTCTCTCCTGGCCTCGTATGCATCAACAGGGGTGTGACTATCTTCGCTCCTTTCCAGAAATGCGCACTCTTCAAGCAAAAATTCCACCAACTGTCCGTCGTTCGTGTTTCAGTAAACCACCTAATCTCAGAAGCATATTGGTCCACAATTGATCCTTCGTCAAACTCTCCAAAAATACCATATGGATATTTTCCATGCAATAGACCTCACTGCAAAATCTGCAACAAGCATCTTCCCACTATAACCCTATTACAGAGGAAACCTTTCCCATCATTGCGCATGCCACGTGGCCCACAACACACATCATATACCAGCTAACCTGCAGCCATTGCACTAGCCCCTATATAGGCCACTACACAGCAACTCTCAGTCAGATTGAATGGCCACGGACAAACAGTCCACCCCTGCAACTTATGCCAATTACCACAATTCTAAAAACCTTTGAGACTGTTTCACTGTGAGAGCAATCAGAGTTTTCCCCAAAATCAACGTCGCTTAAGAACTTTGAAAATGAGAACATGCACACCAAAATATGCTGGATACCAGACACCCACCTGGCCTCAACCACCGATAAAATTCCACCTTTTGACCCATCACTCATTATTATTAGTATTATAAGTGTTATCATTTAATTAGTAGCAAATTACTTCCAAATTTATTTATTAGTCGTTTGTTTTAACATTCTGTACACTTTTGTTATATCATTAATTTTATCACTACCTGTGATATATTGTGTATATATAACATATTAGTCTTTCCCGACATATCGTTAGTTCACATATTTCGGTGTGCAGATGTCCCGAACCACATGACTCGATTCCTAGTATATGAATAAGGTGTAAAACTGAAATATTGTGTATGTTTTAGTTCATCACGTATGTTTCTAACTCGTCGCAGCTTCAATTTTGATTAGTGACGAGTCATTTTCCCTTTCCACTGTCATTTGTATTGCTAAAGCAGTTTCCTTTGTACCATTGAGAAACAAATTATGAAGAGTAAATATTATCATTCCATGGACTCCTCTTTATATATATATTGGTTGTTAGGAAACAAAGGCGCTAAAAGCGGATATATTGAACATTGGGATAGGAAAAAAACCACCGTTTACCAAAGAAGGGTATTCCAGCGGCGTTGGTACACGAAAAAAACACCAACACACAAAGAATAAAATTTTTGAGCATGGCTCTTCCTCAGTAGAAGTGAGATGGCTGCACGCAAGCACTGCTGTTCAATATATATATATATATATAGATTGTTTGGAAACAAAGGCGCTGAGAGCGGATATATTAGACATTGGGATAGGAGAAAAACCACCGCTTACCAAAGATGAGGGCTCCAGCGGCGCCAAAACACGAAAAAACACACAAACACAAACATAATACAAATTTTTGAGCTTAGCTCTTCATCAGGTTGTAGGATGAGGTGGCTGCCCCGCGGAAGCTAGCAACCAACTGAGGAGACCACATGGTCGGCTGGTCGGGGTGGAGAGGGAGGGGGGAGAAACAACATGGCGGGAGGCGGGGGTGGGGGTGGAAGGACCTAAGCCCGAAAATGATAATTAGACTGCACAGTGGATACACGGTTGCGGTCATAAGGTCACTGGCATAAATCAAACCAAGGGGGGGGGGGGTGGTGGAATCTACTGAAAACGATCTATAAGTGCCCCCATAAAAAATTATTCCAACGCAAAATTATTGAAAATATTAGACACGAAAAAATACTACACACGGAAAAAATATGATAATATAAAACACCAAGAGAAAATTAAATTATTGCAATAGATCTAAGTACAAAAAGAGAAAGCTCTGGTGAGCGATGGTTTTGTGGGAAATGATGGCAGGTAAGGGGCAAAGGTCGCACAAGACAGCCCCAAGGATCCTTTCCGTGTAACAGGCCCCGTTGCAAACTTTGCATGATGCACCCGCCTTCGACCACCTTCACCAATCCCGTAACAGGGGAAAGCTTCTATATCACTGGATCGGCTACCTGCGTAACTTCTCACCTGATCTATCAACTTACCTGCAACCACTGCCCAGCCTCCTACATAGGTCTGACCACAAATCCACTGGCCATACGGATGAATGGACACAATCGGTCTGGACTGAGAACCCTGACCACCCTGTTTCTTTTCATGCCACCACTCATAACACCAACAATTTCAACACCTGCTTCACAGTCCGCGCCATCAAAGTACTCCCAGACAAAAGCAGCATCTCAGAACTGAGAAGGTGGGAACTGGCCTTTCAGTACCAACTGGGAACCAGACAACCACCTGGACTAAATTTAAGATAGCTCCAATTTTCCTCTCTCCTCCGACCTTTGCCCCTTACCTGCCATCATTTCCCACAAAAACCATCGCTCACCAGAGCTTTCTCTTTTTGTACTTAGATATATTGCAATAATTTTTTTCTCTCGGGTGTTTTATACTATCATATTTTTTCCGTGTGTAGTATTTTTTCGTGTGTAATATTTTCAATAATTTTGCGTGTGGAATAAATTTTTTATGGGGGCACTTATAGATCGTTTTCAGTAGATTCCACCCCCCCCCCCCCGTGTTTTCCTTGGTTTGTTTTATGCCAGTGACCTTATGACCGCAACCGCGTTTCCACTGTGCAGTCTAATTATCATTTTCGGAATTAGGTCCTTCCACCCCCACCCCTGCATCCCGCCATGTTGTTTCTCCCCCCTCCCTCTCCACCCCGACCAGCCGACCATGTGCACCCCGTGTGGTCTCCTCAGTTGGTTGCTAGCTTCCGTGGGGCAGCCACCTCATTCTACAACCTGATGAAGAGCTAAGCTCGAAAATTTGTATTATGTTTGTGTTTGTGTGTTTTTTCGTGTTTTGACGCCGCTGGAGCCCTCATCTTTGGTAAGCGGTGGTTTTTCTCCTATCTCAATGTCTAATATATATATATATATATATATACACACACACACACACACACATACAGTAATAATGGATGATCAGTAGCAAAAATCAATTATAAACCTTTAATTTCTCATAAACAAAGGTCTACAAGGATTAACAGTATTAGGATGAGATACCTAAAGTTTTATACTACTAATCTACATTTATCATTCTCAGATTCCAATTTCCACACTGAAGGTCTCTCCTTGTTGGTAAGTTTCCATTATCAGACAGACACAAATTCTTCTATTCAGAAATATATTATACTTAGACCACTATTACTGTGTCAGAATTACCTTTATGTAGCCCAAAAATGTAGCTGTCAAAGCTATACTCCTCAGTCATGTGCTTTTCAATCAACATTATTTTACAAAATTCTGGGAATATTGTGCTGTAATTTGACTTAACCAAAAATTCTGTGTAGTAAGAGGTAGCGAATCTCCTCCACACAACAGCACATTGGGTTTTTCCCACACTTAAGCTTCCAATCTGCCCTTTTAAAATTGTTAAATTAAAAAAACGTTTTTCTTTTCCAAATACTACTTTATTCAAAGAGAGTGATTCGATAAATCTGTAAATATACCGGAAACCTGTTCCATAAATGTACGCCATCTGAGCGTAATCAGAATGTCTTGTATCATCACTGAGTAGTTTGCAACATTTCACTGGCTTCACAAAATTGTTTTACACCATATACTATATTTTAAAGCACTGTTTCCCAACCATGAACCAATTCTAGGAGTTCCAGAGACAAAATAAAATTAATAATAACAAAAGTATAAATGAGGTGTGAGAATTGGCCACAACATGTGAGATGCAATTCAAACTATCGAATGACACATTCTGGTCTAGCCAATTTTCAATTGTCATTATTATTAAGGGTTCTGTGGTGGTCATAGTCTATTCTTTAAGGGTTCCACCACTGATAAAGTTTGGGAAAGGATGCTTTAAAGAAATCATGCAACTTCCCTATTATTTTGGTACCTTCCTCCACTGCATAGTCCCTTGCAGATCTCATTGTCTCTCCGTTGCTCAAAAATGGTTTAAGAAATCAGCTTGTAATGCCTGATACAATGCATTGTATATTTAGGAAAACAGTTAATTTTTTTACTGTAAGATATAAGTTGTTGTTCTGCTCAACCATTAGGTTGGTGGACAAGTGGCAATAGCCCTGCTTGCCTTTAAAACTTATCTATAAATTTTACTATTGGTCTTACTTTGCTTGCTCGTTCTACCTTCCAGCTTCCTTTCAAACAAGGTGTTGCATCAGTGAGAATGACCAAGCAAGTAGCAAACAAAGCTATTTCTAGTTTAGGTTTCAATCAAGATGCATGTTTCAAATGAAATTATTTGTTCTCCAGTTTGAGATTTCTACCAAGACGCGAGATTCATTAGCTCTTTTTAGAACATTCTTGCTGGTTGCTTCAGCAATCCACGGTGTTCTTAGCATCACATCTCAAATGGCCTGAATTTCAGTGCTTCCACTTTTTACAGGGTCCATGTTTCTAACTCATTGCTTACAACACTCCAAACAAAACATTTTGACCAGCTATGATCACACTTCCCAGATACTTGAATTTCTTTACTTGGTCCAGTTTTTCTCCATCCATCAACACAGTGGCAATTGGATGGCAGCCCTATCACATCTTTGTCTTCATTCTGTTTATTCTCATGCTGTACCTCTCTTTCAGTAAATCATTCATATCATTTGATATCTTTTTCATATCTCTTTCATTCTCTGTTATCATGGTATATCATTTGCAAACCATATGTACTATAACCTTGCCACTAACTTTCATGCCATTCTTGTTCGTTGCTGAGAATACCTTTATGGCTTCTTCAAAACAGATGTTAAGGAATAGTGGTGACAGTACACAACTTGCAAACAAGTTAAAGATCCATTACTTTTCATAGCAGTGTATACAGCTGCCAAGATAAATTCATACTTCATTTTTAAAATTTTCCCAAGCTGTTATTGCACGGTATTGATCTGTTGTGTTTGTCACAGCAAAGTTATGATTTCCTCAATTTTTTCAAATCTATTATCTACCCACCAAGACCCTCATATTCAGACCTTTAATTTGTCTATAGTCTTAGTGGTAACCTTGCTGTAGTTAGTCATTGTTACACTCCATTGCAGTATGTTTGGTTTTAGAATTTTTTATAATCCTATTACTGAATTTCTCCACCAGTTTCAATTTGGGGAAAATGATTGTCCACCCTCTTGAGGTGGTCTCAAATGGCATCTAATCCTGCCAGTGTCTGCTGGAAGTAATTGAAAATCTCTTCAGATTTTGACTGAAAATAACACATTACAACTCTAAGTTGGTACACACTTTGACAATAAATTTGGCAGCCGCTGAAAAATTCTATCACTCTTATTTTGCATAATCTGACATCAATGTCATCCTAACAAACAGTAACGCAATACTGGCTTGCCAATATTACATTACTGTTTCCTGGATGACATTGATGTCAGATTTTGCAAAATAAGAGTGATAGAATTTTTCAGCGGCGGTCAAATTTATTGTCAAAGTATGTACCTACACAATATGTATTACACCTCTCAATTTTCTTATCTAGTATGCCTAGAATCTCCTGATAGTTAATAACTCCAAAAAGATGATAGCGTATGTTTAAACACACTAGACTGCATTTCAAACTTACAAGGTTGCAGTCTAGTTTAGAATTAAAATGACACCTGATCAACGACAATCCAATTTATAAATAATTCCAAACAGATGATTTCAGATCACTGTTATTGATTGCAACAGTGAAAGGACTGAAAATATTTAGCCTAAAGATTTTTCAACTTTGATTATCTTCTACTGTTCCATCCACAGTCTAACTCAGCATCACTGAGTGATACAGATTACTGATGCGACAGTACTTGCAGTGACAGTACTTGCACTCCCCTATCATGGAACCCTAGCCATATAAAGATTTACAAAACACCATCAGTATATATTTCCAGTTAATTTCACAGTATTCTCCGAGATCAGTAAATTTATTGGAAGTATTACTGAAATTAACATAACTGAACAACTAACAAGTATATTCTTTAAATATGTAGGAAATGGTTTTATGCAATGTAAATAACAATAGATAGGAAAAATAAACCAATTGTTCAAAGTTGAAGACGAGAGAACTGAACACTAAAATAAGAGACAAACACAGTTGTACAATATCTTGAATTAAAATCAGAAAGAATGGGTTACTTGGCAAGGGACATGTACATGCCCCAAGCCTCACCACATGGTTGGCTCAGCCTTGGAGAATAGGGTGAGAGAGAGTGGTAGGGTAAACTAATGTATAGTGAACTATTGATAACCAAATAATATTTAAGTTTAAAATATTTAAGTTTAATGATGAATAAATAAGGGAGCAATAACAAAATAAAAAACACCCAAAACTATATAAATTAAGAAATAAACAATACGTGATCTTGTAATCTTGGTTGTCCGGGTTGAACCACGTCAATTTGTTGAAACCTAACGTTTCGGCCATCATTTTGTGGCCTTCTTCAGAGTACTGTCACGGCTGGAACTGCTGCCGTGACAGTACTCTGAAGAAGGCCACAAAATGATGGCCGAAACGTTAGGTTTCAACAAATTGACGCGGTTCAACCCGGACAACCAAGATTACATTGACAACGACCGCGGAAGTCTGCGCACCCAATACGTGATCTTATTTGAGATTGAGGCCAGGTAAATGTTTGGTATCCACGATATTTTAGTAAGCTAGTTCCCGGGAAAACTGACCACTCTCAATGTAAAACAGTTGTTGAGATTATTAAGAGTTGTGGGAATTGACATAGGCTTCTACTGGATGGTGTAGGTTGCAGGTGTAGCCTGTTTGCCTGTGGTCATTCATTCCGACTGAGAGCTGGTTGGCAGTGGAGCAGCCTTTATACAGATTATTGTAGTTGAGGCAGGTTAGTTGGTATATAAGATGCTTTATGATGCAAGTAGCATGTCTAATGATGGGAAAGGTTGTTCCTGTGTACTGTTTGGAATAGACTGTAGTAGCCAGATACATGCTGCAAGTTTAGTGAAGTCTGTTACATGGAAAAGATCCATGTGGAGATTTTCAAGAAAATGAAGGGGATACTATGTGGATCAACATGTCAGTGAGATTTGGTAGTCTGCTGAAATGTGTGGGAGGCAATGGGTAAAATTTTGGGGAGAAGGGTTTGGGGAAGGAGCGAAGGAAGTCTTGCCCATGTTGCTAAATTTGTTTAATGGAATCAAGACAAGGTGTGAATTGGATGACAAATACAGGGCTCTGGTTGCTTCTAGAGGGGCAGGGCGAGAGTAGTTATGTGGAGGGTGGAGGGGAGATTTGTTTTTGCACAAGCTGCACATGGTAACAGTGAGGAATGGAAAAACTTACGATAGGTTTTGGTAGTACATGGGGAAAATTTCTTCATCAGAATATATGCATCTGCCACAGTTGGTGAGGAAGGGGTGACAACTCTCAAAGTGTAGATAATGTTGCAAATCAGTTGGGTTTGAGTGGACAAAGTACAATAGAGCAATGTCCCAGAGTGGGAGAAGATACTGGAAGAGAAGTGGCAAGAAGAAAAGAGATTGTGGAAATCACTTGTTCACTGACACACTCAATGGAACGAAAAGGAAAACCGATGATTGCCATTCTTTACATTATGCGCAACATAGATGAGCAAAGGGCTACTGACTACAGATGCGGAGAGATAAAAAAAGTTATAGACACTGGTTACTTAGTGGAGATGCTCAAACCACTGGCAGTAATGGGCATAGTCTTAAAGGGGAATGATGAGGTCTACAATGATGATTACAGATTTGCCACCAAGGAATATGGAGTGGTGTACATACTGGTTAATAATGATTATAGTTTACTGGTAATCACAGATTACTGACATTAGCTACTAGTGGCAAAGTTCTGCTGGAATGCAGGGGAAAGAAGAGTCCTGCCTGCTTCCCAAAATGAAAAGAATGGATGACCACAATGAGGGAGGTACTAAATGTGCATTAGAAGTTCAGAAGAAAGTGTGGATTTTTTATAATAGGTGGGACTTTTATTAAAAAGATGTATACTACAGAGGAAATAGGGTTAGTAATAGAACAGACATAGGCAAACACCTGAGTGAGACAGACAAAGGCTTTTCAAAAAAGAAAGAACAAGGAACAAAATACGTTTGATGTTTTCCAAATCATTATTCTAACTACGGTGGGATTTAAGTATGTGATCATGAAACAGCTTTGATGTGAACAAGGTTTAGTAAACAAAAGGCCAAGAAAGAAGATGAACGTAGGTCTAAAGTTTCTGGCATGTAAATTATTAAAGTTGTAATTTGGCAAACTTTTGTATTAGGATGAGATACCAGAGGTGTCACATCATTCAAACTAGCTTGTTCATTCTACGATCCCCACACTGGAGATTACCTCTTTAAGTATTACATGAAATAGTTACAGGAAATACAAGGGAAAACAACTAGACATGTCAGCAGAAATACGGGGCCCGTAGCAAATATGAAAAAGCTTGGTTTTTGCCGTCCGGGGCAGTAGTAGAGCTTTAAAAAAAAAAAAAAAAAAAAAAAAAACAGGAGGCCCCCTAGAAGGCACCCCCCCCTGATGACTAACCGAAATTGATAAATGAGGTATCATTTCAAATATCAAGGTGTCCACTTTGATCACATATTTTATAAAATAATTTTTTTGGATTTTGACCCTTAACCCAGGATCACACGCGCCTATTATTGTCTCATGATAACTCCCGTGTTAGATTTTTTCTAACAAAGATTTATTCTTTTTACTTTTTTGGCTTAGGTTCCATACAGAGATACAATTAGCAAGTAAATTATATCTTTATTATTACCAACACATTATAATGTGTTGGTAATAATAAAGATATAATTTACTTGCTATATATACTACTACATATAAACATTAAATGAAACATACATCTTGCTTTAGTTTTAAAAATTCAATATGCAATGGTTACACACAGTCTGTCATTACACTTATAACACTTCTCCTAACAGCACTTCGAAATAATTGTTGCAAGTGAATATCCAAGGTTACCTTCGCAGCCGTTTTACTAATCTGAGTCAAATCTAGCTTCTTGTGATGTACACACATAGCAAGTAATAACACCTGTTGCTGTGTGTATCTGTTTTTTCTTTTAGGGCAGTAGTGGCATCTTGTTTTTTCTCCTGATTAACTTGCTTCTTCTGCTCCAGGTAGGTAGTGGATACCTACAACACCTATTATTTTCTGCTTCAAGTGATGTGATATGATATGATATGATACGCTAGGAATTTGCATACGTTCGATCATGTGTTATTTTGTAAGCACCACACTCAATTCTGTTAGGAATCTTCTTCTTGAGATTACGTGATTCGTATTTCTTTTATATTATTTGAGCATTTATCGCTCCGATGTTCAGCAAGCTGAAAAACAGCGTAAGTGAACAGCAGTTGCTTATTCTTGAAACAGAATATTCTGATTTCAAATAATAAACATCTACGCCTCCTTTAGTAAGATTATAGAATGTAATCACTTAAGGTTTATATGATTTGCCACTGTCTCTGTGCATGGTAGATACCATTAGTACATTCCTTTTCTGTTTCTTGTTTGGAACATATGAGCAAAGGAGACAATTGTTACCTAGCTTTTCTCCAAACGCGAAAATGCTGTTGTTTATTCACCTACCCTTTACAGACAGTGTTTCTGGAGAAATTTCTCTCTTATTACTCTGCAGAGTACCTACTACTGTGAGTCAATGGTTAGTGTACAGTTCATTAGTGAGTGGTATAGATGTAAAATAATTGTCCATCGTCACATTCCTGCCTGTGTTGTCAATGGGTCGAATTAGTCGTAACACCACATTTCTTGCATCATTAAGCACTTGATATGAACCAGCAGGCTGTTTGCCTGCATATATTTCCATATTCAGTGTGTAATAGTTCTAGCATCACAAAGTGCATACACGTTTATTCCGTATTTTGCTGGCTTAGTTGGAATATACTGCTGAATTTGTAACGTCCTCAGAATGCTTCCAGCATCTCGTCTATTGTTATCAATGCTCCTACACTGTAACTCTTCATGCAGACATTCACAAACTCATCGAATATTTCCCTAATTGATGCCAGATTATCTGTTTCCTTCATCTGCACCCTCGTTGACTTATCATCAAATCGTACAGCTTGCAGAAGAGTATGGAATCTCCGTCTGCTCATCAATACAATAAAAAAATCTAGCGCAGTTCCATCAGTAGCCCATAGTTCATCAGTGTTGAGATGCTGTGACTTTTTCACTCTGGTGAGATATAAAACACCAAAGAAAGCAGATAATTCTTCAAAATCTGTCTGTGGGCAGTCTCGGGCACTCCGTGAATAGCCTGCTGCCATTTTGCAGTCTTGGTTTGTGCATTTTACAATACGATCAATAAACCCGTCTGGAAAAAATACTTTGCAGCAGGCCAGAACAGTTTTCGAATTTTTTGCTTCCCCTTTTACACCTGGAAGCTGTGTCACAATTTTCTGACGAGCTGTTTTTGATGGAGGGGCTTTGTGCTGTAACCATTTTGTTTTCCCATCCCTACCTAGATACATATCACGATTTGCAGAACTCAGGGCAACAGCTGACGCAGTTTCCTAATCGCTGCCAGACTGATCTGTTGCTGTGTTATCTCTTCATGTTCAGACTGTGCATCGGTGTCTGAAGACAAGCCTTCTATGTGGATATATTCGTCCAGCAGTTCCTCTAGCCACATCAATATCTTTTCATTTGACACGTTTTCCTGTAAAATTTTATATGTTTTCACATTTTACATAGTATGTCACTCATGTACTTGGTGTACACAACTGCTTCATTCAATATATAAAACCCAATAAGTATACTTACTTTTTATAAACCACGTAATACGTGCAGAATACTTCCAGGAGAAGAAATTAACCTAAGCACATGTCACTAGCACAAAGAAACAGACTAAAAGAGAAGCAAGGTGGTGTTTCACGAATGCACAAGGCATTGTTGCACGAGAACTCCCGTGTCAGAAATGCACACCGCTTCAAACAAAGCCACTACCAGCAGGCTTTACTTGTAATTGGAGCGACGAAAGACACGTTGAATGAAGGTAGAGATATCAAAGAAAGCATTGTTAGATCAACACTTCAATCTTCGAAATATATTCTAATATTTCAGTAAAATCATGAATGTTAGATTTTTTTCACATGCGAACGATCCCGGGTTAAAGGACAAAAGTATCATTATTTTTACTACTTAAATGGCAGATAAATACAGCACAATGGAATAAAAAAAAATTCCTTGATGAACCTAATTTAATACAAAAATGTTTGCTCTGCTGTAATAACATGTTCTATTAATATTTAAAACAATTTGAACTTCATTACTTAACATTACAATCAGAAACTGAATAATCAGCTACTTTGAAAAAAGTCTAATTGTACCATATACAATTTTTCAAACAGAACTTACCTGTTACCAGGGAACCAGTCTGGGTAATGTTATACACAGGTCCTGACATTAAGTCTGTAGCATCCTCGCCTATAACAAGACAAAAAATCAAGTTACCAAAGAGCTGGTAAAATATGACTGTTCATGCAAGCCAATCATCAAGCAATAATCCTAATGGCAATTCCCATAATTAATAATACTACAACATGACATCACAAGGTACTACAGAAGTGATGGCCTGTTATGTTTTTATGATGATATGATTTAAAATGAAAAGTTGAAGTTTAAACACACACAACAGCGGTAGGACACAATCCAAAAACTGAGTTTTGTGGCTTGTTTGTGCAAAATGAAATAATGTGATGAACGGTACACCACAACACAATAGATGAAAACAATCTGGCTTCAAACAAAAGAAACCAATTTCTGTAACCTGCTTGAAGCATCCCTTTCACAGTCAATGATGTATAACTGATAATGCTGTGACCTGTGTTCCCTAACTAGGATCCTGGTCACAAATTTGCTGGTCTCTATTTAAATATGCAAATAAGTAAATGTAATATGTTATCACATAAAAATTCAATTAAATGTATCAAGCATTATTTATAATAATTATAACTCAATGTTCAGAAAAGTTGTATAAATGAAACAAAAATTTCTAATGATATGAAACTTAACTGCCACACTCAAGCCACAAAAGTAACAAAGAAATGATAGACAAGAACTAAAACAGTAAGAAATTATGACAAATGAAAACTGCGTGAACAATATGAGCTATGTAATCAAACAAAAGAATATTAGGATCAATTATATAAATTTTGTTTTGAAAATTTAAAACAAAGAAAATGAATGAATAAATGAAGCTCAACATCATTTTGCTGTTCCATTACATTTGAAAGAAATAATTGGCATCTGGATTTTTTTTTTTTTTTTTAAATTAACATGCTAACATATTCAGTCTCTCTGTGATATATTTAACACACAAAATACCCAACTATAATTAAATGAAGGTGCTTAGGATTTGAGGATTCTGGTATCAAACTCCAAATAACATCCTGACATAAAACCATCTCAGATTAAGAGAAACTAAGATTTATATAAAATGGTTTAGTGACTTGTTTGCAATATCACATAATTTTTGTCTCCAGAAGAAATTCTTAAAAGTAACATCTGAGAAGTTTGATGCCAGGAAATTCATGGTGACACAAGGTTTAAATTGACCTTTACCAAGGGGAATAGCAGGCGGCCAGGGTCATGTTGGCCCCTGATCGGTTCACCACTTCGCTGAAAACACCAGGGCTAGGCTAGGCGCAACTCTAACCATGGAACAACACAGAAAAAAGAGGAAAAAAATCAAGAAAACAAATGGACACTAGGCAACACCGAATGTTATCACTTCCCCAAGCTAGAAAATTTAGCATTAACATCAAATTTATAAATACATACATAGTAACATACTATATAGTAACATAAATACTGAAAATAGTATAGACTTTACCATTGCTATTAAAAATCACATAAAAAGGTGCAACTTTAATCAAGTTTGATTTCCCTGGTTTTTGCACGAACAACAGATCAGTTGTAGTTCCCCAAGCACGAAATACCACATTTCTTAAACATTTACTAAGATATTGTCGAAGCAGCCAAATGATAAGAATCATGAAAGTCACTTGGTTGCCATCAACAAGCTGTAAATTATTAGTGGCATTTTGCTTCTGATTTTAAGGAGTGAACATCTTAAGTAAATCTTCTAGGGCACAATTATCTGCATCGACAGAAAAAACTGTTTTAAACCAGTAAAATCACAAAGTAAATTTTGACAAAAAATTATTTTAAAACCCCTAGAATAAAAAATGTTTCAAATATCAAAATT
>JARYHS010013630.1:136915125-137043829 GCA_031002005.1 Vandiemenella viatica | reverse complement strand
AAGCTTATTTCACAAGAAAATCAAATTTGTTATGAAGTCTCCTTTCTGCTTTGTATAAAGAATAAATAAATTGTAGTTAGTTCACAGTGTAGTTACCACAGAAGATTCCAGTCAGTTCTGTGATTAAAAATTCTGCTTAGCACCAAGTATTCTTCCTGAATGATGATAATATTTGCAGGCAGACCTGCATTAACACACAGTTTAGCTAGGCTGTGGCATAGCACCTCAAAAAATTTCAACACATGCACAGGAAACAGCCTATTTTGAAACCAAGTTTAGTACCAAAAGTCCCAAAAGGCAGGTTGTCACTGAAAATAATGTTTGCACATGCGCATCACAGTGCTATGAAGCATGGGTGTACAGTAAAGTAACATTTCAGTATACCTATACTGAAAATAACAACTTTGCAGCACAGTGATGAGGACTTAAGAACCTATAAGGTTAGAGTATTCTGTGGGAGGGGGCCCTGGCTTGAGGTGTATGAATGTATTTGAAAGTCACATTCACCCAACTGCGGTGCCAAAATAGCTGTTTTTTTTATGCGAGGATGAAAATAACATAGTCCCACTAGAATATATTTTTTTATCAATACATTTTATATAAAAATATTTGACACTTCACTATCATTTTAATTCAGAATCAGACTTAATGGAAGTGTCTAGATTGTTTGTTGAATTAAATATAAGTAAAATTTGCTTGTTTGTTACATTTCTTTTTTACACACTTTATATTAGCTTGACCTGTATGTACGAATGTAACTGAATTTTTCAATTCCATTTTCGCCCACTTCCAGATGTCCGAGCTGTTTGAAATTTCGCATTCGTATTAAGAACTGGTGACAATAGAATAATTTCATAGCAATGACCTGCTATTCTCATTACTTTGACAGTAAAAATAGAAAAATGGTTGAATTTGATGGAATTTTGCAATTGAATTTTAATTCAATTCCAGATGTTCTAATAGTTTGAAATTTTGCCCATGTGTTGAGACGTGATTACAATACAATAATTTCATATCTCTTTTCTGATTTTCTCATTGCTTTGACAGTAACAATAGAAAAATTTTGCATACTTATTAAGAACCTCTGAAAATACAATAATTTCATTCTCACCCCGTCGACGGTAACAACTTAAAAGTGGTTAAACGTAATGGAAAATTTCAGTTCAATTTCACCCACTTCAAACAGTCAAAATTGTCTGAAATTTTGTACTAAAATTTGTATTAAGAACCGATGACAATCAAATCATTTCATATCTATGTACTCGCATTACTTTGGGGGCGTCCATTAATGACGTGAGGTGAAATGGGGGGGGGGGGGGGTCAATGGAAACCTCACATGAGGTTTTCAAATTTTTGCTGCATGGTAGAGCTAAAAAAAAAAAGTCTACAACTGACTCGAAACTCGTCTTTAGGGAGGGTATTTGGTGCAAAAACCGACCTTATGGGGGGGGGGGGGTTTAAAAAGGTCTACAAAAGTTGCTATGTCGATTAGTAGAGAGGGGGGGTCTCCATCAAAATGTCGCGTCGTTTTAGGGGGGGGGTCTGATCAGATCTCTCAAAGTCTCACCAGAGGGGGAGGGGGGAAGGGATCCGGAATTCCGGAAAATCAACTCACGTCATTAATGGACGTAAGAACAAGAAACTGGTTTAGCCGTCTTATGACAGATGTGGCTCATTTTCATCCACTTTCCGGATCCCCTTGGTGTCTCAGTTGGTTAAGACGTGTGACTGGCGAACAGATGTTTCCCGCTCGAATCCCAGTTTCATTTGGAATTTTGGTGGATATTAGAAGTGACTTTCTCCTCTGGCAGAGATATAGCATGTTAGGATAACCCATGGTTCAGATTTCACGCTAAACTGCAAGTACCCTATACCCAATGGGATTGCCGAATTAGGCAAATGCAGCCGCATCATTAGTGCACATGCTCGACAATTCAAGAAACCTTCGTCATTTGACGGCCGGCCCCCTCGGAGATTTCACGGCCAACATCGCCATATGCATTTAATTTAACTACCCACGTCTTAATTTTTCAACATTTTGCACTTGTGTTATGAAGTTTAACAATACAGTAATTTCGCAGCTATAACCTGCTATTCCCATATTATTATTATTGACAGTAACAACAAAAGTGGTTTTGTTGCACAACCTTTTGCACATGCGCAATTGACGATACTTCGATACAAGCTACTACGATAGTGTCTGCAGGCACTTAGTGTGTTGTTAAACAGTGAGTATTTGAATCATCGTGTTGAATTAGTTCGTACTATTATAGAAGAGTAGTCTTCCACGTTTACCCTGTTATTAGACCTCTGGTACAGGTGACCATTTAATTGTCCGTTATTCATGGGAATAATAATTAAAGATGAAACTACAACACCAAGAAAAGAGTGATTGGCAAAGAAAAAACGAACAATAAGAAACATACTAAAAAGTTAAAAATAAAATTATAGTTTAAAATTCTAAAAACATGATTTTGTAGTAATGTGAAATAAAAGGTTAGAAATAATCTTTAAATATAAAGATTTTGATTAACAGCGATAGGCCGTCCCACGATTCAGCATAAATTAATTTTTTTAATAAGCTTAAAGAATAAAGTCACGGATTAAAAATTTAACTTTAATGTAAAAAAAGCGTGGGGTGCTCTCTACATACTTTTCACAATGCCTCTACCTTTACAAACAGCTAACGAAAAAAAAAAAAATAAGACAACTGATATCTTGCACCCCACGCTTTTTTCTTTATGCTTATTCAAAAAATTAATTAATGCTGAATTGTGGGACAACCTATCGCTGTTAAACAAAATCTTTATATTTTATGATTTTTTTAAAACCTTTTAATTCACATTAGTAAAAAAGCGTGTTTTTAGTTTTTTAAACTATAATTTTATTTATACCTCACATTTGCTTTGTATGTTCCTTTAAAATTACAATAAGTTATATTTTTTTTTATTAATTGTGAGAATGAAACTGCCATTATGCATAAGATAGGAAAAAATAACCTCTCATTTCCACAGTTGAAGTCAGTAGGTCAGACAAAAAGAAAAAAAGAAAGCACACACACACAGTTATTTTTAAAATTGAAATAATCATTTTTACTGGTTTGGAAATTGAATTTCAATCTTATTCTATTTTAATTGTTCTTAACAATCTTAATTCAGAATATTTTTGGTGGTGGGCCCGCACACAGTTTCAGCCTAGCAGTTTATAAATCCTATATGCAGGATGTTAAGTAACATAGCCATTCAGCTCACATAATGATTGAAACTAAAAATCGTGTACTAATAAACTTTATTTTACTTTTGAACTGAAAGTCCAGTGATGTTTTTGTTTTCTAATGTGCGAGATGCCTGGTAATTTTTATCATCATTGTTCTGATATAGTATACAATGAAGCTGGCTTATGATAAATACAAATTACTGTTTATTTCAGAGCCGAGTTGTGATTCTTCGTAATATGGTTGAACCAGAGGACGTAGATGAAACTCTGCAGGAAGAAATTCAAGACGAATGTAGCAAGTATGTGTTTGTTTCATGGACACTCATATTTCTTTCCAAGAGCAATCAATTTTATTGGTGAAATTAAAGCAGTTCAGTTTAAAAATGAAATACCATTGTGCAAAGATGGTGCAAAAGTAATCTGACTATTGTTAGATGCAGTAATAGTAATCTTTAGTGGTTAGTTGATGTGTTTTATGCATCTTGTCTGTTTTACTATTTATCATTATAATCTATTTTCCACAAGAAACTGTTTCAATTTTTCATTATAATTTTTCGTTCTTTATTTTATATTAATGCACACAATTTTTTATTTAAATTTAATTTTTTATGTGCATCTTTTCAAATTTAGTTTTAACACAGATTAGTTTTGATACAGGAGTTTTAGTAAATAGCTATAGGAGATGGCTTGTATTTTTTCTGGTGCTGAGGATATATCGGTATTTTTATTTATTAGCCTTCTTGTTTTGTTTTACATATATGAATCAAAGTATTTGACAAAAGTGTCTGTGTGTTTCAGTTCTGAAGCATTGATTCATGATAGTTATTGTAATTATGAGATGATTTTGTTTGATCCCAAAAATAATCCTACAAATCAATTTGTAGGCCTATTGTTCAACTCTTTAGGTGTCTTGTATAAGATAGAATATATTGAAATTACTCCTGATGTAATGTTCAACATAGTAGCAATATTTGATATGAAAGGTGTACTAGAAAATTTTTGCTCATGGTTGCAGAGATTATCTGATCACATGTAATAATTTTATAACATTCCCATATCTGATAATAATTTATGCAAGAAAATGGTCCTTGGCAGGATTATTAGCAGTAGCATATTGGAATATATGAAATACAATTGTAAGCACATTTTGTTTTGGCAGAAGAGGGATTTATCCTTAACATTATTGATTGATAAGTTTTAGTGTAGAATTATTTTTGATTTAATTTTCAGATATGGCACAGTGGAAAGAGTGATAATTTATAATGAAAAACAGTCGGAAGAGGAAGATGACGATGCTGAAGTTATAGTGAAAATATTTGTTGAATTTTCACAAATGAGTGGTACGTTCAATTTTGAACATATTGTTTTGAAATTTTAAGTTAATTGCTATTTTTAATTAATATAATCAATATTAAATTGAGAAAATAATTATTAGGTTCTTAATGTATTTATTTTCTATTGCAGAAGCGGAAAGTGCAAGAGATGCATTAAATGGGAGGTATTTTGGAGGCCGATTAGTTAAAGGTGAACTGTATGATCAAGCTCTATTTGATCACAATGACTTCTCAGGTTAATTACAAACTTAAGTTGATGTCACAGTCCTCCTATGGAAGAATGTGTATCACACTTTTTTAAATGATGTTGAAATGTGAAAATTTGTTAATCACAGTGTTGGGTTGAATGAAATCAGCGTGTGAAATACAAAACTATACAAAGACAACAGTGCAAAAAATATGTTGGACTTGGTTAAGAATGCATATAAAAGCATACTTATTGTTAATTACTTGGCATTTATTGCAACTTTCATTTTAAATATGTACATAGTACCTTAACTGCAATCTTAGAAGATAATTATTTGTGACAAAAATGTTTGTTTTCTCTTTGAAACCCGGAAATGTGACTTATTCTTTAAGCAGCGCAGAAAGTAAAATTAAATTGGTGCAGTTAGCTGGACAAGAATTTACAGCTCTGTTGCAACTAATGTGCTCAGGTTAGTGGGGTATCTGAATATTTTTGCCAGGTATTGACACATGAATAATTCTATGAAAGTGAAGGGAATTATTTTAATTCCAAAGCTAATTTTCTACACAGACTGAAACTAAAAAGTTTATGAAATTACAGCTACAGTAGCACTCGCCTAAAAGGCAGGATAAAATAAAGCAAAGCAGCTTCTTATTTACTTGTTGTAAAGTCTCTTGTAATTAAAATGTATTCTTGATAGCATACAAATCCCCAACTACCTTCATAAGTGATTTTTAAGATTTCCATTAAAACAGTATCATTCATTAAGAAGAGTATGTTATTGCAAATAGTAATTGGGAATTATGTTAAAACCTTTTTGTGCTTGGAATATATGAAGCTTTGTTTATTGATGGAATACCAATATGTATTTCTCCCTTACAAAGAAAAATTATTTAGAATACTTGAAGTAAATTGCAGTGATTTGGATGAGTATATAAAGTTCACAGTCGGCAGTGGAATCGGCTGGACAGAAATAGACGTACCCTGAAATAAAATTAACTTCTTTTTAGATTATAATTATTTCACAAGTATTGTAAAATAGAGGAAATGGGAGATAAATGTAATTTATTCTTCTCATATCTCTGAACTAAATTTCTCCATGTAAACTATGGATGTAACGGAGCACCACATCCGCAAGTGTGGAACTTCTGGATGTATTCCTACCTCCGCTTCTGCATCTGCAACTTTAAATTGGAAGAATAACAGAAAATTTGTTTATATTCAAATTTATATATTTTATTCTTTTATCTTTATACACGAATTGCTCTAGTGTCACTTAGCTAACATCATGTTTGTTTCTTTACTTATGATACTGTAATAAAAGAAATAATGAACTAAATGATATTGACTAAGCACGAATTCACACGTTTGAACTTGCATGTAAAATACAGTGACGTATTCACAGTTCAACTTGCAGAACCACCGTGTAGAACTACTGTGGATGTTCTTACCCATTCACGTTATTAGAAGGGTTCCAAGACTTTCTAGTGGCACACCAGTTTCCTTAACACACACTTGCAGGGTGTTTCCTCCAATCAAAATCCAATGGCATAACTTGTTGGATGGCCCGTGTTGCTTGTCGGGGAGTCCATTCACATTCAGCACGCCCTATATGTGTAGTACTGCAGTCACTTTCACAGCCCAACGAGAGTCCTAAATTAGATTATCTTAGCTCCTACAAATTGGACTGAATCGGCTGCTAGAGCAGTGGAAAGGCAGATGGTTGGCAAGGAGATGTGTGGTGACGTGGCCTTGTGTTGAATGCTTAAATTAATTGCAAACTCCGCAAATTTCATATGAAAAGATTGGTTTTTTGACGCATGGGTAGTTATGCAAATAATTAAATTCACTTGTTAAATCAACCAAAGTTTTTTTTTGTTGAAAGATGAGGCAAAATAATAAATGAATATGCCGATATTAGATGGAAATATACTTTGCTTGTGCAAAATGTAGTATTTGTGATAAAAATATACTTATTTTGATTGTATGTTTATTTTTTTTTATAAAATAGTAAAATCTAAATAAGTATTAATTTATTTTTCCACCTCCACTTCTGGAAACATCCACATCAGTGGATGTCAAGCACTGAACATCTGCATCCACAAAGATGATGTCCATTACAACACTAATATAAACTGCTGTGCTCTTTCTACCACCTTACATTAGATCAGTCACAGGGATACAGAAATCTTGGAGAAGACAGCCTCCTTGAAGTGGCAGTGGGCCGACCATGCTGCTCGAATGAAAGAAGTCAGACGGACAAAGGTAGTGTTGGAGTGGAGCCCAAGAGATCATCAGAGAGAGTGTTTAGAGGAAGACCACCAGATTGATTGGACAAGGACATATGCGGGGTTGTTGGAATTAAGTGACAGAGGATCCTTCTACCTGGAGAAGGCTGCTCTGGCTCTATTCTAAGAAGCCACATCATTTAATGATTGATCTGTCTGATAATGACAACTCTTCCTAAACAACCTGCACATTTTGGTGACTATGGCGAACTAACTTTCCTTAACTCATTTCAGAGCAATGATCTTCAAATTTTTAAGCCTCATATTCCAGTTCTTACGGAATTAAAGAAATATTGCTAAATGCATTCTTTATGAAATAACTTAAATTTTATGTTAAAAATGTGAATTTTGAAAAGTTAACTTCAATGCTGTCTGGATAAAAAATAGCATTTTCACTGAATTACAAGTTTGTATTGAAATTGTGATGGATATATTACTGGATTGTGGTGTTAAAACCTGATATTTCTACAGCTAGATCTGCCACCTTCTTCATATGTAAAACCTTATGTACTGGTCTGCTAATTCATAGCAATTAAGTCAGCACAAATGACATTTCCATCTTTTACTAGAGGTATGGCAACTGAGCAGATTTTAATACCGTCACTCAACGGACCAAGAACATACAGTTGGTTTCACACCTGAAGAAGATGGCAGAACTAGTCAATTTTGAAAGAAAATATTGTTTATTTATAATAAAAATGTAAAATTAAAACTTTGACATCTTGGGTTTGAAACTCTGTATGATTGGTGGTAGCTTTAGTGACTACACATGCCAGTAAATGCTGAGGCTGGGAGTGCTGTTCCCTATTTTCCAAGTTTTCAGTCATTTTTATTGTGTTTGCTGGCTATTTCTTGGAGTTTTTGTTTTGAATACAAAATAGAGAATTTTGTTGAAGCTTGCAGTGGCACAATAATGAAAATAGATTATTAATTTGTTGGGCTGATTTTAAAAACAACCCCTGACTTATTCTGTGGAGCTTAAAAATGTAATATCTTCAACTTAAGAATTGTTTGTATTTCAGTTCAAAGTTACTGATTAACAGAAACTGTTCATAAGATTGAATAACGTTATAAATTAAATTGTTTTAGGGTATATTGACGAGAAAAATTCAAGATCTATTGTAGGTATAACATAGGCCCACAAATTAAATAATAGAATGTTGTGGGCCATTTTTCTTAATTGAAGACCATTTTGGAGTTGAGGAGTGACTAAGCAGGAAGTGTTCAGTTAGCTGTTTTGTTAAAGTGTGCAGTTGTAATTTGAAAAGTCCAGAGATCGACCTTTGGTAGGGAAAACACATTTATTTCTTGCATTTTTGTTTGTTGCTTTAAACAATTATTTTCACAAAAATTCACCAAAATATTAAGTTGTTTTTATTTGAAGAATTCACAAATTCTTTGATGATAAGCGTCACGCAAACATTTGAAACATAAATTGTTGCCATACACGGAAACTTTTATGAAAAGATGTCCTTCCGTAACTACAAACCCTTTTTTTGTTTTTGAAGTGAAGAAGTTTATTTCATTTCTGAATTATCTTTTTTCCTTTGTTAATTTTGAAACATAACAGAGATACTTTATTTTGGCAAAAAAAAAACTGGTGAATAATGGAATTTAATTCAACAGCAACATCACTTGCAGAAATTTCACATTAATCTTGCCACAGTTCCGTTTTGTTTGAATTTTTATGTGACTACACAGTTGCACGTTTCCTGTTTAACATAAATGTATAGGAAGTATTACTTTTACAGTGAAAATAAGTTTGTTTCCAAATAACTGTTTAATGTCCAGTTTCATATTTTAAGCCTTTTTTGATTATGCTTCAAATGTTTTTAATATGCTTATAAAAAAATTGTGAAACCTTCAAAGGAAAACAAATATTTTGGCGAATTCTCGAAAATAAAATGCGAATACATTGCTATCAACATCAAAATAATAGTACTGGAAAAAGTGTATACAGAAAAAAAAAACAAAAAAAAACTCTGAATTGAATATTTGATCTAAGGACCCCAACCTTACTGATTATTGCCCTAAATCACATGGTTATTGGTATCAGGATTAAGTACCTGGTTGACCGATCGTCGCTCGGCATCTTTCGATTTCTGTTCAGTATACAAGATTTCAGGTAAAGTTTGATTAACCCTTTCCTACCGGCTGTTGGAAATAAAGGGAAATTTATAATTTCAATTATATATTTGTATAAAGGTACTTGAAATTAAACACACATATTTTTTTCAAATTTTTTTTTGGAACTCTAAGTACTAATTACCAAGCCGGTACTTATAAGTACCGTCAGGGACTTTGTTTATCACAGGATGTACAGAAATAGCAATTGAAATCAATTATGTTCATATTGGTATGAAATGTTTGCCTCATGATATTAAAAAAAAACATTTGGAATGATGTTTTGACTGTATTTTTTTCATTCTACATACTTCACACCGTCATCTGATTTTTACAATTTAGGGACAGTGTATACCTCTGTTTCCCAATCTTACATCTCTCATTGTGGAATAGTATGACCTGTGTTGTTTGAATGGATGAGGACTTGGTGAAATATATATAGATGACCTTTTCTTCTTACTGATATCCTTCATAGTCATCATACCTTGTGCATATGATCTTCTAAAATTTTTTACAGACGTTTTTCAAATATTGGTCCATTTATGTTATAGGCATTGACAAATACAACATCCAGAATTCCCAAAAACAATCTTTACCATGATTTCGGTAATCTTCTGTCAGCATTGCACAAAGCCATCAGCTGATCAGCAGTATCAACCCCACACATGAAGGTATTGTAGTCCTTGACGACTCTTGAGCATGAAATTGTCAACTTCAATCCATCTTTTTCTTTGCATATAACTAGTGGTGTAACAACAGAGTGGCAGGATGGGCAAAGTGCTACGGGACCTCCTGCCAGAGGTGTCCCCCGATGACCGGCCAGAGAGGCCCTCTGGTCCAAGATCCACCAGGTCACCAATCCAACCCAAGAGAGGGCTCATCTGTTGAAGTTGCCATTGACCCCAACCAGTATGGCAGTATAGTGGAGTTTCATCGCTGCCATGAAAATTTGATACTAAATGTATGACCTTTTTATCCTTCCATATCCAGTAGCAAATATCTAGGTTTGTAAATTCACTGTCACAATCTCCTCTTTTTAGTTTTCCATCCGCAGATTGTTAGAAAGTCCCTTGCAGTAGGGTCTGATTCTCCCACAAACAAAAGTTGTTTCAGTTTTTTTTATAATCAAACTGATGAAAAATAATGACAATACTAGATAACATCGTCATTGCTCCATTTTTTTTTTCAGTCAATTCTAAGACCACTCTTTGACCTAATGAGTAATTGGAGAACATTCCAGTCATTTCTTCATTTTTGCCTTATAAACTTCTAAGAGAAGAGCTGATAAATTATAAACTTCTAAGGGAAGAGTTTCAATCAGAGCGTATTTCATGAAAATATCCATTTAAAAATATCTAAAACAATGATAAAACCAATTGTATACTTGCTAAATCTATTGACCAATAATCTGTATAAAACTACCCAGAACTCTCTGATGGTACTTATAAGTCCACGTTGGTTTTTCTAGATTATTTAGTAAAGAAACTAGAAAAACATATTTTATAGGTAAAAAATATATGGTTAAATGTTCAAACTAAAAAAGTAATAACAGAAATTGACACTTACCAAGTAAATTATCATAAAAAAATTCATTGTAATGTACCACTTGTTACTCTGGTCAGTATGCTGTCAAGCCCCAACTTAGAAAATTAATTTCTCGGCAATTTCGCGCAGAATTTAAAAATAAATGTTGTCATTGTCTGACTTAATCATACAACAATACATCAACAGGCTTAACAATGCAGTGGACACTGGTATTGTTGAATTATATGGTGGTAAATACAGTGGTACTTATAAGTACCGTCAGGGAGGAAAGGGTTAAAGTAAAATGCTTGATGGCTTCCTAGGCGTTTCGAGGTGCACAGTTAACCAAAGAGAAGCTTAACATCAGTAGGCTTACTGGTACCTGAACCTTATAAGTAATGTGGTTAGAGCCATTTTATGTAATATAGAAATCTTAATACCAGTCCGGGATTAATTAATGGCGTGAGATTTGTGGTAATCTAGGGGATTCTACGATAACCCTTGATGTAACTCGACGAGAAAAATTGAAAGTAAAAAAATATTTTTTTTATGTACCTTGCTTAGTTCTCGCGATATCGTTTCTCAAAATCGACTTAGTTTGTTGAAATATGACCTGGACCAGAAGATAAATTTCGCCATAGCCTAGTTTGATGATGAAATTCGTTGAGACGAATCGAAAATTAAAGAATTTATTTTTCTGAAATTTCGCTTAGTTCTCGAGATGATATATCTAAAAAGTGAAGAGATTAGGATTTGATCCAGCCTGGACCAGAAAAAAAATCCACCAAAATGGTGGAAATGTAATTTGAATGTTTTATTTTGTTCCTAATGGCTGTTGTTAAGTTGTAATGTGGCCTGGACTAGAAGAAACGTCACCAAAAGCACAAGGAACTATACCTATAACTGATTTTTGACATGCTTTATCTCGAAAACCAAGCCAGATATCAAGAACATTTATTCTTTATTTTCGATATGTTTCGACGAGTTCTATAAGAATTGATAATCAGATTGTGACGTCATGGTAATGATAGAACACCATCAATGTAGATGTTCTTCACAGAAAATGATACGTCAATTAATCACACAATATTTACTGGATTTCTATGAGAAAGTTGCATCTATTTTTTTGTCGTGTTTCAGTGGAACCACCTTTAGTTGGGTTGTTTTATTGTGTTTGTACATTGTTGTATTACTCACTATTTGTTAACCACATTTGAAACAATTTATACATTAATTCGGAGAAAGAAACAAGATGTTACTTGTGTAGATAGAATGCTTTCTGGCATGTGACTTTGCAAGTGTCATTGGCTCGTACCAGATTGCAAAGAAGTGTTTAGGCGGGCTTCAAAACACGTTAGATTTTAATGTTGAATTTTATGTAAAATAAGCACTTTCATCAAAGATAAATAGTCCCAGATGAATAATCTGTATCAATAAACAAACAATTTCCCCAAAACAGTTAAATAACCTATTATATACCAGACAAAATTATTTAGGCATAAGTTATCAGCTCTGACTTACTTCGACACGCTCGGTTCTTAAAATAAAAATTTCATGCATTTATTCTGTTTATATTGTAACTTCAACTTTCATAGGATTGTATTGCAGTCAGCAAGTATGAAATTAGCTTTTTATTTTATAGAAAAGAAAAATGAGAATTCTACCTGATTGAGTTTACACTTAAAAATAAAGCATCCATTTTATATTCACAAATACTAACACAATGTGATGGGTGTTCCAAGTTTGTGGCCTGACAAGGAAAGTTGAATGCGGATACAGGAAAGGCCTGCGGAGATACTTGATACTCTGGAAATTGTCCAAAGGAGACAAGTTACAGCCTGTAGACAGAAGTTTAGCAATTCAGCGCAATTGTGAGAAATTAGATATTCCAAGAATAATAATAGATCACATTCTGACAGAGTACTTTGATGTAAGGAAGGTCTTTTCTTTTGGGTGCCAAAAGATTTGACAGCATATCAAATAACATTGAGGAAACAAGTGTCTGCAGAAAATCAAACTTTCTTTGAGTCCAGTACTATAAATAGGATAGAATAGGGCAAATGACTCATAATTTTTTACAACAGATTAAGCCAGGAGGACACAAGAAACCCAAACACGCTTCACAATATTTTAGTTAATAAATTCCTAGTATATATATGTATATCTTTCTAGTTTTAATTATTTACTTAGGCAGTCCGATAAGTGCTTAGCCTACAAAAGAAAAAACGAAAATTTTGGAAAAGTGGCAATTTCTTTCTCAACCGTCTCCTTTTACCTGATACACTTGACTCAGCAATGCTGCAACTTGTTAAACCCCTCTGAAAAATATGTTTTCTGGAGATCTGCAAAGTAGGCCTCTGTGGTGGCGATAACCTCCTCATTCGACTCAAATTTCTGCCTGGCGAGTGTCTTCTTCAAGTTTTGAAACAAAAAGAAGTTGCACGGGGCCAAATCTGGAGAATATGGTGGATGGGGCAGCAATTAGTAGTCCAATTCGACCAATTTGGCCCTGGGGACAGCGGCCGGTGCTTTGTCATGGTGGAAGAACACTTTTTTCTTCGTCAAATGGGGCCGTTTTTTTCTGCAATTTGGTGTCGAATCGGCCCAATAATTCGACATAGTAAAGCCCTGTGTTCGTTTTACCCTTCTCCAGGTAGTCTGTGTAGATCACACATTGTGAATCCCAGAAAACTGTGGCCATCACCTTTCCGGCCGATGGGACAGTCTTCGCCTTTTTCGGAGCACATTCGCCAGGTAAATACCACTGTTTAGACTGTTCCTTGGTCTCTTGTGTGTACCAGTGGATCCATGTTTCGTCGAGGGTCATGTAACGACGCAGAAATTCCTTCGGATTGCACTTAAACAGCATCAAACACTGCTGTGAAGTGGTCTCACGGTTGCGCTTGTTGTCAGGAGTGAGCAAACGCGGCACCCATCGTGCCGACAGCTTTCTCATGCCCAAAATTTCATGCATGATATGACCCACGTGGTCTTTTGAGATGCCTACTGTCCCAGCAATCTCGCGCACCTTCAACCAGCGGTCTGCCAATACAAGATCGTGGATTTTTGTCACACTATCCTTTATGGTAACCGTTTTTGGGGTAACTGGGCGTGGCTTATCAAAAACCGATGTGTGACCGCGTTGAAACTTATTAAACCAATTTTTGACAGTTGCCATCGAAGGAGAAGAGTCACCGTACACAGGATACAAGTGCTCTTTGATTTCGCTGTGCGATTTTCCTTCCAAAACTCAAGAATCGAATCACAGACCGATATTGCTCTTTTTCCATTTTTCTAAAATCTGCGGACACAACCAACTTTCACACGCGATCAAAACAAAACTATAAGTCCAATTTAGCCCACCCATCCATCGTTTCATCATTCGTTCAGTCGTCGTATATCTGGATGTATATTTCCTCCTGCCATATGTCTTGCCTCCTACATGACTAACTGAAATATTGTGAAGTGTTGTTTGTTGTTGTTTTTTTTTTTTTTTTTTTTTGTTGTTGTTGTTCATCTGGTCCTACTGCATTCATCTGTGGCGACAGGTTCCCTATCCTATTTTATTTTCAGTGGATGATGACAGATTCATTGTTATCCTATCAATTTGAATCCAGTCCAGTAGGTTTTATTGAACAATGTGCAACTGGGTGAGACCTAAGGTCTTCACTTTACCCCAGAATCAAAGTCACAGTCCAAATAGTAGAAGCAAACATTGTCCCACCTTCCAGAGAAAGCCATTCTTCCACATGGAAAGTGGTGGTTTTACAATTCTGAAAGTTTGCTGCTTCTTGATTTCCTCAGAAAGTAAAATTTTGATTGGGGGAGAGGGTGGGTCACATTGTGCTAACATTGTAAATAATCTGTAAGCTGTGGACAAGAAAAATGAAAGAACAGATTGTAAAAAAAATAAAAAAAAGACTATTTTTGCAGAAAGTCCCAGTTGCAAATGTCCTGTTGCTGTGGCTAAAATTTGTGAGATTGGTTTTCATTTGGTACCAGCCATCATCCCCACCTCCCCAATTCACACCTCTTAAAACGTTTTTGTCTTGCATCCTTTTCAAGCCAGATACTGAATGCATGTGGTATAAAAAAACTGCAACACAGAGGTGGTTTGGGGTATTAAAAGAGAACCATGAAAAATCAACTTCACCTTTAATTAGTGTCAAGCAGTAACTGTTTTACAAATTTTCTGAGATGTGTCAAAGACTTGAGATTACCTCCTTGAGCAGAAAAGTAAAAGGTCACAGTCACACGAATTTCGACACCTTTTGAAACATGATTTTGTCACCCCAATGGTTGCCACCTGGGGCAATAGTAGAAACAAGAAAAGGGCACCCCCTTTAAAACAAGATTTTATTATTCAGAGCAAATGCATCATTTCATCCCACCCTGATCTCCCCTAAGATCAGCTAAGATCAGGCACTGGTGTCAAGCCAAGAACTTAGTAAACAGTGACTATAATTTTGAGAATATATCAAATCCCACCTGTAACTAAGTCCTTGTGGACTGAAGTACCCCTTGGGTCATTTTCTTCTTTTTTTCAGATTTTAAGTTATCATAATTAAATTTTAAATATTTGGTATGATTGATGAGATGAATCAGCAGTGTTTATGGTATTTGTATTTAAATATGGTTTTCTCATTACAGAACTCTCTTTGCAGAAGATGCAGAGTTCAATTGCAAATTTACTTTTAAAAATTCACATTTTAAGTATTCTCTAAAAATTGATTAATTTGTTGTACCCTTAAAAAAAAAATGAGTGGCCTGACTACTACGATCTGCTATTGGATTTAGGTCCAAATAGAAGTTCACAGTGTTTTTGTTCCTGGTTTGATCAGATAATTTTCTGCTCTATTGCCAATTAAGGAACCTAGAAAATATATGTCTCAATGTTTATGCTAGACCCTAAGTTTTCAGAAAATCCTGTCAAAATTTATTCAGATTAAAAGTGTAGTATTGAAAAAAAAAGGAAAGATTTTGATTTCCTGCTCTGTGTTGGGTGATTTGTGAACATGTACCTTAAATCAATTTACCATATTTGCAGGTCAGTAGAAAGGCATTAAAAGGTCAAATCATCACTAGTGAAGTGGGTTCTTTGTAACTTGTTCTCATTACTAAATTCAAAATTTTGAGTGCGATATTCCAAAGTTTCATGATGCGCACAAGTTTAAATCTGCTACCAAGTCTAATAATGATGACCCTCCTTAGTGGTCGTCTTTGGAACTGTCGTTTTTTACCTTTTGTTTTTGAAATTAGTGATGTTCAACCTGTTTTTTAATTTAAACGTGTAGCATGGCAGTTTTCCGCGGGATATAGGCAATCATACACTTCTGGAAAGTGAAATAAGAACACATTGACGCCGGTGTGTAAGACCCACCATACTTGCTCCGGACACTACGAGAGCAATGATCAAACGCACGCCACAGCGGACACACCAGGAACAGAAGTGTTGGCCGTCGAAGGGCGCTAGCTGCGCAGCGGTTGGGCACCGCCGCAGTCAGTGTCAGCCAGTTTGCCGTGGCATACGGAGCTCCATCTCAGTCTTTAACACTGGTAGCATGCCGCGACAGCGTGTACGTGAACCGCATGTGCATTTTACGGACTTTGAGCGAGGGCGTATAGTGGGCATGCGGGAGGCCGGGTGGACGTACCGCCGAATTGCTCAATATGTGGGGCGCGAGGTCTCCACAGTACATCGATGTTGTCGCCAGTGGTCGGCGGAAGGTGCACGTGCCCGTCGACCTGGGTCCGGACAGCAGCGACGCACGGACGCACGCCAAGACCGTCACATCCTACGCAGTGCCGTAGGGGACCACACCGCCACTTCCCGGCAAATTAGGGACACTGTTGCTCCTGGGGTATCAGAGAGGACAATTCGCAACCGTCTCCATGAAGCTGGGCTACGGTCCCGCGCACCGTTAGGTCGTCTTCCGCTCACACCCCAACATCGTGCAGCCCGCCTCCAGTGGTGTCGCGACAGGCGTGTATGGAGGGACGAATGGAGGCGTGTCGTCTTCAGTGATGAGAGTCGCTTCTGCCCTTGTGCCAATGATGGTCGTATGCGTGTTTGGCGTCGTGCAGGTGAGCGCCACAATCAGGACTGCATATGACCGAGGCACACAGGGCCAACACCCGGCATCATGGTGTGGGGAGCGATCTCCTACAATGGCCGTACACCTCTGGTGATCGTCGAGGGGACACTGAACAGTGCACGGTACATTCAAACCGTCATCGAACCCATCGTTCTACCATTCCTAGACCGGCAAGGGAACATGCTGTTCCAACAGGACAATGCACGTCCAAATGTATCCCGTGCCACCCAACGTGCTCTAGAAGGTGTAAGTCAACTACCCTGGCCAGCGAGATCTCCGGATCTGTCCCCCATTGAGCATTTTTGGGACTGGATGAAATCTCGTCTCACGCGGTCTGCACGTCCAGAACGAACGCTGGTCCAGCTGAGGCGCCAGGTGGAAATGGCTTGGCATGCCGTTCCACAGGACTACATCCAGCACCTCTACGATCGTCTCCATGGGAGAATTGCAGCCTGCATTGCTGCGAAAGGAGGATATACACGGTACTAGTGCCGACATTGTGCATGCTCTGTTGCCTGTGTCTATGGTTCTGTCTGTGTGATCATGTGTTGTATCTGACCCCAGGAATGTGTATATAAAGTTTCCCATTCCTGGGACAATGAATTCACGGTGTTCTTATTTCAATTTCCAGGAGTGTATGTAGTACTTACGTTTTGGAGCAGATCTGTACCATGTCTAGTGAAATAGCGCTCTCACTTGACTGCAGTTTTTGCTGGGCTGTAATTGTCATTGAGTTCTTTGCAGTTTTTTGGGGGGTTGGGGGAGTACTTTTCTGGCGGCTGCACATTGGGTGTTGAGACGACGACGTCCTGTTTGGATATGGTGTTAACAGTTTTTATTCCTCGCTGGTATTGTTTTGATCCCTATCTGCTGCAGCACAGGCAGACTGCAAGTTCTGTTTCAGCTGCCGCTGTTTTGTTTCCTGACAACGAACAGTCGCTTTAAATCTGATGAATACCTTGCACTTCAAATAACTGGTGACATGGTCGCTATTACAGTTAACTCACTATTCAGTTGTTTCTTCTTTAGAGGTGATCAAACTTTGGAGTGGTGTTCACCGATATATTACACGCACATGGTGCAGCATCTTGCAGTCTGTCTTACACCTTGGCAGATTTAGCACTGAGGAGGCTCCTGAGTGCTACTGGATTTTGTGGCGATTTTTTTCTACATGTAGTGAGGTTAGTTTAGCCATATTCCTGTTGTCGATAGTGACAGAAATTTCTAAGAACAGTGTACTCTCAAAGTGAGTTTTTGCAGATCGGAGCAGGGCTACTGTCCTTGCTGCGATTCCTACTTCCTCTACCTCAGGACGCATGTTAAAAGACAGGCCTCTGATAACTGCCTTCAACGTCCTTTTAGGAACAGCAGCGAATTTGTAAAATGATCTGTCTCGTAAGCCACAGATTTACAGAAATTTGCTTCCTGCATGATCTGTGGCATTTTTTCAAGAATTTGAAGATTTCTATCATAATTGGCAGGTCAACCCTTTTCTGCTCGAAAGTCTCACGTGATTCTATGATCACAGTTCGGGATCTGACGCGTTTGAAAAATGAATGATAATGATCGAGTGAGTGCATAACTGTAACGTCGGTTGGATAGCAGTCTCATGATTGCTATGATGTTGGCAGTATCAAGGATGTAACCTACTACTATTGTCCGAGTCTTGCTTTCTTTGAATTGGCTTTTTGTCTAAGTCAGAACTTTTTATCGGGTCAGTTAATGGCATTTTTCATCAAGGCTGCAATTAATTGTGTCATTAGTCCGATTACAGCGGCTAACTATTCGTCTTTCCGGTCTGCAGTATGACAGGAGTGCTAATTGTGGGAGCCACCTCGATCTTGGCTCCAGATCGACAGGCGATTGGCGTAAGATACTTGTCCAGGGTTAAAAGGTTCTACATTTTTCATTCATCATCATAAGTAATCTGCCTGAAGGCAAGTTTTGAAATGGCTGCTCTCTATTCTTCCATGTCATATGCCCTTCTCTTAATGTCCATGTAGTTGCCGATTTCTTTTTTATCTGTGATCTTATGCCTACTTCCCACACTCCTCCCACAAACTAGTCCTTCCAAGTCGTCTTTTGAGAAGTACTCCCCTCTCAGCAAGTGTCGCATACGGTTCTTCTTTCTTTCTTTTATGGTTTGGAGTGGTTTCCTTTTTTCACTAAGCCTTTGCAACACTTAAACCTTACTCACTTTTTCATCCATGTTCGGGAGGTAAAATAGTCCCTCAATCGGATCTCCGAGTGGGAACTGCTCAGGGAGGAGTCATCAGAATGGATATAAACATTATACGTGTCAGAGTGTGGAATTTTAGAAGTTTGAATAGGGCAGGTAGATTAGAAAACTCAAAAAGGGAGTTGGAACGACTTTAGTTAGATGATGTTTGGATTAGTGAGATTAAATGGAAGGACGCACAGGATTTTTGGTCTGGGGAATACAAGATAATTAGCACAGAAACTGTCACTGGTGTAGGATTTGTGATGAATAAGAGTGGGGAAAACGGATGTGTTATTGTGAACAGTTTAGTGATAGGATTATTTTGATGACGTTAGAAACTAAGCCCATTACAACCACGTTAGTACAAGTGTACATGCGAATGCTGTAGGAATGTGGGGGAGAAATAGAGAAAATATACGCTAAAATTGAAGAATTAACCCATGTGAAGAGAGATGAAAATCTAATACTCGTGGGTGATTGGAATGCGGTAGTGGTAGAAGGAAAATAAGAGAATACTGTAGGAAGTTTTCCTTAGGAGAAAGAAATGAGCGAGAAAGCAGTTTGTTAGAATTTTGTGAAAGATAAACTAGTCGTGGCGAACACAATATTTAAGAATAATGCTAGAAGGCTACACACCTGGAAACGTCCTGGGGATACAGGCAGATATCAGCTAGTTTATATCATGTTCAAACAGAGATTCAGGATTCAAGTTCTAGACTGTAAAACATACCCAGGAGCAGATACAGACTCTGGCAATAATCTAATAGTTATGAAGTGCAGGCTGAAATTCATTTGAATAAAGAAGCAATACAAGCAGAACAGGCTGCAAGCGAATAAACAAACAATCTATCACAAGAGAAATGTTTGTAGAAATGGTAGATGTGGGTCTAAGTAATAACTCTGACAGGAGCTCTACTGAGGACGAATGGAATACATTAAAGACTGAAATAATGAAAGCTAGTAAAGAAACATTAGGCTTTAGGGAAGAAGCCACCCGAAAATTTTGGATCATAAGATAAAGCGTCCGGCAATAAAACCTCCCGCATTTCACGTAGTCGGCGTGCGGATTGTAGTGAGGATACTGATGTGGAGTGTGTTTTGTTTTAAAGTGTACCTGCCATTTTCAGTGTGCGCCATGTCGTGGCTTGGTGAGCATCGTGCGTTTGTTGAGGACGAATTTATTCGTAACAGTTGTTCTGAGATTTTCGGAGACGATTCGAACTTGGCCTACATGATCGTGTCCCAGATAAAAAAAAAACTATTCAACTGTGGGTGGCAAACTTTAGAAAGACAGGTTCAGCACTAAAAAAAAACCTACAGGCCGTCCTCGGACTACAACAACGCAGGAAAATTTGGAGCGTGTGAATGTGTCTATGCAACATTTACCAATCTTTGGGGACACTCAAAGCCTCTAGTGTACAAACATCGTCCCACCACACTGAAAGCACTTACAGAGGTCATTACCCAAGCATTAGCAGCCATTCAAAGAGAAATGACACGAAAATGTATGGAGAACTTTCGGGATAGACTTTGTCAATAAGTCAACAACGGAGGACGTCATTTAGCAGATATAATTTTTAAAACCAAATAATTAAAAATGGCAAAGTAAGTATTTTTCATAAATAAAAGTAATTATTCTCTATCATATTTAGTTTTTATGTGACAACATATTAAAATGAGGGAGGTTTTATTGCCGGACCCTGTATTTTGGGGCTGATGGAGGAGAGGAGAAGTCACAAAAATACGTAGGAAGAGATCAATACAGGCAATTTAGAAGTCAAATAAACAGGAATTGCAAAAGTAAATGGTCATAGGTAAAGTAGATGTTGCATTTAGAACGGTCAAACAGAATTTGGAGAAATGAAGGAGAGATGTGAAAACATTAAAGCTGCCGATGGAAAACATCTTTTAAGCTCAGACGATAGAGCTAACCAATGGAAGGAATACATTGAGAAACTGTATGATGGGGACGATTTGAACAATAGCGTAACGGAAAAGGGAGGCGATGTCGACATTGATGACTTAGGATATCCCTGTTTTGAGGAAAGAATTTAATAGAGCTCTGAATGACATGAAAACAAAGCAGTTCGAATTCATGAGATCCCTGCAGAACTTCTTAAATCACTAGGAGAAGAAGGAATCAAAAGATTAATCAAGCTGATATCAAAAAGTTATGAAGCAGGAGAAATTCTAACTGATTTTAATAAAAATATTATCTTCACACATCCGAGAAAAAAAAAAACACAAGCTTACAAATGTGAGAATTACTGCACCAGTAGTCTAACATCACACGCTTCAAAATTATTGACCAGAATAATATACAGAAGGATGGAAAAGGTAGTAAGTGAAGATCAGTTGGGTTTAGGAAAAATCGCGGGACAAGGGAAACAATTCTGGATTTAAGATTAATATTTGAGTGTGGATCAAGAAAAACAAAGATACTTTTACGGCTTTTGTTGATTTAGAAAAAGCTTTTGTTTTGTTAGGTGGGACAAGACGTTATAAACAAGTCTGGTCTAAAGTATCGAGATAGAAGAATATAAACTGTATAACAATCAAGTGGCTATAATAAAAATAGAGAACCATGAGAGACACGCATCAGTGAGTAAGGGTGTGAAACAAGATTGTAGTCGATCCCCGTTAATATTCAACTTGTATGTAGAAGAAACAATAAAGGAAGGAACAAAAAAAAATAATTAATGTGGCATAAATGTTGAGGGTGAATAAATCAGTATGCTACGAATTGCTGATGACACTGTGTTGTTAACAGAACAGGCTGAGTATACGGATTAGTTACTGAATGGCATGAACAAAATACTGTAGGAAGATTTTGGACTGAATATCAACCAAAGCAAGATAAAAGTGGTGAAATGAAACCAATACTAGTGGATTAAGTATAAAAAAAGGATCAGATGAAAAATGAGAATTCTACTACCTGGGAAGCAAAATTAAAACCGATGGCCGAAGCAGGAATGATGTTAAAAGCAGAATAGCACTAGCAAAAAGAGCCTTCATGAAAAAGGGAAATCCTTTAGTGTCAAACATTGATCTAGGGCTTGGAAAGAACTTTTTAAATCTCTGCGTGTAGAACATAGCACTTTATAGGAATACCAGAAAGAAAGAAAATTGAAGCATTTGAAATGTGGTGCTACAGAAGAATGCTGTCAAGTGGACAGACAAAGTACCAAATGAACTTGTTTTGGAAATTATGGGTAAAGAAAGAAGTTTGTGGAAGAAGCTTACATAAAGAAGAGACAGGGTAGTAGGTCATATTTTGAGTCATGCTGGATTTATTAATTTGTTAGTGGAGGGAAAAGTCGAAGGTAAGAACTGTAGAGGAAGACAGAGACTAGAATATATGAAGCAGATAATTGAAGACATGCGTTATAAGGGTTATGTAGAGTTGAAGAGGTTAGGACAACATAGGAAGGGATGGAGGATTGCATAAACCAGTCGAAAAACTGATGAAAGCAAAAAAGAAATACTGTGGAAATTAAAATCCCAACACCTAGACAGGAGTGGTGGAATTTTAGGAAACTTTGGAGTATTGTCAGTGCAGGAGGACCATTCACTGATGCATCCAGAAATTTCTATGGCTATATCAGGAAACTGTGGGGAAGGAAGGGCGTAGAGACACTTATAGATAAGGATGGAGAAGAAGTTACTGACGATTTGAAAAAGGCAGAGATTTTAAATAACTGGTTCAGTGAAAGCATTAGGGACAATGAATCAGAAACAGGAAGGTCTAATTCGGAGAACGAGCTTAACAACACAATTAGAAATGACAATAGTAAAATATTTGAAATTCATCCTGAGGAAATCATGAGGGAAATAAGAAAGCTGAAAAAACATAAGGGGGCTGGTGAAGATAATATTACTACGGATATCTTAAAGATAGTCGGATGTGACATTGTACCTTATCTTGAAATATTATTTAAATTGAGTCTGGATACTTGCTGCTTGCCACAGGACTGGAAAAGTGCAATAATAGTACCGGTACATAAAGGAGGGGTGAGAAATAGAGCTGAGAATTACAGGCCAATCAGTTTGACATCAGTGGTAGGTAAATTAATGGACAGATTGGTATGCAACCACATCAGAAATATATATGTGAGGAAGGGAAGTGGTTTTCAAGCAGGCAACATGGGTTCAGGCAAGGATATTCATGCGAATCTCAGTTGGTGAGATATATGCAAGATATTTCAGATGAAATGCACAAGGGAGCCCAAATTGATAGTGTAGCACTAGATATGTCAAAGGCGTTTGACAGAGTGAGCTACAAAATGGTAGTAAATAAGGTAAAAACAATTGGAGTGGACGAGAAAGTGATTTGCTGGGTAGAAGAATTCTAAAAAGGTAGAAAACAGAAAGTTAGGGTAGGAAATGTAGTATCAAGAGAAGTGGAAGTAAAAATGGGTGTGCCACAGGGTAGCGTATTGGGACCATTGTTATTCATTATTCTAATGAATAATTGTGTTGATTGTTTACTATCTGAAATTAGATTGATGCAGATGACATAATGCTGTACAAAAGAATCAAAACGATAGAGGATTGTAAACAGTTGTAGGGTGATCTGGACAGGATATCTAGTTGGGTTGGTAAAAATGGAATGAAGAAAAATGGAAAGAAGAGTCAACTTATTAGACACACAAATAAGAAACAAAAGGTTAATTATGAATATAAGGTGGGGAAAAAATTGCTTCCTGAAGACTTTAAATGTAAATATCTTGGCATTACTTTGATAACAAGCTTAACTGGGCAGGACACATTGGACAGGTGGTAGGAAAAGGTTTAAAAGTTCTGCATTTGTTGGAGCGAGTGATGAGGGGATTCACGAGAGAAGTAAAGGAATTGGGTTACAAAACTTTGGTCAGACCGTTGCTCAAATATGGTAGTGTAGTATGGGACCCTCATTTTACGTATCAAATACAGGAGTTGGAGAGGGTGCAAAAAAAGGGCTGCTAGATTTGTTTCTGGAAATTATTGCAGAATGCAATCCGTGACTGAAATGATATAGGAGCTGGAATGGGATTCATTGCAAGACAGGAGGAGGATGAGGAGGGTCATGGGAGTATGCAGGGCATATAATGGCGATGTGGCATTGAAAGATACTGGCGTAGGTATGAAAAGTAGTGCATGGAAGGGAAAAGATGACCACTCGATTTCAGGCACAAGGGTGTAGGAAGATTCTCTTTTTTAGGTTAGGGTGTCAGGGATTGGAATGAGTTACCAAGAGAAATGATGAATAATTTACCGAAAACTTTGAAAGAATTTAAAGATAAAATTTGTAGATGGCAAATGTAAGTGGCTGCAGGATAGGGGGAAGATGGGGGAGTAGGGAAATTGCCACCCGAGCCTCTGCTCCATTGCAATTAAATTAAAAGATATATCCAGTCATATTGAGAAGAAATGATAACAAATTGAAATTGATGAGGCTAAGTTTATTTCCTTCTATCTATTATAGTTTTTCAGTAAGAATTGCGCCGACCTGTAGCACCAAAACATTCGTGGATCCTGGCTGGCATTGAATCAATAAGTTTTCTGATGTCTTTTTGGGGTATGTCTATTTACGCCTACATGTCTTGTACAGTCAGTTGTTGCAAAGTTTGTGCTGGGTGACGATGTGAACGAACGTGTCTACTGACGTGCTTAATGGGGGAGAAATCTGGAGACAGTGCAGTCCAAATTGTGATTGTAATCCCTTGCAAGGCTGGTATTGCTATGGCCGCACTATGAGGATGGGCATCATCCTGTTGGAAGAAGCGATTTGGATGGTGGACATGAAGAGTATCACAATTGGTTGCAGCATCCGTTCGACGAAGTGGCTGGCTGTCATTGTGCCTTCAGTAACAACCAATGCAGTCCTGCTGTCGAAGCTGTTTCCAAACCACGACACCAGTTGCTGCATCTGTGTGACATTCTGAAACCAAAGCAGGGTAAGCTATTTCTCCACTGCGCCTGCAAACATGTTCTCAAATACCACTATGTCACAGACAGAATCGAGCCTCCTCTCTAAAAACAAATGTACGCCATTGACATGTCCTCTTATTTTGTGCATTACACTAGGTTAGACCATGCTAGTAATGAAATTGTTTTAATGGAACCCATTGCGTTGGAGTCAGATAGTGTAACCAAGTTACAAGTAATTGGTTTACAATCGTCCGGGGATTGACTCTCTCTGTAACCACTGCCTGGATCTCGCCTGCAGTCACCCGTCTACCAGCAACAGCCACCTACACAATTTGGCGGTCTTCGCGTGCTGTTGTCTGTCTGTATGGACCTGCCTGCTATAGGAGTTTTATAGCTTTCTTTCATAGTCTGTGTGACAAATATGTATACTGACATTGCTCTACAGCCAACCGTTTAGGAGATTTCATGATATGGTGCACACATTTCAAACATGCCAGCACTCCGTCCTCTCTCACAGTTAGTCATTAGAAAGTAGTTGGTCGTTACTCTTCGCCTTGGCATACGTGGTCAACAAGAACTTGTGGACAAAAAGTATATGTTATACCACACTGTTTACCACTTATGCTCTAAAAATATAACAATTTTGTATAGTAAATAGCCCCGTAATTCTCTTGCAATTACAGGTGATGCTTTCAATTTTTTATTATTTAGTACCCTTTTTGTGAGGATACTTGGGGCCCAATTTCACTCATGTGTATATCTAAATTTCTGTCTTTCTCTACAATTCTTTCTTTCGGCTATTCCCTCCACTAACAAATTAACATATCTCGCATATGACCAACCGTCCTGTCTATTCTTTCTGTTAGACTTTTCCATAAACTTCTTTCTTCACCCATCATTTCCAAAGCACACTCATTTCGTACGTTATCTGTCCATTCAATTTTCAAAATTCTTCTACAACACCACGTTTTCAAATGTTTCCATTTTTATTCTTTCTGATTTTCCTAAGTGCTATGCTCTGCACATTTAGTTTTAAAATGTTCTTTCTGAGTCCTAGATCTACATTTGAAGCTAAAGAGGTTTTTCATTTTCCTGAAGTCTCTTTTTGCTAATGCTATTCTGCATTCGTAGGGGTCGACACCTGGTATTGAATCGTCTTAATGGTGTCATAAATGAGAATAATATGCAAATGAGGCTACGCGGCACTTCTTAACCAAACTTACGGGTCATAAATAAAAATACTAATGATGGTCGGTCCCTTTTCATGGACGCAGGTGTGAGCTCATGTCGTACAGCGCTAACGTAGCTCAAAGGGGCAATAAATAATATGCAAATGAGACCGGTGCCATGTGCCACTTCTTAGCCTGACTGAGGGACCGTGTTATGAAGCAGGTGTGAGCTCAGATCGTCTAAATGTAGTAAATAATAATATACTAGTTCGGGCGGCACCACCTCTTACCCTCAAAGAAGTTGCAGCCTGTATTCCCCCTCCCCCTCCCAAAGTGGTTGCCGCGTGGGTTACGTAATAATTTTCGGCAATGCGTTCCTCGGCACCATTTATGCTAATTACCCACCCGGGAGTCTGGACCACATCTTGCAGAGATACGTCTGGAGAAAATGCGCACAAAAATTTATCAATTACATGACCGTTCTTTATATTCTGCTGTCATAAAATATTAATTACTCGCTAATTCAATTGATTGTTCCCAAAAACGCTCAAAATTCGGTATAATATTCGCTTTTTTCTTTTGTTCTGGGGGTCATGGGTTCTATACTTTAACACAAGTAATACTTTTTAATTTGTACTAGTGATGTGACCATTCAAATGATTGATAATTTTCTGACAAGTACAGAGAAATTCACCCCATATAAATCGGTACGCTTGTTTGCGAGATACGAAAAATTATTGTTTAGAGCTATTCACCTCTCCGCGAGACTGAACAAAAGGTGCCCGACCGCCATCGACTCTCCCCGCCTGGTCGATTCAATTGTTAATATTTCATCTCTCCGCTGGGTCCCGTCCCACAGCAGGGGTAGTAGGGGGAAAAAATGCCATTAATTTCTTTGTATGTTAGAGATGTCCTCTTAACAACACGATCCCTTGTGCCAGATGCATTTTAAAATCGTATTATTCATTCGTACTGAAAATACGCTTATAATAAAAAATGCTGTACCAATTCTATACAACACAAAAGCATCTCATTTAATTTTTCTCCCCTTACATGAATTGAAGCTGGGCAGTCTCGAGACAGATAACGCAGTAAGAATATCTAAACACTCCAGTGTGTTTTACGAATGTAGTTGACATTCACTATATCTGCCTCGATATGTGAAGCTGTTCTTGGAGTTGAAATTAGATCCATTCTGAATTAGCGACATTAGCAGATGTTCAAAAATGAGACGGATGGTTGGATTAATTTGTGCAAAACAGTGACTGGTACTACAGGATTGCAAACTTGATGACGCCGGAAAACATTCTGGAAGCTGCGAATATTTCAACGATTGAACTAACAGATCCAGAGATAATCAGATTTCCCCCGATTCCACTTACTGAAATGAATAGCACGGTTAGTTTTCACAAGGGGATATGTGCATTCTTACTTCTGTAGTTATGAAATAAGTAGGAGTACATTACTACTAACAAAACTTACTTCTTCGAGCAGTATAGGGGAGAAGAAAAATTAATTATGGTCTGTAGAAAACAAACAAATCTATAAGAACCGACAGATAATTGATATACATTTATTACGATATGATACATTTGAGCACAAAGAAGAAATAGTCAGGCATTTCTATATCTATTGTCACTGTTACTGGTGTTTGAATAAATATATTCCCAACTAAACAGCGACCTTTCACCACACCCACAACACTTGTTTTTCATTCTGAAAGATGCGAATATTTCAACGATTGGACAAAAATCTGGAATTTCAGATCGTGTAGTAAACACAAGGTTATATCCCAAACATTACTACACTACGTGTGGAGTAAGGCCAACGACACTATTGATATTGACGGGTACTGTGAGTAAGCATTCGGCCATAATATGCGAGTGTTTACCATAATATAAGTGAAATAACATTACAACTAACAAAAACTTACTTCGTTGATGGTACAAGTTGTATAGAGAAGAAGAAAAATTAATAATGGTTCATAGAAATCAAATACATCTATAACAAGTGGTAAAAATAATTTTATTTACAACATGATACAGATTAAACATACAGATTATTAGTTATCGCCGTCCTCACTACTGGCATTGTCACTTGTGTTTGAATATACAAATTCAGAATTAAACAGCGACCTTTTGGTACACGCATGGCACCAAATGTCAGTGTCGCAAAATACCAAGTGAGTTTTTTATCTTGAGACAACTAAATATCTCGAAAACTACAAATCCGATCAAAAAAAGTGGGTAATAAAAATTGTTCGTCTCGACGGGGGACATCCGATGATACCAAATTTGACTCCCCACCCCCACCCCCTAGGGGTGGGGGAAGGGGGAGAAAAAAAACTTAAATAGGAACCCCCATTTTTTATTGCAGATTCTGATTCCCCGGAAAAAACTACCCCTATTTGACCCCCAATTCGAGTCATTTTGGTCGATAGATGGCGCTGCATTTCTCAGAGTTTTCTCATTACTTGATGTACTTCCATTGCGTTCACATCGTCGCTCATTTCTCAGAGTTTTCTCATTACTTGATGTACTTTCATAGCGTTCATAACATCTCTGATTTATTTACTTCGTTCTGTTGCACGTGTCAATGAGAATGCAGGCTATAACGTTGCAAGAAAAAATTGAAATGGTCTACATTTATGGAGAATGTCGCAAGAATATCGATAATGCTGTTGATCTTTATGCTCATCGTTTTCCAGACCAGCCTCGATCGCGCGCTTCTTTTTACCGTATTATCCAACAGTTCACTCAGGAGGGAAGTGTGCACACAAACAAACGAAAGCGGCGAAGGACGATAGCTGGAGAAAATAACGAAGTTGCAGTTTTAGCTGCAGTGGCTTATAACCCTCACATTAGTACTCGACAAATAAGTCGTGAATCAGGAATTTCTCAGACTACTGTTTGTCAGATTTTGCATCGTAGAAAATACCATCCGTTCCATGTTTCGTTGCATCAAGAACTTCACGGCAATGATTTCGATAATCGATTGACATTTTGCCGATGGTCGCTACAGAAAATACAAGAAGAACCCCATTTCTTTGCTCGAGTACTGTTTTCGGATGAATCCACTTTTACTAACCACGGCACCATTAATCGACACAACATGCATTATTGGAGTGTGGAAAACCCGCATTGGTTACGCCAAGTTGAACATCAGCGTCCGTGGAATGTAAATGTTTGGTGTGGGATAATTGGGGACAAACTTATTGGTCCACATTTTATCCATGGACATTTCAATGGGGAGAAATATCAACAACTCTTAGAGGACGTACTGCCAACATTGCTTGAAGACGTACCCTTAGACGTGCGACAAACAATGTGGTTTCAACATGACGGTTGTCCAGCACATTTTGCTGTAAGATCGCGGGAAGTGTTAGATCGTCTGTACAATCGTCGATGGATCGGAAGAGGAGGTCCAGTGCCGTGGCCTGCAAGATCACCAGATCTCACTTCGCCTGATTTTTTTTTATGGGGATACTTGAAGAATGAAGTTTACAGTGAAGTGCCAACAACGCCTGAAAACATGATTGAACGAATTACCAACGCTTGTCAAAAAATCACGCCGGATATGCTTCTTAGTTGCGTCGAATCATTCCAAGAGCGGGTAAATAAATGCATCGATGTCGGTGGTGATATTTTCGAGCACTTGCTTTAGAATTGTTGTTAGAAACAAACACGTGAGAGGCGAGGGGACTCACCAAAAACAAGCACCCCGATGGTGAGAGGCGAGGGGACTCACCAAAAACAAGCACCCCGATGGTGAGAGGCGAGGGGACTCACCAAAAACAAGCACCCCGATGGTGAGAGGCGAGGGGACTCACCAAAAACAAGCACCCCGATGGTGAGAGGCGAGGGGACTCACCAAAAACAAGCACCCCGATGGTGAGAGGCGAGGGGACTCACCAAAAACAAGCACCCCGATGGTGAGAGGCGAGGGGACTCACCTAAATCTAGCACCCCAAAGGGAACAGAAAATTACTACGTCCACGTCGTTGTTCCTGGGTAACGCAAAAAGTAATGTTTGACTTTCGCTATCTGCTAAAGAATTTGCATCAGTGCATTTTGAAATAATGTCCATTCCCATCCCTCAAGTTTGGAGGTGGGTGGTGTTATTGAATAGTTTTTGAAAAATATCAATCACATTAACTTGTATTTTGCTGATCTGATGTGTATTTCACGAGATATCCTCATTTTTAAATGAATTTTTGCTTATTTTGATTTTTGTCGATTGCAGCGCCATCTATCGACCAAAATGACTCGAATTGGGGGTGAAATAGGGGTAGTTTTTTCCGGGGAATCAGAATCTGCAATAAAAAATGGGGGTTCCTATTTAAGTTTTTTTTCTCCCCCTTCCCCCACCCCTAGGGGGTGGGGGTGGGGAGTCAAATTTGGTATCATCGGATGTCCCCCGTCGAGACGAACAATTTTTATTACCCACTTTTTTTGATCGGATTTGTAGTTTTCGAGATATTTAGTTGTCTCAAGATAAAAAACTCACTCTGTATATGGCATGGTATGACAGTGCCTACAAGCACACTTTCGTCGTATATTCGCAGTTCCAATTCACTAATGTCATAAATTACTAACAGCACATTATTATTGTTTATATCATTTATACAGGGACCACAAATACTGACAGCACTATTGTTGTTCTTTTTGTTTTTCACCACGTAATAGTTCGATCTAAGTTTAAACACATTATCGTCCTTATTGTATTGTTTGTGCAATAGAAAAAACTGAATGTATGCGTCATTAAAACTTGTATATAAATCGCATGTCAGCGGTTCCATTGTACTAATAGCACGATGCACACGAGTGTAGTTAGTTATACATTGCACATGTCCGTTTGTGTACGAATAATGGTTGCTCGTCATATTTGATAGCAACCCTTCGCCCGCACAAACATTTCAGGGGCAATATTCTTTAGTGTTGTGGGTAACTCCAGAGAATAAATGTCGGACGAACGTTGTAAACGTAAGCATACATCCATCAAAGCACTATTTTCCATTGTGGCCACGTCCATAGGTGGTAATACTGGAGCCTGAGGCCGGGACATTTTTCTTTTTCTACAATTTTCTTTCTCATTTTTTTTTTTTTTTTTTTTTTTATTTTTTTTTTTTAAGTACACTTAGCCATATGCTTGTAGGTAACTGCGCACTTATATATCACAAACAAACAAAATTATTTCTATGCAATTTGCGTGCCAACTTACCTCGAGTTGTGCAGTCTATCACCAAACAACAGCAGCACACACACGCACAATTAAAATTTGGGCACTGAGTAAATAATGTACAGTAAAGAACTAGAAACTGAAGCAGTGATTGTTGTTGAGACTGTCTTTGTTCAGTAGTAAATCATTTATTTTTTTTTATAAGTAGTGAGTAGTGTATAGTATAGAAGTTAAATATGAAACAGTGATTTTTGCTTTGAGGATTGGCTCTCTTGAGTAGTAACACTATTGTGGTTGCTTGTAATATATGTATTATATATAATAATTGTATGAAACTAGCTAGAATGAGTGCCGAAATGAGTACGGACCTTGAATTAATATTAAATGCCATAATTCAAACCAGGAAAGAAATGAAACAAGATATCGGAATAATAATGAAAAACTCACGCTAGTTATACAAAGGAGTCAAGAATCTGAGAAAAGGATTACAGAAAGTAATAATCAGAATATTAAAAGGACAGAAGAAATGATAATAAGTGTGTCTGGAAGAATTTTGACGGTGGAGAAGGAGATAGAAAAAGAACTGAAAAAAATGAGTGGAGCGGAAGATCGAAACGAGTCGTTAAAAAATACATTCGAGGAAGAAGAATTAGCAGATAATGATAGGGAGCTACCTTTAAGTATTAACGAAAGTGAAGAAAGTGAAAATGTTCTTAGCAGCGATGGGGAAGAGTACGAATGCAGAAGTAGTAAGAATGAATATGAAGAAAATGATGAAAGTGGAATAAGAACGTTTTTCATAAGGAGTTATGACGAAAAAGATGATGAAAATGTATCGCAGATGGCAACCGAAGAAAATAATAAGGTACGAGGTCCAGGTAGCTATAAAAGAACGAATGTATTTTGACGGGAAAGATAAAAGGGGAGCGATGGAAGTATTGTTGCAGGATACAATTGATGACGGCCGACACCAAATTGCTTCAAATTATTTGAGAAAAGAGTACCCACCTGATATAAGTACAAGAGAAGTAGTTGCATAGTCTCATAAAAAGGTGAACTGGAAAACAAGAAAGAAATTACATGAAGGATTGGAAGAAAATGAAAAAGCGGCAGAATGGAATTGGAAGAGGCGGAAGATAAAGCTACGGTAGAACTACGTGCTTATCGGGGGCAAGTATTTCCATTATCGATTCGGTTTGGGCGATATGTTTTCGGTGTAAACTAGACAAAAGTCTTGCGAAATATATTCAGAGATTAAAAAACAAAATCCTTTAAAACCTTTTAAGATTGTTGTTAAGCCAAATGCGAGCGCCTATTTGCTTGCTTATCCCAAATCTAATAAAATACTAGGATTAAGAAATTTGGTCGATTTAAAATTGTATAAAACAAAGGACTAAAAAGATAAAATGTTAAGTAATTGATAAAGCAACATTGTATTGATCTTAAAACAGAATAGTATCATAATAGAAACATGAAAAGAAATCCAATGGTTCATACTAATATTTAGGTAGTTCAATAACTTCTCGGCAAATTAAAAATTGTCCTAAATTTATTAATCTGCCTCGAAGTGGGGGCAGGTGTAGCATATACGCTAATACCATGGAGGAACGAAATATATGGAGACGAGGCAAGAGACCTTCACCACGCATTGAAGTGAAGCCGGGCGTAGGGCGTAGGGCGATCCCATACAGACGCGGGGTATATATACAAAAACCTCAAGGGGACTCTAGGATAAACGTAACGCCGCAATCTGCTGATGGATTATTATGTATCTCGATGAGACAAATAAAAAATGAAGAATAAAATGTTTTGATATCATGCTTAGTTTTCGAGATATTTTGTCTCAAACGTGAAATGTTTTTGGTAGAAATTCAGTAGAAAAAATTGGTTAAAGTCAAATTTTATGACGGATTCTTATTTAAAAGACGAGACAAATAAAAAATAAAGAATAAAAAATTTCGATATCTCGCCTAGTTCTCGAGATATACTGTATCAAAAGTTAGGTGTCTTGAGTTGAAATGCAGAAGAAAAATTTCGGAAAAGTCAAATTTAATGATCGATTCTTATGTAACACGACGAGACAAATCGAAAATAAAGAATAAAGTTTTTCGATATCATGCTTAGTTTTCTGGATATACTGGGATTGGATTGATATGGGGCCTGCACACACCCCATTAAATCTCATTTTCAACACTCGTTAAAAAGTAATGCTAGTCTATTATGTGCAAAATAGCAAGTTATGCTGATTTTCTACACTACATCAACAAAAATTTGAGAACAAAGTCATTCCATTGAGAGCACCGAGGTTTGCAAAATCTACCCGCCAACTTCAACAACGATAATTAGAATTCAACTTACTTTTGAAATGATATTTCTCCAGGTTCTTTCCTCTCTCGCCTATTTGTGCAACCGTATGCAACACAAGATGGCATTATAAAACACTTACACACATTACAAAATGAAATAATCACAACATCTAACATAATGTGAACATCGCATTTGTTTGGGATCGCAATATCATCGCTGCCGCCACTGCGCATGCGCGAGAGTTTAGAGCCTGCTTCACGTCACTTCTCCTCCATATATTTCCATCCTCCATGGCTAATACTAGCTTCTGAGTATTGACTGTAAGTGACAATAATGTTTGGTGAGCGGGCGCTGCCAAAGAATAATACAACTAGTAAGAGAGAGGTGTATAATCGCTGTGAAACAAAAGAGAGCACGGACTGTGTTAAGCTTGCGGGAGGTTTTGTTATTTTGGCTATCTGGTTTTGAATAAAGGTTTCATGTTATTAGTGTACCATATATGTGTGGTTTTTCTTGTTTTAGTCAATATTATGTTCACCTAAATGCATTACATTAATATGCACAACTGCCGAAACAAATAAAAGAAATCATGGGCAGTTTCTAACCTGGCTTTCCTGGTAAGGTTGGAAAGAATATAGCCGGGTTATAAGCCAAACAATCGCTTAGTGGTAAAGGCGCCTGAGTGGAAGTCTAAAGCTTCCAGGTCGAATCCCTATTACGGCGGGGATTTTAAAAGGCCGCTAACCCGACCTTCACCTCTGGCTTAGCTTGCTGTATAGTGGGAAGTACGCCAGAAAGCTTCAGAACTAGTAAATAAAGTTACCAACTGTTGATGGGTATTAGATACTTAATATCTGAAAATTATATTGAATTTATGGAATTAACTATAGATAAATTACAACTCCTGTTAGTTACTATATCTGAACACTGGACTCGCATTCGTGAGGACGCAGGTTTGAATCAACCGTCCAGCTATACAGATTTCGGTTTTCCATGGTTTCCCCAAATCACTCTAGGTGAATTCATGGATGATTGATTCTGAAGGGTATGGCCGAATGCTTACTCACAGTACCAGTCAATATCAATAGTGTCGTTGGACTTACTCCACACGCACTGTAGTAATGTTTGGGATATTACCTAGATGTTTACTGCACGATCTGAAATTCCAGACCGATCGGGGCGGTGTAACGGTTAGCGGTCTCGCCTCACATTCGGGAGGACGGCGGTTCGAATCCCCGTCCGGGCATCCAGATTTGGGTTTTCCATGGTTTTCCCAAATCACTCCAGGCAAATGCCGGGATGCTTCCTTCAAAAGGCCATGGCCGAATTCCTTCCCATTCCTTGCACCCATCCTTGCCCTCTATCCTTTCCCGTCTCTAAAGACCTTGATGTTAAAAAGAGACGTAAAGCAGTTAAAAAAAAAAAAAATGAAATTCCAGATTTTTGTCCAATCGTTGAAATATTCGCATCTTTCAGAATGAAAAACAAGTGTTGTGGGTGTGGTGAAAGGTCGCTGTTTAGTTGGGAATATATTTATTCAAACACCAGTAACAGTGACAATAGATATAGAAATGCCTGACTATTTCTTCTTTGTGCTCAAATGTATCATATCGTAATAAATGTATATCAATTATCTGTCGGTTCTTATAGATTTGTTTGTTTTCTACAGACCATAATTAATTTTTCTTCTCCCCTATACTGCTCGAAGAAGTAAGTTTTGTTAGTAGTAATGTACTCCTACTTATTTCATAACTACAGAAGTAAGAATGCACATATCCCCTTGTGAAAACTAACCGTGCTATTCATTTCAGTAAGTGGAATCGGGGGAAATCTGATTATCTCTGGATCTGTTAGTTCAATCGTTGAAATATTCGCAGCTTCCAGAATGTTTTCCGGCGTCATCAAGTTTGCAATCCTGTAGTACCAGTCACTGTTTTGCACAAATTAATCCAACCATCCGTCTCATTTTTGAACATCTGCTAATGTCGCTAATTCAGAATGGATCTAATTTCAACTCCAAGAACAGCTTCACATATCGAGGCAGATATAGTGAATGTCAACTACATTCGTAAAACACACTGGAGTGTTTAGATATTCTTACTGCGTTATCTGTCTCGAGACTGCCCAGCTTCAATTCATGTAAGGGGAGAAAAATTAAATGAGATGCTTTTGTGTTGTATAGAATTGGTACAGCATTTTTTATTATAAGCGTATTTTCAGTACGAATGAATAATACGATTTTAAAATGCATCTGGCACAAGGGATCGTGTTGTTAAGAGGACATCTCTAACATACAAAGAAATTAATGGCATTTTTTCCCCCTACTACCCCTGCTGTGGGACGGGACCCAGCGGAGAGATGAAATATTAACAATTGAATCGACCAGGCGGGGAGAGTCGATGGCGGTCGGGCACCTTTTGTTCAGTCTCGCGAGAGGTGAATAGCTCTAAACAATAATTTTTCGTATCTCGCAAACAAGCGTACCGATTTATATGGGGTAATTTCTCTGTACTTGTCAGAAAATTATCAATCATTTGAATGGTCACATCACTAGTACAAATTAAAAAGTATTACTTGTGTTAAAGTATAGAACCCATGACCCCCAGAACAAAAGAAAAAAGCGAATATTATACCGAATTTTGAGCGTTTTTGGGAACAATCAATTGAATTAGCGAGTAATTAATATTTTAAGAAAGCAGAATAGAAAAAACGGTCATTTAATTGAGAAATTTTTATGCGCATACACTCCAGACGTATCTCTGCAAGTTGTGGTCCAGACCCCCGGGTGGGTAATTAGCCTAAATGGTGCCGAGGAACGCATTGCCGGAAATTATTACGTAACCCACGCGGCAACCACTTTGGGAGGGGGAGGGGGAATACAGGCTGCAACTTCTTTGAGGGTAAGAGGTGGTGCCACCCGAACTAGTATATTATTATTTACTACATTTAGATGATCTGAGCACACACTTGCTTCATAACACGGTCCCTCAGTCAGGCTAAGAAGTGGCACATGGCACCGGTCTCATTTGCATATTATTTACTGCCCCTTTGAGTTACGTTAGCGCTGTACGACATGAGCTCACATCTGCGTCCATGAAAAGGGACCGACCATCATTAGCATTTTTATTTATGACCCGTAACTTTGGTTAAGAAGTGCCGCGTAGCCTCATTTGCATATTATTCTCATTTATGACACCATTAAGACGATTCAATACCAGGTGGCGACCCCTTTGGGTTGGAGTTCCGCTGTGACGTGGGTGGTCCCGATGATTAATGGCCTTTATGACAGCTTGCTGACAGGGGATGATGATTTATGATAATAACATGCTAATGAGGGTCCTAGAAACCCTCTGATGGCGCCTACGCCCTTTGTAACACTACTTGCATTTAACTCATTCCTACTGTGGCCATAAGTTGTAATTTTACTTCCTTGGTAGAATTAATTTTCTTTTATCGCATCCGATCCTATTTATATATTTAATCTACTGTTATAGATACCTTTTCTGCTACATTTAATCACATTTGTCTTGCTTTTGCTTGTATTCAGTCCAAAAGCTTCCTTCAGTATTTAGTTCATGCCATTCAGTAAGTTCTCTATATCCTCAGCATGTGCTTTTAACAGGAAGCTGTCATCAACAAAATGTAGCATAATTATGTTTTCTCTTTTGAATACTTATGCCACATTCAAATTTTTCTTTCACTTCCTCTGTATACATGTTGAACATTAATTGGGATATATTATAACCTTGTCTCACATCCTTCTTAAATGACGCATGTGTCTCATGATTCTCTATTTTTATTGTATCCATTTGATTCTTATATAAATAATAAAGCATTCTTCTATCTCGGTATTTTAGACATGACCTCTTTAAAATTTTGAGCTTCCTGTCCCACCTATTATTGTAAAAAGCTCTTTCTAATTCAACGAACGCAATTAACCTATTTGTTTTCTTGATTGATCATTCAGGTATCAATCTTAAGGCCAGAATCGCTTTCCTTGTACCTCGTTTTTCCTGAATTCCAACTCTTCACTTACTATGTTTTCTACTACCCTTCCTATTCTTCTGTGTATTATTCTGGTAACTTTCGCTTATGGCTTGATTTTTTTGTGGCATCAATTTTTATTTTCTATAAATTGCACTAATAGTTCTAGGTTTCTTGCAGCATATACAAGATTTCTATGGCTGGTTTAAAGAACCTAGATATAAGCGAATATTGCTGCCAACGACATGAGATAAATCATTCACATGGATGCAGTAACAGTATATTGCAGCCAACGTTATTTTGTCTAGGCCTCAATGGCCCTGTTTGTGTAGTCCCGCAACAATAGTTGCTCTACTACTACGTTTCACTATGTAATATGTGGGTTATTTTGAGGACTCTGTTTATTGCGCATTAGGAGGAAAAATGGGCTATGGGTTCCTTAGGCGCCCTTAGGTTAAAACCCCCTCAGGGTTCGTGTTTCAGCTGTGGATCATCGCCGTGATCAGCTGTGTTAGCAGCTGGACGATTCTCCCCCGCTGGTTTTCTCATGATTCAGCATGGTCGCGGTGTCAGTGCTTCGGGTTGCTCGTTGCTTCCGTCGGCGGCTGCGATGTGTATAGTTGTGCGTCCTGGGTTGCCGGTCCGTTTGTCGTCCTGTTAGCCTGATGGGCTATCTTGCCTTCCACTCCTGTTGATGGCTGGGTGTGGCTGGGTGTGGCTGGGTTGAGGTTGTCTTCTTTCTCCCTCGGCGCGAAGTCGTTTCCTCGTTGGACAGCCTCCGTAGCAGGTGGTGTGGTCAGCAACACAGTTTGTACACGCGGTAGTGATTTCCGCCGTAGCGTACACACCGCACTTGGCTCCGGCAGTCCTTTGCAGGTGTCAGTAACGATGGCAGAGGAAAGCGGAAACACTGGGCGATTCCTGCTGATAACATATGTATTATCTTTCATTTCCCTGGCTTAAGGCCAGGGGCGGACTGTTGTAGAGCGTGTAGCTCTTTTCAGCCGCAGGGTGAGCATCATTTATTTTATTTGCCTCACTTTTAATACACCATTTAGTTTTTTTTTTTTCAGATAGGGGACTTCAGTGTATGGGGACCTGTAGACATAAAGTCCTTTTTTGTGCTGATTTTTTAACCTTTTTACGGGATTATTGCTGCTATTAACTGGGTCAACAGCTAAATAATCTTGGTCATGGCTAGATGGTCGTTGCTGCTGGCCCTGTTGTCTTGGTTGAGGCGCCTGGAGCAGAGTGCACAGCTGGTTTCCTGGTTGATACGCCTATCTTCATGGCTGCTCCTTCGATGTAGCGCTTGTCCTCCACCAGCCCCTTCCTGAGATGGGCAGTATCTGCTCCTGATGTAGTCTTGTGGAGCTGATTGTTGGGGCAGCAGCAGCGTCATCTGGCGTAGTTTTTCTACTATGTGGATACAGATCACAGAATTATTTCTTTTCCTGATATCTCGTGTTGGGTTTTTTGAAGTGGCTTCTAGATAATTCCTTGTTTTTGGAGTGGTTGTCGTCTAATTGGTGACCGTTCGTGGCATGAGGGCGGTGATAAGTTGCATGAGCAGCGTCACCACCACCGTTAATTGGTCACTGGATCCGGAACGGCAGGCGTGGCAGTGATCCGCTGGTCGACCTTCTCGGTGGCCGGCCAGCTGCCGACGGGAGCCAGTAGCAGCAGCAGCGTCATCTAGATAGCTTGCGCTATTTTGTTTTCGCAGTTCCAGGTCAAAACCTTCTACTGCTATAGAATTTGCTGTTTTTGAAAATGGCTTGTCGTCATTTGAACAGTATTGTCTAGTGGATTGTTCTTCTCGATGGGGCATGAGAGCGGTGATAAGCTGCCTGAGAAGTGTCACCACCACCTTTAGTCGCTGGGTCCGGTACGGCAGTGGCAGTGGTTGGCTGGACGACTTTCTCGGTGGCCCGGCGACTGCCGACTGGAGCCATGAGCCGTCGTGGGTTGGACTTGGCGGCGCACAGCGGGCCTCGTATGGGGCTCGCGCACAGTCTTGTCCGCCGGTTTGCGTTGTTGTGGAGGCTGGCTTGTGTCAGCCTCTTGGCGGCGCTTTGTGGCCGTTTCATCTTTCGGGCGGCTTGCTACACGAAGGGTCTTCTTGGCATCACAGCCAGAGAAGCAGGCCGCGTGCTCTCTGCCGCAGTTGCAGCAGACTGCTTCCTCTCTGGCTGTGGTGCATTCGGCTAATTTGTGGTCAGCACCACACCAGATACACCTCGGCTGTTGTATGCAGTCGCTCGCCTAATGCCCGTGATTTTGGCAATTAACTCACTGCTGGAGCTCGGGCGGAGAGGGCTTCTTCTTGGCCACCCTCTTGCCCCGCTTTCTCGACAGCGTCCCAGCTGCTACTGGCGACCACTGTAGAGGTGGGCTGGGCTGCTCCGCGGCGCAGCTGATACCCAATTTGTGTAGCAGGCTGGTGGCCTTCAGCAGGTTTGAAGGGCAGGAGGCTAACATCTTGATGCCTCTTTCAGCTGGCCAGCAGAACAGAGGCAGCTCTGTGGCCAGTAGAAGCTGAACCTACAGGTTGCCCCGTTCCCTCCGTGGGGAATTATCATGGATTGAACAGGACTCTCCTCCGTGGCTGGTGCTGTCTGCCCCTACTTCAGGGAGGGGGAAGTCGTAGGCGACGCTGGAGTTGCTTGGGAATCCTCTGCGTTTTCCCAGGCATGGCTGGATGGTGGCTCCGAGACCTTGACGCCACCTGTGGAGTCGGCCGCGCCGTGGAGGTAGAGGCAAGATTTTTACCTCCCGCGACTAGCCAGTCCTCTGTCGCCTTTGTGGGTTGGCGGCGCGCAGCTGGCCTCCTATGCGGCTCGTGCGCAGTCCTGTCCGCCTGTCTGTTTTTGTAGGTAGACTGGCTGGAGCTAGCTTTTTGGCGGCGCTTCGTGGGCGCTGCAGCTTTCTGGCGGCGTACTGCCCGAAGAGTCTTCTAGGCATCACAGCCAGAGAAGCAGGCTGCGTGACCTCTGCCGCAGTTGCAGCAGACTGCTTCCTCTCTGGCTGTGGTGCAGTTGGATAAATTGTTGCCAGACCCACATCTGACACACCTGCGCTGTTGGGAGTAGTCGCTCGCCTAATGCCCGTGATTTTGGCACTTAAAACACTGCCGGAGCTCGGGTGGAGAGGTCTTCTTCTTGGCCATCCCCTTGACCCGCTCCAACTGCCAATGGCGGCGACTGTCGTGGTTGTGGTGGGATTGGCTGCTCCACGGCGCAGCTAATATCCATATCTCGTAACAGGCTGGTTGCCTTCAGCAGGTCTGAAGGACTGGAGGCTAACATCTTGATGCCTCCTTCAGCCGTCCAACAAAACAGTGGCAGCTCTGTAGCCAGCAGGATCTGGACGTACAGGCTGCCCCAACTTCTCGTGCATGGCACCATTACTGGTTGTACAGGCCCCTCCTCCATGATTGGTGCTTGCTCCCCCTCCAGTGCTGCGAGGCTGCCCGCAGTGTCACCCCGGAAAGGGCTGACAGGTGGATCAGGAATTTTGAAGTCTGGCACTTCATTGTGTGATTATTATTATTATTATTACTACACGATTCACTAAAAGTGTGTGGCGGAGGGTGCATTGCACCTATCCGAAAGGGTAATAGTTTGGAAGGTATATATAGGATATGGCAGGAGGCACCCATGGCCTAATAAGAGGAACCATCCCAGCATTCAGCTGGAGTGATCCGAGAAAACCATGGAAAACCCAGATCATGATGGCCGGAGTGCTTTATCGAAATCTACTCCCGTCGGATTTTAAGTTTACTCTTCCGGTAAATCCTTTCTATTCCATTCCCTAATCGCTCGTGGGAAAAAAGAGTACAGAAATGAATCGTTTCTGGCGCTGATTTCTCTTATCTTATTTTGGCGGCTATCCCAATATATGAATGTTGCTGGTAGCAAAATTTTTGTTTGCAGTCATTCCGAAATACGTCAGTCGTGAATTTCTCAATTAGCTTCTGTCGAGAGCAACGCCTTCAGTGTTCCAGGTCTTCCCAATCTAACTCCTTCAACATCGCACTTACGCTTTTTCTTCAACTATATATACCTGTCACGAATCGGGCGGCACTTCTCTGGACCTTCTCTAATGCCTCCATTAGCCCCCTTTTGATGGGGACTCAATACAAAACAACAATGTTCTAAGTGAGGACCCACAAATGACTTGTATACAATCGTTTTAACTTCCCTAATGTATTGATTTAAATTTGGAACAAAAAATCGGAGCATACGTTTTGCTTTCTCAATTACATTCTCGATATGCTCATTTCACGACAAATTATTACGAATTGTTACCCCTAGGTGTTTAGCGGAATCTACGGTTCTAAGGACAGTACCATTAATTGTATATTTAGAGCTAAATGGTGTCATCTTTTTACTTACACGCATGACTTGGCACTTTTTAGCGTTTAACTCCAACTGCCAATCTTTACACCACGCAATTATTTTCATAATGTCATCTTGTAACAAAGCCAGTCGTCCTGGGTTTTGATTTCACGATAAATAATAGCATCATCGGCAAATAATTTTTTCATTCCCCTTATTATGTCGCCCAAATCATTAATGTATATGAGAAACAACAGAGGCTCTATCACGCTTCACTGGGGTACCCCGGACCTCACGTCGGTTAGTGACGAACACTTACCGTCGAGAACTACACACTGTGTTCTGCCTTTCAGAAAATCTGCAACCTAGTCGCATATTTGTCTAGATATGCCGTGACCACGAAGTTTCCCAAGTAACCTAGTGTGAGACACAGTGTCGTAAGCTTTTTTAAAATCTAATAGAAATCAACCTGGGATTATTCATCTATAATATGGCACAAGTTGTGAATTAGAAGTGCAAGTTGTGTTTTGCAGCATCGGCCTTTTCAGAATCCATGTTGATTTGGGTTTAAAAGCTCACCTTCAACCAAGAACCGCATGACATTTGGATAGATGATATTTCTAAAATCCTGCAAAATATTGAGGTTAACGAGATCGGCCTATAATTTTGAGGATCATTAACATTCCATTTTTAAACACTACTTACGATAGTGGTCTTCCATTAAGCTGGTATTTTTCCAAGGAGACGGTACATAATTTCATCAAATACGGCGCAATTTCCTTTGCGTACCTAGAGTAGAATCTTGTAGGAATACCGTTTGGTCCAGGAGACTTATTGGTTTTTACATTCATAAGCGGATTCAAAATTTCTGCTTTCTGTACGCTTGTTTCTGATAATTCGCCATTTTCCATAATCAGCGACGCCATAACCTTACGAGAGCCTCTTTTTACTTTGATATACGACCAGAACGTTTTTGGATTAGTAATCAGATCTTCGGATAAATTCCTGCATTTGAATTCTTTAAACGCATCACGCACTTCCGCTTGCAATGGGACTAATTTAGGGCGATTAGATGAGTCCCCCGATTTCTTCACCGCTGCATGTAAACGCCTTTGCCTCCTGAGCAAACGTTTCACTTCCCTATTGAATCAAGGGAAGTTCTTACTAACCTTAATACACTTCTTAGGAACAAATTGATTTAAATCGGTCCATATTAGTTCTTTTAAATTAGACCAAAGTTTCTCAACATTTGTATTTAGTGTGTACGTTTCCAATTTTTTCGCAAAGTGATTAACCATACCCGCATCGTTTGCCTTATCGAAGCAATATACGAGTTTGTCTTTTTCATGTTTGAAATTCAGTCTAAATTTTAAAGTTACCACACCGCCTTGTGATCAATTATACCGTCTTCTGTACAAACTATATCTACAATATCAGCATTGCTAAAAAGAAAAAGATTCAGAATGGACGAGGAATCTAGTCGCACCACGTTGGCTCTTCGACTATCTGTTCAAGAGTTCTTTCTGCAAATAATTCTAGGAACGTTATTAACCTCTCTCTTCCGGCCAACCTGAACGTGTGTGTGTCCCACTTAACCGACAGTAGGTTAAATTCATCACCCACGATCAATATATGTTCTTGAAATTTTTTGTAAATATTGTTATGCGATTCTCTGAAGTATTCCGCGTTAGTGTTACGGAGGTCGATAAAATGATTCGATTATGAACTTTAATTTTTAGTCGTTCGCTAGTCACCGAAGCGATAACTTCCGGGTAGCTCGGAGAAGTGAACGTGTGCTTGCATCTTCCTGTTTACAGCGAAGCTCAACACTTGAAATAAGTTTTTATAAGTGCAACGAAACTAGCTGTATCCACAAGTGTAGCCGGTGCAGCGAGAACTCAACAACCACCAGTGGTCCTCCCCCTGCTAGGCGAGGATGTTTGGCAGCCACTACGGAGAAGGCGGAGGAGCGTCTTCGTCCCCGTCGGTCGCCGATGCATCAGCAGGTGTAGCAGCAGTTGTAGCAGCATTAGTTCAAGCTGTGAGTACTATAAGTAGAAGTGATGAGGCGGAGGTGAATATGGAATATAACTTGGAACCGGAAATTGATGATGTCGATCGTGTGTATGCTAGAAAGCGTCCTATGGAATCAAATGTAGAGGTTATGACAGAGAAAAAGAAAGTTGCTAGCGCTAGTGTATGCTACGAACCCCTCCAAATAGAGAAAAACTCTGAGCTAGGACGGGAACAATTGGTACAAAATGAAAAGTCGAGTAACATGCAGACTCAACCCGAGAACAACAGACCCCAGCGGTTTTATAGAGGGTCGGACACTGGCCCATTCATTATATTTATTGAGAGCAGGGATAACAGTATAGGAAAACTTCACCCAATGTCTATAGGGAAAATTCTCCACTCGTCAATCCCGGAAACTAAAGGAAAAATCTTAAATATTAGCTACAGTGGTAGGAATAGACTAAAGGTCGAAGTAGGTGACGCAAATGCTGCCAATAACATTGTTAGATCCTCAGGGAAAATATCCAAAGACTTAGAAATATATATCCCCGCTCACTTCGTATACAAACAAGGGGTGATAAGAGGAGTTCACCAGAGTATCACGATGGAGGAGTTACTAGCCGAAATTCAATCACCGGTAAAAGTATAGTTAGTGCAAGAAGAATGAACAAAACAGTAATACAAAATAATGAAAAACTAGTAATCAATCTTCAAACATGTGTTTCAACATTTGACAGTCAGTCCATCCCACATCATATAAATATTCACGGGACTAGATGTGAAGTATCACCATTTTTCCCATCAGTAAAAATTTGCTATCAATATTACGGATATGGCCATCTTAAAAAACAATGTCGTGGGCAAGCTCTTTGCATTAAGTGTGGTGGGGCACATCCGGACATCCAATGCACAATTCAATCTATTGCGTGTATCCAGTGCGGGGGAGCTCACTACGTTACGGATCGAAGGTGTCCAGAGTATTATAGGCGGAAAAACATCCAGGAAATTGTAACCCGAAACAACATATCGTTAAGGGAAGCGGAATCTGCTTTTAAAAATAGATCATATGCACAAGTCGCTAATATATATGAACAAGGAAAATACCACCTTAACCCTTCTGTAGTGCCGGATGTAGAGAACTACAGCCAATTTCCACCTATCAAAATAGACAATGGAGGAACTCCCTTGGCAAACATACAAGTAAACCCGCCAACTCTTCATCCTTCTGCAACTGTTGCCTTGTTAGCCTTGCCTACGACGGAAGTTATGTGCATGTCCCATTTCATGTTGCTTTGTACTATCACCCCCAGATACTTCACGGAATCAAGCGTGTCAACAGCTGAATTGTTTATTTTGTACTCGTGAACAAACTGATTCTTCTTGTTACTTATCCGCATTGCCTTGCACTTTTTGCAATTAAGTGTAAGCTGCCATTTACGGCACCAATCGAAAATAGCATCCAAATCACGCTGAATTTCTAAGCAATCGTCGGAGCACCTTATTTCCCTATAGATAACCGCATCGTCGGCAAACAATCGCAACCAGCATTTGACGTTGTTAGCTAGATCGTTTATAAAAATTAAGAAAAGAAGTGGACCTATTACACTTCCTTGAGGAACGCCCGAAGTAACATTTATCTTAGAAGAGGCTTCCCCGTTAACAACGACATACTGTGATCGACCATTTAGAAAATCACGTATCCACTCGCAAATCTGAGCCGAAATACCGTAAGCTCGAATCTTCGCTAAAAGTCGGTTGTGTGGCACAGAATCAGAAGCTTTCTGAAAATAAAAAAAAACTGCATCAACTTGCGAACCTGGATCGATAACTTTCATTATGTCGTGAGAAAATAGGGCCAATTGTGTTTCACACGATCTCTTCTTCCGAAATCCGTGTTGACATGGTGTAAGTAACTCGTTCTCATCTAGAAACTTCATTATGTTCGAGCATATGACATGTTCCAGAATTCTGCTGCAGACCGATGTTAGAGATATGGGTCGCTAATTCCTAGGATCACTCCGATCTCCTTTCTTAAAAACGGAAATTACCTGGGCTATTTTCCAGCTAGAAGGTACTTTTCTCTCTTCTAGTGATTTACGGAATATATCTGACAGAAATGGTTCAATATCCTCCGCGTATTCAGAAAATACTCTTAGCGGTATACCATCGGGACCCGGCGCTTTACCCCACTTCAGGAGTTTTAATTGCTTTACAATTCCTACGCTATCAATTTCTATCGGATCCATCTCTAATTCCACACGATGTGGTAAAGTGGGGATGTTTTCTTGCGTGAATGAATTTTTGAATTCGGTGTTAAATACGGTAGCCTTGTCGTGGCTGTCTTCAACTTCCCGTCCGTCTTTTATTAGAACTGGCTTATTGTTCCCACTAAAACTAACTTTTTTTACATACGACCAAAATTTCTTAGGGTTTTCAGTGAGGCTCTTAGAGAGAGAATTTTCACGAAAGTTATTAAAGGCCTCACGCATCGCATTCTTAACACGTCCCCTTATCTCCTCTAACTTATCTAAATCAGTCCGATGCATCGTCCTTTTTGATCGTGCATGTATCTTCCTTTGCTTCTTGAGTAACCTTTTAACCTCCCGTGTGTACCATGGGGGATCGTTCTCTTCACTGATTGTCCGTTTCGGTATATGCAAGTTCATACCTTCCCCGAGTATATGTAGGAATCGATGCCACCTCTCTTCAACGGTGCATCCTGCTACTAAGAAGGTGTGGTAATTATGCCTCAAATACGCTCTAAGACACTCTTTTGAAGCCTTTTCGAATCTGTAAACGATCCTCTCTTTTCTCTTTCTGCGCGTGGTTGTTAGTTTTACTGTAGCAATTACAGCTTTGTGATCACTTATTCCTGCGGTGGTAGAAATATCCGTGAATAGTTCAGGCCTATTTGTAACAACTATGTCTAAAATATTTTCGTTACCGTTGAGACATTACGTTGGTTCAGTTACGAGCTGTTCAAGATTGTGATCTGAGAAGAGGTCTAGAATGATTTCGCAAGCTGCTTTATCCCTGCCCCCATAACGTGAACGTAATTAGTCCGTTCGATATCTGGCAAGTTAAAGTCACCTCCTAGCATTATGGTATGGTCCGGAATTTGCCGTGCTATATTATTTACATTATTTCTCAAGGCCTCGGCAATATTTACGCTTGCATCGGGTGGACGATAGAAGGAGCCTATCACAAGTTTTGTCCTAGCTACGTTGAGCTTGATCCATATGATTTCGCAGACAGTATGGACATCTATTTCGCTACATGGGAGGTACTTACTAACAGCTATAAATACACCACCTCCTTGGGAACGCAACCTATCATTACGGAAAATATTCATGTTACTATTAAAAATTTCGGCGGAACTTATATCCGGTTTTAACCAACTTTCTGTTCCTATTACGATATCAGCATCTGTACTACGAATAACGTTTTCGAGTTCAGGCTGTTTATTACAAACACTTCTGCAGTTAACTACTAGAACTTTTAATGTTCGGGATTCTTTTAAGCTACCCCTAACACGCGGTGCTGAATTTATCTTGGCTGTCCGCAACTGAATTTCCTCCTCAGGGTCATCCTCCCTCAGCCTAAAAAACCCCCCAATGCACTCCGCACGGCCCCTGCCACCCGTGTAGCCGATTCCCGTGTGTAGTGCACCCCTGATCTATACAAGGGATTCCTATAAGATTCAACCCCAGGGCTAAGATCAAGGAATCTGCAGCCATAACTATCACAGAAGCGCCGTAATCTCTGGTTCAGCCCCTCAACCCGGCTCTGAACCAGAGGTCCACAGTCAGTCCTATCGACAAATGCAGATGGATAGCTCAGCAGAAATCTTGCGGCCAATGGCTACAGAGTTCACCCTTTCTGCAAGTCGCCCTAAGGAGGAGGGGATAACCTCCAACCCTAGGCGGCAAGCATCATTGGTGCCGACATGAGCCACAATCCGCAGCTGGCTGCACCCCGTCCGTTCAATGGCATCCGGGATGGCCTGTTCCACATCTCGGATCAGACCCCCCCGGAATACACAATGAATGGATACCGGAATTCATCCCCGAACTCTTCGCCATTTCTCTAAGGGGTTCGATAAAGCGCCTAACGTTGGAGCTAACGACCACTAAAACTCCCTTCTGCAGTTGTCCAGACTTAGCGGGCTGTGGGGCTGCCAACTCACAGGCCGACGATTGCAGGACTGAATCAGTTCCAGACAATGCGTCAAACCGGTTGGACAGTGGTAAAAGCTCGCCTTCTTGGGAATCAGGCTTGCACTACTGCCCCCGCATGCGCCGTTGACGTCCAGACACTACACGCCAGCCACCACTAGGCGACGGCCGCAGAGATTCCGACGTCTCGGCCTGGACTGCAGGTACGGTGGCAGATATGGGAGAACCTGCGAGCCGCTTTGCTTCTACAGGGTCACCAATACCGCATCTACTGCACTCATTTGCGGCAGCTTCCAGCTGTGTAACTCTTGTTACCAAAGCTGTAAGCTGGGTGCGCAGGTCAGTCACCTCAGCCTGCGTCTGCACACAACAACCACAGTCCCTACACATTCTACCCTACAGAAAGAAAAACTAAGGAGTACAGGAGAAAAACGGACTCAAATATGCGTTCTCAGTAGGAGCCCTTTTGTCAATAACAAAATATACGAAGACGAAGCTTATGCTAACTACGAACTTAAAATTAAATTTGCACTGGAGGTACTACTTCACGTAACGATTCCGACCAACCACTGCAGCTGCTGCTACTGACAAACTAATATGCAAAGATGAAGCTACAACTAACTACACACTTTTAATTAAATTATCACTAGAGGTACTACGTCACGTAACGGTTCCGACGATGGCTGCTGCTACTGACTAACAAATATACAGAGACGAAGCTAACCACACACTTTGAATTAAAACTATCACAGAAAGCACTATTCCCCGTAACGGCTGACGAAGAACGTCTGCCTACTGGGGCTGCCAAAGAAATACGCAAAGATGAAACAAAAGAAAACTAAACACTTTAAATTATATCACCACAGAATGCACTACTTCACGTAACGGCTGCCGAAGAACGACTGACTACTGGGGCTGCTAAACAAATATTCAAGGATGAAAAAATAGGAACTAAACACTTTAAATTATATCAACACAGAAAGCACTGCTTCACGTAACGGCTGCCGAAGAACGACTGACTACTGGGGCTGCTAAACAAATATTCAAAGACGAAACAAAAGAAATAAACACTTTAAATTATATCAACACAGAAGGCACTGCTTCCTGGACATGGCGGGAGCATACGACAACGTCCGCATCCCAATTCTAATCGAGAAGCTCAGGAAACTACATATCCCGGAAAGATACATACGTGGAATTTACAATCTACTCCATTGCAGGACGGTCTACATTCGTCAGCAAGACAACTCTCTTTATGGACCACGCGTCGTCTCTGAGGGATTACCACAAGGGGCAATCCTTAGCCCCATCCTGTTCACCATCCTTACAGCTAATTTAGAAAACCTATTTAACCCAACAATAAAGGTGCTGCAATTCGCAGATGACGTGTGCATATATACTCTGTCTCCCTCTCAGGGAATTAATTTCTGGAGATTGAATGAAGCAGCAAAGAAACTGCACGAGTAGTTACTACAACTAGGTCTAGCTGTATCACCATCGAAATCATCAGTTGTGATCTTCTCCCGCAAAAGAAACATATTTCGTGAGACAGAGATACACTTGGACCCATATATCTTCCCGATTCGAGCAACGGTTAAATATCTAGGTTTACACATGGACAGCAAACTCTCTTGGAAGGGTCATATAGACCACATTATAGCCAAAATGGAACCCCACTTTAATGTTCTAAGATCCATTACACGCACCTGGTGGGGAGCCGATCCAGCCATCCTCTTCAACTTATATAGAGCAATCATTCGACCTATCTTAAGATTATGGAAGCCCCTTTTTTTGAAATACTCCCAAATATTCTTTAAGCAAACTGGACATAGTAAAATATAGAGCTATCAGATTATGCTTGGGCGCTATGAAATCCACCCCAACAAATGCCCTGCTAGTAGAGACGAGGGAAATGCCTCTAGACATACGCCGACAGTTTCTATCCAAACTATATCTAATGAGACGTGCGTCTATAACCGATCTTCCTGTGATTCAGAGGGTCATCGAATACACAAAAACACTGGACAGAAGAGGTATTCTCACCAATCTCAGAAAGCCCATGCTAGTGCAAAGCCTTACCAAAATGAATCATCTGCTACCGTTAATTATCCAAAATTACCTATTACCCATGTTTTCATTTCAGTATAATCTCCTCAGATTCAAACCAAATATTTATTACTTACGAGATTGGATTATAAGAAGTGACTCTGCAAATTCAATGACGGATAGTTTCTTAAGTCTAACCTGGCCGGATTTTATACAAATCTATACTGATGGCTCTAAAACCTCAGATGGAGTTGGCTATGCATATTACTGCCCATCCTCACAGGAGTCAAAGAAGGTTCGCCTACCATGAGAAACAACTATATATACAGCTGAGGCTATAGCTATTAGAGAGGCCATAACATACGGTACTGAACGTCATGATAAAATTCTTATCCTATCGGATTCCAAAAGTGTGGCCCAAAAACTGGAAAACCCAAAACGGCAGATCGGCCTGAACGAGGTTGTAACAGCCCTAATACCTGAATTTTGAATAGTATTGTACTGTATGAAATATTTGTAGTGAGCTAAAGTTTGCTTGAAAGTGATTTGATATGTTTATTTTGTAAATTCTTGTAAGTAAGTGTATATAGACTTTATTTTATGTAAGAAAATTATTTAAAGTCCATTTAATATGTTTAAGAACCGAATGGTGCAAGAGAATTTCTTAAAAGTTTGTAATTCCATGTATTACTGTAAGTTACGATGTTGGCAGGACAATTTTCTACCGTTTGAAAGGATTTCTGTAAATAATTTTGTATTTAAGTATCTATAATTACCATTTCTGATCATTTTGTAATGTTGTTAATTAATTTTGTATTAATTCCGATTGTTTTTAATATGTTAGATTGTTTGAGTGATTGTTAATGATCGAGAAATATCGGGCGGATGCCTTTGAAGAATTCTCGTAATTTCGATAGACTCTATATAAACAGATCGCCTGGACAGAGACATTCATTCAGTTATTCAGTTAGTAAGTCAGTTTAGTTACTTGAGTATTCAGTGTTTCAGAGAGTTTCATCCAGTTGAGTTCACAAAGATTTTATTTGCAACGACGCAGAAGTGCATCTTTGGATTGTAACTATGCTTGTGAATATCGCTGACTTGTTTTGATTCAAAATAAAACAGCTCTTCAAAAATAATCTGTTTGGTGGATTTTTTAATTAATTAATCAGTAATTAAACCACCGAAGGACCTTAATAAGGTGTTAATAGAGATACTAAACTTGATGTATTTAGCCTCCACAGAGAATAAAGAGATCCACCTACTATGGATAAAGGGACACGCACACACCCAACACAATGAAACGGTCGACCAGTTAGCTAAGGAAAGTACAGTAGACGGGGATTCACAGCTAATCCAGCTTCTTCATACAGACCTCACACCAATTATCAAGAAAGAGTCCTTTCACGCCTGGTCAGAATCATGGGCTAGCACACAATCTTACAGGAGGAAGATATTACTCTCAAAGACAACCCCACATCCCATCCAAAGCCTGGTTCGTATCCTCCAAATTGCGAAAAAGACACAAAACGTCAATCATACGCATGAGATTGGGACACGGGTATTACCCTAGCCATCTTTACAAAATCGGAATTTTACATTCCCCATTCTGTCCGGAAGAACAAGAAGAGGTCGCCGACATTAACCACATCATTCTCGCATGCGTCCGCTGCTGGGTACACCAAAACAAACTATACAAAAATCTTGTTAAGCTTAATATACCTCTACCCACTTCTATAACTGATTTGCTGAGGACTGAGCGACAGGATGTTTATAGGGAAATAGCTCGTTACTTAAGTGAAACCAATATTAGTTTTTGATTATTGAAAAATGTCATAAAGCATCAACTGAGGAAGGTTAGTGAAAAATGAGAAGTATTAATTGGGAAAATTACGAATGTAATAGTTATTCTCCAAGATTTTCTCCTGCAAAAGGTCTAAAGAAATATCTGTTTTAAAGACAAGTTGTAAGATAGGAGGAAAATAAGCTTAATTGTGTGCATATTAATAAGCAATTCTTTTGTAATCTCAAATGGCAATTTAATTAAGAATCCCTCTGATTTGTAAAATAGTTATTAACTAAGACACTCTTTTACAATAGTTCCTATGCTAAATCATATACTTTATTTTATTTTAAGTAATTCATTAAAAACAAAAATTGTAGTTGAGGAGGTTAACCTTTAATTATGTCCACCTCACAAATTTCCCTCCTACTCAAGACTGTACACTAAATTATCTAAGAATATCACTCTGGCATGTAATACTAGTTACTAAGAACAAAAATGTGGAAACAAAACTGGTTGAGTATGATAAAACTAGTCGATATGTATCAATTTTAAAAGTTAAATGCAATACAATGAGACCTGGAATCTAATAAGATGTACAGAAAATAACATATAAGCATATATCTTAGATAAGTATGTAGAACAACTGTAAACATTTGATGTTAGCCATATGGTCGTCAGGACCGAAGGCCAAATAAATAAATAAAAAACTTTAATTTCTTACCTTGACCCATATTAACTCGCAAAAATTTTCCGTTTCAGTTACGACAGAGCTATTAACGTATTTTTTACGGCCACGAACACACCCCCGCCCATTGAGACGGTTCTGTCCTTCCGAAAAACATTGTAATGAGGGCCAAATATTTCACTTGAATCAACCTCTGGCGTCAACCAGCTCTCGGTTCCTAGTATTATATCATCATTAGTCGCAAATGAGGCGTGAAAATCTGCTACTTTCCCTCTAATACCATTATCCTTAGATGCTTCGTAGTGTTATTTGCGGAGCCTAAATTCGAATTTGTCTTATTCGCATTCTGTTGGGAAAAGGCTGAAGTATTTGGCGACGAAATAAAATTATTCGCGCCATCAGTACCAGGACCAGCATCTAGGTTATCGGCTTATCCTCTTCAATGAACTGAACGATCCTCGGTACTCACGGTGTTCCTAAAAAATAATTCCAGGTTGGCAGCTATCATCGGTCGAAGGTCGACGAAGCCCCATTCGTTTCTGCGACTCAGCTCCTGCAAATTACAATTCAAATTAAAGATCTTCAACCACATGGCCTCCCCACAATCGATGCGCGGCACGACACTACAAACTGAGAACTGCAATGAAACCGAATTTTCTCGCGCGGCTTCATACGCTTTCTGGCCCAACTTGTCTATGGATTTAACTATATCTGGAACAGAAACACGACACGAGTCATTAGTACCGACGTGCGCAGCTACTCTTAACTGACGGCAGTTCGATTCTCTAATCGGTTTTGAAATGGCTTCCATGACACGTGGTACGGTTGCTCTTGGAAGACAAATAGAATGAACGTTAGTATGAGGGTCTACACCGTTCCTCGTGGCTAATTCCCGTAGCGGTTTCTCCAGACGTCGGACGTTGGAGCTGTCATTGGGGTCTGCGAATAAATCTTCCCTGTTGCGCTTCTGGGCCATTCGCACTCGAATCTTCAGCCTCCTGCAATACGGAAAACGCATTACTTAGTGGCAGGATATCATTTTCCAGTCGGCTAATTGGAAATTTTGATGACTTTCTCCGATCCACAGGATGCCAGACATATTCTGCAGCAGGTACTAGATAATCCAGACTTGCCCCTTCTACTATGGTTGGCTGCGGAATTTCTTCGACGCACTGCCGCTCCTCGGCTAGGATGCTCCATACCTGCACTTGAAGAGATGCCATTGTATTAAGAATCTCTTCGAGAGCCAGACGCCTATCGGAATACATTGCACAAGCCATGTCACCTAAAACAGACCAAAACGGAACTACAAATCAAACACAAAAGTCGGCGTCTGCTGTTAACGGCTGCTGAAGCTCGACTGCTGTCACTATCTACACAGGAAAATCAAGGATAAAAACAAAACCTATCTAGCAAATTTTAAAATTAAACACGGAAGTCGGCCTCTGCTGCTAACGTCTGCTGAAGCTCGACTGCTGAGTCACTACCCACACAGGAAAATCAACTCCAGGCAAATGCCGGGATGCTTCCTTCAAAAGGCCATGGCCGAATTCCTTCCCATTCCTTGCCCCCATCCTTTCCCGTCTCTAAAGACATCGCTGTTAGAGAGACGTTAAGCAGATTTAAAAAAAAGGAAAATCAAAGATAAAAACAAAAGCTATCTATACACACTTTAAAAGTCTTCGTCTGCTGCTGAATCTCGACTGCTGAGTCACTACCTACACAGGAAAATTAAACATTTAAATGAAAGCTATTCTTCACACTTTAAAGTAAAAAACTGAAGTTGACGTCTGCTGCTAACAGCTGCTGAAGCTCGACTACTGAGTCACTACCTACACAGGAAAATCAAAGATAAAAACAAAAGCTATATAGTACACTTTGAGCGGCGCTCCAAGTGTGCGGACGTGTCTGGTTTGCGCTCCATAACGGATACAGTTGTTTTGTAGTGTCGATCAGTTTAGAATTGCCTAAGTATCGTTGTTGAATTGAGCCTGGTGTTCAGACCCAATGTGAGTTGCATAAGGTCGTGCTGATGGAAATGCTGAATTATTTCCATTAGTGAAGGCTGCCTGACACCAGAGTGGGCTCTCCTGTGACTACGGTCTGCTGCAGCAGGTACTGTTAAACTATTTTTTATCAAGCCGTAGCGAAAATTAGTGTCATACTGGTCAGCAGCTTGTCATTTTTGTGTTGGATCCAGTTGCTGACAGCTATAGAGGACACCGCTCATATAGTTATGAGTGCCGATAAAAGTGAAAATACCAAGTCCCTGATGGGTTCGATGTCCGTTTCGCACAGATACGAGGACGCAGTGAACTACCTGAACGAGTATCAGGGCAAAACACTCACGGATACTAGGATGAGAAAGCTTAAAGATAAGCTGGCACTGTTGGCAATTGCTCCATCGCACATGGAGGGTAGGGTAAGCGAACTGGAAAATGATAATAGCCGAATTAGACTACATCTGGAAAATAGAACAAGTACTCAGCCTGTAACAAGCTACGCCACGGTGGTCACGGCAAATGGCAGCAAACAGAAAGGACCCCAAATAGGGTAACCCTCTAAATCTTGTGTGGTTTTTATAACCTCCAAGAAGGGTGAAACCCCAAGGCAGGTTGCTGAGAAAGTAACAAGAATATTGAAACCCCAACAGGAAAAGATTAAAATAAGTCGTATCAAGACTTCAAATAAAACGGTAATAATTGAAACAAATAGCGAACCAGATGCTAAGAAAGTGCTGGAAAAAAAACTTTGGTGGTGGAACTCAATTGCGAGTTACCGAAAAAACGGAGACCTTTAGTAATCTTGTATGATGTCCCGGTGTCGATTGAATCTGAACGGCTAGTGGACGTAATTCATGAACAAAACTATGAGGAACATATAAGCAAGGAGGATTTCGTGGAAGGGCTTAACCCGAGATTTAAAACCGGACCATGCAACAAGGTGACAGTACACCATGTTGTAGAAATAAGCCCAAAAATCAGAAATGCTCTCTTAAATCTTTGTTGAGTTTTTTACTTTCAATGACAGATGGGGGGGGGGGGGCACATCCAATATAGATGTAACGCTCACCAGCGAACGTGTGGGGAACATGCTACAATACTGGAGAGTTCTAGACAACCAAACCACGAGTGATCGTAATATAATTCTATATGACCTTTCCAGGGATCTAACGGAGGTTGTTAGCAGTGAAAATATCAAACACCGGTACAATATTAGGAGAGAGGCACGGTAGGGCTTCCGAACACCCGTGGGGCTAATGGAGGGGAATGAAGTAGATTATATTGCGAGGGAGCTCACCAAATCGATTCAAACACAATAAAGGGCAGTATTCCACTAGCAAAAATTAAAATGTTGAGGGATATACCATGGAACGAACGGCTGTATAGACTGAGATCAAACATGCGAAAGGCGAGAAGGGAATACCAACGCTGCCTTGTGGCGGCTGATAGTTATATCCTTCTCAACAGGTACAGAGAGAGAAAAGAAGCTTTTAAGCAACAATTGCTTCTGACGTAAACTAAAAGTTGGGAGGCATATGTTAGAGAAAATCTTAGGTCAGACCCCTGGGGAATACCATACAAAATAGTTGCAGGTAAAATTAGACTACCCACAACTTTGGCTACCGTGAGGAATGAGGATGGGACCATGACAAAGAACTGGACCACTACGGCCGAGGTACTATTGCATCAACTATTACCCGACGACGTAGAAGACAATGAAAGCGATACCCACAGGAAAATGCGCAGTGATCAATTACAGTTGTATACAGTCACATCGAAAGGGGAAAACATAACAATAGATGATGTGATCAGAGCCATAAATAGTATGGCGAAACATAAAGCCCCAGGTCCGGACGGAATTGTGGCTGAAGTTTTGCAGGCTCTGGTGATTCAGTTAGCTCCTCCCTTATATAAGTTACTAAACAAATGTCTGCTGAAAGGCAGAGTTCCCAACGTGTGGAAACAAAGTGAAGTTGTAATATTAAACAAGGGGGGAGACAGGGATCTGGCCAATCCAAAATCTTATCGGCCGATCTGCCTGCTCAATGTGCTGGGAAAGGTTCAAGAAAAAGACTGATCGCTAAATTGCAACATCACAGATGTAATATGGGTATGAACATGAACCAATACGGCTTCAGAGCAGGCAGGTCGACCGAACATGCAATTAACAGAGTGGTAGACTTAGTTAAAAACAGTTGTAAGAAATATGTTATAGTAATTTTGTTGATATTTGTGGCGCTTTTGATAATCTTTGGTGGCCGATATTGTTCCGGCGCCTAAGAGAAATGAGGTGTCCAAGCAGTCTTTATAACACACTGAAGGATTATTGTAAAAATCGTTACGCTACACTGAGATGCCCACGAGGGAAGGTAGATAAACATTTGACTAAGGGATGCCCTCAGGGGTCGGTCAGTCGACCGGTTTTTTGGGACATAGTTTTCGAAGAGGTGATTAGTCTACTCGAGGGGCTGGATGGCTTACTGGGACTGGTTGCCTATGCAGACGACTTGCTGTTGTTAATTGAAGGTCTGTCCAGACAAGATATAGCTAAAGTGATGATTGAAAAACTCCAAGCATGGTGCTCGGAGGCAAAGCTTAGTCTCGCGCTAAAGAAAACTCAGATGATGGTATTCTAGGGCAAATTGGAACCTGACCCTACTATCAAAATTAATAACATTAAACATAAAGAGAACACGGACAACCAAATATCTTGGCGTCACCCTGGATTAGTCTCTGAATTTTCCATCACATATTACTGAGACGTGCGAAAGGGCTAAGGCTGTGCTTGACAAATTTATCAGTATAGGCCAAAGAAGATTTCACCTTTCTAACATTACAATAAGAAGATACCACGATGCTATCTTAGCATCTCTGGTAGGGTACGCGTCCAGTGTCTGGGCACACAGACTTCGACTGGTGAAACCTAGGGAGGGGGTCCTACGAGTACAGAGAAGTGTGTTCCTGCGATTGAGTAGAGCCTACAGTATTACCTCCACAAATGCCCTACCAATTGTCATAGGTGTATGGCCGCTGGACCTCGAAATCAGAAGAAGGGGGAGGCCATATACTGGTTACAAAAAGGAAATCAGGCCAGGGTGAAGGAGATTGTGGGAACAGTTGCACAGAATGCGGCAGAAATCAGCGCTGCACTTCTCACTGAATGGCAGGAGCGGTGGGACAATAGTTTCACAGGCAGAAGATTACACAGCGTGTTTCCGAACATACAAGAACGACTACAACTTCAATTCTTTTACCCCACGCCTGGTCTGATACTTTATGTCACTGGGCACGGCCCATATAACAGTCTGCTGTTTCTAAGAGGGCTGAAAGAAACGAGCTTATGAGATTATGGGGCAGAAGGAATCTCCAAACATGTAATGTGGGACTGTTCAATAACGGAAGAAGTAAGAACGCCGGACATCAACATAATACGGAATAGATCTATGCGAGACATAATTCTAGATGAGAGATCATGGATTATGCTCGATAATCTGGCGAACAAAGTATCTCAACTGCACATAAAATGATATCTGGACCGAGCGGCAATCTGGCATAGGGACCGGCCAAGGGAAGTCGCACGGCGAAACTTACGGGCATAGAAAATTATTCACGGATAAGAGTAAACAGTATTCTACAAAACTTCCGGGAGCCGGAAGTTTTGTCCCGATGTGTCGGTCGATACTGTCCTGCTGGAAATCCAGAAGGGCAGTGGCTGGCAGATTATTCCGGGATAATGGTTGTGGGTAGATTAGTGTTCGTAGAGTACTATACGTTCAGAGTTAGATTAGTATAGACGTTGTAGATAAATTTTTGTGACATAAAAACGGATAAGGCCTTAAAGGGGATAAGTGGATTGCAGTACCAGAGGTGATTATTGCAAAAACAAATCAAATACATAACAACTAAATTAAGTAACACCACCACTGTTAAAACTGAACCGAGGCCTACTACAGGCCTGTGTCAGAACGCTCGCGTGGCAGAATGAGCAAACGTCAGCATACAACTTACAACAAACAAAACGCTTCTACCGTGACCAAAACAAAAAAGGGAAATGTCGTAACCTGTTTGTAATGTGTAGGGAATATATCATTGACTTTTGGACAAATACAAAATGCACCTTGACAATATTTATGGAGTTAATCTTGATATTAATGGTAAGCCGGGATGCAGCAAATGTGAAGTGGCTCAGGACTGTAATGGCTTAGAACATAAAATTAGGTGAATGTTACTTATAAGCAACTGTTATTGGAGCCTGCATATTGCAGTAAAACAACATTCTAATACTGCAGTACTTGAGTGAAAACTGAAATATTGCAGTAAAATTAGAAAACTGTAAAACACCACTGCAATGTTGGACTCTCGCATATCCCTCATGGTACTACAACGTGTAGTGTGAAGATCACCTCTCCACTCTAAGTTCGATTAATATTAGAATAACTTGGATAAAGCTCGTGCGTCAAGTATACTTATATTTTATTCAAGTGCTGTATTAAAGGTTTAATTCATTGTGCAAAAGAGCTATAAATTAAAAGAGTGGGTATTCGTTTATGTGAGCACTATGGAAGTGAGAATTGTGATGACGTTGTTTTCCGAGCCGACCTTTGTCGAAACGACGGTCGGTTATCTTCCCGGCGTCAATATGTTGCTGACAGACAAGATGCTTAGGCAGGTGCCAGCGAGGCGGTTCGGCGTTCTCAGGTACACGGCGGACCTCAACAGTAAATCCTCCCTCTCACGATAGCGTCATTCAGATCGGCACACGCGGGAAGAGTTGAGCAATCAAAACTCTCGTACACTATGTGACTTCAGAGATGAATCCCGTGAGCCAATCTCCTTGGTTCTTTCATCTAAATTCTGGAAATTTGTGTTCCTCATGTCCCCGAGATGCTGGAAGGCGGGGCGAGAGTTGAGCTGCGAGCAGAAGACGAGGCGAGAATTCATTCTATTCTGGGTGTACATTCTGGTCTGGCAGGGCCCGCTCTAGCGGTATTGCCGCCCCGGACAAATAGACAAATTGCCGCCCCTTAAGATTATGTAGAATTATATATTTTTTAAAAAAATAATTAATTTTTAGTCGAATAAAATATTTAATTTTAAATTTTAATAAAATCATATATTCATAAATAAACTTATTGAATTTTGATCTAGAGGCACAAAATAGAGAAATTAATTATGAAATATCTGTACATAGCCACAAATTAACCGTATTTTTACGTTTTTAAATGCTATTACAGATGGATATTATCACACAAACAATCTAAATTCCATTATTTTGAAAATAAAACGAGATTACATCAAATACGCTAAAATCACAAAAAAAAACTTTTTTTCTTACTTTCAGGTTGCGAATTTTTTATTACATCTTAAACTTTACTTCATCAGCAATTTCATACTTAATTGCCAAAATGGCTAAATCATTAAATTATCAATTTCTTGGTTTTCGTAAATGCTTAGCAAGGGGTCGTATACATCTCCCAAATGAAATTTTAAAGGTTTTAATGCCTCTATCCTCTCTATCCTACTCTCCCATCTAGTGTCACACCATGTTTTCAAAGTTGAACCCTGAACATGCTTTAAAAGTATTGCCCATAGAAAAGTAGATGCCAAAAAGAATAAATATATTTTTTGGACCATGTTGAAGAAATTAGCGGCTTCCAAGGATGTTTTTGCCATTAATAACAAGATTGAGAGAATGGCTACTACACGGAACATTGAATGCTCGCGAATTATGTTGTTTAATTCTAAATTGCACTCCTGCTTTATTGGCCCTCATATTGGACCCGTTGTCAGTACCTGTCCTCTGATATCCTGCATATTTAAACACAAGTCATCAAGTTCTCCAACTATAATGTCAGACATTTGTTTTCCAGTGAAACTTTCGACTTGTAAGAAGCCATAAAAGCTTTCATTAATTTTAATTTCAACATCAGGATTAAATTTATTGGTTGAAACATATCTGATTACAAGAGTAATTTGCTGTATTTTACTAAAGTCAGGAGTACAGTTTAAAATTATGGAAAAATATTTGATTTTTTTATTTCATTAATAACATGAGACTTTATGCACTTTGATGCAGCAGATCTACTATTCCGGTTTGTATATTTTTCCCAAGATATTGAGCTTTAGTCTCTACTTTTTAGAGCACTCAACGGATGTGCTCTTCCATAATGGGATCGTATTAAGACAGTAACTCAACTATTTTTAAGAAATTACCGGTATTATGCTCAAATAACTTGTCGCTTGTACCTTGAAAAACCAGTCAACTTTTACCAAGCATTTTAGTAATTGCAACGATTCCTAGAAGCACCTCATTCCAATGATTTATTTCGGCATTAATAACTCTATGAGTGGCAGCATCTACAGTTTTACAACAATTTAATCTTTTTTGCCTGAATATGATTTTTCGAAAATTCATGCTCTTTTAAAGTTTCGTCGAGGTGCTTCCAATTTTTAAAACCCTCCTTTGAGAGAGAACTAACTAAACAACTGAAAATTTTGCAACAGAAGCAGTAAACGCAGTAGCTAATCTCGCAATATTTGCTCTGCGTTGCTGAAAATTCGTGCATAATATTTTGCGCTAAAACTTCGATCTGTGTCATTGGAAGGAAATTTGTAATTATGCAATAGTTTAGGTGGACCTTGCCTTACTAAAAAGCTTCTTACGGCGTCTCATAAAATTCTTGGCCACAAAGTTTTAGAACGCTTTCTGTGAGTCTCACGTTGGTCAGTTCCAGTTGGTTTACAAACTTCGTTCATTTGTTCGCTATTATTCTCTGACGATTCTATACTTCTTTCGTATCCTGACCTGATATTGGATTCTAAGATTTGTTTTGGTAAACCCTGAATACAGTATATTTTTTTAACGCACCAGATTGATTCTGCCTTTACGCTTCCTTTCCCACCCTTCTTTTTTTGTACTGGTAACCAGATAGTTTCCTTTGACCGTCAGACATTTGGAAGAGGCATGCACGTAACTTAAACAATGTACACTATAAAATAATATAAAAAGTAAATATTTATCCTTGCTCTAAATAAGCTAAAACCATAACTAAGATAAATTATTCTCAGTCGATATAAAAAAATATTTATGCACAAAACAAAATATTTTCCATACCCTGTGAACATAAAGAAAATCTAGTGTTACTACACAGTCAAAGCTTATTCGCGGATGATACTCCGTAAATTTGCTGCAAATATAGAAACCGTGTATACAGAATGGCAATTTCTATAGGCTTAAACGGAATAGGTTCCATGTTCACAAACAAAAAAATGATGTTGTGGAGTGATTGTCACGCAATGCACTTATTAAACCAACTGACAAAGTTATTCACATTCACTAAAATAGTTAATGAATTTCTTTTTGTTGAGACGATTTACAAATGCAGCAATTAGAGTATCTGTAAACCGTATTCGTATATATAATAAACATCATGGATTATTATATATTAGCAGTTAGCATTCGAAATTAAATATAATAATGGTATATGAAGTAACTAATCGGTAATCAGCAGCTGGTAATATTATTTATTTATTAATGATTGTAACTGCCCCACACCCACTAAACTACAGTATTTTCACAAGCGATCAAAGGTAGCGTATGTAATTTAACCCAACCAAAACACTTACAATGCCTGTAACTAATTTGTACAGCAAATCTGTGAGGCTCGGATTACGAAAAGAAATTATTATGCAAATTATTCCACTTAGATTTCCAATAACTAAGATCCATATTGATTTGGTTAATCAATTCAATAAAATAAATACTCAGCATCTCCCGCCAAGCACTATCGATTCCATGTATTAGAGCGTAGCTGCAATTGCGAAAAACACTCCTTTTCACCGCGTCTAGTCGTAGTGCGACGCGCCTATGTCGTATATCCAACTAAATAACAGTTTAATCATAGATGTACTTACCTTTAGAAATTATGAAATCCTGAAGTAAATTTTATGAACTTCTACTTATCACTAATAACGTAATAGTAAGACTAATGCGCATTTTGAAGTTGCTTCTATGGCGGAATTCACACAGAGGCGGCGAGGCAAATGCGCGCCCCTTTGAGGTCCGCGCCCCGTCTCTTCGAAGTCTCGAGGGGCGCACCCAAATCGCTAAGAACTGTAAGTTTTTAACGAACGAAAAAATCGGTATGTGGATTTTTTTATTAATTGGGTATTTAACCCATTAATATTATTGATATTTTTCTCTCACTTACAGCCGAAATGGCGCCTCTAAATTTTAGCGCCCCGGGCAAATGCCCGGCTTGCCCCCCCCTAGAGTGGGCCCTGGGTCTGGACTCTGGTTTCTGCACGCTGCTCTGGACACTGGCTCTGGACGCAGCCCTGGACTCTGTTTCTGACTTCAGCCGAGGAATACTATCTGGAAGCCAGGAGCGTTCGGTTTGCAGAATGCGGGAATGTTTCTCGCGAGCCATCTTCTACCACGCTGCCAGCTGCCACTGACTCAATTGGTAATGCGTTTAGCCATCGAAGCCTGAGCTTGTGCATTTTAGGAAACTGTTAGGGATCCATAAGCGACCTGAGATATCAATGCTCGAAGTTGATAAGTGAAAGCCACTGAGCTAGCAGGCCCAATTGCATAAAGGCCTATTTATATAAAGGCATGTTTGTCTGGAGCCATATTTTTTCATTGAAAACTTTGTATTGCCTTCCTACTTCTTTTTCAATTGGTATCTAATAACCATTTGTGGTGCCTGACGTATTAGCATCATATCTCAAACTGAATTTAATTCTGTTGTTCTAGAAGTTATTATGATGCAGCTTGAATATTGTTTGTTAATGTAATTTTTATATTGATTATTTAACTTGGATTTAACGTAAAGTTCATCATTTATTTGCTTGCATAATTGGCTAATTGTAGCCCTGGGTGTTGCTTTGCCACATATACAATGCTTGTACAGTATATCATGTTTAATGTTAAATTCGCCCATGCATGCAATTGCCAGCGATAATTAATAAATATCTCATTGTTGTAATTTACCTGTGATCCTGGAAAATAATCAAAGTTCTTGCAGTATATTAAAATTAAAGTACCTATAAATTCAACCCTTTCAAATGATGATACAAAAAAGATGGTAATTAAGATTTACTACGCTACTAAAGTTAAATTACATTACTGTAGGGAAGGTACACCACACAAACGGAAGCGTGCATATAAACTCCAATTTGCATTAGTAACAGAAACATTAGCAAAACAAACAGAATCGGTTAAACGTTAAAGCAATGAAAGAATACGATTCTAAGTAGTAGCCAGAGATGAGGGTTCAAGCTTAGCTCCTGGAAATGTAAATTGTAAGTAGGAGGTACAGACCATAAATAAAATAAGCGACATTTGTTATTATTTATAATATTAAAGAGTTTGCAATAACAGCTGTAACTGTTATAATAGTAAGCCAGTTCAAATTTAATATTATAGAATTAATTAGACTATAAGTCAAAGTGTAATGGAACTATATGCGAAATTCCTTGCATACAAATGTTACGTGCAAAGATGTTGACACTATGTAATAACAATCAAAAAAATTAATATGTACGGCCTGATTTAGATATTAGGCTGTATAAATGAAGGATAAATAAAAAAAACTTTAAAATTAAATACTAAAAAGTTGACGTCCGCTGCTAAGGCTGCTGAAGCTCGACTGCTGAGTCACTACCTACACAGGAAAATCAAAGATGAAAATAAAAGCAATCTAACGCCCTTTAAAATTAAACACAAAATTCGGCGTCTGCTGCTGAAGCTCGACTGCTGAGTCACTACCTACACAGGAAAATCAAAGATGAAAATAAAAGCAATCTAACGCCCTTTAAAATTAAACACAAAATTCGGCGTCTGCTGCTGAAGTTCGACTGCTGAGTCACTAACTACAGAGGAAAATCAAAGATAAAAACAAAGGCTATCTATCACACTTGAGTTTCTTCCCCACGACATGCCAGTCCTCGACTGCTGGTGGTTGCTGTTTCCTGCGTTGCCTCTTACGCCTTCCGTTTAATCTTCGGATGAATTTCTTTGGGCAGAAGTCCTCATCTAAGGCTAGCGTGCATGTTTCCAGAGCTTCCGGGTGAGTGTGTCCATTTGCCGCCGCACCGTCGTGGATCAGCTTCACTTCGTCTTACGAGGATGCGAATCTCAGAGCCGTGTTAACATCGTAGTACTTTTCTGGCATGGACCAGCTGTACTTTAGACCATCATGAATCACCCACAGCGTCCACGACGTGAAATTACCCTCGGTAGCAATCTCGGTGAAGTGTTTTACTGAATACTTCGTTGTTTTAAGCTCGAAGATGTGAACGAACGCAAGGTGCCTCAAGGTGGATGTCGTTCGCGGGTGCATCTTCAACTCCCAAGAAGTCGGTTTCATTAGTAGTAGCGGCAGCCATCTCTCCAGTGAGTGTGTCACTGTTGACTATGGCGGCAACAGCAGCGGCTTCACCTAAATAGCTTGCGCTATAATAGTAATGCAGTATCAGGTTTGAAAACCTTTCCCTGCTGACTGTTTAGCTTTTTTTGACTTGGCTGTTTGGATAAGTCATGAGTGGTCAATGGAGTCTTGTTGATTAATGCTGACTTGGCATTAAGGCAGTGATGAATTGCGTGAGCAGCGTCACCACCCCGGTGAGCTGGTCGCTGGGTCCGGTACGTCAGTGGCGGCTGCTGACTAGAGCCAGGACAGACAGACAGACGTAATCTGTATAGGCGTAGCCAATCATGTTTATAGTGTGCCAGGACATTCCTACTACATATATGTGAGTTAAGAAATATTGAAAATGGCTTTATGTTACTGTCGGGATTTGAATTGAAAAAATCTAATATTTTTTGACATGATCTAAAACTAGTGTGGGAGAACTTAGTATGGTATTTACATGGGTCCTGACTACCAAGAGTGCCTACTTAATCCTATTGGTGGGTATATTTACATTGAAGGACCTACTTAAGATGCTAGTGGGGGTAATATTATTCTGTGGGCCTACTCATAACTGGTGAGGAGCCTGCCACTATTATTATTCGAGAGTTGGAGGATATTGAGATGTCTTTCGGGGTCTTAAAAATTAAATTCACGAGTCAACGTTAGTTTTGTTCTCTTTCGGGGATACATTTCTGCTGTATCCTTTCCAATCTCGGAGATCAGTTGGTGGGAAGATTGAGTACATTTTTTATAAAAAAATTGATTTTCCTCTATCTGCTCAGTTAAGGTTGGTCAACTGAGTATTTCCCTGTAGGAAGGTAACGCGGTGCCTCCAAAATAACACGCAGCACCCTGTTTTCGAGTGCCTGCAGTTTTTTAGTGTGAAACTCTGTTGCCATGCTCCATATATCTGAACCATATAAAAATGTCGGTTGGATTACAGCACGGTACAGGAGCAGTTTTGTATCCGTATGTAGGCCGTCGCCTCTTAGGACCGGGTAGATGTCGTGGGTTGGACTTGGCGGCGCGCAGCGGGCCTCGTATGGGGTTCACGCGCAGTCTTGTCTGCCGGTCTACGTTGGTGGGGAGGATCACTGGAGCTGGCCTCCTAATGGGCACTCCTGGGTACCTCGTCCGAAGCTGCGTCTTCTTTTCGCATCCAGAAAAGCAGGCTGCATGCTTTCTGCCGCAGATGCAGCAGACTGCCTCTTCCCTGGCTGTGGGACAGTCGGCAGCTCGGTGGTCAGACCCACATCTGACACACCTGCGCTGATTCTTGCAGTCCCTCGCCCCATGTCCGTGGCGTTGGCAGTTGAAACACTGCCGGAGCTCCGGGGAGAAGGCTTTTTCTTGATCACCCTCTTAACCCACTCTCTCGGCAGTGCGTTGACAGATACGGGAGGCGTCTGGCTAGGCTGCTCCTTGACGCAGCTGTTGCCCATGTCGCACAGTAAGCTGTTGGCCTACGACAGGTGCGAAGGGCAGGAGGCTAGGATTGTGATGCCTCCCTCAGCCGGTTAGCAGAACAGTGGCAGTCCTGTAGCCAGCAGAAGTTTAACATACAGACTGTCCCAGTTCCCTGCGTAAGGCACAATCACGGGTTGTACTGGTCCCATTTCCTTGGACTGGTGCTGACTCCCCCTCCTCCTGGGGGGGGGGGGGCGTAGGAGACGCTGGAGATTCCTTTATACATTGGTGCCGAAACAACAAAATTAAAATCAACGCCACCAAGTGTGCAGGGATCTACTGCACAAAGAAGAGACCCATCCTACCCGTCAAACTCTCCATAATGGGGCAAGAAATAGCCTGGGTACCACAGCATTGGTACTTAGGTGTCATACTAGACAAAAAGCTACTGTATCGATAGCATATTCTAGATTGACGAAGAAAAGGACTGGCCATATCATCCAATCTCGCTCCAGTGCTACGCAGCAACAATTTAAGTACCACAAAAAAAAATCCAACAAAAAATTCTGTAATGATACCCCATCTGCTCTACGGATGCCAAATATGGGGAACAGCAAGCCCGTCCAACATCAACATTCAAAGGCTTTAAAACAAATGTCTTCGAATGATTCTCACCGCACTGCCCTAAACATCAACATATCACATTCATTTGGCCAGAAACATAGAAAGAGTAAATACACAGATATATGATCTAACCAACAAATTCATAGAAAAGATAGAAGCAAGAAGACACCAAATTGACCGATTCGCCACCCTGGGCACAGTAATGCCAAGAACGTGGCATAAACATAAAGTACCATTCAGCGTTATTTACAATCCAATATAAAACTCGAGACTAACATCAGTGGGTTTTTTTCACCTAGGGTCATCTATGATGACGACAGACATAGTTTTTCCCCCTAAAGTGTAATAAATTGTGCCCCCAAAATCATTCCTAATCTGACCACATTGACAAAACTACCGATGATAGTGGGGTCAATTTACACAGCCGCTGAGGCAAACGACACACACACATACAAATAATAATAATAATAATACGAGACCCAATCTGACAGCAGCCACCAAAACACGAACCCTGAATGGGTTTTCCAAATAAGATCATCATAATGATAACAGCCCGGTGTAAATAAACAGTGCCACCAAAACCAACCCTTCCAAAAACACATGAAAACTAATAGCAAGGCTACCACCATTGCGGGGTCACACAAACAAGCCGTTAGGGCAAAAAAAAAAAAAAAAAAAAAAAAAAAAAAAAAAGATCTGCTTCGCTCTCGTCGAAGATTATTGCTAATGATTGGTCGCTCAGATAGAGCCCGTCGTCCATGTTTATGTTGTTGTCATTTAGTCGGATCTCCAACTCAACGGAATTTTGTGGAGACCATCCAGTCCCTAATGGCTTCAGATACTGACATACTGGTCAGCTTTAACGTGGTATCGCTCTTCACCCATCTACCGGTAGGGGACTCACTTCACCTGATACGAAAATATTTTGAACCGACTACCGCAGATGAACACATTCTTATATCCACTTATTTCATGTATGGAGGGAGGTACTATCAACAATACGACGGAGTGGCTATGGGATCACCACTCTTTCCGGTAGTAGCAAACCTCTACATGGAGAATTTGGAACAGAGGGCACTAGAGAGTGCCACCCTCAAACCTTCTTGCTTCTACCGTTATATCGATGATACTTTCGCTGTGTGACCACACGGTATTCAAGCGTTGGATAAATTCTCCTCGACCATCTCAACGGAATCCATCCGTATATACACTTCACCAAGGAAATGGAGAAGGACGGGTGCCTCCCATTCCTGCACATCCTGATAAAGCAGAAACCCGACGGCACTTTGTCGCATAGCGTATACCGCAAACCCACCCACACTGAGTGCTACTTGGGTGCAGCCAGCTTCCATCATCCGGCACAACGCAACGCTGTATTAGCCACACTGGTACACAGAGCGAGAGCTATCTCCGATCGTGAGAGCCTGCCGAAAGAAATGAAACATCTCAAGACCGTTTTCAAACGGAACGGCTACTCACGGCGGCTGATAGAGTGTACCTTTATTCAAAAGTCACCAAGACCACCGTCGGAGCAAGAAGAACCACCGAAAACTCTTGCATTCCTTCCATATGCGGGGAACACGTCGGGAAAATTTGGAAGACTCCTGGCGCGGTGTGGAATAAAAAGTATCTTCCGGCCTCCCGCAAAGATACGTGATATGCTGCGTTCGGTAAAAGATGACTTAGGCCTGAGGCTGCCTTTGTTTTTGAAAAGTCCCGCTACCAAGGTAATTCTACTTTACGCGTCACTCTGTGTAGGATAAGGAAATTTTTGAGGACTCCAATTATTACTTTTTGAGGGGAAAACATAGCTATATTTCGTCAAAGACGACCTTATGTGTAAAACCCCTACAGTTTTCTTATGATCATATCAGTTCCTATCTGCCTGATATACTTAGTGGCACTTTATAGGTGTGCCAGTGCCTTGGTATTGTTGTGTCAAGGGTACGGAGCCTTTCGACAATTTCTCTGAATTTATCTATCCTGTTATAAAATTTTTATGTCTGTTTGAAAATTTCTACATTTAATGGGTTGATTCCGCTGTGTCGTGAAGGATGTCATTTGGTGTGAATCTAGGTGCTCTTGATATTACTCGTAGGTATCTATTTTGAAGTCATTGGAGATGGTCTATGTTGGATTTAGCTGCTGTTCCCCACACCTGGCATCCATACAGTATGAAGGGGAGGATAACTGTCTTGTAGATCCTAAGTTTTGTTGTCGTTGCTAGTTCGGAGCTATAAAGGATTGGAAAAAGATTTTTGAGTATAGTAGTGTCCTGTTTTCTTCTGTCTAAAATGTGTTTCCGAAAGAGAAGCTTTTTTTTTTTTTATCAACGGTGACTACAAGGTATTTAGTTCCAGATGACCATTCTATTTGTTGCTCCATTATGATAAGGTTTTTTTTTGTCTATTATTGGTCTCTTTCTAGTGAAACATATTGCTGCGCATTTGGATTGATTGATTATCATTTTGTTGGTGCGGCACCACTTCTCAAGTTGGTGGAGGCCGTGCTGAAGGTGGTAGACGTTTAGGTCATGTCTTTTGCCCGATGCATATATAGTTGTTTCGTCTGCAAACTATGCAATTTTGACATAGGTCGGCAATTGTATATTGTTGACGTTAATTTTGAATTGGACTGGTGCCAGGGCAGTACCTTGGGGGATACCAGCCGGGATGGGATGCACTGATAAGATTTGACCTACAATTAAAACGAAGAATTTTCTATTTTCTAGGCAGTTTCCAATTAGCTGGACATAGCAGTGACGAATTGTTGTCTCTGAGGTTTGCATGCCATACCTTATCGTAGGCTTTTTCTACTTGTAAGAATACAGCCGCTGTTGAGTTTCTGAGGTTGAATCCCTTCGATACATCTTCGGCGAATCAGATAAGTTGGCTAGTGCTGCCTACTCTATTTTCGAAAGCAAACTGTTCTTTACGAATTGTTTTGTCTGTATTTAAGAACTTTTTGATAAGTTTTAGGATTACTCGCTCCAGCACTTTGGATGCGGAGGGTAATAAGCTCATTGATCTGTAATTTGATGGGAGACGCTGGTCTTTCCCGCGTTTTGGGATGGCCGTGACTTTTGCAGTTTTCCTTGATTCTGGGAAGTACTTTTGTAGCAAACATGCATTGCAAATTCTAGTGAGCAGCACTATTCCCTTTCTAGGTAGATGTTGAAGGTGGTTATTTGAAATTTTGTCGGCTCCTGGAACTTTATTGTTAGCCAATTTTTTGATAATATTTCTAATTTCACCGGGTGTTGTAAGTTCAGGTTCGTCCTCCAATGGTGTATTCATAATATTTCTCGCCATATTAAGTATATTGTCAGCTATTCGTGCTTCAGCTTCAGTCAGGTTGTATGCTACTTCGGTATGTTGACTGGCAAAATATTCTACTAGTACCTCCGCCTTAGCTATTGACTGGAAGCACCGTTCAGTTGGCCCAGTGATAGCTATATTTGGCTCTCTTGGGGTCTGACAGCGTATATACAAACGACCTACCCCACCAACAAGGCGGTGAAGTCGGGCTATTTGCAGACGATACTACAGTATACAGGTAGAGACACAACCTAAATTACATCGTACTTAAACTCTCACAGCACCTTGAGAAAATTACTCGATGGTGCAACCTTTGGAAAATCAAAATTAATTCCGGCAAAAGTCAGGCATTCATGTTCACCACCAGAAGTACCGGACCCAGCCACCAAATCAAGTTCGACGGCATGGACCTCCCCTGGTGTGACTCGGTTAAATGTCTTGGCTTAGAAATTGACAAGAAACTAATTTGGATCAGGCACATTAAAAGCGCTTGTAATCTAGGTTCGGCTCGACTTTTTAAACTATACCCCCTCCTCAAGGGGAATAAGCTTAGTGTTAAGACAAAATTAAAGATCTACACTGCCGTAATTAGGTCGCCCTTGCTTTATGGCTCTGAAGTCTTCAGCATGGCATAAAACACACAAATCAAAAAAATGCAGGGTATCCAAAATAAATACGTATGAATCATTACTAACGCCCGGCGGTACATGCCGAACACACAAATTCTCTACAACTTAGGAATACAAAGTCTCACAGATTACATAAAGGACAAATCGACCAAATTCTTTCAAAAAGCACATTATTCGCCCCATCAAATCATCCAAGACTTAGGGCAAAAAGTATATCAACACGAACATAATCAACCAATTACAACTCTAACCAGGAACTATAGGGTCAGACAATAACATCACACACACACACACACAAAAAATAACTCCATGACTTCCATAAATAACCAGCCCAAAAACTCCTATTCTGACAAAAGTTAGGAGAGCGAAATGCTTTGGAACTTCAAAACTATATGGGTCTAGGCCCAACCATATGTCTGTCTTTCTGAGTGCGCGCACTAGCTGCCAGGCATCTCGGTTATTCAGTGTAAGGTCTGAAATCTTGGTTTCCCACTTTGTTGTCCTATGTTCCGACATGCATCTCCTCAGCGCATTCCCAAGTTTGTACCTCCGTTTGTCTTGAGGATCGCGGAATCATTTCCACAGGTTTCGGCTAGTGTTGTTTATTTTCCGAACATTTTCTATATCATGTCGTAGGTGTTCGGCGGTTATTTGCGGAGTTGAAATTGTTGTTGCTCTTTTGTCTGCGTCCAGTATTACGCGGTAAAAACGATTTTTTGCTTTGCTCAATTCTGTTGGTTGTAGTTAGGTTATATGTGGTTCTAATTTTGTTATGAATTAATCTGCTAAAAGGGTTCCAGTCAACGTCTTTGATCTTCTTCTCCTTGATGTAAGGTAGCAGCAGTTTCTTATTTGTATCAGGACTGATTGCTGGTCTGACGTTAGATCGTTAACGTTTTCTAACTTAAGCTGGCGTGTAATATCCTTGATTACAACCATATCGAGAACATTAGGTTGAAGTCTTGTGTTGTTCGGTATATATGTGTGGGTGACTTTGGGCCCAAGACTTGGATATTGTGCCTTTCTGCTATCTCCAGGAGATGTTCTCCTTTATTATTGTTCGTTCTTGAATTCCATGTGTGATGCTTGGAATTTAAGTCACCACAGATTAGTACCCTTCTACCTGTTGTTAACAGAGCATCCAGGTCGTGCTCATGTAGGGCTCGGTTTGGGGCTAGGTACGTCGATACCGGCACAATATGTCCCTCAACAGTGTGAATTTTAATTTCCGTGACTTCCATCTCAGTTAATTGTAGTGTCTTGACTGGTTCGTGGGATAGTTTTTTATTTAAGATTATCGCCGTTCCCCCACCTTCTTGTCCCATCCTATCGTTCCTATAGACTGTATGTCCTGAAATTTTAAAATTGTGCTTCGGTTTTAGGTAGGTTTCATACAGTAGGACTATTTCTAATTCAAATCTTCGAATAAAGTCCTGAAGCTCCATTTTTTTAAAATACTGTTGGCGTTCCAAAGGGGGCATCCATAAATTACGTGAGGTGAAATAGGGGAGGGGGGGGTCCGGCGAAATCTCACCAGATCTCACCAGGGGGGGAGGGGGGGGTCTACGGAAATCTCACGTGAGATTTTGCGAAAAATTTGGGGATAGTAGAGCCAAAAAAAGGTCTACAATTTGCGCCAAAGTCGATGTTAGGAGGGTATTTCGTCAAAAAAATTAGGGTGTGACCTAAAAAAAAAAAGGTCTACGAAAGTTTCGAGGGCGATTTCTGGGGGGGGTTCTCACGGACCAAATCTCACCAGAGGGGGGGGGGGGGGTCCGGCCAGATCTCACGAAATCTCACCAGGGGGGAGGGGGGGGTCCAGAAATCCGGAAAAACACCTCACGTAATTTGTGGATGCCCCCAAATTGCTATTTTTAAATCTTTCTGGTTCCTGAGTAATCTAACCATTATTTCAATAGCGTTATTACTCCTTCCATTAGCGCAATGAGTTTGGTGGAGTCATCCTTTGCCTTTTTGATCTTGTCTAGTGTTCTTAGCATTGTTTCCATGAATGATTTCCCGCTGAATAGGTTTTCATTACAGTGAGATTGGATGACTGCAGTTGCAATTGCGCTTTTTTCTGTTTTCTGTCTCCTTGTTAATAACATCCTCCCTTGCATTAGTTTGGTTGTCTCGTTTGTTTGCCACTGTAGTTGCGTAGGTTTTATTTTGGACCCTGAGGTTGGCCTGTCACTTGTTGATTTGCTGTTTATCTCTAGTTTCCGTGTTGTTTGGTTTCTTGTCAGGTTGGTGAAGCTTTTCTTTTCCTGTCTGGTCTTCCCGTTTGTTTCCTTTATTTTGTTGCCTTGGAGATTTTAGTGCTTTTTGGAAGGCAGGACACGCCATGAGGCCGGGTGTTCGCCTTCGCAATTGACGTATTTCGCCTTTTTTGTTGATGGCAGACTGCAGCTCTTGCTGTCATGCATCCCTGCGTACTTCACACTGCGGCTAGGCAAATGGCATTTTTTTTTAGTATGACCAAGCCTTTGGTGTTTAATGCAATGAGGAGGTCTATCCCTATGCTTATAACGTTCTACAACGAATTCTGGTATACAACAATGATTACTCATTATATATTCTGTCTGAGTCTGTTCCGGGGTTGAAGGATACTGATAACGTGGGCATTGGAATAAGTTCTCGCGTTTCTGGATTTCTTTTCTTATACTGATGGACTTTTTGCATTTTGTATCCTCTTGACGTCAGTTCGTCATGAATTTCATCTTCTGTTATAGATGTTGCTAGACGTTTTATTACGACTTGGAGGGGTCTTAGGTCTGGTATTTGGTGACTGTAGTGTGATATGTTCTGATTTTGGACGTACTTTAGTAGTAGAGCATAGTCCTTCTTGTTTTATGCGTAGAATCTTGAAGTGTCGCTGTTACTATTTACGATGTTCAGAGTTTCTGTCATTCGACTTTGTAGAGTTTTTGCTGGTTGGGTAAAGTCTGTAGGTGTTTTCACCACCACTGGAGGCATTTTCATCTTTGGTAGTGGCCCTGACTCTTCTGTTTATTGCTCTGGTTGTTCCAGATCGTTTGCTGGTTCTGTATCTGTCTCCTGTTCGAAAGGAGTAAACCGGTTCTGCCTCTCTTTGAAGATGCTTCTGGACTGGCTGATTTGATTTGCCGTCTTTTGATTGGCGGGCAGTTTTGGTGATAGGTAGGCTGTGGATCTTGCGCTGAGAAGTCTCTTTGGTTTTCTTCCTCGTCTTCATGATAGATGGGGTATTCTTACTTGTCATCTGAATCGTCACTGGGTACGTACTGGTTCTCATCGTCACTCCGTGATAAAAATTCCATGTCGGTGTTCCTTGTGCCAGTGTCCATTGGTTGGCTCGGGGAGCGTGGGCTATCACTTGACATTTGTATTTCCCGGATTGTTACTGACTGCCCATTAATTGGAGGCCACGTTTTTTAAACACGGTTTTTCTGTTTGCAACCCATACTTGCTGAAGCCTAATAGGAGTGTTGCTCTCGCCTTAGTTATCACCACTGGGTATCCGGCGAGAAACAATCCTAAAGCGCTCACTCGGGGGTCCGCACGGGAGTGGGTCGTCGAGTTTTAATACCCTGACACTCGGGGGTAAATTTCCATGGTGCACAATGCGAAGAATTAACGTCTCCACGGCAAAAAGCCGGAGAGAAGCTAGCACAATTTCCACGCAGACAGCTGCCTTCGCGAAAGTAGCTCACTATTACGTTCGATACAGGAGACGCTCGATCGTCTGCTGCTCTCTTATAGCAACTCACTCAATGGGTTTACAGCGGTTCGCATACGACTGCATTGAGGTTTGCTAACTGAGTGCTCGCGTATGCGGGAACTGTTTGCTCCAGCGAAGAATAGAATGAACTGCCTCTTCTTTTTTGGTGACTGCCTTGGCCCACCCCTCCCGAGCTTACTAAATAATTAAAGTCGTTCGCAATCACAAATATTAAAGAATGAATTATTTCGCGACGTTGGCAATAAATACAATTCTCTCGGGTGACAAACTGAGTAAACAAGTGTGTCCCAACTTCCTCGGAAGATGGTGGCGTTTTAATCGCCAAAGTATAGAGTTCACTCAGCTTGTCATGCGAGAGGATTATTATAACAAATTAAGGACTGAAAATGATAGGCAAAGAAACAGACAGTGTAAGTAGGGCGGTGGCATGTGTGTGTGTCTCTTTAATTTGATCGGATCGTTATGTTTATCCATATTGTGTTGAAAAACAAATATTTTCAGTTAAGTAGATAATGGAAACGTGATTACTCGTGGCCATACAGTATGATTTAAAATGTGTGATGCAATTAAAATGAAAAATAGTAAATAAAGTAGAAACAAGCTTCGGCAATAACCAGATTCTGTTGACTCAATATTTCGACTGGAATTGTCTGCACCGAGCAGCAATTATCAAGCAGCATGCTGTTAGAAGCCTGAATGGATGGCAGAGGCATTATTTACACATTGTATTTATGACTTTAAGAGCTTCCTTCCTCATTCGAATTCGACTGTAAGCTGGATGAGAGATTTCTATCTGCAGTATTCTGACACTGGCTTGAGGTGTTCTGAATGTTAAAAATTTACATTTGTTGGTTTCTTACTTTTTTGTTGCTGAGACGAATTATAACGTATTTTTGCTGTGAGGTTTATGAAGATAAAACCTACCAGCCTCTCTGCCAGTCGTACATTTTATTTTAGCGGACGCCTTAAACGAGACCCTGCCGGTTGCGAAAAGATTTTCTTGCTAATATTTGTAAATAACTCTATCGTCAGCTTTTGTTGTTCATTTCCCTTTTCCGTTTTTTCTTTGCCGAAGGTCTATGCTTTGTACTATTGTTCATTTAAATTCATGGTAACGCACTATATGAATACCCATTTTAATGTAATGCAGTTGTTTGACCTATATCCATATCAGTCACTGATATCATTGCTTTCATCTAGTGATTTTTCAGACGATTTGAAAAACATTATGGGTTAAGTTGCCGATACTGACTCTTTAAGCAATAAATGTGCTAGAACTATTTGTGATACGGAGAAAGTAAAAGCACATTTCCGTTTTCCTCCTGTTTGACGTATTATACCTTTATATAATTGATTACTCTATTTATAACAGTTTGATTCTTTAACAGATTGTCAATAACCATTTAATAACAAAATTTTCTCTCTTTATATATCTTTACTTCGCTTACATGGTGGAAGGGGCGCTTCGTCCTGCAAGTCGTCGCGGCTCTGTGGTAAAGCCTTGGTGTGGGCATCCAACGGTCGTTTGTTTGAACCAGATCTAAGTTGAATATTTTTCGTTCTTTATTTCCTTTTCAGTTGTTGAAAAATACATAAAATATGAAGGAATGAAACTATTGTAGATGCGGTATGTAGGACAATAAAAAAGCAAGATATTAGAAATTATTTTAAACCATTCCCTGTAAAACATAATTATTACCCACATATTGACACATTATGTTATTCACAAATATGTTTTGTACTTTGCAACAAGTGAAACGGAAATAAAGAACGAAAAATATTCAACTTCGATCTGGTTCGAACTCACGACCGTTGGACGCCCAAACCAAGGCTTTACCACAGAGCCGCGACGACTTGCTGGACGAAGCGCCCCGTCTACCATGTAAGCGAGGTAAAGATATATAAAGAGAGAAAATTTTGTGATTAAATGGTTATTGACAATCTGTATAAAGAATCAAACTGTTATAAATGGAGTAATCAATTATATAACGGTATAATACGTCAAACAGGAGGAAAACGGAAATGTGCTTTTACTTTCGACAACGTCTACTAGCTATGAGATACTATTTCCTCAACACGAAAATCTCTTCAGCACTGCTAGAAGGCAGAAAATCTGACAAGGTTGCAGGAAATTTGACAACGCTGTACGACGAAATAAATCATAAATTTCCTATTGCCGGCCTGTATAACACGTAAAATAAATAATTTATCACGAGCACATTAGTTCAAAAGTTTGCCCTCAATTATTCATCTTAAATATTCAGTATGATATCTAAAAATACGGTGGGAATCCATGTTGATTGTACGAAGGAAATCCAAAAAGTAAGGTCTCCAAAGCAATTATAGATACAAAATCAATTTATTTTGTGTAACATAAACATCATTTTAAATGTTGAAAATTATCTATTTTTCTATATAATCCCCATTTTTATCGACACAGTAGTTTAGACATTGTGACAGATATTAACGACTGAGCGTCATGGGATAAGCAGTGACTGCGCCGGCCTCGGTAGCGTAGGGGCTAGAGTGCTAGCTCCACGTGCCGAAGGTCGCCGGTTCGAATCCGGGCGCGGGCATGGATGTTAAGTGTTGTGTGTCTGTGTGAATGTCTTGTCCGTCCTGTGGCGTCCATACATTGGAAAAAATACACATAGAGCTGGCTGTATGGCCTCCGTTGCCGAATGCCATTTAAAAAAAAAAAAAAAAAAAAAAAAAGCAGTGACTGTATCGCATCCGGGAGGTTACAGATTCGACTCTCTGTCTGGCCATCCAGATTTGGGTTCTCCATGGTTTACCCAAATCACTCTAGATGAATGCTGGGATGGATGTTTTAAAATGCCATGGCCGAATTCCTTCCGTTCCTTTTCCCCAGTCCGTGACCTCGACGTCGACGAGGCGTAAAGTCATAAGCCAAAAAAGCCATATCTGGTATGTTCTTTGAAAATGGTCACTCTTTCAAAATTTCCAAAGATGAGTGTGCTCGCAATCGTTAGTTATGAGGAGTGAATTTAAGAGATGATTCTTTTATATCTCAGTGCTTTCGATTAAAGAAGTTTTTCTTCAAAAAGATTTAATAGAAATATTTTTTGTCTAATGTGTTAATTTTTATCTATTGTTTATGACAGAAATTACATATTTTATATGTAAGCAGTTGGTATGGTTTGAAAACAATGGGGGGAAAAAAATAATCACCCAACACAGTTTCGAACCTTCACCTTTAAACCATACAGCCTGCTATATGGGGTTTCTCATCCATTCGGTAGACAAACCAACCTATATGGAACTTCCTGGCGACAGAATATTGGAGAAGGAAATCGTTGTTTCAGCTGCACGGTCGAACATGATAGATGAAGGAAAGTTCTTGACGGTAAAAACCGAATGCGTAAACAGTGTTTCTGCCTTCCATTCTAACTTTGTAATACTTTCTAAATATAAATCCTAATGACAATGCATAAAATCTCTCTAGTAACTTTTTGTCATATTATCGATCGCGACATCTTATTGTCAGACCAACATTCGCCATATCACAAACAGTTCTAGCACATTCACTGCTTAAAGAGTCGGTATCGGGAACTTAACCCTTAATATTTTTCAAACCGTCTGAAAAATCACTAGGTCAAATCCGTCGCCGTGTGTAGTTGCCGGGAAAATCTTCAATCACTGAGCCTAATCGTAGTCCACAATCAAATTCCGGGTAGTTAGCAGCACCTTTATACGATTCCACTTAACCAGCAGGAAATAGTTGTTCACACTCGGAATATCACAACGGAACTTGCTCACGGCGCTGGCAGATCCGGCCGACCCTATCTACAGCTGGTTCCAGAGCCGACTAACTACAGATACAGAATGGAAACGAGCATTGTAGTCAGCCAATCAGAAGACGATATGATCCTGGCCTGCTGTGGTTCCACGATCCAGTGCAGTTCTAATTGTTCTCTTAAGTAATTCTGGTAAAGAGTATCAGTAGTCGGGAGTGCGGAAAGGCAAGAGAATAGCAAACCAGACCGCTTTTCACGTTATCTGGTTATGAAACCCGTGACGCGAACAAGCCGAGTGCCGTAATTTTGAACGCTAAAACCGCGAAACGCGCAGTGGATTCGGCCATAAGCCCGCCTGTCCAAAAGCAAAAGCTGAAGAAAAGTAAGAGTATCGTCGAATATTCACCGGGTCGCGCGATAAAGTGAAAACTACATCGGCCGCGCCGCGCGTATATGTTCCTGCATCAGCGCCAACTGCGGGGACCAGGGCGGGCACCACATTCCGAGGACCAGTCCAAGTTCCTGCAGAAGTGGAGGGCACTCCACCCCGTGCAGCGAAGCACGTGGAGCTCTTAGGAGGAGAACCAGCGCCCAACCAGCCCGGTGGCGGGGAGTTAGCACAGCTCGGCGGAGGTGAAGGCGATATGGCGGCCAATCCACGCAAGGAGCAGTCAGAAGAGTCCCAGCATCAGGCCGAGACGGTCGTACCCGTCGGTGCCCCCCAGCTCCCAGCCCGGAGTGAGGGGTGATGCGGGGAGCGGAGGGGGAGGCCACGCAGTGGCTGCACCCGGCAGCGAGCTGTCAGTCGCTGCTCGCCCGCAGGGCGGACAGCAATCAGTGGGAGCTGTCTCCCGGCTCCCAACCAGCACCAGGCGAAGGGGCACAGGAAAGACGGCACGAGGCTCTGGAGGGGAACCTCGCCCTGCTAGCGGCCCCAAGCGCGCAGTCAACCGCCAGTCGGTGACCAGAGCGGTCAGCAACGGGTCACAGCGACCGGCTGGGTAGGACAGTAATGCCCCGCCCACTAGCCAATTGCTCAAGTTCTCAACAGACAGCCATATAAGTTAAGCAGCAATGCAGTAGCACAAGCGAGCCAATAACCTCCACCTCAAGCAACATCGAAAACACTAAAACCGCTCCTGAAGGCGGTGTGGAGGTAGGATGGTGGATACCACGGAAGACCTCTCGTCCTATGCAACTGACCCGATCGACAGACCTGGACACAGCCAACGCTTTTGACGTACTGGACGCTGGGAAGGAGGAGAACCAACAAGAGCCAACACCTCTGGAAGCTCCAAAGGGATACAGTCGACGCATCCCGCCCATCATCACGCTAGTAAAAGGGAACATTGCGTTCTTTGGGCAAGTGCTCAAGGCCCACTGCCAGCAAGCGTTCGACTTCAAGCCCTCGGTGGACTGGCTGCAGACCCGACTAAGAACCATCGACGACTACAACCGTGCGACAGCATACCTGCACGAGGAGAATATCCCATACTACTCCTTCCCACTTGCCACAGACAAGACAACCAAGCTAGTTATTCGAGGACTCCCACTGTGGCTGCCGACTGAAGAAGTCCAGGCAGGGCTCATAAACGCCGGATTTAAAATTGAATCAGTGGTGCAGTTGAGAGCCCCAGTCGACTCGGCCAGAAATCTACAGGAGCGACCGATGCCTCTGTTCATGGTCACCCTATAGGACACACTGGAAAACAGGCCAATAATGGAGCTGGATAGCCTGTTAAAAATACCTGTAAGCCTCGAAAAGAAGAGGACAGACAGAGTCCCACTCCAGTGCTACCGCTGTCAGAAGTATGGCCATGTTAGCCGACATTGTCGACTGCCAATGGCGTGTGTCAGGTGCGGTGGCAGCCACACCACCAGGGACTGCGAACTCAAGAAAGGAGAAGGGCAGCCAACTTGTGCGAACTGTCAAGGCCCGCGCGTAGCCTCCTACAGAGGCTGCCCCGGGTATCAGGATGCAAAGTGGCGAGCATCTAGGAAGCCTGGTGACAACAAGAATAGGCGGGAAGCACCTACAAAACTCTCGGACCAACGGCCTCCAGCAACGGCGAGCAGCCAACCAGCAGGAATCACGACTGTGGCCACCGTAGACGGAACAGCAAAGCAATACCACAAGAAGCCAGCAACGGACCCAGCAGCTGCACCTGACACAGCGCTCAGTGCAGTCATGAAACAGCTGACTGAAGTTGTGCAGGGGTTGAGCGGCATTGCAAATACCTTGCAGACAGTCGCCATGGCAGAACAGCGTGACTCAATCCACCGCAGGTCAACAGTCTGAAAATGGCCATTAGACCACTGGAAGGAGTCAGGACCTTCCCTTGGAACGCTAATGGACTAAAGAAGCAAGACAACGAATTCCAGAACTTTATGCGGGATGAAAGGGTGGACGTCAGCCTGGTCTGTGAAACGCACCTTAAGCCAGGGGTGCGTGTCACGGTTTCCAACTATTTATCATACCGCAGAGATAGACCAACCGCAGGAGGCAGAGTTGCCGTGTATGTGAAGAGGTCGCTGAAACACCATGCTACCTCGCTTCCCATCTTGACTACGATCGAAGCCGCAGTGGTGGTGATCTACACAACGATGGGCCCAATCACCATGATTGCGGCCTATCACCCGCCGGAGGCAACGATCTCACCGGCAACTAGGCCGCCCTTAGCAACATACCTGGGAACTTCATCATTGGAGGTGACCTAAACGCTAAGAACCGCGAATGGTACAGCCGAGTGACCAACGCAAGTGGCAATGTGCTGCAGAGGGAGGCACAGCGGAGAGGGCTAGTGGTCTGGGTGCCGGACAAGCCTACGTACTTCCTCCCGCAAGAACGATACAGAGCCGTTGTTCTAGACGTGCACATCTCGCGGGGCATACCCGCAAGGCCACTGCTGCTGTCAGTCCAGCAGCTATCCTCAAACCATAACCCGGTGTTAGCGGACTGGGATATGGGACAGGAAAGCGAAGATACGAGCGGCGGGAACTACTGGAGAACAAACTGGACCCAATTCCAGGAGGAACTCCAACCGATGATGGAGCAACAGCTGCAGCGCGGTAACGAAAATGGAAACATCGACCAACATCTGCAAAACTGGACGGAAGCCACCCTGAGGGCAGCAGAGAGATACGCCCCAATGAGGATCAGGTAACGGGGAAACCAGCTTCCCCAAGAGCTAATCGACCTCATCAGGGACAAGAACAGGGCAAGGTAGAGCTGGCAGCAGACGCGGGACCGAGTGTACAAGGCGCTGCTAAATCGTTTGCAACGCGAGGTCAAGGCCCAACTGGAAAGGAACAGGAACGACCAGTGGGACAGCCGGGTGGCTCAGCTTCGGACGGAGGACGGTACTGCGTGGCAGCAGACGAGGAGATTTATAAGGGCGATAAGGCGTACTTCTGTTCTCCACGGACAGCAAGGGTTGGTCTACACCTCTGAGGAGAAAGCAAATGTCCTTGCTGACGTTTTTGAGGAAAACTTCCGTCCTGTGGCTGAACCATACGACGACGAACACATCAGGAGAGTCAATCGCGAGCTGCGCCAAAACCTGGCCAGCGACGAAGAGGAGGACGAGCAGATAGGCGAGGTCGACGCCAGGGAGATAATATAGTTGGTGAGGAAGTTGCAGCCCAACAAAGCTCCGGGAAACGACGAAATCAGCAACCTCATCCTGCAGCACCTGCTTCCAGCTGCATTCCAGAGCCTAGCACACCTCTTCAACAACATTCTCCGGCGGAAGAAGTACCCAGACGGCTGGAAGTAGGCAGAAGTTGTGGCGAAACCCAAGGCTGGGAAGGATCACACCTTCCCACAACACTACAGGTCCGTGTCGCTGCTGCCAGCTGTCTCCAAGGTATTCGAGCGACTACTCCTGAAGCGGCTGATGGTCCACGTAGATAGGCTGCAACTAATCTCCCGAGCAGTTCGACTTCCGCCCAGAACACTCAACAAGGCACTAGCTGATGCGAATGGTGGAAGAAGCGACCGACGCCTTTAACAGACGCCGGTACTGCGGCTTGGTACTACTCGACACCGTGTGGCATGTGGGTTTGCTACACAAACTTAAAACAGCCGGCATACCAAAACCCTTCGTACTGCTCATAAGAAGTTACCTGTCTAACAGGAAATTTAGGGTCAAGGTCGAACGCTATTGATCGATGTTGAGGAAAATCCGTGTAGGTGTGCCACAGGTATCGGTACTGGGACCGGTGTTATTTATCATATTCACATCAAATATCAATAGACCGATTTTCACTCCAACTCTCTCTCTAAGAGTCTCACAGAAAACCCTAAGAAATTTTGGTCGTCTGTACGAAAGTTAATTGTTCCAACAGCAATATTCCAGCACTAATTCATGAAGGTTCCGAGGTTAATGAAAGCCGCGATAAGGCTAAAGTACTAAATACTGTATTGAAAAATTCATTTACAAATGAACATAAGGATAGTATTCCCGTTTTCCCACGCCGTGGCGAGTCGGTGATGGAATTATTACGAATAGATACTGCAGGTATCATAAAGCAATTAGAGCTCCTGAAGTGGGGGAGAGCACCGGGCCCGGATGGAATTCCAGTAAGAGTATTGTCAGAGTATGCGGCGGAAATCGGGCCATTTCTGTCTGATATATTCAGTAAATCATTAGAAGAGCGAAAAGTACCTTCAGACTGGAAAATCGCGCAAGTAACTCCGATTTTCAAAAAAGGTGATAGAAGTGAACCTGGAAACTATCGTCCCATATCTATAACATCTGTTTGTAGTAGAGTTATGGAGCATATTATATGCTCGAACATTATGAATTTTCTAGATGATAATAATTTGCTTACAACAAATCAACACGGATTTCGGAAGAAAAGATCATGTGAAACACAGCTGGCCCTATTTACACACGATGTAATGAAAGTTATCGATGAAGGTTTACAAGTAGATGCAATTTTTTTAGATTTCCAGAAAGCCTTTGACTCTGTGGCACACAACCGCCTTTTAGCGAAGCTTCGAGCGTACGGTATATCGGATCAGCTTTGTGAATGGATAAAGGATTTTCTAACTGGTCGGTCGCAGTATGTTGTCGTTGAAGGAGAAAGTTCTTCTATCTAGATGTTACATCGGGTGTACCTCAAGGAAGTGTAATAGGACCACTTCTTTTCTTAATTTTTATAAACGATCTCGGAGACAAAGTGAAAAACCTTTTTAGATTGTTTGCTGGTGAAGTGGTTATTTATAGTGAAGTAAGAAATTTGGCCGATTGCTTAGAAATTCAGCGCGATCTGGATGTTATTTTGGCTTGGTGCGCTGAGTGGCAACTTACTCTAAATTGTAAAAAGTGCAAGACAATGAGCATAACTAACAAAAAGAATCCAATTGTTCAGAAATACGAGTTAAACAATACAGTTATTGATATGGTAGATTCTATGAAATATTTGGGAGTAACAGTACAAAGGAACATGAAATGGGACATACACATTAATTCGTTAGTAGGTAGAGCAAATTCTAGGCTGCGATTCATAGGTCAAATCTTGAAAAATTGTAATGAACAAAGAAAGGAGATAGCGTACAAATCTCTTGTGCGTCCACATTTGGATTATTGTTGTGCCATTTGTGACCCATTTCGTAAGGGGTTGATCATTAGTATAGAGAAAGTACAGAGAAGAGCCGCTCGATTCGTGACCGCTTGTTACAGTCCTTATGAAAGCGTCACAGAACTGATTAGTAGACTAGGTTTGGAGTCTCTGGTAGATAGACGACACACGTTTCGTTTAAACTTATTGGTAAACATGCGTACTCCCACTTCACTTTTGAGTATAGTAAAATACTTCTTCCACCAACCTATTTGAGTCGGAAGGACAGGAAAGATAAAATTAGAGAAATAAGGTGCCGGACTGATTCATATATGAATTATTTTTTCCCTCGTACCATTAGGGATTGGAATGCACAGCAAAGAGATTAGGTTTGGTGCTGAGCACCCTCTGCCACCCACAATTTTGTGAATTGCAGAGGATATATGTAGATATGTCAGCCTTCTACGCATTCTTCACATCATCATGGAGCATACAGGTCATCCGGCAACGCCTATATGCAGCGCTGGATGAGATAGAGGAGTGTTTCGGGTGAAGATTAACACCACCAAATCCCAAGCGGTGGTCTTCTGCAGAAGAGGCTTACCACCACGGCTGGACCTACAACTGTTCGAGGAGCAGATCCTTCAAATGAACGCCGTACGCTACCTAGGCGTCACCCTGGACCAGCGACTGACGTGGTGGCACCACATCAGGAGCAGGTCAACCAGAGATTGGGGACCCTGTACCCAATTCTCAACCACAATTCCTCACTGCCTACACGCTGTGGTGTCCGAGTCTACCAGGAGCTCGTTCGCCCAGTAATCGAGTACACAAGCCCAGTGTGGGCCTACGCCGCTAAGACTCACATGCGGAAACTGCAGGTGCTCCAGAACAGAGGTCTTATGATAGCGCTGCATCTCCCACTGAGATTTCCAACGGCGGACCTGCACCAGCTGGCGCAGGAACCTACACTCCCTGCGAGGATGGCAACCATGGCGGAGAATTCTTCACCAAAGCAGCGTCATGCAGGAACCACTTGATCAACGAGCTGGGCGAGTACGACACTGAGGGGCTGTGGCACAAGAGACCAAAATCGATCTTCGATCCAGGTTAGTGCTCAACACAGCGACCCATACCCCCAGTGGCAAGAACCCCATGTGAAACTATCTAGTGCAGTGAATCAAAGAATGGAAACCCACGATCCTTGAGTACAATCCGTTCCACAACTGTGGACCTAGTATACTGTATAAGAAATTCTCTAACATAGTAATTTGTACAGCTAAAAACATGTACTGTTCTGCATAGTTAATGTTTTTAGCAGCATCAGTGTGTTCAAAAGCCAGCACAAATAATAATAATAATAATAAACTAGTGTTAGTAATTAAATAATGTACTCAAATATCCAAACATATATAAAACTCCGTAAAGTTGTTAACCAAATTCACGAAAGTAATAACAAGGTAAAAAATGTAAAAATAATCATAACCTAGTTGTAAAAGCAGGGGCAGATGTCATCAACAGAAGGATAGGCACCCCTACTCTAGTCCCGTCAACCCCACTGGAGTTGACAGTAATTTCGTGTGCTGCTGCTGATGGTGGCAGAGCAAGCCGCCGAAAGCTTGGCCTTTGAAAATATCATCCGGCGGCAAACCTGTGAAGATTTCTTGTCAGTAAATATGTTGTTAAAATTCACGTCAAGCTCTTCAAAATTTATCTAAGATCTATAAATAATTTCTTCTGTTTGATTTGTATATACCATCTGAAAAACTATTTCGCAAGATGGGAAGCAAACTCTTTTTAAAAATCACTTTTTACTTGCTTGCTTTATGGATGGATTTTTTATTCCGAATTGAAGTTGATACACTATCAACCAAACTAGCAACTGACAGGTTTTATTTTATATTTTCTAGTAATTAAAAATTGACCAATATTCGTGTCTCCTGTGATTCAACGCAAGTGTGAGCGTTCACTGTGATTACTGAAGAAGAACGTATTTGCAGCTTTGAAACTTAAAATCTCTCAGCCCTGCAGCTCACCACAATCATACATTTAAATGCCCGATAGTCACAAAAATTAGTGGAATGACTACCGTTACTTTCAATGTCTCACGCGAAAGCGACAGATATGTTTATGGAGTCGGAACAACATTTTGTATTTTTCTACCCGGTGAGAAAAGTTGTTACGGATATACACATTAGCATATGTTAAATAAGATGGATTTTTTATTAAATGAAACAAACACATGGAAGAAATGGAGGAAAAGAACTGACAAGTTGCAGTAAATACATTGCTTGCGTAAAGCTGCCTAAATACAAGACATTTGAGTTAAAATCTTGTAGAAGTTTGCTACGTTTCGTGAGAAGACACGTACCGTGAAAATATTTAAATACCTACTTTCACATTCGTAGCTATATGTTCTAATTTTCTATTCACAGAACTTAGTTTTATTGCGATGAAAAACTTTTACTTAAGTAGATGGCTGTAATCAGTTTTGATATAGCCTATGTATAATTAATTCTGTTAAACTTTGGGAAATTATCAACTACAATGTGAAACATCATCATGACATTTCTGAAATCTTAGTACACATACAATGGAATAACACTGAAATTTTAACCCTAGAAAAGTTTGAAAAGAATCATCCGCAGCTATTACAGAAGTCAAAAAATACTTTTCTTTCAGTGAGAAAACTTTTTTAACAGATGATAATACAGATTTTTATCATTACTCTGCTTATAGACGTTATAATATTACTCGCAGCCAGACCCTCTGCTTTAAATGGAAAGCAAGTTCCGAGACAGGGATGGCTTGATGGTCAAATGCTCTGCGTAAACTCACAATTTCCTCCTTCAACTACAACTACTGTTCTACAAACCAACTGCAGAGAATAACAGCTATAAAGTGTAAAATTTTGGAACAGTTTGCAGTATAGTCCTTGATCGCAGTGTCTTCTTTCCAGCTGTCACATAATTTTCAATATTCAACATATTAAGTTATTTCAGATCCTTACATAAAATTCGTCCTCATTCATCACTGTTGTATTTTAGTATTTTGACACCTTTTTCTGGCTCAACAGCTTCAGTAATTCGATAACTTACATAGATCTTTTCTCAGACTTAATGAAACGTGAGATCCACGTATATCAGTTTCCTCTTAGGGAAGGTATTTTGGGATTGTGTCACCGAACTTGTTGGGTGAGTGGTTAACGTTCGAGTCTGGAATTCGAAAAGTCGCATGTTATATCATCAGTCCGGTTATCCTGATTGCGGTTTCCCATGGTTTTCAAAAATTACTACAGGCGAATGCCGCGAAGTGTTTCTCGAATTACCATGATTGCGATACTTGGCGTTCCTTTTCGCAGCGTTCTCCAGGCCCTAATGACCATGAAATAGGCTAGTCGTAAAGGCCTAGCCAAATAAAAAATTTGTTATGCCTTCACAGTTTTGAACTCCATCCTTCTATAACTGTGATGACAACAAAGTTTTTTGATATATAGATTAGATTGGTGAATATCAATCAATAATTTCCTTTCAGAACTAAGCACGCTACAAGAGACAGTTAAGATTGCAGTAACAAACCACCATTAACTGATTTAAGCGATTTGACGGAAATTGATAGATATTTATGATCAAGAAGTTTATCCGTTCTGACTATAATTTTGCTTTTAACGTCACTATACAAAAAAGGCAGTAGAGCAATTTCTTCTGATAGGATTCCTGAATAGCATTTTCAATCAGTAACTGCTACGCCAGTTAGTTTTATCATACCAAAGCTTTGGTTTGCCTTTCTAAGATAAAAGTAAGCCTTGAAAGCTGTACTTCTTTCCATGAAATCGTTTAAATTTTTACCAAATCTGTTGGCACTGACATTTTGGATGTCCACTTTCAAGTATATTTTTCAGTAACTTTGTGTATGTCACAGTTAACAAAATCCATGATTTGATTTTCACAGGATTAACGAAAGAATTTCGGGCTAACACGTAATTCCATACTTGAATACCGTGGGAGGATTCCTTTCCAATCCTTAGTAAATAATATTTCCGTGACATTTCTAAAAACATAACATACATTTAAAGACTGAAATAAACCAATAAAGCATTTGTGTTAGTTTATCGATACGTACATCTTCTACATTCTTTTAGCTTCTCAATTGGTGTATGATGTGAATTTAGTGATCCACAGTACATTACACACAAGAATAACGTAACAGTCAAGAAAATCACTTATGTCCGGAGCTGGACTCAAACCGTCTGCTCCAGGAACTACCCGAGCACTAGCCACCATGCTTCCGGGTCGGCATCTGCGACGCCTACTGTTACACCGGCTGAGTCCTACCAAGACAGCAGCAGAGGGGCCAACAACTCTTATACACGTGTTGCCCACATTACATTTCTTGGTTCCCAGTTTCCTGTGTATTCCTTCAAACTTTATGTCTCATAAACAACCGTTACAAAATATAAAAACAATTGTTCATTGTCATTCATTATTGATTAGTATCAGCTTCTAAAATTTTCGCAGTTGTGAAACTTCTTGTTGTATTCTGGGATCCAGATTGCAGGTAACAATTTTATCCCTTAATTCAGTGCAGGTTCTTTATGGACTACTGTCGGAAGAGTTCACCGTAGTATTAAAATCAGTAAGGAGTGAAAAGTTGGTCTACAATAATAACTTCAAGTAGCAAAAATCGTATAAATCGCGAAATGAACGAATAATTTCGTACGTGTCCGCTAGCAAACACAGCAAATCGTTAATTACCAAATGTTTTAAGTGCATGTCCTTGGACACTTACCAATAACGTTTTTGGTAAGAACATCAAACCACTGTTTCACATGTCATTTGCGTTTTAATAGCACCACCACCCACAGAATATTGCTATAGCGAAAAAGCCGTTTTAGTTTTTTGTTCTTTGCCTGCTTATAAAACACCACTAAAACCACAAAGGTGACAACTTTTTGTGAAATTGTGTTTGGAAATACTGAACCCTCATCGTGTTTTGTTTTTGTTTTAAAAAGACTATTCATTGCGCATTAAGCAGCTTTCGATATTAATGGTAGGTGAAATACTGTCAACTCAGACTGCGTTGACGACATCTCATGTCACCGACAACAGTAATTTAGTTATAAGTTTTTCCGGATATTGCTAAAATCAGTTTAAATGTAGTAGTAAAAGAACACACCGCAAAATTAACTAACTTCAAAAATCTGCAATTATTTGTCAACGCACTCACCTAGAATTATGTTTACATCGCAAATATTGATTTTATCATTAATGTCTAGTTATTTTTAGTGACAGATGATCGGTATAAACTCTTCCTTTATTGACCCTACTGTTTGTTCAAAATTAACATTTTTCTTTGACAACGGTAACTTTTTATGTTCTGTATGGACACGTAATTTCTCTTGAATGTTTTAATAAACTAAAATGAAGTGCATTCAATGTTTTCACAACTCTTTTATTAACAAAATATAATCCATATTTTCGTTGGTATAGCGAATATGTTAAAATATGTCACTTTTTTGTGAGGCGGGTGAGTCACAATTTTTGATATTAACGTGAATGTACCACCTACATGATATAGTACTGTCTTGGTATATGTGTATAATTGGTTGAATAAGTCCCAGGAGGAAATGCACCGTTGTGCAATTGAGGTCGTTCGGATTAATATGAGCATGGTAGTACGTCATACAGGATGCGGCAACTCTAAAACGATTAATGGCAGTGTAGTGAGACGCTCCGTACTTCTTTATTTCATTCTTCAGACTTTTTCTTGGGTTAGTAAAATATGTTAAGTGATGAGGAGACTGCTTCTTTAGCTTGCACTAAGCAGAAAGAAAATACGGTTCTCGGTTCATGACATCAATAAGAAGAGAGAATGCCTCGACGAATATGCCAGGAACTAGAGTCCCATGAAGATAGACTTTTTACATATGTTCGAATGTCTCGAGAATGCTTCGAGAAATTTTTAACCTGTTAAAATCAACTAGATCGAAGTGCACCACGAACTGGAGGAAAGCTTTAGGTAAAAGAGAAAGATTAGCCATTTGTGTGAAGTAACTAGTGTTTATTAAATATATAATCTTAAAAATCAAAACAAAAACAATGACAATGCCCAAATCCCTAGTGGATGCAGGGACCCAACCTCTAAGTGATTTACAATGTGTCACCTCCCGACGTACCGCTTGGAGGTAGCTGTGACGGTCAACATTGGGAAATACTCCAAAAATCAGGCGTATCATCACAAAGTGAAATAGTCACAGTAAAAAATACAGTTTATTATTTACAATTTATTTCATGATCAAGAAAAATAAAGTTAGGCTCAAATAGAAATATTGTTTGTTTTAAATAATAACAATGTAAACAAACAAGAAAAAATACAATCCTGAATATGAAAAATTATTTTCATAAGTTTTTATAGTCACTGTGACTGGTGTCTGATATAAAAAAAAATATACTTTCGCACTGCTCAATCAATTTTTCTTCATCGGCCATGTCACTGCGACGCGCGAAAATTTTGTGATTTTGTACAACTGTGTCGCTCGTCGCCGCAGTAAAGACGGCAGCCCCTTGACGGGTCGTTTTGTGTGTGACCGTCCTAATTCAAAACTGCGAATTACAACAATAGCGCCATCGTGCAGTGACATAGAATCACGTGTCGCTTGTCGCGTTCCGTGTGCCCGGGCCTTAAACGAGACTAAAGATAGATTATGAACCCGTCCGTCACACGGACGAGCTACGGACCAGTGTTGACGCGAGGGGTGGAGGGGGGGTTGAGCGGTGACGGTGCTGGCTACTAGCGGCCTAGTGTGGGAGCGTGCATAAACCAAGTAGCTCCATTTTGGCCTCCTGTGAACCCTCCTTCCTCCCCATGTAGCCCTACGTGCCTTTTGCCTCTACCCCTTCCCCCATCCCTTTTGATTCCAGAAGATATTTTGTACTGTTTTCTGCAGTCGGACTATTGTAATTAACTGAGGGAAATTAATATTCACATGCTGTTGTGAGTTCTGTTCCTCATTTTAACTGTGAAAAATGTGATGAAAAGAAAGCTACATAGTCTGGTTAGGAACCCCCACTCCGCCCATGTAGCCCAGCGTAGCCTTCCAGCCAACCCCCCCTCCCCCTGGACTGAGCCACGTAGTTTGTGCACGCTCCCGTAGAGGCATGTCACTTGAGCTGATTTTAATACCATCACTCAACAGACCAAGTACAGCTGGTTTCACACCTGAAGAAGATGGCAGAGCTTGCCAATTTTGAAAGAAAGTATTGTTTATGTTTATTAAAAATGTAAAATTAATCTTTGAAACCCTCTATGATTGATGGTAGCTTTAGCGACCCCACATACCAGTAAATGCTGAGGCTGTGACTGGGGTGTTCCCTGTTTTCCAAGTGTTCAATTATTTTTATTGTTTGTTGCTGGTATTTTTTGGTGTTTTTGTTTTGAATACAAAATTGAGAATCTTGTTGAAGCTTACAGTGGAAAAATAATGAAAATAGATGCGTTATTTGTTGGACTTTCTTTAGAAATAACCCCTGGCTTTTATTCCATGGAGCTTGAAAATATAATAGCTTCGATTTAAGAATGGTTTGTATTTCAATTCAAAGTTGCTGAGTAACAGAAACCATTCATAAGAATAAATAAAACTATAAATTAAATTGTTTTAGGGTGTATTTACAAGAAAAAATCAGGCTATATTGTAGGTATAACATAAGCCCAGCAATTAAATAATAGAATGTTCGCCATTTTTCTTAATTGAAGACCATTTATGTGTTAAAGGAGTGACTAAGCAGCAAATGTCCAGTTAGCTGTGTTGCTAAAAAGGATGGTTGTAATTTTAAAAGTCCTAAGATCAATCTTTGGTAGGGAAAACGCTAGTGTATTTTATTTCATTTCTGTTCGTTGCTTTAAACAATCATTTTCACAAAAATTTACCAAAATATTAAGTTGTTTTTATTTGAAGAATTCACAAATTCTTTGATGATAAGTGTCTCGTTAACATTTGAAACATAAATTGCTGCCATACAAGGAAACTTTTATGAAAATATGTCCTTCCTTAACCACAAACACTTTTTTGTTTTTGAAGTGAAGAAGGTTATTTCATTTACATTTCTGAATTATCTTTTTTCCTCTGTTAATTTTGAAACATATCAGAGATACTTTATATTGGCAAAAAGTGCAAGTGTACTATGGAGAATAGTGGAATTTGCTTCAACATCACCACTTGTAGAACTTTCACATTAATCTTGCCACAGTTCCAGAACCCTTTTTTTGAATTTTTGTGTGAGTATACAGTTACACGTTACCTGTTTCACATAAATGTATAGGAAGTTTTACTTTTAATGTGCAAACTATTTACAGTTTCCAAATAACTTCCAGTTTCATATTTTCAGTCTTCTTTGATTATGCTTCAAATGTTTGTAATATGCTTATTATCAAAAAAATTGTGAAACCTTCAAAGAAAAACAAATATTTTGGTGAATTCTTGAAAATAAAATGCATATGCGATGTTATCAACATCAAATAGTACTGGAAAAAATGCATACAGAAACGAATAAAAAATACTCTGAATTGAATATTTGATCTAAGGAGCCTAACCTTACTGATTATTGCCTTAAACCACATGGTTATTGATATCAGGATTAATTTAAGAGGTGTCATATACTATATATATCATCTGTTTTCATTCTCGGAAACCGATTTCTGCACTAAAGATTTCTCTATTTGTTAGAAGTGTCTAGCAGTTTATTTTCTGTTGAGTGTGTGTATATGTCACTACTTTGTTTTACTACTACATTTAAATAACCTAAATTACAATGTAAATGATCTTCAAAGAAAATGATGTGTGAATTAATCAAAATATTGTCTGGGTTTCTATGAGAAAGTTGCATCTACTTTTTGTCATATTTCAGTGGGACCACCTTTAGTATTTTGAGGAATTTTATTGTGTTCGTACATTGGTGTATTACTCTCTATTTGTATACCATATTTGCAACAGTTTATACATAAATTCAGAGAAAGAAGCAAGACGTTATTTATGTAGATAGGTAGAATGCTTTCTGGCATGTGGCATCATTGGCCTGTACCAGATTGCAAAGGAGTGCTTAGGTGGGATTTTAAACACATTGAATCATAATGTTGAACTCATTGAAAATAAGCACTTTCATCAAAAATAAATAGTCCCAGATGAATAATCTGTATCAATAAACAATTTCCCAATAAATAGCCAATTGCACACCAGGAAAATATCCATTCTTACAGACAAAATTACATAGGAATAAGTTATCATCTATGTTTTTCTGAAACATGTATGGTACTTAAAATTTGATGCATTTATTCTGTTTATATTGTACCTTCCATAGGATTGTATTGCAGTCAGCTAGTACGAAATGAGCTTCAAAAATTATTTTTATTATTTGTAAAAGAATAATAAGAATTCTACCTGATTGACTTTACGTTTAGAAATAAAACACCCATTTTTATTGACAAATACTAACAGATTGTTGCCTGACAAGGACAGTTAACATTATCCTTCCTAGACTTTTGTCCAAAGTTGAATGCGGATACAAGAAGGCCTGCAGAGATACTTGCTACTCAGGGAAATGTGCAAAGGAGACAAGTTGTTGACAGAAGTTTATCAATTCAGCACAATTGTGAGATATTAGATATTTCAAGAATAATAATAGATCACATTCTGACAGAGTACTTTGACGTAAGGAAGGTCTTTTCTTTTGAGTGACAAAAGATTTGAGTCCAGTCCTAAAAATAAGATAGAATAGGGCAAATGACTCATCACTTTATACCACAGATTAAGGCAGGACACAAGAAACCCAAACACACTTCACAATATTTTAGTTAATAACTTCCTAGTGTAAATAGGAACTGTCAATTTGCATATATATTTTGTTAATATATTTTTTATAGCTTTCAAGTTTTAATTATTTGCTTAGTTACTCTTATAACAGATCAACATTATATTTTTGAAAAAATAAATAAAATTTTTACGTCAACTATGGGTCACAGAAATTATTTTGTCCCACAGTTATCGTTGGCCAATTTTCTCGCCCCATCTCTTGTTCAATCCCCACCCTTTCATTGTTTCATCTTTGGTTCAGTCATGTGGTATATCTGGATGTGTCTTTCCTCGTGCCATATGTCTTGCCTCCTACATGAATAAGGTTATTCACTGAAATATTGTGAAGTGTTTTCTTTAGTTCGTCTGGTCCTACTGCATTCATCTGTGGTAAGTGACAGGTTCCCTATCCTATGTTATTTTCAGTGCATGATGGCAGTTTCATTATTATCCTATCAATTTGAATCCATTCCAGTAGATTTTATTGAACAATGTGCAACTGGGTGAGATCTAAGGTCTTTACTTTACCCCAGAATCAAAGTAACAGTCCCAATAGTGGAAGCAAACATTGTACCACCTTCCAGAGAAAGCTACTCTTCCACATGGAAAGTGGTGGTTTTACAATTCTTAAAGTGTGCTGCTGCTTGATTTCTTCAGAAAGCGTAACACTTGGATTGGGGGAGGGGGTGGGTCACATTGTGCTAACCTTGTAAATAATCTGCATGCTGTTGACAAGGAAAATGGAAGAACAGGTAGTCAAAAAAATTAGACTATGCAGACAGTTCCAGTTGCAAATGTCCTGTTGCTATGGCTAAAATTTGTGAGATTGGTTTTCATTTCATACCAGCCATCATCCCCACCTCCCCAATTCACACCTCTTAAAACGTTTTTGTCTTGCATCCTTTACAAGCCAGATACTGAATGCATGTGGTATAAAAAAACTGCAACACAGAGGTGGTTTGTGGTATTAAAAGAGAACCATGAAAAATCAACTTCACCTTTAATTAGTGTCAAGCAGTAACTGTTTTACAAATTTTCTGAGATGTGTCAAAGACTTGAGATTACCTCCTTGAGCAGAAAAGTAAAAGGTCACAGTCACACGAATTTCGCCACCTTTTGAAACATGATTTTGTCGCCCCAATGGTTGCCACCTGGGGCAATAGTAGAAACAAGAAAAGGGCAGCCCTTTAAAACAAGATTTTATTATCCAGAGCAAATGCATCATTTCATCCCACCCTGATCTCCCCCAAGATCAGGCACTGGTGTCAAGCCAAGAACTTAGTAAACAGTGACTATAATTTTGAGAATATATCAAATCCCACCTGTAACTAAGTCCTTGTGGACTGAAGTACCCTTGGGTCATTTTCTTCTTTTTTTCAGATTGTAAGTTGTCATCATTAAATTATAAATATTTGGTATGGTTTATGAGATGAATCAGCCATGTTTGTGGTATTTGTATTTAAATATAGTTTCCTCATTACACCACTCAGCACTCTCCTTGCAGAAGTCTCCGAGTTCAATTGCAAATTTTAAAAATTCACGTTTTAAGTATTCTCTAAAAATTGATAAATTTGTTGTATGCCTAAAAATTGATTGGCCTGAGTATACTATGATCTGCTATTGGATTTAGTGTTCAAATAGAAGTTCACAGTGTATTTGTTCCTGGTTTGGTCAGATAATTTTCTGCTCTATTGCCAATTAAGGAACCTAGAAAATATATGTCTCAATTTTTATGCTAGACCCTAAGTTTTCAGAAAACCCTGTCAAAATTTATTCAGATTAAAAGTGTGATATTGAAAAAAAAGGAAAGATTTTGATTTCCTGCTCTGTGTCGGGTGATTTGTGAACATGTACCTTAAATCAATTTACCATATTTGCAGGTCAGTAGAAAGGCATTAAAAGGTGAAATCATCACTAGTGAAGTGGGTTCTTTGTAACTTGTTCTCATTACTAAATCAAAATTTTGAGTGCAATATTCCAAAGTTTCATGATGCGCACGAGTCTAAATCTGCTACCGACTCTATTAATGATGACCCTTCTTAGTGTATCCTCTTTGGACCTGTCTTTGTTCTTTACCTTTTGTTTTTTAAATTAGTGGTGTTCAACCTGTTTTTAATTCAAATGTGATTATCATGGTAGTTTTCCGCGGGATATAGACATTCATAGTACTTATATTTTGGGGCAGATCTGTACTATGTCTAGTGATATAGCGCTCTCACTTGACTGCAATTTTGCTGGAATGTGATTGTATTTGAGTTCATTGTGGCTTTTTTTTGGGGGGGGGGGACTTTCCTGCTGTCTGAGTATTGGGCAACCAGAAGACATTATCCTCTCCGGATGTGGTGTTGACAGTTTTTATTGTGAGGTATTTTTTCTGCGCTGCTATTGTTTTGATCCCTAGCCGCTGCAGCACATGTAGACTGCAAATTCTGTTTTAGCTGCTGCAGCACATGTAGACTGCAAATTCTGTTTCAGCTGCTGCTGTTTTGTTTCCTGACAACAGCCGTGTTAAATCTGTTGAATTTGTTGCACTTCATATAACTGCTGACATGGTCACTGTTACATTTGACTCACTATTAGTTGTTTCCTCTTTAAAGGTGGTCAACCTTTGGAGTGGTGTTCATCGACATATTACACGCACTTGTTGCAGTATCTGGCAATCTGTCTTACACCTTGGCAGATTTAGCACTGAAGAGGCTTGTGAGTGCTACTGGATTTTTTTCTACATATAGTGAGGTTAGTTTAAACATAGGCCTGACAATAGTGTCAGACATGGCTAAGATCAGTGGAATCTCCAAGTGAGTTTTTGGAGATCGGAGCTGGGCTGCTGTCCTTGCTGTGATTCCTACATCCTCTAATTCTTCTTTATAGTTTTCAGGATGCATGTTAAAAGGCAGGCCTATGATAACAGCCTTTAATGTTTTCAGGAACTGCAGGGGATTTGTAAAATCGTACTACCTGCTCTGAAATGTATGCAGCTTCCGCCTTGTAGTCAGCCACCATAGTTAACCTTCTACGGCTCCCAACCAGGTGATTCTGTGGTGAAGGCATCTTTACAATGGTACTTGAGTTTTGAGAATACTGCTGTGTACTCTTCCTTGTGGGTCATAATTGAAGCCAGTTTCAGTTTGTAGTGGTGTGCTTGGTTGGGGATTCTACTTTGATTCCTAATATTGCTATAATTATTGAAATCATTGACTTTCTGTTAATTTATTAAGTATTTCGATTCAATTATTTATGATTTGTGATCATTTGGATTGCAAGAATCTTGATTGCTGTAGGATTACAGGTAAACAATAACTATGGTTTATTAGGTCTTCTGGCCTTTACATTGCTGGGTATATTTGACATCACTTCTAATACAATATATTGTAATTTTACAAAAAAAAAAGCCCTACAATTTGCTGAATTAGAGCAAACAATGAATGAATCTAAGTATTTCAGTTATTAAAGTGATTATGGAACATCGTGGCTTCACAGGCCATCAATTAGATGTTACGCATATACATATTTGAAAATTACTGGACACCATTAAAATAAAACAAACATTATCTGAAACGTGTTAAACAAGGACCTTCCAAAATTTAATATTTGGTGAAAATGCTATTTAGCTCGGGGGGATTCTGCACAATTAGAGCTGAAATTCTAATCTCGTGCTCTGTCACAATAGTCTCGTTAACCGATTAACATTGGCCTGGCGTAAGAGCACATTACCATATGCAGATGCTCCACAATGATCACAAGAGAGCATGTCACCGTGAGATATCGACCTCACAGGCTGCACCCAGTGTTGCGTCGCTGCATCTTGTTGAAGTGTGGAAGTGATTATTGGACCACCTGTCCTTCCAGAATCTTCGATGACTGCATCAGGCCACTGCCGGCCTAGAAGTAAGTGATGCAGCTTTCTTTAGCCACCAAGAAGACGATGGCCCGCCTCTCGCAGTCCAGCAACCATGTCAAATGGAAAAAGAAGTCCTGGTTTAAATTTTGTTACCTCCCACGCTATACATCATTGGTGGGACAATGTATGCCAAAATCTCATGATGTCCACAACACTTGCAATTAGCTTTTCACTTCGCGCCTATACTTGAGGCTGCGTGGTGCGGCTGGATGACCTTCAACCTAGTTTCTTTGCCTCCGAGAGCAATGTCCTGGCCTTGAAGCAAAAGTACTGGTGTGTCGCGCCTGGTGGCCCACCTGTATTGTGTTTACGGCGACTCCTTGTCGCCAGCTAACGGTTTCCTCTGGCCATGCAAGACCTTCAGATTTTATATTTACCATCAGCATATTTTCATTGATCCACATTTTAATTGCTCCTTTAAATAAGAAACCTTGCATTAATAAGTTATTTACAAATCTTTGGCCACCTGAGTTAGTACAAATAAACTAACATAGGACTTGAATAAACAAACCATAGTAAAATAATTTCCATTGAATAAACCATTACAATAAACAACCAGAATATAGTAAGTTGAATACTATACGCTGCAGAGCCAAAGAAACTGGTGCACCTGGCTAATACCGTGTAGGGTCCCGGCAAGCACGCAGAAGTGCCGCAACATGACATGGCATGTACTCAACTAATGTGTGAAGTAGTGCTGGCGGGACTTGACACCATGCATCCTGCAGGGCTGGCCATAAATCCGTAAGAGTATGAGGGGGTGGTGTTCTCTTCTGAACGGAACGTTGCAAGGCATCCCAGATATGCTCAGTAATGTTCATTTGCGGGGAGTTTGGTGGCTAGCGGAGGTGTTTAAACCTAGAAGAGTGTTCCTGGAGTCACTCTCTAGCAATTCTGGATGTGTGGTGTGTCGCATTGTCCTGCTGGAATTGCCCACGTCTGTAGGAATACACAGTGGACATGAATGGATGCAGGTGATCAGCCAGGATGAGTACGAACGTATCACATGTCAGAGTCTTATCTAGACGTATCAGGGGTCCCATGAGACACTAACTGCACACGCCCCACACCATTACAGAGCCTCCATCAGCTTGAACAGTCCCCTGCTGACATGGAGGGTCCATGAATTCATGAGGTTGTTTCCATATCTGTTCCCGTACATCCGCTCGATACAATTGGAAAAGATTGAGCGTGATGGGTGAGTGGTTAACGCTTTGGCTCGCATTCTAAACCCCATCTGGGCATCCAGATTTGGGTTTTCCATGGTTTCCCAAAATCACTTCAGGCGAATGCCGGGATGCTTTCTTCAATAGGCCATGGCCGAATTCCTTCCTTTTCCTTGTCCTAGTCCCATCCTGCCTCTAATTACCTCGACGTCGATGAGGCATAAAACAATAAGTAAAAAAAAAAAAAGTAGAAACAATTAGAAACGAGACTCGTCATACCAGGCAACATGTTTCCAATCATCAACAGTCCAATGTCGGTGTTGATGGGCCCAGGCGAGGCAGAAAGCTTTGTGTCATGCACTCAGCAAGGGTACACAAGTGGGCCTTCTGCTCCGAAAGCCCATATCGATGATGTTTCATTGAATGGTTTGCACGCTGACACTTGTTGATGGCCCAGCATTGAAATCCACAGCAATTTGCGGAAGGGTTGCACTTCTGTCACAATGAATGATTTTCTTCAGTCTTCGTTGGTCCAGTTCTTGCAGGATCATTTCCAGCCATAGATGTCGGAGATTTGATGTCTTACCGGATTCACGGTGCACTCGTGAAATGGTCGTACGGGAAAATTCCCAACTCATTGCTACCTTGGAAGTGCGCCAACTATAACATTACGTCCAAACTCACTTAAAATAATCATGTGCTACCATTGACACAGCAGTAACCGAACTAACGCCTGTGCCAGACACTTGTTGTCTTATATAGGCATTGCCGAGCGCAGCACTGTACTCTGAGTGTTTACATATCTCTATGTTTGCATACACATGCCTATACCAGTTTCTTTGTCTCCCCAGTGTATATTCTTGGAGTGTGGCCTAAATGTCGCACTACAGGTTCTGTCGTTATGTTTGCAATCGATTCTCCCTCATCTGACATGATCGTAAGTGGACATGGTCAGCCGGATGGTCCTATTATTGCATGGCATGGTGGGCATCCTATGCATCCGGTGGTGGTGGCTGCAATCTCGTTATTATGGGGCATTGACACGCAGGCATGACATCCCCTAAAGCAATCCGCATATGGAGCAGCATGTCATCACTTCGCTTTGAACACTATGGTATGATGTTCGCCACTTTCGACATATCTTGTTTTGTTTTACACTGCCAAGACAGGTGATTATAGCTTATCAGATGAAGTAATGGTTGTAATTCGATGGCAGTGGCTTCTTACTCTCAATTTTTTCTGGTTGCCACATCAAGTACACGATTCTTCTTGTCCTCTCCTAACTTTAATTAAGCACAAAGGTAAACAATGCTGTCTTCCATGCCCGTTCTGTCACTTCTGTGCATCTTTCAGACATCACTCACTCCAAATCCGCACTAAACGAACTCGGTGGCAATGTTGGGTTCTACGTTGGTTACTGGCTGGCTGGCATTCTTTGTTTTATTGTCGTTCTTGTAGGTAATGTAGTTTTAGAGGAACAGCTTGACGTCCGCTGGTCGCTTGGCCACACCAATCACAAGTGTATCCACTCCTTTGCATGCCATCAAACACATAATTCAATGACAAGGTTGTGCCAGCTTCCCTCAAACATTACTTAAGAGTAGGACTGGTCCTTCCTAGAGGTGGGCGCCGCCTGCAAAAGTCTCGGCGGCGGCGCGCCGAGCATTTTCGGTCGGCGGCGGCGTGGCGGTGTGATAATTTTATGTATAGCTTTTATTATATATATGTATATATAATATTAATAAGAAACAAAAATGTTCATTTATTTATTCAAAATTTTATTTATTTTTGCACTCTTTGTAGTTATTCTGAATAAAGACAATTTTATTTACGCGATTTAAGCTTAATCTAGAATCCAAAATCTAAATCTTTCCGCAGAAATAACTAATCCAGCCACAAAAAATACCCTTTCGCCCAGCGTGCTTGTGGCTGCCGCAAAAAGCAAAGGATTGGCAATACGAGAAGGACGTGGAAAGGCATTTTTCTTGTTCCAAATAACTTAAAAGATTTGCATTTTTATTTTCTGATGGATCTGATGAAGCTAAATCCTCCAACATTCTTGATCGATCGGATCATCACTATCAGTACCATCTGACCTAGCATAAACACGATGCTATTCATCAAGAGTTTGTGCAGTAATCATGTATCTTTGGTGGAGCTTCAAGAAGCGATAGCGTCAACACCATCGTTTGTTCTGACAATGTCAGTGATTGCTTCCTTGATATATGAGGCACGAAATGAAGTTCTGGTCTTTTGTATTGACTCTAAATAAGTACATACGTCTTTGAGACCCACAAACCAGTATACAAAAATAATTGTTTAAAAAACATAAAAACCGCCTTCAAAAAATGGCACTAAAAATTTTAAAAAAAACTTTATATCTTGCTTAGAAGAAAGTAAATCTAAATGGACAATATTTTACATTACTGTTATTGAAATTTTAATATTAATTAGTTATTTTTGGAGTCGGTGCCAGCTGTCAGATCACGCAGATCGAATTACTGAACTTTATTTCGTGTTCGAGGCGAATTGAGAGTACGAACAAAAATTCCAAATATCTTACAGCATGATATCATTTATCAATCATTGCCGCCGCGAAAACGTACATAATTTTACAGCATGTCGTGAGGAAGATAGTTTTACTGTGGGAGACAGCTTAGTGAAACAAATTAACGGTATGTTATCTGTGGGTCGGCCTCGTTGGTCATCCAGGCATATCTCTGGCGCTATAGTGTCAGTTGGTAGGCTGCATCATGCAGTAAACACTTTATAATTAGTATAATATCGGTGTATCATCTATGTGTTTCAGTTTTGTTGAAAAATGTTTCTAGAATTAATTGTAGGTAAGTAGTAACATGATTTTTATGTATTATTGTTATTTATTATTGTTTTTAACTTTTTGTTTTCTTGTTTTGGCTGGCACCGGCTCCAAAAATAACTAATTAATGTGAAAATTTCAATAACAGTAATGTAAAATATTGTCCATTTAGATTTACTTTCTTCTAAGCAAGGTATAAAGTTATTTTAAAATTTTTAGTGCCCTTTTTTTGAAGGCGTTTTTTATGTTTTTTAATCAATTATTTTATTTTTAAATTTTTAGTGGTATTATAGTTAATTTGTATTTAAATATGCTGCAGCAGTTCTCATTTTGAGAACTTCCTGGTAGCTCAGTGGTTACAGCGAATGCTTTAAAAAATCTATCTTTACAACAACTTTCAGAATGGGGTGAATTGCGTGCTGTGTTAAGGAATGTCAGTTTACATTTTGGTCCAGGCTGTGTTTCGATCTAATCATAACATCTGTTAAAGCTACTGCTCGATAATCGAAACATGTAACATCTGGACATTAATACATACCACATACACAAGTCTGTCTCTGGAATATATCTGTTCGTTCTGGCATCACACAGAAAATACAGATATTTAATTGGTTTTCACAACGTAAAGCTAGGGGTCCAAGTTGAAATCTGACGTACATGTTGAGACATTAGGACACACACATTTAAAAATAGCTTAATTGATTTTGACGGTACTTAAAACTGTGGATTTTGTAAAGAACTTTGGAAATTATAATGGATGGGGGTAAAGGAGAAGAGGGATTGGGCTTTTGTATACCAAATGTAGACTGTCTTTTCTGATTGATTAAAAGTATACGTTTGTAAATTTCTATTGATATCATATAAAATTTTAGGTGTGTATAAAAAAAATAATTAAGGGGTGTGGAGGTGAAGAGTAGTTTGGTTTTTATTAAGGTAGTGTGGACAGCATTTTTCTCTTTGTTTTAAAGTATACATGTACAAAGTTCCATCGAAACCAGATAAAAACTGTAGCTTTGTGTAAAGAACATTTATAAAAATTAAATGGGGTAAGGCAGTGAGCGGTTGGGTTTTGTAAACAGAATGTTTCTCTTTGTTCTTAAGTATACATTTGCAGTGTTCCTCGAAATCTGATGAAAACGGTAGGTATCTATAAGGAATATTGGAAATTAGGATAGGTGGGGGAAGAAGGGAAGAGGGGTTGGGCTTCTTCAACCTAATTTAAACGCAATTGTTATGTATTTTTTAAAGTATAAGTGTGCAAATTTTCTTCAGAATCAAGTAGAAACTGTGCTTTGTGTAGATTAAAGGGGTGGAAAGGGGAAGAGAGGTTTGGCTTCTCTAAACCAAATACAGACAGTATTTTTCTGTTTGTTTTGAAGTATACATGTAAATACTTCCTTCAAAATCAGATAGAAACGGTAGCTTTATATGATGAACATTGACAGTAATTAAAGGGGTAGAAAGGGGAATAGGGTGTTTTTGTCAAAGTAATGTGAGTAGTATGTTTCTTTTTCTATTTGCTTTAAAGTATACACATGCGATGTTCCACCGAAATCGGATAAAAATGTGGGTTTGTACAAACATTATGGGATGTAAAAGGGGACCTAGGGTAGTTTTTTTATTTTTTGGTCAGAAATCTTCTCCATAAAAAAAATACATATATGTACCAACTTTCATAAAGATTGGTCAAATGGTGTCAACTGTAGCTTTTCAAAAGGAAAATTGACAAAAGTCAAGGGGCGCAAATGGGGAAAGGGGTTCAGTTTTTGCAAACCAAAAGCTGACATTATTTTTCTCTTTGTTTTACAGTAAACGTTTGCTAAGTTCTATCTAAACTGGATAAAAACTGTGGGTTTGTATAAAAATTAAACGGTTTGATGGGGAGAGGTGGTGGTTTTTGGTCCGAAACTTTCCTCGTGAAAAAATACATATAAGCGCAGAACTTTCATGGTAATAGGTCAAATGGTGGCCACTGTAGCTTTTTATAAAAAAAAAAGACAAAAATTAAGGGGTTGGTCGGAGGGAGAGGGGTTGAGCTTTGGCAGACCAAATGTTGACAAGATTTTTCTGTTTGTTTGAAAGTATACGTTGGCAAAGTTCAATTAAGATCAGATATGAAGTATAGGTTTCTACAAAATTAAGGGGTGTAAAGGGGGAGATGGGTTGGCTTTCTTTTATTTTTTGGTCAGAAACCTTCTCCACGAATTATTACATGTATATGACAACTTTAATGGACATCAGTTAAATGATGTCGACTGTAGTTTTGTATAAAGAACATTGGCAAAAATTAAGGAGTGGATAGGGTGAGAGGGGTTCAGTTTTTTCAAACCAAATCTTGACAGCATTTTTCTCTTTATTTTTGACTATACATGTCCAAAGTTCCATTGAAATCGGATAAAAATGTGGGTTTGTATAAAAATTAATGGTTGTAAAGGGAGAGGAGGATGTTTTTTTTATTTTTTTCGGTCAGAAACCTTTTCCATGAAAAATTACATGTATATGCTTACTTTAATGGAGAACAGTTAAATGGTGTCGACTTTAGCTTTGTATAAAGGACATTGGCAGAAATTAAGGGATGGATAGGGGGAGAGGGGTTCGGTTTTTTCAAACCATAAGTTGACAGTATTTTCTGTTTATTTTTTACTATATACTTCCAAAGTTCCATCAAAATCGGATAAAAAGTGTGGGTTTGTATCAAAGTTAAGGGGTGTAAAGGGGTAGAAGGGGTGGTTTCTCAATTAAATTCATATGGGACCACTTTGAGGGTATACTCTATCCACTACAAAAATTTAATTTAAATCGGCTCATAATTGGCGAAGATATCGCTGAACATACATAAAAAAAAAATCAGACGAATTGAGAACCTCCTCCTTTTTTGAAGTCAGTTAAAAAGTGATGTTCTACGAATGATCTTATAACAGGGAATAGTTTGTTAATGTTGCGCTTAAACTGAAACATAATCAACGATTCGTCATCTAAGACAGAATTTACTATATTAATTATTTCAGAACGAAACAGAAGAGCTATATTAGTACAACATGTCTTTTGAGACGACATTACCTCAAGTGCTGAGCGAAACCTTTTTCAAAAATTTTACTAGATCCTCTAAGAGATTCTAATCACTTTGATTAGTCTTTAGCTCATCTTGTACAATCTTTTTCAAAATGTTGTTTGATAGGTCACATTTACTAACTTTCCAGCATCTTTAAAACTCTGACTTGGTGTTGCAGTTTTGATAGATGGAATATTTTTAATAGTAGTTCGTGCCTACGACTTGTTTCGTATTTGTCAAAAATTTTGAAGCTTTTTATGTTTTTGTACGGAATCTTAAATATTTCAAGGAAAAAAACGTAACTTTTGTTACTCCCTGCCAAATCAGCAACCCTCCAGCTAAAGTGCTGTCAAAATCGATTCATACACTAAATAAGTTGTATATAAATTATTCATACTTGTTAATAGCTGAAAAATGTGTCATATTATAGAAAATTTTCAAGTATATTCTAGAAGATATCAAAAAAAAAAAAAAAAAAAAATTAGAACACTTTGATTAAAATATGACCAATTTCAACCACCAAATCTGCCGTACACCGGCAACTACCGACAAGAAACCACCATAGTGAATGATACAAGACTGAAAGAGGCTTCTACCACAGACAAACACCAGTGGTCTACGCAAGGTAGTAGTGGCTGCAAAATGAAATATGGGACACGTACTATGTCTATTTATATACATAAGATTTCCTTATACAGATGGTAAGTTCTTTTCAATTACTTGATCCGATCTTTCTGTTTGGACTGGTTCCATCAAATCATTTTCTAAAATAGAATCACCTAGAGATTGTACGACATTATCAAAGGAATCCAGAAATTCTTGATCTATTCCTTAGGCATCAACTTCTTGCTCCAGCAAGCAATTTCCAACGAAATGTAGTTTGACTTTGAGTCATAAAACACAGATACAGAGGGTTTTTTAATTTTAGTTTTAATGAACTATTTCTTCTTAGTACCTACTTATTCACTCAATTAAACTATTTTTTTTTTTTTTTAAAAAAAGTAGTGTGTTGTTGGTAATTGTTGCTCAAGTACACGCCGTGAAGCAAGTGTCGGCGGAGGCTGCGGCGCGCCACAGAGACACGGCGGCGTCACGCCGGCGCGGTGCCCACCTCTAGTCATTCCTCAACTGGTGGATATTCTTCCTTGCTGTAGTGACCTCCACTATTAATTTCTTGTCTTCAAATCTTCCTCCACTTCTTATACAGATGTTGTTGTCCTCCAAGTCATCACCTTTACTGTAATAATTATTGTCAATCCGATTCAAGTCTTCAGATAAGTTTGTATAGTAAGTCAAAGATTTAATTTTTTCAAGAATTTGAAGATTTCTAGCATAACTGGCAGCTTGCCCCTTTTCTGCGGCAGTCTCTCACGCGATTCTATGATGACTGTACAGGATGTCACATGGTTGAAACATGAATCAATGATATTGATAAATTGAGTGCGTAACCGTAACAGTAATGTCGTTTGGATAGCAGTCTCATGATTGCTATGATGTTGGCAGTATCACGGTTGTTATTTACGGCTATTGTCCGAGTCTTGCTTTCTTTGAATTGGCTTTTTGTCTAAGTCAGAATTTTTTATTGGATCAATTAATGGCATTTTTCATCAAGGCAGCAATTAACTGTGTCATTAGTCCAATGGCAGTGGCTAACTATTCCTCTTTCTAGTCTCCGGCATGACAGGAGAGGCAGTACTAATTTGCTAAATGTGGGAGCCACGTCGATCTTGGCTCCAGATCGACAGGCGATTGGCGTAAGGTACTCTCTGAGTGTTTACAATTTGTAAACAGTGGTCGTTAGTAGCGTTTGAACAGTCGCCGAGTGCAGTGGCGTAATTTGTTGTTGTATTTTATCTGTAGTGGTGTGGGGATTTGATTAGTGTAATCTCTGAGTGTTTACATTTTGTAAACAGTGGTCGTAGTAGCGTTTGAACAGTCGCCGAGTGCAGTAGCGTATTTTGTTTTTTATCTTTTATCTGTAGTGGGTGTAGATTAAGTTAGTGCAATCTCCGAGTGTATATATTTTGTAGGAAGTACAGGTTATTTCGAGTTTCTGTTCCTTTTTTCTGACTTTTTTTTTCCTTTCTTTTTTGCGTTTTTCAAAAGCAGTATGTCGAGGGACTGTGTTTGCTGTGTGCAGACGCGAGCTGAGGTGGCTGATCTGCGCGCACAGCTTGCAGCTGTGTTAGCGAAAGTTACACAGCTGGAAGCTGCCTTAAAAGGCTGTAGCAGAGGTGATGTTGCAGAAACTGATGTAGCCATGCCTATCACAGATTCTCTCATATCGACCGTCGTACCTGCAACCCAGGCTGAAGTGTTGGATGCTGTGCCGCGGTCGCCTGTCGGTGACTGGCGTATGGCTTCTAGACTTCGAAGCCGCACACGGGGCTGTCGAACAGGCTTAAAGGCCAAGACGCTGAACTTGTTCGTCTGTCCAACCGGTTTGATGTATTGTCAGAGGCTGACTCAGTCCCACAATTGTCATCCTGCGAGTTGACGGCCCCCCAGCCCGCCAGGTCTGAGCAAACGCAGAAGGGCATGCTGGTAGTTGGGAGCTCTAATGTTAGGCGGTTATTAGAGCCCTTTAGGGAAATGGCGGATTCCCCGGGGAAGAAATCCAGCGTCCATTCAGTGTGTATTCCAGGTGGCCTGATCCGAGATGTGGAACAGGCCATCCCGGATGCCATAGAAGGGACGGGGTGTAGCCAACTACAGATTGTGGCTCATGTCGGCACCAATGATGCTAGTCGCCTTGGGTCAGAGGTTATCCTATCTTCCTTAAGGCGGCTGGCTGAAAGGGTGAATTCTGTGGCCAGTTACCACAAGATATCGGCAGAGCTAACCATCTGTAGCATTGTAGACACAGCTTATTGTGGACTTCTAGTTCAGAGCCATATTGAGGGGCTGAACCAGAGACTATGACGTTTCTGTGATGACATTGGCTGCAGATTTCTCGATCTTCGCCATAGGGTCGAGTATTGTAGGGTTCCCTTAATAGGTCAGGTGTGCACTACACACGTGAATCGGCTACACAGGTGACAGGGACCGTGTGGAATGCACTGGGTGGTTTTTTACGATGGAGGAGGAAGACCCGAAACACGAAATTCAGTTACGGGCAACCCAATCAGATGCAACACCAGAATGTAGGAGCAATGTAAAAGAATCTCGACAGTTAAAAGTTCTCGTAATTAACTGTAGAAGCGTTTGTAACAAACAACCGGAACTTGAAAGCGTTATTTGTAGCACAGAAGCGGATATCGTTATCGGTACAGAAAGTTGGTTGAAACCGGAAATAAAGATAGTATGAACGTTTTTCGTAAAGACAGATTACATTCTCATGGAGGTGGGGTATTTATAGCTGTGAGTAAATTTCTCCCACATAATGAAATACAAGTCGATACGATCTGTGAAATGATATGGATTAAACTCAAGGTTGCTGGGTCAAAACTCATCATAGGCGGCTTCTACCGTCGACCCGATTCCGACATAGCTATCGTCGAGGAGTTAAGAAATAATGTAAATAGTATAGCTAGCCGTTTTAAGGATCATGCTATGATTCTAGGAGGCGACTTCAATCTGCCTTATATTGACTGGCGTAATTACGTTCACATCACAGGTAGCAGGGATAAGGCAGCTTATGAAGTAATTCTCGAGTTGTTGTCAGATAATCATCTCGAGCAGCTAGTTAATGAACCTACGCGGTGTCATAACGGTTAGCGAAAACATTTTAGACTTGCTGGTTACCAACAAGCCAGAATTATTCACCGACATTTCAACGACCACAGGAATAAGCGATCACAAAGCAGTAATTGCGACTATCAAATTAATGACCAAGCGAAAAAGGAAAAAAGGGCGGATTGTATACAGATTCAGTAAGGCCTCAAAGGAGTGTTTTAGAACCTACCTGAGGAATAATTACCATAACTTCAAGTCAACAAAGTACACCGTTGAAGAGATGTGGCATCGTTTTATACGTATAGTCAGGGAAGGAATTGGAAATACATATACCGAAGCGGAGAATAAACGGGGAGAATGATCCACCGTGGTACACATGCGAAGTCAAAAGATTACTAAAAAAAAAAAAAAAAACGCAGGAAAATACACGCACGCTCAAGAAGGAAGGGGTGTCGCAGCGATTTACAAACCTTAGCTGATTTAAGAGGACATATTAAGAATGTAATGCGCGAGGCCTTTAACGATTTTCACTCCAACTTTCTCTCTAACAGTCTCACAGAAAACCCAAAGAAATTTTGGTCGTATGTACGAAAAGTTAATTGTACCAACAGCAATATTCCAGCACCAATTCATGAAGGTTCCGAGGTTAATGAAAGCCGCGATAAGGCTAACGTACTAAATACTGTATTGAAAAATTCATTTACAAATGAACATAAGGATAGTATTCCCGTTTTCCCACGCCGTGGCGAGTCGGTGATGGAATTATTACGAATAGATACTGCAGGTATCATAAAGCAATTAGAGCTCCTGAAGTGGGGGAAAGCACCGGGCCCAGATGGAATTCCAGTAAGAGTATTTTCAGAGTATGCGGCGGAAATTGGGCCATTTCTGTCTGATATATTCAGTAAATCATTAGAAGAGCGAAAAGTACCTTCAGACTGGAAAATCGCGCAAGTAACTCCGATTTTCAAAAAAGGTGATGGAAGTGATCCTGGAAACTATCGTCCCATATCTATAACATCTGTTTGTAGTAGAGTTATGGAGCATATTATATGCTCGAACATTATGAATTTTCTAGATGATAATAATTTGCTTACAACAAATCAACACGGATTTTGGAAGAAAAGATCATGTGAAACACAGGTGGCTCTATTTACACACGACGTAATGAAAGTCATCGATGCAGGTTCACAAGTAGATGCAATTTTTTTAGATTTCCAGAAACCTTTGACTCTGTGCAACACAACCACCTTTTAGTGAAGCTTCGAGCATACGGTATATCGGATCAGCTTTGTGAATGGATAAAGGATTTTCTAACTGGTCGGTCGCAGTATGTTGTCGTTGAATGAGAAAGTTCTTCTAATCTAGATGTTACATTGGGTGTACCTCAAGGAAGTGTAATAGGACCACTTCATTTCTTAATTTTTATAAACTATCTCAGAGACAAAGTGAAAAGCCTTTTTAGATTGTTTGCTGATGATGCAGTTATCTATAGGGAAGTAAGAAATTTGGCCGATTGCTTAGAAATTCAATGTGATCTGGATGTTCTAGAGAGCAGAGATAGAGGAGTCTTCATACTAGTTAGCAAAAACTACCACAGTTCACTGGCGTTCATAGATCAAGACCATGAGTTACTTGGGGTAGATTTCTGGGGTAATAAAAAAGAAAAAATAAGAGCGTTGGCTGTTTACCGCAGTGGAAGAATGACAGAAGAGGATGAGGCTCTTGGGGAGAAATTAAATTTATATTCAGATTTCAGAGGTGAGAATAGAATGATCATCATCGGTGGGGATTTAAATTTACCAGGTGTAAACTGGGAAGGGAATAAGATAAATAACACAAGGGAACAAAGATTTGCAAATATCTTAATAAGTGAAGGAGGATTTACACAAGTGGTTGAGCAAAACACTAGGGGAAAAAATATTTTGGATATATTTCTAATTAAGCCCGATGAAAACCTTTTGAGGTATCAAGTAACTGAAGGAATAAGTGATCATGAAGCAGTTCTGATGGATATTAGAGGATTCAGTAAACCAGCAGCCAAAATTGAAGGGGGAAATAGGTACAATTATAAAAAGGCACAGGTTTCACATTTGAAGAGATATTTCAGAGAACAATTCAGCAAATGGAAGGAAGGCTCAGGTACAGTAGAGTCAAGGTGGGAAGAGTTCAAGGAGATTATAAGAAAGGGGGAAAAAAATTTATTCCAAAGCAGAAAATAAAGGGAATTATAGAACCTATGTACTATAATAGGGAAGTGAGGAGGTTAAAGAGGTTGGTAAGAAAAGAACATACCAGAGTTAAGAGACAGCAGGGTAGTAGGGAATATTTAAAACAACTAACAAGGACTTAATAACAGCAAAGAAAATGGCTAAAGATGGGTTTATGAAGAGTATTGTCAGTGAAGGATGACCATTGACTGATGCATCTAGAAATTTCTATGGCTATATCAGGAAACTGAGGGGATGGGAGGGTGTAGAGACACGTATAGATAAGGATGGAGAAGAAGTTACTGACGATTTGAAAAAGGCAGAGATTTTAAGTAACTGGTTCAGTGAAAGCATTAGGGACAATGAATTAGAAACAGGAGGGTCTAATTCGGAGAACGAGCTTAACAACACAATTAGAAATGACGATAGTAAAAAATTTGATATCCATCCTGAGGAAATCGTGAAGGAAATAAGAAAGCTGAAAAAAAATAAAGGGGCTGGTGAAGATAATATTACTACAGATATCTTAAAGATAGCCGGATGTGACATTGTGCCTTATCTTGAAATATTGTTTAGATTGAGTCTAGACACTTGCTGCTTACCACAGGACTGGAAAAGTACATAAGGGAGGGGTGAGAAATAGAGTTGAGAATTACAGGCCAATTAGTTTGACAACAGTGGTAGGTAAATTAATGGAAAGATTGATATGCAACCACATCAGAAATATATGTGAGGAACGTAATTGGTTTTCAAGCAGGCAACATGGTTTCAGGCAAGGATATTCATGCGAATCTCAGTTGGTGGGATATATGCAAGATATTTCAGATGAAATGGACAAGGGAGGCCAAATTGATAGTGTAGCACTAGATCTGTCTAAGGCGTTTGACAGATTAAGCCATAAAATGGTAAGTAAATAAGGTAAAAACCATTGGAGTGGATACGAAAGTCATTTGCTGGGTAGAAGAATTTTTAAAAGGTAGAAAACAGAAAGTTAGGGTAGGAAATGTAGTATCAAAAGAAGTGGAAGTAAAAATGGGTGTGCCACAGGGTAGCGTATTGGGACCATTGCTATTCATTATTCTAATGAATAATTGTGTTGATTGTTTACTATCTGAAATTAGATTGTTTGCAGATGACATAATGCTGTATAAAAGAATCAAAACGATAGAGGATTGTAAACAGTTGCAGGGTGATCTGGACAGGATATCTAATTGGGTTGGTAAACATGGAATGAAGATAAATGCAAAGAAGAGTCAGCTTATTAGATACACAAATAAAAAACAAAAGGTTAATTATGAATATAAGGTGGGGAAAGAATTGCTTGCTGAAGACTTGAAATGTCAAATATCTTGGAATTACTTTTGATAACAAACTTAACTGGGCAGGACACATAGGACAGGTGGTAGGAAAAGGTTTCAAAGTTCTGCACTTGTTGGAGAGAGTGATGAGGGGATGTACGAGAGAAGTCAAGGAATTGGGTTACAAAACTTTGGTCAGACCATTGCTCGAATATGGTAGTGTAGTATGGGACCCTCATTTTACGTATCAAATACAGGAGTTGGAGAGGGTGCAAAGAAGGGCTGCTAGATTTGTTTCTGGAAATTATTGCAGAATGCAATCAGTGACGGATATGATAAAGGAGCTGGAATGGGATTCATTGCAAGACAGGAGGAGGATGAGGAGGGTCATGGGAGTGTACAGGGCATATACTGGTGATGAGGCATGGAAAGATATTGCAATAGGTATGAAAAGTAGTGCATGGAAGGGAAAAGATGACCATGACCACAAGCTGGCACTCGATTTCAGGCACAAGGGTGTGGGAAGATTCTCTTTTTTAGGTAAGGGTGTCAGGGATTGGAATGAGTTACCAAGAGAAATGATGAATAATTTACCGAAAACTTTGAAAGGAATTTAAAGATAAAATTTGTAGAGGGCAAATGTAGGTAGGTGCAGGATAGGGGAAGATGGGTGTGTAGGGAAATTGCCACCGGAGCCTGTGCTCCATTGCAATTAAATTAAATTATTTTGGTGTGGTTTGCTGAGTGGCAACTTACTCTAAATTGTAAAAAGTGCAAGACAATTGAGCATAACTAATAAAAAGAATCCAATTGTTCAGAAATACGAGTTAAACAATACAGTTATTGATATGGTCGATTCTATGAAATATTTGGGAGTAACAGTACAAAGGAACATGAAATGGGACATACACATTAATTCGTTTGTAGGTAGAGCAAATTCTAGGCTGCGATTCATAGGTCGAATCTTGAAAAATTGTAATGAACAAACAAAGGAGATAGCGTACAAAACTCTTGTGCGTCCACATTTGGACTTATTGTTGTGCCATTTGGAACCCGTTTCATAAGGGGTTGATCGAAAGTATAGAGAAAGTACAGAGAAGAGCCGCTCGATTCGTGACTGCTTGCTACAGTCCTTATGAAAGCGTCACAGAAACTGATTAGTAGACTAGGTTTGGAGTCTCTGGTAGATAGACGACACACGTTTCGTTTAAACTTATTGGTAAACATGCGTATCCCACTTTCACTTTTGAGTGTAGTGAAATAGTTCTTCTACCAACCTACTTGAGTCGGAAGGACAGGAAAGATAAAATTAGAGAAATAAGGTGCCAGACAGATTCTTATATGAATTCTTTTTTCCCTCGTACCATTAGGGATTGGAATGCACAGCAAAGAGATTAACTTTGGTGCTGAGCACCCTCTGCCACCCACAATTTTGTGAATTGCAGAGTATATATGTAGATGTAGATGTCTAGAGTTAAAGTTTCTACATTATTCATTGATCATCATCAGTGTTCTGCCTGAAGGCAAGTTTTTGACATGGCTGCTCTCCATTCTCCCCTGTCAAGTGACCTTCTCTTAATGTCCATGTAATTACTGATTTCTTTGTTATCTGTGATCTTGTGCCTACTTCTCACACTCCTCCCACAAACTAGTCCTTCCAAGTCGTCTTTTAAGAAGCACTCCCTCTCAGCAAGGGTCACATACGGTTCTTCTTTCTTTCTTTCTTTTATGGTTTGGAGTAGTTTCCTTTTTTCACTAAGCCTTTGCAACACTTAAACATTACTCACTTTGCCAACCATCTTATCCTCTTCATTCTCCTCCACAACCATATATCAAACGCTTCTAATCATCTTTCTTCTCGCCTCAGTGTCCACATCTCTGCCCCATAAATAGCCACACTGATTGTACTTCCCAGATATCTGAAGGCTCTTACTTGCCTGATATCAGCTTGACCTATCTTAATATTTATTAGTTTATCCCTTTACCAATCACTATACTCTTAGTTTTTGCTATTTTGATTTTGATTCAAAATACTTCACAAACTTCATTTAGAGTTTGTTTGCTTTCTGCTAACAATACCTTATCATCGGCAAATTTTATACGCTCTACTCTCTTGACACCAGTACACACTCCTCTTCTTTCATCTAAGCATTTTGCAATAACTTCTAGTATAAAGGGAAATATAATGAGGAAAGGCAACAACCTGATGCTTCTTCCAATTTTGCTTTTCCCGAATATCTTGTTTCCAATCTTTATTCTTACTTTCTGTTTTAAATATAGGTTCCATACCAACCTTCTCTCCCTGCAATCTACTCCTTTCCTCCTCAAGTTATCCATCAACTTTTCAGTTGTTTCTGTTAAAAGCTTTTTCTAAGTCAACAAAGACTGCATAAATTTCTCTTTCTTTCTCAATATTGTTTACCCCTGTAATAGCATCTATTCATCATTTTCCTTTTATAAATCCAAACTGTTCTTCTCCAATCCATCTGTCTAACTTTCCATATAGCCTTCTTTTCAGCACCCTCAACAACACTTTAGATTGATCGTCCTATGGTCTCAAATTTAGTAGTTTCTTTCTTTTTCTGAATTTCTATCATTACCATTGCAAGAATGTCATCTGCCCATTCTCCATTAACATATATTCATTACAAAGGTAGATTATGTCCCTTCTTCCTCTGTTTCCTAACTTTCTGCTGGCAAATTATTGATTCTACATGCCTTCCGATTATTCCTCTCCTTTCGAACCTTTTCTACCTCTGTCTCCAAGATATCATACCCTTTTCCATCTGCTGTTACTGTGCCTTCTCTTCAGTATCACTTGGTGTTATACAAGCATATTCTTGCCATATACTCAATACCTCATATGGTTCTTCAGCTAATGTGGCATCCATTCTATTTTGTTGTGTTCTTGTTTCTCTTACTTTCAAAGGCTATTTCAGCAGCCATTTTGTATATTATTTCACATTTTCCATCTTTATCCAATTTCTCAATTTCCTCGCATTTCATTTATCATTCTCTTGCTTGTTCAGTTCGTTTTCTTTGTTCATTTTCCTATAGCTCCTTATTTCTTCCCCACATTTTTCCATTTCTCCAGACTTCCATGAACATGTTTTCTGTCATCCATTCATTCCCGACTAGTGTTGCAAACTGAAAAAAAACATTTTGTTTTTTTTTCAGCTTTGTGAAAAAAACCATGAAAAAAAACCCTAGCACCCGTGTTTTTTTTCTAAATTTTGTTTTTTTTTTCAGAAAACAATATATTTGATAAATTATAGTTTTACTTAAGGATCTTCCATTTTCAAGTGTGTTTTAAGTCTTACTGAATCATATAATGTCTCACATAATGATTCATAAGTGTATCTATATAGGTAACATAATTTTATTCATCCTCTATGTCAGTACCACATTCACTAGTATCAGCACTACCAACACTAGTTCGGTTGGTGTCGGAATTTTCTGTCTCTTCTTCTGTCTCCTCTAACTTCAGAAATAGTTAAATTTTCTTTACTGGTTGTTTTCTTGTACGCAAAAGATTTGAGATTGCCATTTTAAATTGTGAGCAAAGTACACACTGTGCATAAAGACTGCGCCGATAGTTCTGTATTACGGTCTTTTAAGTTTGAATTAAAATCTATTATCATACAAAATAGGAGCTTTACTTCTTTTCAATCGTTTGTTTACACCAACGGTTGCAAGGAAACGATTCATAATTAGGGACCGTGCACAAACTACGTGGCTCGGTCCAGAGGGAGGAGGGGTTAGCTGGAAGGCTACGCTGGGCTACGTGGGGAGAGGGGGGGGGGGGTTCCGAGCCAGGCCACGTAACTTTCCTTTCGTAACATTTTTCACAGTTAAAATGAGGAACTGAACTCACAACAGCATGTGAGTATTTATTTCCCTCAGTTAATTATATCCGTATGTAATTTACAATAGTCTGACAAGAGAAAACAGTACAAAATGTCTTCTGGAATCAAAACGGAAGAAAGCTACGTGCTTCGTGAGCGGATGGGGGGGGGGGGGGGGGGGGAAAAGCCACGTAGGGCTACGTGGGGGTTCACAGGAGGCCAAAATGGAGCTATGTGGTTTATGCACGCTCCCTTACTGACAATTTAATGAGTCAGTACCACTATACTCTGAGAGTTAACAAGTATACGAATATAAGGAAAGCCCAATAAGGCAAAAAACCGTGGATAAATTTTAAATTCCTAATTTTTTTAAAAGATCTGTAGGTAATTTTGTAGGGCTGGCAGCACTATTTCAAATAGCAAGTATCAATCCAAACAATGGGGAATGGGGATTCCTTCTCGCGCAACCTAGTCTCTTCGGGAAATCCCCGTTCATAAAGAAAATTTCAGTCAATTTTGCCAATATTTTCGTAATTTTTTTTTCCTACTGAACCAGAAAAATATAGTAGATTTTAAACTAAGATAAGTACTTAGAATAAACTCTAAAACAGTCATTTTAAACGATAACTGCCTTACAAATTTGAGATTTAGTAGTTGTGAAAAAAAACGTGATCCAGAAAAAAAACATGTGGTTTTTTCAAAGTTTTTTTCATGTTTTTTTTCAAGCCAGAAAAAAAAAAACCGTTTTTTTACAACACTATTCCCGACACTTTTGGACCCTAATTCTTAGAACTTATCTGTCAACTGTCATGAGCCCTTCCCTAATTTTTATCAATTTTTCATTCATATACTCTTCAACTTTTTCGAAGTTTCCCCACAAACATTTCTTCCATCTCCAAAGTTTGAGCTTCCTCCTTTTCTGTTTGCAACTTCCGTCATTTGTATCCTTTGCCTGTCTCCACTTTCTTCAGCTTTACTTGTATTTCTTGTAAGTACTTGTGAGGTCATTATCTGAATTTATGTCCATTCCTGGGTAAATTTAACATGTTTCAGACAGTTCCTAAACCTTTTTTGTTTCATAATGTAACCCTGGTATCTCTTTCCATTCAAATTAGAGACCCATGTATAACGTCTCCATTTGTGATTTTCAAATAGGCTATTTCCCACCAATAGCAAATTTTCTTCACAAATGTTGATTAGTCTTTCACCCCCTCTCATTTCTTATTCTTAATCCAAATCTTCCTATTTCATCTACTTGTTTTCCTTCACTTACAACTGCATTCCAGTCTCCCATAATGATGATACAAGCATTTCTATTCTCTTTCTCAGTAAGTTCTTCTATCTTCACATAGTATTCTTCTACCTCATCAACTCAATGGAGGCTAGTTGGTAGTGTTCCTGTATTTATACCACAAATTTTGTACTACCCAGCAGTCATAGCAACATCAATCTACCAATCAATAGATAACACCTTCAGAACCTTATTTTTCAGTTTCTTTCCTATCATTATTCCACACTCCATTTTCATCATTCTTCTCTTCTGTCCAAGTAGAAAACCTTATAATTTTCACTTTCCTACCTATACCGTTTCCTCTCCATCTTACCTCACACAAGCAACGTGGCATCTTTTTTTTGTGTTTGACATCAGTCTTTTGTCTGGTTTGTTGGAATCCTCCATCCCTTTCTATCTTGTTCTAACCTCTTCATCTCTACATACCACTTAACGATCCACGTCACAATTATCTGCCTCATATATTCTAATCTCTGTCTTCCCTCTACAGTTCTTACTTTTGGCTGTTCCCTCCAATAACAAATTAACCAATCCAGCATGCCTCAAAATATGACCTACCAACCTGTCTCTTCTTTCTGTAAGCTTATTTCACAAACTTCTTTCCCTCACGCATCATTTCCAAAACTTATTCATTTCGTACTTTGTCTGTCCACTTAATTTTCAGCATCCTTCTGTAGCACCACATTTCAAATGCTTCAATATTATTTCTTTCTGGTATTCCTAAAGTCCATCCTTCACTACCATAAAGTGCTGTGCTCCATATATAGAGTTTCAATAAGTTCTTTCTAAGTCCCAGATCAATATTTGAAACTAAAAGATTCTCTTTTTCATGAAGGCTCATTTTGCTAGTGCTAGTCTGATTTTAACATTATTCCTGCTTCAGCCATATGTTTTAATTTTGCTTCCCAAGTAGCAGAATTCACTTACTTCTCCTATTGCATCCGATCCTAATTTTATATTTAATCTACTGAATGGTATCATTTCTGCTACAGTTCATCACTTTTGTCTTGTTTTGATTTTGGTTCAGTCCAAAATCTTCCTTCAGTATTTTGTTCATGCCATCTAGTAACTTCTCAGTATCCTCAGCTTGTTCTGCTAAAAAGATAATGTCATCAGCAAATAATAGCATACTGATTTTTTCTCCTTGAACACTAATGCTGCATGAAAATTTTTGTTTTACTTCCTTTATTGCTTCCTCTAAATACAGGTACATACAATGGGGATTGACTATAACCTTGTCTCACACCCTTTTTAACTGATGCATGTCTCTCATGATTCTCTACTTTTAGTATAGCTACATGATTCTTATAAAGTATTTGTCTGTCTCTGTATTTTAGACCTACTTTTTTTAAAAATTTTGAACTTCATGTCCTACCTAATATTATGAAAAGCTTTTTCTAAGTTAACGAATGCCATTAATGTACCTGTTTTTCTTGATTGGCTGTTCAAGTATCAATCTTAATTCCAGAATTGCTTCTCTTGTACTGCAATTTTTCCTAAACCAAAACTGATCTTCACCTACTCTCTCTTCTACTACCATTTCCATTCTTCTGTATATTATTCTGGTCAGTAATTTTGAAGCATGAAATGTTAGAACTAATGGTGCAATAATTCACACATTTGTCACCTTAAGCTTTCTTCGGAAGTGTGAAGATTATTTTTATTAAAATCATTATGGATTTCCCATGTTTAATAACATTTTAATATCAGTTTGAATAATCGTTTGATTCCTTCTTCTCTGAGGGATTTAAGAAGTTCTACAGGGAGCTTGTCTTTTCCAACTGCCTTATTTGCTTTCAAGTCATTCAGAGTTCTATCAAATTCTGTTGTCAAAACATGATCTCCTAAGTCATCAATATTGACATTGCATTACGCTATTGTTCAAGTCGTCCCCATCATACAGTTTTTCAATGTATTCCTTCCATTGGGTAACTCTATCGCCTGAGCTTAAAAGAGATATCCCACTGGCAGCTTTAACTTTACACCCCCATTTCCCCAAAATTTTGTTTGATCTTCCTATATGCAACATCTACTTTACATATGACCAGTTTCTTTTCTACTTCTTCACACTTTGCTTGTAGCCATTTTTCTTTTGATTTTTGCATTTCCCGTTTATTTGATTTCTAAATTGCCTGTATTTGCTCTGTTCCTTCTTTATCCTGAGCAGTTTTTGCCTTCTCCTGTGATCCATCAGCTCCAAAATTTCTTCTATGATGCAAGGTGTTTGGGTGGCTTGTTCCCTAAAGCCTAATGTTTCTTTACAAGTTTTCAGTATTTCTCGCTTCAATGCATCCCATTCGTCCTCAGTTTAGATCCTTTCAGTTATTTCTTAAACCTAAGTACATCTAATTCATATCCTGTTTTGCATTTTGAAGTTTTCCTGCCTGCAAGAATGTTCATTCGTACATTTCATGTTCCAATCCTTATCTTTTCTTAATTTTTTCATCTCCCTTTTTACAGGTATTTACTCTCAATTTATTTCTTCCTGGAGATCAGTTTTGCCTCCAGCTTCTTCTACATGAAAAGCTGTACCATGTACTACCTGGGAAATATAATGTGATAGTACCCCATTCCTTTCCACAAAGGCAGTATATTGTCCAGTATAAAATCAGCTGCTCACTATGAGTCAGACATTGCAGCCTTCCCTCTGGGGAACAGTCACTACATAAACTCTTTATTTTATCCCCAAGTAGACAGGTGCCTCTTCAGCCAGCTTCATCGTTCTAAAGGTCGCCACTGCCATTGAGGCCTTCGCCTGTTATCCTGGCAAGGGGCCCTGATATGGTGCTATCAACACGAGCCAGTTGACCTAAAGATTTTTAAAGATGTGTTACTCTAACTCCTCCTTCCCCACTTCTTGAGAAATGGGCCACTGTGCATGCCACCGGCTTAGCGGAGTGATTTGTTGGTTGTAATGTTTTATTAATTTTCTACTGGGTGGTTATTTTATAAACAAATGGAGACATAATTACCTAACTACTTAGTAAGAGGGTTTTGCTAGTCATATTACAGAATTAAGTACTTCAAATAGCTACTTATATCCACTACATGATGTTTATGATAAGTGGTATTAAGGAGGTACCTTTTTTTTTTGATGATTGGGCATATCTACACTTGATGGAAAAGGGTAGTGCTTGGGGTCAGAAGGGAGAAAACCTGTTCAGGGTTTGTTTAGGATGCCTTGAAGGCAATATTTCTTTTGGATTGTTACCTATTGCTGCAATTTCTGGATTTGTTTAATTTTCACAGCAATGGTAAATTCTGTCAGAAGCTTCTTTGATAATATTGAAAATATTGACAGATTATCATGTTTTGGAAGTAACAGGGTGCATCAACAGCAAGCAGGGCTTTGTTTTCTAGTGTCTGCAGCTTTTTGATATGGCAGTCAGCAGCCATGCATCATGTCTCAGAGCCATATAAGAATGTCGTTTAAACAACGGCACGGTATGTCAGTTTAGTTTCCATAGTTATCTCCAAGGATGTGGTAGAGGCTGAATGTTTGGCAATTCTTTGATGCATTTATACGAGATCCCCACATCAGCCATTTGTCTAATTGTAGTCCAATGTACTTTATGTTGTTTAGCCATTTGATTTCACCTTCCTCTGTGTGCAATTTGTAATCTGGTTTTTTTCTTTCCTGTCATCAGTCCTTTGACTGGTTAGATGCAATCCTCCATCCCTTCCTATCTTGCGCTAATCTCAACATATACCTTTCAACCCACATTGTCAATTATCTGCTTCATCATACATGGTGGGAATTATGGAAAATTCTTTCCCAGTTATATCACAGGATTCATCTGCCAATACAATAAAAACATAAACATTTTTTGCAGCCTGCATAATTTCACTTTTAATGACCAAGCCACACAGGGAAATGATTTCATTTTGAATCTGTAGGGAGATATACATGACATTTTTCTTAACTTTTTCAGTATGCTGTTTCAAAACTAGAACACTTGAATCAATTCTTAGTTTTAGCAGGTCTTCAAGAACATCTTGATTTTGCTCTTTACTTCTTAAATGCAAGTCATTTGTAAGGTGTACCACAGAAAATAATCGAAGATATTATAGATGACACGATTTGTCGATTGTCTTCTACTTATTTCTGGTGAGCAGTATTCATCATTACAGCGACCGGTATTTTTCCGAGAAGTACTTAGAATCGTTAGCTGCTGATTGATGTTAATGTGCTGAAACATTTTTTGCGGTATTCATGGATATTTCTGAAGTAACAGAAAGTTCGAGTAACAAATTAATTAGAATATACTAGAATGTAAGTCTTCAAGCAACCATGATTAATTTTTATTTCAAATTAGTGGCTTTAGCATCTACCGAAAAGTTTCAATTTTCAGGAAGGTACACAGTAGCGTTTTAGCATTTCTCTCCAACACCGTTATACTTAATTCATAATACTGAAATTAATATGAAGCTGCGCCTGTAGGCAGTAACACCGTATGTAGCAGTATCGACATAACCACAGAATGAGTGAAACAACTTGACCATTGGAGCGACCCAACTCTTATCCGGGCGAAGCGGCACCTAGGACAAATATACTGTAAATTCAAGAGTAATAAATATTTTATCACAAATTAGCTCTTACACTATTGACTTTTTAACTATCGCTTAATGGTAATAAAAATAAATAAAATACAAACAAATGTTATTACATAAAAGTCGTACTTTTCGTAGGTACTGTATGTAATATTGTTAATGCCGTTGTTAGCCTTATAGTAAATACAAATCAATTACGTTTAAAAAAACTTCCTTACATCTATTGTTATTAGCACCGGCGATGTCACAACATAAACGATCCAATGTATTGTGTGCGAGTCGAGTCAGCCTGCAGTCTACCGTTATTTAGGCACGCTTCAAAGGCTCCTCAATACTTGGCTCGCGCGCATTTAAAAGGAATGGCTCATACGGTACAGCGACAGAGTGTTGGTAGAATCATCACGTGACCTCACCAGCAGCCGTCTTAAAGGCGCTAGAATCCGTCATCAGGCGTACGCGAAAGAATTCATCCCCCCTCTATTATCAAACTGAGGATACCCGGCAACCCACACTACGCCCCCGCCGCGGAATCGGGCTCTTTCGAGTCACCCGCCATTATAGTGGGGACGGTGAGTCAAGGCGCCTTTCACCACCCCTTATGGTGATCCCGCGCCCGCCGCTAACCAGGCCCAAGTCCCTTCCAAAACCTGGCCGTATAGCATAAACCTCTCTGTGGTTCCTATGCGCCCCACCCAGCCCCACCCGAACCCCGCAGTGTGGGTGGAAGCCGTAGCGACCGAGTGTCAAGCAGGAATGCACCTTCGCATGATCTACCACGCCAGCCGACCGAATATATCGTCAATGAATACGCGGCTTCCCAGACTAGGGCACGCTCCTATTGCGCTTTCCCCCACACTCGCCCGATATTCGTGTCCAGTACGAGCACGGTTCCCATGCACTCGTCCAAGCTCCACAGAGCACCGTCGTAGCGCGCGATCCCGCTGCAGAGGCCTGAAGGTCCCTACAATGTTCACAGTGTGAATGCTGCCCCACCCCAGGTAAAACCGATGCAGTACCAGTCCAGACTTACATAGTGGACCTACAATGGTAACATTAGAGACGGCTCCCACCAGCAGGGATGCTACCTCCACCCCACCTCCCACCTCAGGGGCTGAACCCAGAGGCGGCATACCGGAACAAAGCACAGCCCCCTAGACCGTGGTACTGACCCCTTCATTCGACTCCGGGTATTATGCTGCACTGGCAGCAGAGGTTCACTAAGCCTCTGGGGTGCTTGGTCTTCGTTCACCAGGACACCCCCAACACTGGAGCAATCAGGGTAAGGTTGCTCAGCGTCTTGAGCTGCATCCAACACTGTAGTGCCCAAGATGCATTTTGACTACCCAAAAGCCTTTCATCCAGCAGGGGATGCGATGCCCTCGGAACCCCCAGCCCGAAGACCAGGAGCGACGGGACTGTGGACCCCAGGCTTGAGTCCCGGGGACGGCAGAGTCGGTAACAACACGGCCACTACAACCGCCCCCTGCTTACCCAATTCCGACGCCCATCAATATCCCATCTGTGGGTAGACACCAGCAGGTTTCAAATTTTTCCAATCATCACAAGTCAGAGGGGCATTATAACAAATACCTCCACCTCAATCTACCACATCCCTCCAGAGAGAGTAAGATTTTACCTTAATGCCTTAACTTGCACCTATAAAGATACAATAAAGCATCGGGGAGGGGGGGGACTCCCAGGTGTGCCAGACCTCCCCGGAAGGAGTCCCGGACGCCTGGGGGGCGACAGTTTGTTATCATGGATTACGAAAACTGTCGCCTTTTAATACAAATGCACGGTGCAAAAAATTTTTGTGTAATAGCAAATGTGCAGCCTAATCACACTCAGATCACCTGCATCACCACCGCAACCGTCACTTGAAACTCTAATCAACGAATCTATAGAATCGCTAAATGACATGATTAACTCAACACATTTTACCTAAGTAAGTTCTCCTTAAGAATGGCAACAGAAAATTGAATAGCAATAAAAAAATTAGAATAAAATGTCGAAAACATCTGGAAATTTTCAAGAAAATGATGGTTTTTACAATCGAAAAAGCTATTGTAGGCTAGTACACGAATATCAAATTACTAGAAATCTTGAAGTCACAGCGGCTTTCAGTAACTGCAATCGCCTACCGAAATTGAGTGTTTTCTGGCTCAGTTAATGATTTTAGGAACTCTACCGTTGTCATTCTCGTAAAATTTGTTTATTGTATCCTCGATGGCTTCATATCTCATGTCTTCCAAGAGTTTCTCACCATACTGTATTCTATTAAAATACAATTTCCATTTCCACCAAATCACTTTTCATTTAGGTTTCTAGTATATACAGTGTGATGCATCACAGTGAATGTTGCAGCTATTCGTGCACGTGATATGTCCACGGTGGCTTTACGAAAAGACAGTGCCTGGCTGGGTTGCGTTGGCACGCGCGGCAGCCGCGCTCGTCAGCAGAAATGGTTCGGGTGAAAATAACAGGTTTGGCGCTCTCGAACATGGCCCGCGTGGCAAGCGCACGTAGTCGATACGCAGCTTAAAGCACCGTGCGTGGCGCGTTGTGCCGTCTCGTCCTCCCTAACGTTTGTTTCCCGCAGGTTTAAATCGCGGGAATCGAATTAATTTTTGAAAGTTGCTTAACACTGTTTACTCTTTGGTTTGGCAGAACTCCGATCGAGCGCATACCATCGTCCTGCTAGGGGGGGCAGCTACCCCCCCCCCTTCCCCATACCTGGCTACGCCCTTGGTGTAAAGTACCGTGTAATCTAAATATAAGTGGTCATTTGCGGCCAACCATATGCGGTAAATCATTCACATGGGTGCAGTAACACTATATTGCAGCCAAGGTTTTTTTTGTGTATATGTCGTTGCCTCAGCGGCTGTGTGTATAGCCCCGCTACCGTCGATGGCTTTGCTATTTGTTATAAGGTTAGGGATGTTTTGGGGACACTATTTATTATGCTCTTTTAGGAAAAAAAAACAGGGTTCTAGGATGACCTTAATGGTGGGAAAAAACCTCTATTTTTCGTTTACTAAATTATACTGGGTTGTGTACAATACTAAGTGGCACCTTATGTGTTCTTTGAAAAGTAACTTTTTATCGATTGTTATGCCCAAGTATCGATGTGCGTTAAACCATTCTATATTCCTTCCCATTACGTTCAGCTGTAGGATGGGTCTCGTTTTGGTGAAATACATTCCCGCTCATTTGTTAGCGGTGATTTTAATCTTATTCTTGCGGCACCAGCCCGTAAATTCATATATTCCTCTTTGTAGGTGGATTATATTAAGGTCGTGCCTGTTTCCGGTAGTATATATGGTCGTGTCATCTGCAAATTGTGCCTTCTTTATGTATGGTGGTATGGGGGAGTTATTCACATATACACTGAATATGGTGGCCCGATGTTTGACCCCTGTGGAATGCCCGCCGATATCATATGAACTGATGACCTTTCACCATCTACTGAAACATAGAACCTTCGATCCTTCAAGTAGCTTCCTATTAGCTTTATATTGCAATGTTTTATTTTGGTTTGTATGCTCAGCTTGAATATTAAGTTTTGGTTGTCGTAAGCCTTCTCGAGGTCGAAGAAGACGGCTGCCGTGGACTTTCTGTAGTTGAAACTCCTACTGATGTCTTCAGTTAACCGTAGTAGTTGGCTAGTCGCTTCTACTTGGCTCTGGAATCCAAACTGTTCCGCTCGGATCGTTTTTCGTGCTTCCAGGCTGGTGTTTACTCGTTTGATCAGCACTCTATCCAGAACCTTCGAGATTGAGCAGAATAAGGGGGCATCCATAAATTACGTGAGGTGTTTTTCCGGATTTCCGGACCCCCACTCCCCTCTGGTGAGATTTCGTGAGATCTGTCCGGACCGCCTCCCCCCTCTGATGAGATCTGGTCCGTGAGAACCCCCCCCCCCCCCGTAGATATCGCCCTTGAAACTTTTTTAGGTCTCATCCTTCAAAATCCGTTTTTTCGACGAAATACCTCCCTAAAATCGCTTTTCGCGCAATTTGTAGACCTTTTTTTTAGCTCTACTATCCGAAAAAAAATTTCAAAACCTCACGTGATATTTCCGTAGACCCCCCCCCCCTCCTGTGAGATTTGGTGAGATTTCGCCGGACCACCCCTCCCTCATTTGACCTCACGTATTATTTTTGCAATTTTCCATATAGTCGAAAAATAACATTGTAGTAGACATGCATTGTAGATTCTTGGTAGTAATTCTTCAGCTTTCTTTGGTAGGTTTTTCAGATGTTGATCTCCTATTTTATCATGCCCTGGTGCCTTTTTCATAGCTAGCTTTTTGATGATCCCTTGGACTTCCCCTGGTGTTGTCAGCTCGGGCTGGTCCCTCGCTGGAGATTGGAGGATCTCATCTGCTTGTTTTTCGATGTCCTCGACCTCTTGTTATTCTGCTATTGTCAGTTCGTATTCTGCTGGTACATACTGTTGCAAAAGTTTTCTGCTAAAATTTCTGCTTTTGCGAGGGGGGTGAAGCACTGTCCCGCTGGTCAATTGATGGCTGTCTTGGCCTTTTGTCTTTGTTTCAGGGCTCGAATCAGCTGCCACGCCTCTCTATTTTCGAGCACTAGTTCAGACATTCTATTTTCCCACTTTTCTGTTCGCCTCTCTTGTAGTCGGTCGCGGAGCTGTTTTGCGTATCGGTGATACCGGCGTCTGTCGGCGGGGTCTCGGTATCATTGCCAGAGCTTCCTGTGTCTATTTCATAAATATCTGAGATCCTCTAGTGGTGGTGGTAATTCTTCTCGGTAGCTGTCGTGCAAGGTGGTGGTGGTGATTGATGCTTTGTGCTCCGCTTGTTGTACTGTATGATCAAAATGTTTTATTACGTTTTCGATTCTGTCTGGTGTTGAAATATTATATGTGGGTTTGATTTTATTGTGAGCTATCCTCTTCAAATACTGCCAGTCTAGTTGCTTGATAGTGGTAGGTTTACTGTATGTAGGATTCAATTTCGGAACTCCAACATTACTGGTAGATGGTCTGAGGAAAGTTCATCCATGGTCTTTAGTCCTATACATTTTGTGATGTTCTTTGCCAAGACTATATCCAGTACGTCTGGTTGTCCTTGGGTGTTAAATGGGATGTATGTGGGATCTTCCGGGCCGAGGATCTCGACGATGTCCTCCTCTGGCATTGTTTCTTCAGGAATTCCACATGTAGTGTTTGGCGTTTAGGTCCACCCTTGTTTCCTGTTGTTAGGAGCTCGTCCAAGTCCACTTCGTTTAGGTTTCAGTTGGGAGGCCGCAATTAGTGCAATATGGCCTTCTTTTGTGTGTATTTTAATCGCTGTGGCTTCTGTTTCTATAAGTTGTGGTGTCCTCAGTGGCTCATGTGTGAGATTTTTCTTGATTGCCACTGCTGTTCCGCCCTCTCGCCTGCCGACTCTATCTGTTCGATAGACCTCATAACCGGTGAGTCGGAAGCTGTGCCTCGGTTTAAGGAACGTCTCTGAGACGAGGGCTATCTCTACTTCCTCTCGCTTTATGAATTCTAGAAATTCGATTCGTTTTTTTTTTTTCATGAATACAATTTTCAGTTTGCCTTTTGGTCTGTGAGCCATTAGTTCATTAAACTCGTAACACCTTCCACGAGGGCGATCAACTTATTCCACATCCCTCTGGCTCGTTTGAACTTGTTCATTGTTTTCTTCAGCGTTTTAAGGAATTTCTGTAGATCATTCCCGAAAAAGCTTGAACTGTCGTCCTGATCTTCGTTGTCTTCTACCTCCTTTGCTCTTTTGTTTGTTTTCTGTCTTTGCTCCATGTTACTCTGGTTATTTAGACCTGCTGTTGTGTCCGCGTACTTTGTTTTTCCTCTGTTCCTTGTGGATTGGTACTGGGTTTCTCTTGTGTTCACTGGTGGTTGAGTGCCCTTCCTTCTTCTTGAGGTTCTCTTTTTTGTTTTCTTTGTTGTGTACTGCCCTCTTGGGTCGCAACAGGTCCTGATATTTCGGACATCTCCTCTAGAACCCTGCATGGTCCCCCAGACAGTTTATGCATTTAGCCTTCTCTGTTTTGGGTAGTTTGCATTCTTTACTGTAATGTAGTTGGGCACACTTTACATATCGGCTTGGCAATAGTTTGCCGTGTGGCATTTTGTGCCATCTTGGCTTCTATATCGTTCGACTATTACTCTTGTATATAGAATTGCCAGTTCGTTATAAATTTCCTCTGATTTCTTTCCTAAAGGGAGTGTCACGGTGAAGATAGCCAGTGGAATCAGTTCCCGATTTTCTTGGTCTCTACACTTGAACTAGTGAACTTATGTCACCTCGTATCCTTTCATGCACAAATCTTCTCTAATTTCCTCAATTTTTACTGATGCTTGAAATCCCTTCATGACCACCCGCAGTGCTTTGGATTCGGACAGTTGGTGGCTGTCAAAATTTATATTGTTTTGTTCAAAGAATGTTTTGATTTTGATGTAGTCCTCTTTGCTTTCTGCGAAGTACTTGATCTGTCCTTGGCTGAATCCCGCTTTTAGATGTCCAGTAAGTATGGTTCTTAACTTCTCGTTCATGGTTGTATAATTTGGTACTTCCTGGACAACAATGGGTGACAGTCGTATTGTTGGTGTTTGTTTCTGGTTTTCTTTTTGGTTTCCTTCCTCTGAGTGTTGTTTTCCGCCAGTGGGGAAAACTGTTGTGTGTGGTTACTCCATGATTATCTTGCTGTTGGGCGTCCCTTGGTCGCATATATATTCATCTTCTTTTGCTTTTCTGGGTTCGGAAGGACGCTTCTGAAAATGTGGTGAACTGCAGCGGGCCGCGAATGGCCCTTGGGCGCCATGTTCGCCTCTCTGCGAGAGTGGGGAGGGAGTAGCGCTCTCTGGCGTCCAACCTCCGTGGCATCACGTTACTGAGCTCAGACACACACACATCATTCGGATAGCTATATTGGTGACGCTGCCAGGAAATATTCCTATGACCATTGTCTGAAATTTTTTTTTTTGGAGTGCCTTTTTTTAACATTTGTATTTGTAGTCGGTCAGTTAGTT
>JARYHS010013630.1:136760743-136914125 GCA_031002005.1 Vandiemenella viatica | reverse complement strand
TTGTTTAAAGCTCTTTTACTGTTCTGAAATTCCAGTTTTGTTATTCAGCTGCTCTGGTAACGTTAAAATAACAGTGTGTCATGGAAGTCCAAAATGAGAAAACATGTTGAGAGGGGGACTGTCAGTACTACAGAGGTATTGTCCGCCTTGAAGTCCCGCAGACACTGCGACGGACCGATAGCAGTCAACTAAAGGGAGGACCAGTGTAGGAGCAGCCGTGGCCGAAATTTATTTAATTATTTGTTTTTGTCCCTCTTCAACAGCTCATTCGACTGAGTTAAACTGTTTTGGAGACTGATTTATCTTTATTTTCGAATATCTCAGGAACAGGCCAACTACAAGTCGATTGGTATAAAGATCAACTATACTGCTTATGCTGTAAGAAACCTATGTTGTATAAAATAAAATAAAAAAATGTGTAATGACTAGTATGATTAAGTGTTTAACTAATTTCGTTTCATGTTTAGGCATTTTTATAACGTTTTTATATTCGGGATGCCGCTAGTACTGGTTGAGATTTTTCGCTCGTCCCCCACTGTCCGCTGGGATAAAACAGTCCTAGCTAGTACACAGTCCGCGCGAACTGCTAGGAGAGTATAACTGTTTGTGACCGGTGATACTCTGAGTTCTGAGTAATTTGTGTTGTTTTGTTTGTAGACTGTGTAGTATCAGAAGCAGATATTGGAAGGCGTCCCAGCATTATCGTAAGATCGTAGTCAGGACGTACAGTTTAAACCCGGGATAGTTGTACCTGACACGGTTCATCACGGCCGCACCTAAGCGTCGTGGAATACCACCAGTGTTTAAATATAAATTCAGTTCCTCTACCGTGGGTGCATAAATAGAGGAATCATCGAAGTGATGTTTCCGATAGATTTGTTTTGTAATACACATCTTATACGGATTTTTTTTTTTTTTTTTTTTTTTTTTTTGTAATCGCTATCATTCGCTAAGCAGCTGCGATAATTTTTCGCAAGAGTGCCAAAAGAACCGTTGACGACAACCCGCCGTATTTCCCTTTTTTTAGTATGTAATTTACTATGAGGTGCGTACATCTGTTTCGGTTTAAGTGGCCTGTTAGATCTCAGTCCTCCTCCACGAATAGCGTGACATTATGTGGCCCAGCAGTTTTGACAGTCTCGTCATGGTATAGCACGACCTTTTTTCAGAGTATCAATAGTCTCTCAGCAACGGCCTCCAAATTTTAGAGCCACGCAAATACAGAGCAGTTGAATGAATCGTTAAACCTCAGAAACTACTGTAAGAAACTAAATTTCCTAATTCCAGTTCTCATCCATTAACGTTCTTTTAAGTATACTCAAATAATATGAGTAGTCTATTTGATGAGTCATTAATTTTTTTCTATCGGCTGCGTTAGAAGTTGTTCCACAGCAAACACGGAGAAAACGATTGAGTTAGTGAAGCTCTACAAATTACCGATACTTCGTTTTATCTGTTAATGTAGCCTCTATAAACCAATGACGACAAATTAAGCCATATCCGTTGCAGATATTAAGTGCAAAGAAACCGCTAACCCGATGTTAACATCAGCTATTTCGCACGTTAAACCAACCCGCCCGATAAACCAGTTTGAGGGTAAGGTAAGGTCGCCAGGACCACGTCGTTCTGTTATAGGATTGTGTATCCGTCAGCAACAGAGCAGCAGCTGGGTGTGAAATATAACTATGAATTATACGTATACGTGTATCTGAAAGAGAATGAATCACATCACAAGAAATAACATATACAAAAAAATATCGTTTTTCATAAAATATGAAGAAAGCAGCGTTGCTGTTATATATACGAACATACTTTTGACAGTCACAGAACCCGAAATGGATTTTTGGTGAGGATCGTTTGCACGGCAGAATATCGCTTACGTCAGCGAGGCCTTGCTTCCGGTGAGTCACTGAGCAGCTGGTAAGGCGAGACTCCCGCGTCTCACTCACACACTTCTAATCTGAATTAATTTCACACGGAAGCACAGAATCTTAACGAGAGTACCGGTCTCTCATTACACTTTCCACTCCACAAGCGGAACCAAAATCATTGCAACGCTCTGCGATTTATTGATATAATCGAGGATATTGAATTCTATAAAATGCATGCAAACAAACTAAAAAAAATTAAAATATTTCACCGTTACCATGGGTTACCCCCGTAAGCGAACTTTGAATTCTGTAGAAACGAATGTACCCGCCGAACAAGAAACATCGCGGTCATTCTTCGCCATTTGCCAAAGGCTAGCGGTAGAACACCTCAGGAATAACATCAGTACTACGAGCTACAAATATTCTTAAAGTATTTCACTTTGTGTTTGTCATTGTACATGCTGAGTGGAACGTTTACCGTGGATCGGATTCGACATTAAATTAAAATCAACAGCATCCACTAAATGCAGATGACACTACATCAGACCATTAGCAAGTTGGATTTTTTTTAAATGTACGGTTTGGGCGTCTAATGAAAATCGATCTACGTATAAGAGAGCGATATCCATAAAAGAAGAATGGGAGAAGGAGCAGCTTTAAGGTAGAACACGCAGAAATTATTCTTATTAAATTAGTCACTTTATTTAATCTCTGATCATCCTAAAAAAAAACCACACAAAAAAACAAACAAAAAAACGGGAGCGTATGAGACCATCAAATAGGAATAGATCTGAAAGAGCGTTGCAGTGCAGGGATGACTGTGTGGATTGGGAGTCTGACAGTTGCGACTCACCTAGATCCAAATTCTATAAATGTGGTAGTGATAACAAACTGTCAGAACGAAGTTATACTGTATTAGATTGTTGAGAACAGTGATGACCAAATATTAGTGAAATTTCATGTTTTGTAATATTTACCCGATTAATAGTATTTTTCTGAGTGCCTAAAGATAGAACACTAATTCTTAACTTCGCTTCTGCCATCTACAAACCAGCGAACCACATATTTACTACGTGTGGCTTATAATACATAGTATGAGAAAACGGTTTGGTCGTTCCCCCCCCCCCCCAAACTGTGACTTAGCTGGGTAATCACTCCGCATCTTTGAATCAGTACAGGCGGCAAAAACAGAGCAGAAAACAACCTGCCAAGGGCCCCAGATCGTGACTCACGAATGCAGGTGTATGTGCATGTGGGTGTCTCGGCCTTTGTTCATATGAAAATTTCTTTCAAACGCTGCAGAAATACGTAAGCCTGCTAGAAACTTCAGTCATCCTGGCCAAATTAGTAATAATCTGACACGTGCACAGCTAAACAGCAATATATAAACCATGCCAGCAGTGATTTGAGGTGTTTTAATTTAAGTCAATGTTATGCGCGGATGATCATTGGTATACCATCCTGCACTAGGTCGATTTTTTAAGTCATTTTTCTTCTCGTTCCCATCAGTCAGGTTGTTGCCTTCTTAAAGCCCAAACGGTATTCAGTTCGTCTGGAATGACCCAGCTAGATGAAAAGCAGATATATAAAAATTAAGTCATAAAATACAAACGGCGTTGACACACAATCTTAATGAAAACTTTTTCAATTTGAAATGGGTTCTTCGTAAATTTTTTCCCAAAATAAATAAGACATTTGCGAGTAACTTTACTAAAAACTAAGAAAACCTGAAACCTGAGGACCATGATCATTTTTATGATACTGTAATATTAGACATTTGTTCTCTTGTGTTCACATGAATGACAGATTATTGATTTATCGCGTCTTTTTGCGTTCAGCGGAGAACAATTTGCCAACGATAAACAGAAGAAGTACATCATACAGAACTGATCAGACATACCGTTCTATTCTGGGAGTCTCTCCAGGAGAACAGAACCAGACGGAACTGGAAATACATCCCACGGACTTAGGGGAGACGTGGCGTGTCGTCTAGCTACTATTTTTGTCTAACGACCGGAAACCGAAGTGGAAAAGGTTTTTCATGCCTTTTTGCTGAAGTACAAATAGAATGTTGTGGCGGATGTGTTTTGTCTTGCATCACTGATTTAAGTTTGGCAGTGACGGATAGGACAGCATGTCATGTGATTTTATCCACATTTATGCAATAACACGCGTTTTCACTTCGTCTTAAATACGAGTGTATATTGAAAAACGGGTAGAAAACTACATATCTGTCACATGATTTCCTCCGAAAGAAAATCTTCTCACTGACTGCTGTGATATACTACTCGCAGCAATGTCTCCCTCCTGTGCTGTTATCTATTAATATAATAACTCTAGAAAAAGTGTGTAAATTTAGGATATTTTTTAAAAGAAAATGAATTTTAGCCACTGTTAATGACCTGCAGAAAAGAAATCAATTTTTTTTTTTTTTTTTTTTTTTTTTTTTTTTTTTTTTTTAAATTTGTGTCTGTCTGCTTGGATGAATGAAATGAAGCCGGAGTTTGGTAGGGTTTTGAATAAGCTATAGCCCCTTGTCTTGTGTGATACAGCGCCTGTTTCATTTTTATGTGAAGTCGGCAAGCTGAGCAATTTAGAATAAAGCTGTCCAATAATTAGCATCCATTTTTCGCTGAACGCGTTTCATATAAAAATTACTGGACGGATTTTGATCCGGTTTCGAATAATGTACGGACCACAGTCCCAGGAGTAAAATAGGGCATGTTTAATTTTAAAGTGATGTCGAATCGCTGAAAAATTAAGATAAAAATGTCCGAAAAATAATATACATTTGAAGGTAAGCTACTTCTCACAGCGATTTCAGCGTATTATTTGGAGGAACTAAGCAGTTTTTTTCTCCTCTCTGTCGAAGTGTTAACTCTGACATCATCGGCTTGGTAGAGAGTCCCGTGCGAGAAAGAAGTTGAGGGGGGGGGGGGGGAAAGGGGCTACAGCTAGTAGTTAATATCCAGCTCCCAGTTGACCATGCGACGAGATGATATTGTAAAAATCATCTCTTCTACAGGAATACAGCAATAAGCTTAAATATTTAAATTACTAACTATTAACAATGATGCTAAACGACCAATTATTTAATGTACCCTGTAACATGAGAGAAAAATATAAATAAATCTGAAGCAGAAATCTCGGATTCGAAGTTGGTAACTTCTTTCAGTGAGCTTATTAGTTTTCATGCCTGTTAGCTTGGTTAGTTCTGAAGACTTATCATGGATACATTTTACAAGTCAATTCCTAAAATAAAAACGTCATAGTTTATCAAGAAAACCGAAATTATCGATACATTAAACGCCTTTAATGAGTATATGAAATGAATTTCCTTCGCCAAGATTTTTCATTCCTGAAATATTTTTTTTCAGCATAGTTCAAACGTTTTATTTATTTATTTATTTTTATTTATTTATTATTTATTTATTTAAAAAAAATTTTTTATCCATGATAAACGGACTTTATGAAAGCCTGTAACTATTTCGAAATATAAGGTAAGCAAATAATTATTTGCTTACATTATAGTTCAAACGGTATAAGCTCATTAGTAAGGTATGGAAGTGCTGGGGATTTTTCTTCGAAGCCTTCTGTCCAATAACTTAAATGTCTATCCATTTATGAATTATCACTTTCGAAGTTTAGTATCGTGTGCTGCTATAAATACAACGTATTAATAATCTGTCGAATTTAGTCAAATGTTATCTACATATGTACGTACTTTTCATATCGTAGCTACTGTTAAGAGTGCGCTACGATGTCCATGATTTATTTGTTTATTTTCATATAGTCTGTGTCTAATACAAATACAGTTACGTTTTTATATATTTAGCTATACTTTACCATCACAATTCAGTTGTTTGATGTTAAAGTTGGTCACGTGGTCTTACTCGAGCCACCGGCGAAGCCGTCTCCAAAGCACTTGAACGACAGTGAGCGAAATCGCATCTTAAACACGGAATCGCGAAGTCAAACGTTCGCTCGCAGGATCAAGATCGAGGCGACCAGCGGTTCTCTCTAGAATCTAGATACACGAATCCAATGAATGTTTATTGGATCTAATTCGTCTATAATGTGTTTCGCTGTAAATCGCATCAGGTGTTTGCAAAATCACAACCCATCGGACACTAACCCACAACCAAAATCGCTGTAAAAGAACGTTGTATTGAAATAGACGTCTCCTCATTTTGTCTATCGCCTTCCGTCAGGCAGTGTGCTTGGTCGATACAATCCTCCAACATTCTTCTTTAACAGTTGTTCGTTATGTATTGTTTTAATTTTATGTAACCTGTTTCCGTATGCGATGACGTAAAAGTCTCTTATGATACAATAAGAGGTTATTTTTATGTGCTACACATACATTCCTCTGTTGCAACGTTTGATCACTTTTCTTTCTTTTGCTTGGTGTATACTGCTGCCTTACCTGTTAGTGATCCTTTCTCGTAGCGTTAAAGGCATTGAAGACAATGATGTCGGATTTAACAAACCGGCACGCTGCTACGAACGTCGTCGCATCAAGTTTTGATCGGACTGAGATAGTTTCGCGTTTCCTTCACCTTTCTTTCATCTGATTGACGAGCATTGAACAGTTAACAATAAAAATACTGAAAAAAAAACTGTTGCAAATTTTAACGTGCACGGCCACTAATTCATAAACTTGTTATCATTAATTGATATAATTATATTAGCTTATCGAGTTTAAAAATAAGCGAGACTAGAACGTCTTAAGTCAGTCAACACGTTTACTTTCATACGCTCAATGCATGTATGTACCTCCGCGGGGACACAAGGGAGTGGCGTCATTGCCAGGAATTCACAGTTGCGGCACTTAGCCGAGGCTCCGAGTCTGAGTCACCTAACCATATCGGAGTATTGAGTGCATAATTTATAGTTTGTCAGCAACAGCCTAGAATAAATAAACCAATATTCGTAACGCTAATTTTAAGTGCATACAAACCTGCAAGTGAGACGTCAAATCAAAATGTTCAAGGAGAAGAAGGGCGACAACAGAACCGTCATGTTTTAAACAAAGTAAACAGGAAATACAGCAAAGCTCCCGCTCCCCCCACCTCGAAACGGATCCGAACATAAAGGAACCCCAAAGAAAAAAACATACAAAAAAACAGAGGTATGATTTTTGTTCGCATAACCCATCAAATGTGCTATTGAGAAACACAATCAGTGTTATTATGGAACCTATTGTATACCACGAGGTATAAGTCTGTTGATCTAGATTGATATATGACGTACTTACGAGTACTCGTTGTTTATTTTTTGTGCGATTCGTCCACATGTTTGTTAGCAAATGTTGTTCGGTATCATTCAGTTATTGTCACCACTTTATATGTGGGTAATTTGAGTGAAGTGCTGCGGATTCGTATGACAGCTTGAGTAGGACATTAACAGAATCGCAATACGAAAGATACGGGACGCTATGGTATGCTTGCCTGACAAAGCACTTCCTGGATTTTTTTACTCTCTTCCTCTGTTCTCCTTCGATAACGCCAGAGGTTGTACAAAGACTTCATAACATTTAATTCTGTGTTTATCGATGGCAAGTCCTTCTTTGTCGTGACACCCTTTGCTGATTGTTGTAGCCTAAATGTTATGACCTGCTTGAATGTACTTCCGACTTCTATTACATTAACCGGATTTGAAGATAATACAATTCTTTTGAGAATTACCACGTCAGTCTGATATCTGTACTTAAAAGTATTGTTTTCAGATAGTAAGGATGGAGTTCAACATATATCTTAGAACCATTGCTCACCCATATAAATACTCATATAAATTTCATCATTACCCCTTATAAGGTGAATTTCTGTTCATTCATTGTAACTTTTTTTTCACTTTTACTCTCTATCGCTTTCATTTTCATATACGAAATGATTACTATGCTAGTAAATTATAAAAGAGAGCGATGTGTGAGCGGTAACGCTCTGTCCTCTCATTCGGGAGGACGCGAGCTCTAACCTCCGTTCTATCAAATTCCATATTTTGTTTTTCATGGTTTTCCGAAATCACTCCAGGCGAATTCTGCGATAATTCCTTCAAACGACCATGACCGAATTTCTTCCCGTTATTTTAGATTAAATATCTACTTTGCTGCAACATCTTTTGAAATACAAGGTGCTGCAACACGTTGACATGCAACGTGTAGGTCGACCGGTCTAGCATTGTGATTGTATAGGCCTTCCAATTAGAGAGCAAGCTCAACTCCTGTTTTAAATGACACTTTCACAATTTTAATTACTACTTTGATACGAAATTTCATTCCTAGTTACTTCTTTTAAAATTTGTTATCTACTATCATTAGCATCGTTATTAAAAATGTAGTTATGAAACATCACTATCCTCTGTAAAATCGGCGCCACGTCAGTGTACAGTAAAACATAAATTCTGATCAAACGTTAGGAGAGGTTTTCTTCAAGAAAGTTTGCTAGAAAGTTATGTTAGAAGTTTAACAAGTACACTGTCTTTGATGGTAAGACCATGAAGTGAATTCGGCTCTACAAGCCAGCGTCGTTGCTCCAAATGACGACACTAGAGTATGACATCAGCCAAGAGTTTTTATTCACGCTTCTCGCCACATAAAGGAAAGCAAATCCTTACAATTATTATTCCGCTATCTATCCTCAGTCATTGTCGAGAACTGTCATTCGTTGGATTACAATTTATAATTTCAAGTATTCATCGTCGTTGGAAATGCATAGTATAAATTTTAAAATAGATAAAGCCGACAAATTTAGGAAAAATAATCAACTGGAAGTATTACATGTAATACATAAAAGAAACAACCAGTTGAAATGTGTGTGCATATCTGCTCAGAAAGTATGAAAAAAAAAAAGAAACTAAGTGGATGCAGAATGTTTCTTTAATATTTGAAGAAACGAATAAAAGACTTTTGTAAGTCGTATTTTCCCTTTAATGAAATGTGTACAGCTACAACTATTTGTGGTTTTTGCATCTTTATTAAGGTGCCAGACTCTATTCCTTTGTTCATAATACTCCTATAATAATCAATAATACGTCTACCAAATATCCTTCTGGAAATTGAATTTTTACTTCAACGTTTTACCAGTTTCTCAAACGTATCGGAATGTTCAACATGTAGTGGAATCAAATAGGCAACGAAAAGGTTTACGATACATCGGTCCACACCAGCTTGGAATATGACGGTGCCGGTAGCTACGATGCCAAAAGTTTTACCGACGTAAACTTTTATTAGTACATGGAGTGAAAGCAAATAAATTCTGCTGCTATCTATATCAGAAGAAGCCACCGCATTTGAAGAAGGCTTTGAAATAGTTTTCTTTTTTTCCCACGAGTTGGCCCTGCTTTTATTTATTCTTCAAACTGTTCATATTTCGATATATATGCATCCTCTTCATATGTTGTTTAAGATTATTAAGGTTAGACAGGTGAGCCTTGATTGTAGAAAGTTCAGGCAAACACAGTTTGCATTCATATATCAATTATTCTCCCAGTTGTGATTTAAACGCAACATAATTGCGTAAATGTGGCCTAGGATTTTTAATATTCTCGTTGCAATTGTTAGCGTTGTTGCTTTCACTGACGGATTCAAGAGTTCGGTTTTCGTGAAGTAATCATGTAACAAATGTCAGTTTAATTAATTTCACTAACGAACATCAAACCTATAGCAACTGAAAAGTGACATTTTCCTGGCAGCAACAAAAAAGTTAGATTATAAAAACATCAAAACCAGTCACCGATCGAATTAGAAGCGAGTAGTGAGCTTCGGTTTGCAGACGTAAAATAGAAACGCCGCAAACAGTAGGTATGAAAAGTAGTTCATGGAAGGGAAAAGATGACCATGACCACAAGCTGGCACTCGATTTCAGGCACAAGGGTGTGGGAAGATTTTCTTTTTTAGGTAAGGGTGTCGGGTATTGGAATGAGTTACCAAGGGAATGATGAATAATTTACCGAAAACGTTAAAAGAATTTAAAGTTAAAATTTGTAGAGGGCAAATGTAGGTGGGTGCAGGATAGGGGCAAGTTGGGTGTGTAGGGAAATTGCCACCGGAGCCTGTGCTCCATTGCAATTAAATTAAACCTCTAGCTTTCCTGCTGACACCCACGCCATGCCTAGCATAACAGTTGTATATGCATCACACTCGCACTTTGTATTACCTAATCCGTTGACCATCCGACTCGCGTAACATACGAGTGTGGACCGTCGTGCAATTCAAACAAACCAAACACATCAACTACCAATATAACCGACTAAAGTTCAATTTAACGGAAGTTAAGAAGACCGTTAACAATTTTTTAGGTTAACTTAAAAGTTAAATTTTTACAATTTCGTTAACTTCGTTAATTAACGATTAACGGATTAATGGTTTTCTGCCCAGCTGTGTTTACTATCGCATATTCTCATCGTTACTCTTTTTGCGCGGTTATGTTGTTAACATCAAGTTATGATTTTATTTTGCTTAAACACAACTACACTTAAGAATTACAAGTAAGGCAGTTGATGAATAGTAATCGATTTAATACATTTAAAATGAAATTCACTATTACTTTAACTTACATCTTTTTCAAATGATGAGGCTATTTGTTAGAAAATACTGTATCAAACATTATTAACAAAAAATGAATTATATAACTGAGCTGTTCTACAACAAAATTAAATAATTATAATAACATAATAATACGTGGTGAATTATTTCGCAATTGATCCGAATGAAAAGTTTAACTGCGAAATATTAAAAAATGGTTATTGAATAGACAACACTTTGCTGATGTCGGCAACTGAAAGAGGAAACGCGATGGGCATGAGTATTTAGAATTGTTACCAGAGTCTACTCGCTGTGATAGTCAGTCACTGGTGTACCTCCAGAAGCTGCTGTAAAATTACTACATTTCGACGGCTAGCTCCGCCGTTTTCTTAGCAACTCCAAATCACTCCAGGCAAATGCCGGGATGCTTCATTCAAAAGGCTATGGCCGAATTCCTTGCCATTCCTTGCCCCCATCCTTTCCCGTCTCTAAAGACCTCGCTGTTGAGAGACGTAAAGCAAAACAAAACAAAAAATTCTTAGCAACTAGCTGAATGTGTTGTGTTGTATGCGTTGTAGAGGATCCAAAGGAGGGCAGCTACATTTGTTTGTAGAAATTATCGTACTACACAATCGATGGCTGATATCATAAAAGAACTGGGATGTGAGTCTTAGGAACATATGTGGGTTAAGAGAATGCTGAGAGTGTACAGGGCAATGAGACCTGAACTGGCATTAGCAAAAGATGTCCACTTGATTTCAGACGAAACGGTGTGGTGAAATTTTCTTTTGCAGGGACTTGTGTAAATTACAGAGTTGCATGCAGAACAGTTTTCTTTAAAGAGGAAGAATTTAAAAAAAAAAAAAAAAGTTCGTGCAACGCAAAGTTAGTAGTAAACTTTAAAAATATCAGTTTAATGTGACGGTAGCAATAGGAGATTTAGTTACCTCATAACGAAGTTGGTTCTTGCATTACTGGTCCGATAGTGTTTGGCTATTCGCTGACCTCTCGATGTATGAATAATTTTGGTCCCTATGGCAGTCTGGAGTAAAATCCAGTTACCATAGCTACAAATTATCCGCTTTCTCCGGGCCATTGAACCGACTACTGATGACGACTGAAGGCTGCGGTTTTGTAAGCTAAAGTTGGTAGAAGGAATGAAAAAGCTGTTCGTTGATTCAAGCTGGACTTCTGGCTGTACGCGTGTGAGTAAGAGTGCGCAAACAGGGAGTGACTGGTATGGCAGTAAGATCGCGTCACCATGCAGCGCTGCAATAGTTGAGACACACTCAGCTAACACAAACTTTATCATATTAATAACCACGGAATTAACGACAGTCATACAAAGTTTCTTTATTATTTTTTGATACTGCTAACCATCGCCACTTCCCTATAAATTTAACAGAGATTTCAGAAAGAGTTGTTTGGGAAAGAGAATGGAAGCAGAGGTCATTTTATACAGTTTTTCCGTATCAAAGCAAGCTTTGCCATGGGGGAATATCAGTTTAACCCTTTAGTGCATAATGTGACTAGTATGTTACATACTTGATCTTTCGTGCTTATGCTACTGAAGTAATTTATTGATCTGAAATGCAACACGTAACTGCTAGTATACACTCAGTGTCTATTCTGCCAACAGATGGCTGAGTATTGATAATACAATCGACCAGAGACAATATGCAATCGACTTTGATCCGTGCATACGATCAGCAATTCGTTTGTTGTGGTGAAAACTTGCAATATGTGTCGTATTTATGCACCAATTTTTCATCTGAAAAATGTTTTTCAAGTGCGGTAAGGTGTTTAGATATGGTTGAACTATATGTTTTTGTATTCTTGACGCGCACAAAAGTTAGTAATTTTTTCCTTTGTATTCTCTAAATATTATCCATATTTAAATAAAAATAATGCATTACAGATTTAAGGACTGAGTTCTTAACAGGAATTTTTAGAGCTACGAGCAATCACATCTAATCTATACTCTGAAAGGATGATGCTCTTTGCCTGAACGTCCCACAGAATCGAGTTAGCATGCAAAGTATACAGACGTGTTGCGCTCTATCATGGAAGCTTTTTCTGCTTTACTGTCACAGTTACATCGGAACAAGAACCTAATTTATCTTGAAATGTATAACAAAGAACGACATATTCCCGCTCCAGCCTGCAACCTTTCAATTTTACCTATTCTGAATATTTCCTGTTTCCGTTCCATTCCTTCAGGATCCGTGCTCCAGATTGCTACTTTACAATTTCGCCGATTTTGAAGATCTCCTGCTCCATTTCTTCTTCAAGCCCTTCTGTACCTCTCCTGCTACTTCCTGATCCTCGAAACCATACACGATAACAATCAACTACACATCAATACCTTTAAACCCCTTCCTAGTAGGCCTGATATACCTGACATCTGACAGTGACGGTGAGTTCCTTACCGTTCTACCTTGTGAACATTGGTGGCTACTAGCACAAACAGACGTTTCTCCATCATTTGCTTCTAGGCAGTAACGTCCATACTGTGGCTCAGGCGAAAACTTACATTATCTTGAACATGAGCATACAAACAGCTACAATACTTTATGTCGTGACAGACGTGGTGATGCCGGGCAGGGTTGTTGCACTATTGATTAAAAACTTCATATCTGCCATTCACATAACTCTCCCCACCCACCTCTCAAATTCTGAAAGCGTCGTGGCCAACATTATTCGCAAAAATACTCCTCCTCTTCTCGTATCTTCTTTGTATCTTGGTCCTGGTGAACTCATCTCCGTAGATGTATTACAATATTTGGCCTCCTTCATCCACTTTATTAGAGCAATCTGGTGGCTCATAGTTAAGCCGTCTGACCGGAGTTCCCTGTTTGGCGGGGATTTTGAAAGGCCTTTAACTCGACCTTCGCCCTGGCACAGCTTGCTATTTAATGTGAAGTGCGCCAGAACGATTCCGTCTTTCGGATTCCACATTATACTATAGGTTCCTCTACCCGGTAGGATTGCTGGGCTAGGTTAAGGGAAGCCACAACAGAGGCTCGTGGGCGGGAAATCGAAACTATATCAAAGCCGCCGAACTACCCTTCAGGATCTCCCGGCCAATAATGCCACTTAATTCTGCTTGGTGACTTTACCATCCGCCACCATATAAACCCTCCCCCCCCCCTCCAAAGCTGTACACGTTTCAAAGCTCTTTGTTTCTTCATCTTGCTGTCTTCCCGTACATTGCTCCACGTTTCTATCCAACCAAAGCTCTTCCAAGGCGGACCACATTCTGTAGAGCGTCGCCCTCGACGACACGGTATCACTCACGCGCCTCGCTGGTTCTATTACGAGCGACCATATTTCGATTACCTTTTCGACTTCTCACCAATTAGGCCCGTTTAGACGTAAGCGTTAAACTGCCGGTTAGGAACAGCGCTCCGGACTGCCGCGCCGGAGCGGGAGGTTGGAGCGTACGCGCCAGAAATGACCGTTATCGCATGGCGCGTGGACTTTCCGCCCGGTTGGAAAGATTTGTAGACGGTCCAGCTTGCATCATTCGGTTTTCAGGTCGTTGTTTTTTTTGTTAGTTGTGCTTGTGTTTATAAGTGTATTTACAGTGTCCTTCAAATGAAATGAGAGAAACCGAGCATGTGCTGCTCTACATATTTTTTTCTTTACGGAAAGAATTTTTTTTAAAAAGAAAAAAAAGCGTAAATGGGTGAAAAGATGGCGCCAAAACAGAGAACTATATGGACACATGCATCTTTTGATAAAGCTACGGTAAAATGACCCAGATGATTTCAAAAATTATCTGCGAATATACAATTCGATATTTGACTAGATTTTAAAGTTAGTATCTCCACAAATATTAAAACAAGACACAGTCATAAGGAAGAGTATAACTGCAGAGGAACGTTTAGCTGCTACTCTTCGTTTTTCGGCAACTGGAAGATCCCTTCAAGATTTGAAATTTTCTATTAGATTTTCTTCACCATCTCTGAGTAAAATCATATCTAAAACATGCCAGGCGATCCATACTGCACTGAAAAAAGATGGAAATACCACAGATTAGAAGTACATGTGTCTTTTTCTGCAGATCCACTCCTCAGTTCTTTTTAAAATACCCCCCCCCCCCCCCACCCCAGACTTTCTTGAATATTTTTAATGAAGAAATCTTTATTGTCACTTTCACATACATTTACCCTGCATAATTTTACCAACTTATCATATGCACGATTTTTAAAATTTTAATTTTTGTAGTCATCTGATTTAATCGCACACAAACATTGAAAATTCTTATAAAGTTCTATTAATCCTTCCAAATTATCTTTTGACAACATTTTTCAAGATTTAATTTTTTTATCTGTTAAAACAGGCTAACATAAAATAAAGTCACCAAGAAATTCGAACCAACAACAAACAAGTTCTGACGCATCAAGACTGCAGACCGACAATACACATACACTATAGTCACTGTTAAGACCTGCGCGCCAGATGTGCGCATTCGGAGCGCGCTCCGGATCTCTCTGACCACAGAACATTTACACCTAAATCATTGATGCGCGCACCTGGAGCGTACGCTCCAAAACCGTCGGAAAAACAGCGCGTGTAAACGGGCCTATTATCCCATGGAGGAAGGAAATATATGGAGACGACGCAAGAGACCTTCACCACGCATTGAAGTGAAGCAGGGCGGAGAAGGAGTGGAGGGGGCATGGCCGCTTCCATACAGACACGGGGAATATGTACAAAAACCTCAAGGGACTCTAGGATAAACGTGACGTCACAATCTGGTGATGGATTATTATGTAACTCGATATGACAAATAAAAATTATGAATAAAATTTTTTGATATCCTGCTTAGTTTTCGAGATATTCCGTCCCAAATGTGAAATGGTTTTGGGTGAAATTCAGAAGAAAAAATTGGTCAAAGTCAAATTTGATGATGGATTCTTATTTAAAAAGACGAGGCAAATGAAAAATAAAGAATAAAAATTTTCGATATCTCACCTATTTCTAGAGATATACTGTATCAAAAGTGAGGTGTCTTGAGTTGAAATGGAGAAGAAAAATTTCGCGAAAGTCGAATTTAATGATCGATTCTTATGTAACACGACGAGACAAATCGAAAATAAAGAATAAAATTTTTCGATATCTTGCTTAGTTTTCGGGACATACTGGGAACATCGCAATTGTTTGGAAGCGCAATATCGCCGCTGCCGCCACTACGCATGCGCGAGCCTGCTTCACCAATTTAACGTCACTTCTCCTCCATATATTTCCTTCCTCTATGTATTATCCATCAACAATCGTACTTCCTCCAGTTTGCCGCTGTGCTGCGCAGTGGCGTAGCTAGGGGGGGGGGGGCGGTGGGGGCGGTCCGCCCCGGTTGTCACCCGTTTGGGGGTGACACCCGCATTTCGAAAATAATAATCGAAATTAGAGTGATACAAAAAAAAATTATAGACTTCTTTTATCCTTTTGTGTCGAAACGCTTCTACTTTTATTATTTTGAATATTTGTTTTTAAGTTGATGTAGCGCTTTTAAGTGATCCAGGTGGCGCTTCCATTACAATAGAGTATAATTACTGGCAACACTGCGCGCTTAAACAAAGAAAGCATCGTAACTCTGTACCTCCAACAATCGCAGGAAATTGTTGTGCTTGCCATCGGTCACTGTTGTTTGGTTTGTTAGTAGCGGCGGTGTATATAATGTAAGTTTTCTTGTATAAAGCGAGGAAGTTTTAAAATTAAAGGGTATATATCTAAAATTGTTAAAATCATGGTAATTAGACAGTTAAATTATAAATCCTCGAAATTATTTTCCTTTGAAAATGAAGACAGCAACCTAATGTATTATTAGTCCGCGATTCACTAAAAGTGGGTGGCGGAGTGTGCGTTACACGAATCCTAATGTCGGAATACGCGTAGTCTACGCTTCCACTTCCAGTGTCTGGTCATCAATTAAACTCAAACATTTTAAGCGTGGCATGAAATTCATTAAAAAAAAAAAAAATTGTTTTGCTTACTTAGAATTCCATTAGCCTTCATGTTAAGATTCACAAGTGCCTTGAAGTATTTTATAGTCATTTTTGAATTTATCATCTGACAGATTCGTATTGGATAAATTTAGTACATTTCGCGTTATCCGATTTACACTATGCGTACCTCCCTATTGTCGACAGTGCACCTATATTCGACATGAAATCGCATCATGTTGGAATTTATACAAACAAAATGAATCAGGTAATTGTGCATTAAACTAGCAGTACTGTCAGGTTTCAAGTCAATGCGAACGGGTCCTAGTGTTCGTTGAGTGTATTGTCTGTCGTTGGTAATCAGTTTTTGCAGAGCACGTGTTCGAAAACAGTCGGAACCGCGTATCTTTCTAGCGAAATCGTAACATTAGTAAGCACTTAAATTCTAGGTTCATGTAAGTTTGTTTTGCTTTCTACTGACCGAGAATATGCAAATATGATCGCGATGAAATAAATAAGAGTATTATTCTCTAAGAATTTTTCATAATAAATTTAGAGAAGAAGAAAATTTCTATTATGGGTAACATCTCTGCCGAATACAGGTACCTAAATTCTTGCGGGTTCCTTAAATCGACAGGGATGTCGTACTTCTGTTCCTCAACAAAAATTGAGCTTTAATCATAAACTGAACGTTGGAACCGTTTACATTTTTATTTATACGCTATAGAGCGGCGCTAGAAATCTAATCTAAAATTTACACGTGGAGATGGTCTTCGATATATACAATGTTTTATTTAGGAGTATGTAGCTACGTATTTCTTAGGCGGGTACCTACTAAAATACTTCACTTGTTAAGTATTTCATATAAAGACGGAAATATCGCAAAGAAAAGTTCTTATATTACCTGACCCGTTGTTTTTTTTAATTACGTTGTTTTTATATTTCATTCTTATATTTTTATGAAGGAATTTAATGTAGTGTTGCTTCTCTGACTACACAGTATCCCCCAGGGTCTCACGACTTGTGGGGCCCGGATCCTGGGTTTTCACCGATGCGATGTGACCCCATCTAGGTCTGGAATTGCTTCTACTTGGACCAAGCAACTTCTGTTAATTTTCCTCTCGATATCCCTTGGTCCTGCAAATACCGAGGTTACGAAGTCATTTAAATACAGCCTACGTTCACGTTTCAATAACAAATGATTGTGTAGCTTTCGACTTTTTTAAATTTATCGCGGAATCTTATGGCCGCCCTATTACACTGGCGGAAATTAAAATCACAACACGCATACATGAATGGTAGAATTTTATGAAACTTTGAAGATATATACAGGGCCATACCTAGAAGAAATGATAGCAAATGGAAATGGATCAGGCTAAGTAATTACCTTTAGATACAGTTGTCAGTGAGAAATGCGCCCAACTGGAGCACCAATACATTCGTGGATCCTTGCAGGCATTGAATCAACAAATGTTCGAATGTCTTCTTGGGGTATGTCTCACTACGCCTGCATATCTTTTGCAGTTAGTTGTTGCACAGTTTGTGTTGGGTTACCATGTGATCTAATGTGTCTACTCCTGATATCCCAGACATGCTCTATTGGGAACAAATCTGGCGACCGTGCTGTCCAAATTGCGATCGAAACTCCTTGCAAGGCTTGTGTGACGATGGCCGCAGTATGAGGACGGGCATTATTTTGCTGGAAGATGTGATTTGGATGGTGAACATGAAGGGTATCCAAATAAGCTGCAGTATCCCGTTCACATCGTGGTGGGTTGTCATGGTGCCTTCAACAGCAGACTCAATCATGCTGTCCAAATTGATTGCTGCCAAAACATGACATCAGTGGCTGCACTTGCGTTACGTTCTGAAATCACAGCAGGTAAGCCGTTTCTCCACTACACCTGCGTACATGTCGTCGAATATCAGTTTGCCACAGACAGAATCGAGACTCGTTTCTAAACACAAATGTAGGCCATTCACATGTCCATTTGTGGTTTGCATTACACCAGATTAGATGATGCTGGCAATGAAATTAGATTATTACATTTCACAGGGGCCAGAGAGTATAACTCAGCTTCAACCAATTGGTTTACAATCATTCGGGGAGGGGTGACTCTATCTGTAACCACTGGTTGGATCAGGCCTGCAGTTAACCATCTGCCAGCAAAAGCCGCCCACACCATTTGGCGGTCTTCACGTGCTGTTATCCATCTGTATGTACCCATGCCTGCTCAAAGAGTACTAGAGCGTTCTTTAATCCGCTTGGTAACAAGTCTGTATACTGGCATTGCACTACGGCCAATCCTTTGGGAGATTTCATGATATGATGCACCCTTTAAAATCACGTCAATTCTCCGACCTCTCTCACTGTTAGACATATGGGTGTAGAGTTTTCACTCTTCGCCATGGCATACTTAGCCAACAAATACTTGTGGAGAACAAAGCGTCATGTTACACCACTGTTAGCCACTTATACGCTAAAAAAAAAAACAAAAAAAAACAAAAAAAAAACGATGCGATTTACATAATAAATAGCACCGGAATTCTTATATTATTACATATAAAACTTTCAATTTTTAATCATTTAATACTCTTCATGTGGGCATACGTGGGACCAAATTTCATTCATTTATCACAACATCGTCTGGGTGTTGGGATTTTAATTTACGCAAATTTGTGTATCAGTTGCTACATGTAAAGGTCGAGCTGAACTTTGCCAATGCTGGTCTGTACCGTCACCGAAACGACAGTCGATTATTTACTTGGCGAAATATGGAAACTAAACAAAAATGTCCAAAACAACGTTGATTGCATTGTTGAATAACTGTTCAATGATATCACAGTCGAAGGAAAAAAAATAGACATCCCTCTGCTACTAGTATGGTGAGGTAATCTTAAGGTGGTTAGTAAAACATATGCGGAATTTCATCTCAAAGGAATTATTAGGCTTTGCTTGGACTAGGTTGACTTGGACTTGTTGTTTCCAATAACAGGAACCTACTTTCTCAGTTTCAATGTCACAAGGCAGCTCCTGTGGCTCAGAGGCGTGGCTGGTTAGCACCGCTAGGACAGTCGATGACATATCCCGGTAGAACAGTAAATAAGCAGCGTGAGGAAACAGCTGTTCTGCTGCACGGTTAATAATAGAAGAGAGAGACTACGTAAGCAATTTTCTTAAGAGGTTAATCGAACCAATTTAGCGATCCGTACTAGGGGACATGCATGTATTATTTTTATATTTTAAATCAATTATTTACTCTGTCATACAAACGTTAACAATATTATTTGATGAAAATATTAAAATTTAACATATTTTAAAATTGCAATCCAGTTCCGACGATTTAAACGCCGTCAGTTTGGTGCGCTGCACTTTGACGTCATTGTACACGAGTACATTGGCGTATTGTATATTGTGGAGAGTTATATCTCAAAAACTTTATGTTTCATAACTAATTTCGATATGGAAAGAGGTCTAAAATCATTTTATGAATACCGTATTGTACCTACGTGCAAAAATACGATAAGAAATGCACCTGACAGAGTGTAATATTTTTATGTCCCGCGAGATGGAATGTAAGAAAAAAGTGGTGTGTAGCTATGAGAAGATGTAACACGTAAACAATCTTCAACTAGTTTTTATATTGTCTTTAAGATCATTTTAATGTAAGTACATAATGGTTAATGTCGTTATGTTAAATTTGTTTAACACTCGTTACCTATTCGTTACCTGTTGAAACTCTAATCATAACTTTGTTTAAAAAAGTTTAATAGGTACTTTTTTTCAAATAATTTCTTGTTCAAGTTTGATTCAAATCAACTACGAACCTTTCAAAGCCATCAAAGGAGCCTATCTAAAATTTTAAAAACGAATTTCAATATCGTGAATATATTTTGAAGGGTATATGTCTACCTGAACTCTTGAATTTAAGAGGCCACATTATTTAATGACTAGAATTGCTGGTAATGATATGTCTGTGGTACCGCCGTTTCTTCAAATGCGCCTAGTAAAAAAAAAAAAAAAAAAAAAAAAAAAAAAAAAAAAAAAAAAAAAAAAAAAAAACCCAAATGTCTTTTAATACAATAAAAGTTTCTCGGGAGTCCAGCCGGATGGTGTCATAAAACGTTTTATGACACCATCCGGCTGGACTCCCAAGAAACTTTTATTGAATCAATACGCCGGGAAAGTCTCCATTTACATATGAAATGTCTTTTAATTACAAAATTTGTCATATATTACCCAGAGTCAGCGTGATGTACACAGTAAGGTGTTCCGCTCCCTAATTTTTCAAACCTACAGTGTCAGATGCTTTTCTTTATTTTCATCTGCAGAAATTGTTGATCAAGAATTTTTTTATGTTATTTCAACTTTAAAACAAATCTCATTAATTCTAATACATACAAGAAATGCAATTTCGGCCAATGACTTCCTAATATGCCTCGCCAATAGGCACTGAAATTTGATTAGGAGGCGAATTGTTTTCGTCACGTACATTTTTTTTTCTTTTCGCTTCAGCCATCTGTGGACTACGACTACGTAACTTCATTTCCTCTTCTGAGTTTCGTTCCTCTGTCGCCAGTACTCTTTCATTTTCTGGCTCACTCTTGCTTTTTCTTCCTCTGAAAATTCCCTTCTTTTCCTGATTGGTTTTTCTTCAGTCAAATCCTTTACCCCCGCAATTTTTCCTCTGAATAATTCCCTGTCTTCCATTCTGATCAAACATCTTTTCAGATCCTGATGGACCTCCTTCACCCATGGAACTTGAGTCTTCCTGTTCTCTTGAAAGTTGAGAATTTTCTTTGCCATTCTTTCTGATTCCATTCTCTCGATATGTCCATAGAAAGCTAATCTCCTTTTCTTAATTGTGTTTGATACCTTTTCAAACTTGTCGTATAATTCTTGGTTCGGTCTCAAACGAAAATTTAATTCATTCTTCACTTTTGTTGGTCCCAAGATTTCCCTTAGAAACTTTTTTCTTTCTTTTCAGTCGCTTTCTGGCTAGTGTTCCTGCTGCGTATAAACATTCTGGCTTCACTACCGTACTATAGTGATCGTATTTCGCCTGTTTGGGAGTAATTTTCATTTGTATGTCTTTTGACAAATCCTGAAAGTTGATTCCATCTTTCTCTATATCTTCAACTGCAGCCTTTTCATTAACATTGGGAGTCAAAATTTCACCAAGGTTTTTGAAATTTTGTGTTCTTTTAATATCACCATATTTAGTTTTCACTGTCCATATCTGGTCTTTTGCATCTATGTTCATGTATTTCCGTTTTCTCAAACAATATTTGTAGTCCTGCTTTCTCAGCTGTTTCCTTCAAGACTTCTATCTGTTTGATTGCTGTCGCCAGATCTCTTGCAAAGAACACAATGTCATCCGCAAAAGTGAGACATTCTAATGTCAAGCCATTCTTCTGGTGTCCTTGTCTAATTCATTTTAGGATGTTTGACTGACACATCACTTTCCGCCATTCCCTGATGACCTTTTCCAAGACGCAGATGAACAATAGCAGGGATAGTCCGTCACCTTGACTTATTCCAGTTTTGATCTCGAAGGGATCTGACAGTTTTCCTAAAAACTTAACTTGGGATCGAGTGTTCCTTAAAGTTTGCTGTATTAGTGATGTTGTCTTATTGTCTATTCCGAATTCTTTCAAAACTTTTATTAGTACATCTCGTTCTACAGAATCATACGCTTTCTTGAAGTCCACAAAAGTCATGATCACCTTTTCACCCCCTGCTAATTCCTTCGTTTTCATCAAGGTCTTGATTGTGAAGATCTGTTCCGCACAATGATCGTCCTTTCCTAAATCCCGCCTGATATTCTCCTAGTTGTCGATCTAAGTGTTTCTCTATTCTTCACTGCGGTGCTTTGGAGAGTATCTTGTATGCTAAAGGTAGTAGTAATATACCTCTGTAGTTATTGACATTTGATTTGTCTCCATTTTTGTGTAATGCATGGATGACAGCGTCCCTCCACTCTTCTGGTATCTCTTCTTTAAGCCAGAATTGTTGGAAGAGTTTTCTCAAGTTGGCCTATTACCTTCTCTCCAGCAAACTTAATAAGCTCGGCGAAAATGCTTTTCCAGATGTCTTGTTGTTCTTAAGGCTCTTTATAATTTCTCTTATTTCCTTCTTATCTGGCGGAACTGAGTCTGGAAGTTTAGTGCTTGTTTCATAAAATGTCATTTCATTCTGAGGGGGTTCACCAGTTAAGTAGTTGCTTAAAGTATTTGGCCAGATGTTCGCAATTTTCTTTATTGTTTAGAATTAGTTTACCCTGATCAAGGTTTACGCGGAGAGTTACCTTGAATTTTGGACTTAAAGGTTCGATAGAAATCTCTGGCGTTGTTTCTATTAAGTTTTCTTCTATCTCTTTTAGTTGCTCATTCTCAAATTTCAGTTGCACTTTTCTCATGACCTTAGCTGTTCTTTTCCTTTCTACTTTAAACTCTTCAAATTTAGTTTTTGTAGAGTTCCATCTGTTCCAAGCTATATAACGTCTTTGTATAGCATTTTCAAATTCATCGTTCCACCATGGGTGTTTCTTCTTCTTGGCCAGGAAAATCGTTTGTTTCGCTGCTTCCTGTATTCTCTGGGCTATTTTGTTCCATTCATAGGAGTCTAACGTATCCAGTTCCTTCTGTGCATTTCAATTATTTCTTTGTTGATTTTCAGTTCTTCTATTCTATATTTCTGAATCCTGGGAGCTCTCTTAGTTGTATTGTTGGGGATTAGTTTCATTTTAACCCTCGTCAGATAGTGATCTGAGTAGCTCCTCTCTGTACTCTGACATTCATTACTTCTCTTGGATTGGTAGTAGCTACATAATCAATTTGAAACTCTCCTAACATTGGATTGGGAGATTGCGAAGTTTTAATCTGCTCTGCGGTCATCTTGAAGTGAGTGGACAATATTTTCATACCAAATGATTCACAGACATCAATTAGTCTTTCACCATTTCTGTTGGTCCTTTGGTGAGCTGGGTATTCTCCCACCACTTTCTTAAATTTCCTTTCCTTTCCAATTTGGGCATTGAAGTCTCCCATTAAGAGTTTAACTTGTTTTTCTGGGTTTATGAACATTTCCTCTTCAAGCTGAGGCCAAAATTCTTCTACCTTATTTGGGTTCTTCCTATTGTCTTCATTAAAAGGAGCGTGGGCATTGAAGACAGGGTACAATTTGTTTCCACTTTTTAATGTTAAAATAGATAGCCTGGGAGAGGGGAATCTGAAGTCTATTATGGATTTTGTTATTGAATTGTGAACAAAGAAAGCTCTCCCAAGTATTACCATGGTATTCTTTGTTTTATCAGACCTCCTAACCTTTATAGCTGGTCGTCTCTTTAGTATTATTCTGTAGTCGCCAGCTGCTGAAATTTCATCTGAAGTATACCTTGTTTCTTTCACAGCCAGCTGTTTGATCTTGTACTTATCCAATGCTTTGATTAATTCCATTTGTTTACCGGTTTTCAAAAGTGTGTTTATATTGAGACGCCAAAAAAGTGTTTTTGTTTTGTTCTGAGTTTGCGGGGTAATGGATTCTCCAACTGATCCAAACATGATGGTGTAGGGCCCCCAGAATTCTTTGCCCTACTTGAACCAGAGAACTGGCCCCAGATTGAACCGGCTGGGGTAGTATTTTCCGTGTGTTTTGCCATCGTGATAGTTGCGTGAAGCTTGATTGGTGGGATAGAGTTGACCTAAATCCGAGAGTAAAACCAAGTTTGTAAGACCTGGAGTTTATATGAGCAGCCGTTCCTAAGATGGAAGCAGACACCGACCAGGGAGCCATCCGATGCAGGTACAGACGCGCCTGGGTTTAATATTTTATCTTTTTCGGGGTTTATTCCCCTCGGTTCTTCCGCCCTCTGAGCCTTTGGGAAGCACTTCCTCTTCCGCCCTTGAGACCGTTGACCATCTTTGCCTAGTTACCCTAGATATGGATCCTATAACAGGGTGCTACCATCCGGAGTCAGATAGACCCTGGTTAGGTTCATTCTCCTCCTGCTCTTCCTTCCTCATCACGTGCATACTGAAGCCCCGGGCTTGCAACCGGCAGTGGCGGAGTTGTCACGTACATTATTTTATTTTAAATCATTTACACCAACCACTTTAAAGATATCAATAGTAGAAAAAAGAAAAAATCGATCTTCTCGATGTTATGTATTACGTTTAAAATACTTCTTGACTACATAAAAGTATAGAAACGACGATAAGTAAATAAAGTAAAAATTAATATCTATTTCAATTAAAAAAAACACTAAAACAATAAACTTATTAACAAAACATGAAAAAATTATAAAAGAATGTAGTCTTCACGTGTGTGCCTCCGGATTGTGTTGTGAAAACAGAATCCGGCGGTATACCCGTGAGGACTTCATTTCAAATCAACCATTTTCTGGAGAAAAAAAAATGCTTTTCTGGTACTTTATTACGTTACTAGCTTCAAAGCGCGTCAAAACTAACGGGCTGAACGGTATGTTTTTGCAAGTCATTTCTTTGGAATTGATTAAGTTGGTAAAATTGTTATAAAATAACGCAAAATTCCTTGTGTCGTACCTGCAACAAAAACTGTGTTTTCACTCTGGTCTGGAGTACATTTAAACTTTATCACAAACTCCGCTAATGTATCAGACCTATATTTCATTGTCGGCTACACCGGTATGTTCCTTGATTCACATTAGATGTATTTAATACGTAGCTATTACTTACTCTAAAAGGGGAAGAAAATTATTAATTCAAATATCCAACACTTAATTACTTTCAGCTTTCAATCCTCTGACGTCAGTGACTGTAGAATCTGGACTTGATTCAAAATACCTTTTCATCATGAAAACATCGGTTTTTTTTAGATTATTTTACAAAACTGCTTCCATTCACATTTTACTGTATGATTATTCTCCCAAGAATGCAATATTTCACCAGTTATGCTGATAAATTTCCATAAAACTTAAACGCAATCATAAAATTATAAAAATATCCAGCAACTACACCTTCGTTTACAGTATGAACGTGAACTTTCACGTTACGATTCCGTTCGACAAAAAACGATGCGTTTCAGCGTAGTTAGTTACATTTCCCTTGATTTTGATTAATTAAAATCAATAAATAAAAAGCGAATAAATAGGAAAAAAAAGGTTGTAGCGGTAATTCTACAGTAACAAAGTTTCCAAATAAAAATACTAGATTTATATTTGAATTTCATACGTACTCCCTATTATTAATCAACACCGGCTACATTATAAAAAATATTTGATAGTTATTTCAATTAAGAGCTTCAGCTATTGAAGAAAACAGAAATTACTTCCACGCTTCACCGTGTACTCGACACCTGCTGATTGTTACCTTGTCCCTAACAAAAGTTGGTTAAAAAGATATGTGCTAAGGGATGTAACTAATTGTTACCATCTGACTCCTTAACAGTTATCAAAATGGGTTGCATACAGGTTGCGAGATTGTGACTAGTAAGCATTTTGCCACTATGTCAGTGTTTTGATACTCCGTCAACTGCAGAGTCCGCAAACATAGACCCTTTACTATGAACTGAACATGTAGCCAACAACAGAAACGCAGTTGTGACAAGTCTGGCGAAATATTGTCGTCACGAAAAAGTTGAAACTCGATTCTGATCCTTAATTACTAAATCTTCCATTCGTATCATATTTGCCAAAGGTCATGTAGGCTAGGCTATTTCGGAGCAGAAGGCTAAATTAAATGGGGAAGTGAGGCATCACATTATCTTTGTTTTTTTCTTCGAATCTGACACCAAGGACCACGTGGATAGTGACCATGATGGAAAGTGGTGTAGGGGGGGTGGGGGGTGGAGGGGAGGAACTGAGTTCCTGTCCGAAGTCTAAACGGGCCTATTAGGTCCAGCGTACTTAAACTATTGGAGGAAATTCTTGTATTTCTGTCTATCTCTGGAACGTGTGTGTTCTGTATGATAAGTGTATTTGTTTTGATTGTGAAATGTGTAGTAAATAAGGCGGAGATTGGGGACCATCTCAGCATTCGCCTAGATCAGGGGTGGGCAAATAGCGGTCCGCTAAGTTTTTTCGTGACCCGCCAAGACAGTCAGAAGAATCTACCTTGTTTGCAGCTGATTGTATTTCAATGATCTGTTTGCGTGGAAAGGAGTTGTAAAACCACTCAAAACAAAACTAAGTTAGATAAATTTGCAAGGCAAGCAGGTGAAGGAATTTTTGTCATTTCCCTTGATTAGGAAAACAGAAAATGCCTGGGACTGTTTCTACTAAGATTAGGAATAATTTGCATAGTTTGGTGGACGAGGTCCCAAGAAAATTGAGCCTATAATCAATTTGCACTCTTATCGCATCGCTGTTGATATTAACACAATACCTGAGGTTATGCAGCTTGAACTTACCATGGAGGAAGGAAATATATGGAGGAGAAGTGACGTTAAATTGGTGAAGCAGGCTCGCGCATGCGCAGTGGCGGCAGCGGCGATATTGCGCTTCCAAACAATTGCGATGGTCCCAGTATATCCCGAAAACTAAGCAAGATATCGAAAAATTTTATTCTTTATTTTCGATTTGCCTCGTCGTGTTACATAAGAATCGATCATTAAATTTGACTTTTGCGAAATTTTTCTTCTCCATTTCAACTCAAGACACCTCACTTTTGATACAGTATATCTCTAGAACTAGGTGAGATATCGAAAATTTTTATTCTTTATTTTTCATTTGTCTCGTCTTTTTAAATAAGAATCCATCATAAACTTTGACTTTGACCAATTTTTTCTTCTGAATTTCAACCAAAACCATTTCATATTTGGGACAGAATATCTCGAAAACTAAGCAGGATATCAAAAAATTTTATTCATAATTTTTTATTTGTCATATCGAGTAACATAATAATCCATCACCAGATTGCGGCGTCACGTTTATCCTAGAGTCCCCTTGAGGTTTTTGTAGATATTCCCCGTGTCTGTATGGAAGCGGCCATGCCCCCTCCATTCCGGCCATGCCCCCCACTCCTCCTCCGCCCTGCTTCACTTCAATGCGTGGTGAAGGTCTCTTGCGTCCAATGCTTGCGTCGTCTCCATATATTTCCTTCCTCCATGGAACTTACTGTGAAAGATATGTTAAGCACTATGACATTTGATGACATTAGTCGACTTTTACAAATTTTTATCTACTGAAAAATTTCTATGTTTGAAGAAATTTGATGGGAAAACATTTCTATATTTCGGTCGGCATATATTTGTGATCAAAGTTTTTCTTACTTGAAGGTCAACAAGAGTAGGCCCTAAATAAATATAGGTGCTCTTTGATAGACATTAACTTACAGGTTGAGATTAGAATCTCAAGCAATATCAGTCCTGATTTAAAAAATAAAAATTTAAATGGGCTTGCAGCTATAGATGATATAAAATTAACACAACAAATAAATTGAATAAAACTGCCACTGTTTTATTTAATTTATTTTTAATCTTTATAATTCTAGGCGTGCGTAAACCGCATCATGGACAAACCACTGGACCAATTCAGGCCATATTCACACGAAATGTTATTGAGGTGGCGCGAAAGGTTTATATATATAATACATTCAGATAAGTGGCGGTGGCACTGAGTCTGATAGGAACTTCGACTGCGAGAAAGCTGTGGCCTCCAGTTCAGATGTTCATCAGGGATGATGTGGTTTACTCGCGCACAATGGATTTTATATATAAAGATGTGGAGTTTTCTCTCGGTCGGAATGCATACCACGAGTGATGTTTTAAACTTTGCGATTCTATTAGGATACTTATATGACAGTTTATATATTCAAGCAAGTAAATAAATCAGTTTGTACACACGCCAGGCAGCACCATGTCAAATATTTCTTGCAGAGAAGCCATGTAAACAATATAGAAACGTGCCTGCGGGTCATCGACAAATATAAAAACTTTTTCAGTTTGTAGTTTCAAAGAGAGACAGAAGCAATTGATGTTCTAACGCTATTAAAGCACTTTTACAATATAGATTCAGAACGATAGAAGAGGAACCAAGAAAATGGAAAGTACTGGTCTGCTCCTCTGCCTTAATCTATTTAGCTAAAATGTTTTTGATAGTTTATCGGTTAAGTAAGAGCATAAATCTCAAATTCCGCGTGGACAAAGTTGCGGGTACAGCTAGTGATTTTATGATACAATTAATACCTTTTCCGAAATGCAAAGTTTGAGTGGAATCAAGGGCGGATCCAGGGGGCGGGGGGGGGGGCTAGGGGGCTCAAGTCCCCGCCAAAAGTATTTAGGTCCATCTCCGACATTGTAATTTTGGAGACTTTTTTTAAAATCCACTAAAGGCAAGCCTCCCCAGCCAAAATTCACTCAAGCCAAGCCCCCCCCCCCAAACCAAAATCCTGGCTCCGCCCCTGAGTGGAATGATTTTAAAAGTGCGGCCATCCGCTAATCCCTGTTGCCACAAAGTAGCCCGTGAGCCGAAACAACTGCCCACCACTGGCCTAGATTATTACGGCAAACCACAGTCAGGACGGCCAGTAGATGGGATCCTGAGCTCGTACGTGTTGGACCAATTATTGGACCTGTAAAAGTTCTTCCTCGCCAACAAGCACCCTGAAATCTTCCCTCGGTGGCATACCGGCACCTTAAGTTGGGGCTACTTTGCTCCTCTTATGGTGACTCTGTTCCAAAAAGTGAAAATCTTTTCTGATGTTGTCAGAGGACTTGCTAATGGATGTTCTGGTTGTTGAAACAATGAAGGCTTTCCCCAGTCTATCAGCTATGTGAATACATCTTTGCCCTCCCACAGGGGAGTGTGTTAATCTGAAGCGATGTTTCGGAGCTGCTTTCTGACTACAATTTTTGGTGAAATGTCGAGCTCCCAGAGTTGCTCTTTTATACCCTTGCTGGTCAAAGGTTTCGACCGACATCATAGTCTCGTGGGCCAAACAATGGTGGGGTCTGCAGCATGGTGGGGATAGGATGCACTAAGTTGATAGTCAGCATCTCTGTTTACAATTCCTTTCTCGTGGAACCTGTTTATTAGCCAACCAAGAGTAACAGCGCTGTTGAGAAAAAGTGAGAATGAACTCTGAAGTCCAGCCGACCATCTCCACCGCGTGTATCCCCGCCACGCCACATGCCCCACTGCCGGTATCTCCCCACCAGGCTGCATATCACATCATCGCGGCCTTTAGGGTGTTTTGAGCACTTGACTATGATGTCGGTGGAAACCGTTTACCAGTGAGGGTATAAAAGAGCAATCGCTCCGGGGACCCAACACTTTGCCAGATGATGGAGGCATGAGAACTTTTCACACAAGTTTTGGTTGGTTCCTGGCAGAAAGCAGTGTTGTATCTTTCAATCCAATCCTCACTTATTGCTGTGACATTTAATTTTACTTTGTACTAATGTTGTGGAGCACATTTTCACTGGAGTATGTAGTCTTCAAATCCTTACTCGTCAAACCTTTCATTGTAGGAGTAAAAACAATACTGTCAGAAAATTCATTGTGAAAACTATTCTGTTTCAATAATTTGAATTTAAATATATTTCTGATGCCAGATATAGGGCTATATATAAAAAAACAAGGTTGAGATGACTATTGTAGAGATAATTTGCGCCACAGGTTTTCCAATTCTTTGCTGTCGAAGCCAATTGATAGAACAACAGATCCTTACATCACAGAGAAGAATGATAATATCTTATACCAAGGTGATATCTGTGACTGTGATGATGAGACAACTAAAGTGCTATCAATGAAAATGTGTGAAAAACCGTAAAAACAGACTTTAGGGGTCATATTCTACTCTTAAGTATGAGTGGGAGGACGTGATTGGCGGAATAGGCAAGCTCTTGTACAAAACTAGAACACTGCATACAATTTAAGGCTTTGTTGGGCTTCAGTAATTGGATGAAGTCATTTATTTTATTTACTCACTAAAATTGCTTAATCTTAATCACTAAATGTTTGATTTAAAAAGGGGTTCAATTTGTAAAGCATAGTGCAAAAATTGTAAAGGTTCATAGTTCGATGATACAATGTAAGTTTCTCTTTTTTGTTTAAACATAGCTTATTTTGAAAAATAAAATTTGTATTGATTTTACACATTGCTTTTGGACCAATGTGACCCTGGTTACATTGCATCTGCCATGTGTTTTTATGTGAATCAAGGTATTTCTCAATGTGGAGCAAAGTCTGCAGTACATTTGGACGACTTCGCCCCACTTTAAAAAAAATAAAAATAAAAAATAAAAAATAAAAAAAAATAAAATAAAGTACCCAAATTATAAAAATTAGTTATGTTCTATTCTTAAAAAGCTACAGAAATCACACGATTAGACCAGTATCTTCTTATTAACATCAAAAACCTAAAAATGGTCGTTTTCTGAAAACCCTCAAAACTTTGGTGCAAGGAACTCCCACTTATAGTAAAAAAATCGTTAGAACTGAAGTAGAGTTGGAACAGACAGCACAATGAAGATGTTTATTCCAAGCAATCCTTAACAACTTGGAGTTTTGTACAATGCAGAATTGGGTGAATGTGATCATGAAAATGGCTATTTCGTTGTCTATGTCACAGCTTGGGGCCCGTAGCAAATTCATCAGATGGTAACCACCTTCAGGCCAGAATGTAAAACAGAAACTACAACAGATTTGTGCAAGTGATGATACGAATTAATATATGAAAGCCAATCCAACTGCACTGCTTAAAACTGTAGCTGATTTACATTAATTACAGAAATTGAGATATAAATGAATATCCCATGCTTATTGCAGCTTAAAAACACATTTAACCATTACAGACATCTACACAGTTGAATGAACTAGGACTGCAGTTCTGGGTTTTCAACAGAAAAAAGGGGGGGGGGGCACAAAGAAGAACGTGACACGATTTCACCAATGCCAAAGTATTCATAAATGTTGCATTATTTCCGTACGAGAACTTGAATCTGACTAGGTCCTGTATGCAGCATGCATTTTCTCCCTCACCATTTTGGGATCTATTCAAAAATTACATGCTTCCTGCAAGCAATAAACACATTTGAGCATTAAGACATCAACTCTGTTGAAGAAACCTAGGACATTTGTCCTGGTTTTCATAAAGACAGTAAAATATAGCAATGAAGAATGTGACATGGCCATGTTAGACTACTGCAATCTTCCCAATACCAAATTTTTCATAAGTGATGCCTCATCACTTCATTAGGTAAGGGTGTCAGGGATTGGAATGAGTTACCAAGAGAAATGATGAATAATTTACCGAAAACTTTGAAAGAATTTAAAGATAAAATTTGTAGAGGGCAAATGTAGGTAGGTGCAGGATAGGGGGAAGATGGGTGTGTAGGGAAATTGCCACCGGAGCCTGTGCTCCATTGTAATTAAATTAAATTAAAGTTTTAGGCATTAAGGGATCATCTTGATGCATTTGATTAAGAATTTACCTGTTTTTAATAATCTTCATTTGTGGCTTATACCAGCTGTAAACTACATTACAAAAAAAAAAAAAAAAAAAAAAAAAAAAAAAAAAAAAAATAAATAAATAAATAAATAAATAAAAAAAAAAAATCAAAAAAAAAAAAATCATCGCTTTCTCAACATGTTCAGTTGAAAAATTTTGTTGTTAATTTTATGGAGAACTTGACTCCATTCCACATTCTCCTCACTCACAGCGTTGACCAAATCTTTTGCCTTTGCAAAGGCACAATCTTACTTTAAACTGATTAAACCAATGTACGATACTCCACATATCTGGAGAATGAAACATATTGTAATTAAGCCCACGTTAAACAGACTTAAAAGATTCATTTTTGGTTTTTAAAATTGAATTTTGTTGATGAGAAATGAGAAGACGGGATGGCTGAGGATAATGAACTGGAAGGAATTTACCCATGGCCTTGTGAATGAATCATCCCAGCATTGCGAGAACCCATTGAAAAATGAAATTCGGTTGGTTGGATGGGGATTTGAATCCATATCCTCCGCATGCATGCCTCAAGAGTTATCACTCACCAAATGGGCTTGGTTCACTTTTAGCAAATCCAATAGTACACAGAATGAATTCACTTGTGTGTTTGCAATCTTGAAAAAATCTGACAATAAAAATCTTGTAGTGCGATGAGGGATGCTTCTAGCAACATCTCTCATCAAACAAAGAAAAACTGAAAGATCTGCCAGACAATGATTTGTCAAATGGCATTTTAAATAATTTGGTTGTGGAAATCAATGCCGGATTTGGGGGAGAAGGTGCAATGGAAGTGGCAGTCTCAAATTTTTTGCCCTGGCTCGGAAAATTCATTGACGTCACGGGTAGAAATATAGCTTTTCAAAGTTGGGGTATTCCTTCCACAATCACTCAGTATGTCTAGATTTACTATATAGTGTGATGACATATCAACCTCTTATTAAACTAGTTGCCAAATATTTACACCTTTCTAATATCCTTAGTAATTTATTTCTTCCAATGGCATCAACATATCACAGTTCTATTCTTTGCCCTCATTCTCAACTAACTATAAAATTGGCACAGCAACCTCAACTCCGTTAGTACCTACTGTTAAACTTTGCTAGGGTCCTTCTCCATCATGCTGCTTTTGACAGTTCTCACACCATGTTGAGCTCGTAGATTGTGTCGCTGATCACCAGGTGATATATCAAGAGCTTCTGAGACAATGCTTGACCAAGGATTTTTGGTACAGTGTCATTTTGGAAGATATTGTATAAGAACAAAGATCATTGATGGAAAAGTTTTTAGACTACCATCTTAACATGGCATGGGATCAGTCATTTATATTTTAATAGTAGGTTCAGGATTATGGAATGACATCATTGGCCCATGATTGGGTGACTCATGGCTTAAGTGTTGCAGTATTGGCTTGGAATTTAATTCAGTTAGTTGGAATTAAGGGTGGAAATAGGACCATCAAAACATCCTAGGATTTTGGCATGCTGAAAGTTAAGGAACTTTTTATTAATGTTGAATGCCATTAAAACTCACCATTACTCATAATTATTTCAATGCCTTTACTTCCCATAAATATACCAACATAGCCATTGCTCATTAATGTCAGTCTCACAACAGTGAGGAGCAGATTTTGGTCAAGGAATGGGAATGAATCTGGTTATAGCCTTTTTGAATTACCGTCCTGACATTCAGCTGGAGTGATTTTGGAAAACAGAAATTTGGATATCTGGACGTGGCATCAGACCCATGTCCTCCCAAATATCAGGCACTAGTGGCTATTATTAACTGCTGACCTACTAGGCTTGGTAATTTCTAGTTGCATGATTCATTTCTCTAATGTAGGCCATGAATGTATTTTTCTTTTCTCTCTTTGCAGCTATTAATTCCTGGTTTAACTATTTCATAATTTGCCTTGATAATGTTTTTTCTCCTTATCAACCTCCTAAACATCCTCCTCTCCCTACTACAGTAAATAGATGCAGTGCTTTTTTTTTTTTAAACACATTCTTTGACAATTCTTATTCACTCTGTGAACTATTCTCACCTGCTCTGCAACATATTGGTGCTTTCCTTCTACTTACTATGGCTTTCCCATAAATATCTCTCCATTTTTTGAACCCATTCCTTGCTAAGATGACATTTACTTCAATCTTCTTTTGTGGTCATTGGTTTACTGAAATCCCTCTTATATTCCTCACAACTGCTCTGTAATAATTTATTCCTTCTGTAGACCAAGAATGTATGTTGTTATCATCAGGCTTTACTCAGAAGTTACTAAACATATTTTATTCACTTATACTACATTTTAAAACTTGTGGAAAGCATCCATCATCACTAATATTTACTAATCTCTGCTACCTTGTATTAGTAACAAAATTTCCTTCCCAGTCCAGAATATTTCAGTTTTTAACAACTATAACCATTCTGCTTAATCAAGTAGCACAGCCTCACATGATTCTGATACAATATGTAGTCTGCATTGAATTTCCACATAGCTGTGAAATTATTTGTTAGTGAGGTAGCAATCATATGGACTATGAGATTAAATACAATATATTGTTAACAGGTCTTCACAATTGCATTGAATGAAACAAGATACCACTGTTTTTGATCGGCTTTCAGAAACATAGTATTTGGTTCTCATGAAGACATTTGTTTGGCCATGTTGGGAAATTGTATTGGATTTTATGAGCAAGAGAGATAATAAATAATTATATGTGAACATCAATTTCTTTTATATCTGCAATGAATTATGACAACATGTGGAACACATTGTTGCAGTTATGTATTTTGATTATTTTTGTTTGTAAATTCAATTTTAAAATGAAGGAACAAAATTTGTAATGTTGATGATAATAAATTTAAAACATTACTTTCAATATGGATACCATCAGTATCTAAGTAAACAGATTAATATAACAGAGTGGAAATTGCATGTTGCAGGTATCTGACATCAACATTTGCCTACTTTGAGAAGTGTGGTATTGTTGGTCCAAAGCCCAAACCACTATTTGGGAACTACTACAAGTTGTGGAACAAGGTGAGTGCCCACAGTAAAAAACAAATTCTTCAGCAACTATAGTGTTTAACATTTAGCTGTTCAACTTACAGTATATGTCTATACATTTGACCCTCGAAACTCCACTTGTGCACAACATGTTTTAATCCTGAATTAGTAAATAGCCAATTTTTTGTATGTCGATGCCATCCTATTATCTTCTGTGGCAAATAGTAGTTTATTTCCCTAACCATTTTTTTAAATTTGCTGTCCAGCATTTTATCCATCTACTTAATCTACATCAGTTAAACAATTAGGCAGGAATTTTTTTTTTAGAATGATATCGCTATAGAAAGGAAAAATAAAGTAGACCAATCACTTACTAAAATTGTAGGCAGGAAGGTAACATTGACCCGCCCCCCCCCCCCCCCAAAAAAAACTACACAACAAACAAAAACACTATTACGTGATTTGATATTAGTAAAGGGGATAGAAATCAAAGTTCATATGCGTGTCCATAGGTAAAATCAACCCATTTTGTTTTTTTCATTAGGTTTGTGTGGAGGTGGTGAGGAGTGACAAAAAACAAAATCGTTGGATATGTTAAGTGTGGAAAAGAAATTAATCAATTGTAACAAAATATATAAGTAGTAAAAAATTGTCATTAAAATATGTATCATATAAATGGATAAACTATACACGCAAGTGATGTGTTTACCAGTGTGAGTTGGTGAAGAGAAAGGTAAATGTTATCCAAGACTGAAGCCTGTGATAACTGGTGCCCAGAATAGTTCGGTAGCCCAATATCCACCTATAGGATGGGGATGTTTGGAGAGAGTATTTGGATGATCTGTCTCTGAAACCATTACTGAGTCACGAGAGCTGTGGGAGCTAGCGAGGCTAGCAAATGAGTGGAATACATTTTGGAGTAGAGTATTTGTGACAATTAATCCTGTTGGATATTTGGTTCATGGTGAGATTTAAGTAAGAATTCAGCAATGGAAGAGATCGATATGGTATACATGGCATGGCCTATTAATGAGTAAGTTTCACCAGTAGTAAGGTTAAAATAGGTTGTGGTGGGTGGATTCACATTGTTTGTTTTGTAATGAAACAAATTATAAGGCAAGCAAACATGATGGTATTTGTGGGAAAACATATTTTTAATAAATAAATGCAATTTTTCTCGGCGTTGTTTATTTATAAATGTTTCTTGGGAAACAAACCGAGTAATATTATTGTTGACGCACAATATTTTGGCGACTTTATTCTCCGTACCATCTTGCAGTGCAGTTGTAAGTCTTGAGGCCTGCCTTGAAGTCAGCCTTGAGTGTGTTGTTTGAAAACAGGCATGGCAACGACAGATGTTGTTATGTTGCCTAGCAGCTTCTCAGACATCATTAGACTCCCGCGGAACACAAAAAGCAGAGCATTGGTAACGAGCAGCCTCAATAACAGGAATCCATACATCACTTATCTGGAACCCACAATCCCTGTTAACCAAATCAGACGCGAGGTGAATTTCAAATGCTTCTTTAATTACGCTGTCCCAGAAGCCTCTCGCATGTGTCAGCACTTAATCCGCTTCGAAATCGACACCATGTCCTTCTGTCAAACTATATTCCACCACTGCTGATTTGTCTTTTTGCCCCAGGGGAACATGTCGGGCGTGTTCCAAACAACATTGTTGTATGCACCGTATCATCTGGCCGATGTATTTCTTTCCACATTCACACGGGATGCAGTAAACTCCAGGTGTACGAAGGGCAAGGTCATCTTTTGGAGAGCGCAAAATGTTTCTCAATTTTGGCGGTGGTAGGAAAATGGTCTTAATGCCATTTCTTATCAGGACTCTTCCGACCCTAGATGTTGTAGCGCCAGAGTACGGCAAGAAGGCTAATTTATCATGTGGACCGTTATCGTGTTTATTAGGCCTGCATTTCATTTCCCGTAATGCCAACTGTATCTGATGTTCATTGTACCCATTCTTTCTGAAGGTATCATGTAGATGTTTTAACTCACTAGGAAGGCTGTCTTTATCACATATTGCTTGCACTCTGTGGACAAGAGTAGTTAGTACTGTCTTGCGCTGTGCCAGATGATGATGACTGTGCGCGTTTAGGTACAGGTCTGTGTGCTTTGGCTTCCTATACACCGTGTTTCCTAAAGTTCCATCAGCTTTCTTTATAATCAGAATATCCAAAAAGGGCAGGCAGCCTTCCTTTTCAACTTCCATCGTGAACTGGATGTTTTTGTTGACGCTGTTCAAGTGAAGGAGAAACTTATCTATGTTGTCTCTACCATGGGGCCAAACAACAAATGTGTCATCCACATACAGAAAGAAGGCACTGGGCTTCATGGGGGCACTTTCCAATGCTTTCTCCTCAATATGTTCCATATAGAAATCAGCTATAACAGGTGACAGGGGACTCCTCATTGCAACTCCCTCGATCTGTTCATAGTAGTGCCCGTCATACAAGAAGTGCTATGATTGTAATGTGTGGCGGAACAGCTCAACTAACCTGGGCTCAAAGTGCTGTTGTAGTAGAGCCAGCGTATCAGCCAGAGGAACCCTGGTGAAGAGGGAAATCACATCGAAGTTCACCATCAAATCCTGTTGACGTAGGTGAAGTTCTTTAACAATATTAATAAATTCCGCCGAGTTTTTCACATGGTGAACACATTTTCCCACAATTGGTGATAACAGCCCGGTCAAGTACCAAGCCAGATAACAAGTGGCCGATCCAATAGTACACACTATTGGCCGTAATGGTGTTCCTTGTTTATGGATTTTTGGTAACCATAAAGTCTGGGTGGAACAGCTGCATGGGGTTGTAACTGTTTAATAGTGTCTTCTGGTAGCCCCGAACATTTCAGCAGAGCTGTTGTTTTCTTCGCTGCCACATTGGTTGGATCTTTCGACACTTTTCGGTAAGACATGTCAACCAAAAGTTCTTCTTCTTTCCGTTGATAATCTGCCATCGTAAGAACCACCGAAGCGTTCCCCTTGTCTGCTGGTAGGACGATAATATCTTAGTTGTGATGCAATGACCAAAGTGCTTTACGCTCAGCAGCTGTGGTGTTGGGCCCGACATGTTCGCCTGGGGCAAAAAGACAAATCAGCAGTGGCGGAACATAGTTTGGCAGAAGGACATGGTTTCGATTTCGAAGTGACTAAGGTGCTGACACATGCGAGAGGCTTCTGGGACAGTGTCATTAAAGAAGCATTTTAAATTCGCCTCACGTCTGATTTGGTTAACAGGGATTGTGGGTTCCAGATAAGTGATGCATGGATTCCTGTTATTGAGGCTGCTCGTCACCAATGCTCTGCTTTTTGTGTTCCGCGGGCGCCTAATGATGTCTGAGATGCTGCTAGGCAACATAACAACATCTGTCATTGCCATGCCTGTTTTCAAACAACACGCTCAAGGCTGACTTCAAGGCAGACCTCAAGACTTACAACTGCACCTGAAGATGGTGATGGAGAATAAAGTCGCCGAACTATTGTGCATGAATAATAATATTACTCGGTTTGTTTCCCGAGAAACGTTTTTAAACATATTTTTAATGTCGCTTAAGGTGACATAGGGTGTAGTAGAATGGATAGCAGAGAAAATACCACACATTTATGGAAAAGTTCTAAGAAATTTATTGAAGAGACAAAGGATTAGGTAAAGGTATGCCATCATAGGGGAGAAACTGATGAAAAAGATAGGACTACAGCTGGTTTTGGGTTATGAATGGTGGACGTAATGGTGTGCTAGATAGTTTATGGCTCAGGATATCTGTTTAAAGAACAGTTCTAGGGAATAATTATTTATTTTAAGGATTTATGTTAGGATGATTGGGTTATAAGGTGAGGGATTCATGATCAGAGTATACTCTTCAATAATTTATTTCACTCTCTGTGATCCAAACCTTCAAATGAAGATATACACACTTCCTTATGAATGAAATTAAGTACTAGTTTATGGTAATAGCCACCTCTTTCCTTACATACACAATCCCAGCAGTCTTTCTGTACACCTCAAATCTTCTGATGACTCCCAACACAGCTCCTCTTTCACATTACTTATTCATTGTTTATAATGATAAGTTTCACAGGTGAATAGTTGAACTGCCTTCCTTTTAATCTATTTTTAATTCATACATTTAATATAAATAATATAGGTTTTTCACTAACATACTCACTCAACGGTCTGATTGTGGTTTTCTATCCAAGTTTCCTCAATTCTCTGGTAGATCCCTCTAGATTCAGAATTGAAGAGATATTTCAAGAAATATTTCAGAAAACTGAGGGCAAGGAATAGAAAGGAACTTGGCCATGGCCTTTTTAAGGAGCATCCCAGCATTTGCCTGGAGTAATTTTGGGAAACCATGGACATCCCAAATCTGGATGCCCAGGCAGGGAGTCAAACCCATGTCCTCCAGAATGCAAGGGCAGAGTTCACCCACCACACTCAGCCAGTAAATAAAGAGGTGTACAGAACCTCTGTACATACAAAGATTGCACCAAAAGTAAGGTTCCCAATGAGCTACAGCTGCGAGGAAAGGTGATAGGCTAAATCCAGCAACACCACTGTGCCCAGGGGTTCCCCCACACTTGATTCCATCTGTACGCACTTCACTGTGCTATTTAATCTTGGCTTGGCAGCTGTCTCAGATGGAAGTGCCGATTTTCGCTCCCACCAAGTTTGAGGATCGTGCAGGAATTCGGTTTTTACACACAAAAAAAGGTTCCACCTGTAGATATTCTTTGTCAACTCACAGAGATTTATGGTGGCAAGTATATGTTTATCCAACATATCCACAAATGGTGTAGGGAGTTTGCAGCCAGATGCACAGAAATTCATGAATAATAACAGAGTGTCAGACTGAGGGTTTCAGAGAAGATTGTCGAGAAGATTGAGAGAAAACTGCTTAAAGAATGGACGATCACCATCTGTGAACATATCCAGAAAGTTCCTACGGCACAATTGAAAGAACTTTGACACATTGGGGTATCGGAAGGGGTGTGCTCAGTGGGTTCCGCGAATTATCACAGATGGACACAAGAAGCAATGCATCAGCTGTGCTTACAAGTTTCTTCAACAAAGTGAAGGCAACAACGAAAAATTGATGAATTCTATCATTACAGGAGATGAAAAGTGGGTCTTTCATTATACCCCTGAAACAAAACAACAATCACATCAATGGCACCACCCAGGTTTACCATTGTTAAAGAAGTTCAAACAAGAGCAGTCGGCTGGAAAAGTCATGGCAACTGTGTTTTGAGATCATAAGGGGATATTGCTCATCAATTTCATGCCTCCTGGCATAACAATAAACACAAGCAGGTATTGTGAGATTCTAACCAAACTCAGGCTAGCTATCCAGAATCGTCAGAGGGGAAAACTGACAGAGGGTGCTGCTTCATGACAATCAACCCCTGTCTCTCGTCAAGCACAGGTCCTTCTGGAAAAATTAGGGTGGACTGTTATGAACAATCCTTTTTAGAGCCCGGACCTAGCCCTCAGTGATTATCACTTATCTCCAAAGTTAAAGGAACACTTGGTTGGCCTACGCTTCAGGAGGGACGGTGAAGTGAAAGAAGAGGTACATACTTTCTTAATGGATTGGTGGCAGACTTCTTTGACATGGGGATACAGAAGATGGAGTACCATAAACAAAAATGCGTGGAAAGAAATGGGGACTGTGTAGAAAAATAGAATAATGCTTAAGCTTTTCAACAGTGTAAATGGTTATACAATGCCGTTTATTAAAAAAAAAAAATGACAGAGTGAGCGATAAAATGGTGTTATATAAGGTAAAAACTATTGGAGTACCTAAAAACGTTACATGCTTTGTAGAAGTGCCTTGTGCATTTCCATGACATTCGTCACACTCCTCCTGTCTTCCAGTTAATCCCATTCCAGCTCTTTTATCGTATGGGTTACTGACTGTGTTCTACAGTAATTTCCAGAAAAAAATCTAGCATCCTTTCTTTGCACTCCCTCCAACTCCTGTATTTGCTACTCAAAATGTAGGTCCTACACTACGCCAGCATATTCAAGTGATGGTCCGAACAAAGTTTTGGAATCCAGTTCCTTTACCTCTGTCACACATCACCTTGTCACTCTCTCCAACAAGAAAAGGATTTTTAAACCTTTTCCTACTACCTGTCCAATGTGTCCTACCCAGTTAAGCTTGTTATCAAATTTTATGCCAAGATATTTACATTTCAAGTTTTAAATAAGCAATTTTTTTCCCAACCTTCTAGTTATAATCAACCTTCTGTTTTTTATCTGTCTATCTAATAAGCTGCCTTTCATTGCATATATTTTCATCCCATGTTTACAAACCCAACTGGATATCCTGTCCGGACCACCCTGTAGCTGCTCACAGTCTTCTACCATTCTGATCTTATTACATGGTATTATGTAATCTCAGACAACCTAACTTCTAATAGTAAGCTGTCAACACAATCATTCATTACAATAGTGAATAGCAAAGGCCCCCAAAGTGCTACCCTGAGGCACTTACATTTTGATTCCCCTTTATTTGATGCTGCATTTCCTACCAAAACTTTTTTTTTTCTACCTTTTAAAAGTTCTCCTACCCAGCAAATCACTTTCTCATCCAATCCAATAGCTTTTAGTTTATTTAGGTCTTTGAAAGGTCAAGTGCAACACTATCAGTTTGGCCTCCCCTGTCCATTATATCCGAAATATCTCCTATTAACTGGGCTTCATATGAATACCCTTGCATAAAGCCATGTTGCCAACTTGAAAACCACTTACGCTCCTCACTTATATTTCTGATGTGGTTGCATATCACTCCATTAATTTAACTACCACTAATGCCAAACTGTTTGGCCAGTAATTTTCAGCTCTATTTGTCCCTCCTTTATGTACTGGTACAACTTTCACACTTTTCCAGTCCTCTAGTAAGCAGCAAGTATCCATACTAAATTTAAATAATATTTCAAGATAAGGTACAATGTCACATCCTGTTATCTTTAAGACATCTTTAGTAATATTATATACAATAGCCCCTTTATGTTTCTTCAGCTTTCATAGCTCCTTCATAATATACTGAGAATAAATTTTAAAGGTTTTGTTCTGCTCATTTCTAACTGTATTTTTAAGCTTGTTCTATGATTTACACCCTCCCATTTCTGATTCCACTGGTCGACAAGGTTTTCTTTACAAGAAATCTGATTAGTGAATCTAGTGCATGTTTTCATACTGAATTCAGGTATTTAGTCAGAATTTTTCCATCAGGCACAGTTTTTTTTTTGACAGCTAGTTTTTAAAATTTGATTTTAGCATTCTTTTTGACCTGTCATTGGAACCTTTACCTTATATGTAACAATTTTATTGGAGCTGTATTTAAGGAAATTATATGTAATATCATGCTGAAGCACCAAAACACTTGAATGTGCAGATTTATTCATGTTTTGACTTGCGCAGACCTATTAATCTGGCATTGTGATGTGTCATTGTTAAGCTGACTGTGAGCTTGTTAGCATGAATATTACTAGTGAAATTTTCCTTCCTTTTTGTTTAGAAGTGTATTATGTTTGTTGTATTGTAGAGTTTTCTTTTTTTCATAATGCCACAAAAGTGTGTAAATCAAGCAAATAATTTCTGCTATATTTGTGGTGAGCTTTCATATACCAGCACACCTGCCTTCACTGTAAAAGTTCCTATATTGGCCTCACCTCAAACTCATCATCGATCAGAATGAATGGTCACATACAAACTCCCTCTTGCTCACCATGCTCACAACACTTGCAACCTTAATAACTGCTTCACAGTCAGAGCCATTAGAGTACTTCCAAATACCACCTCCCAATCGATTTTTTAATTTGTTATATTTTTATTATTTATTAATGATTATTATTATTATTTCCCATTTTAATCTTCTTGTGATTTATACTTGTAGTTATATTATCATTGCTCACCCCACCACCTCTGATGGGCACCTCCTATGTCAAACACAAGGCTTGCACAAGCTCAGCCACTTACTTCTGTTAACTTGAAAAAGGGTTTTAACCTGAAATATTGCTTTTTCTGTGTTTGTATGTGGTTTTGTGTTGCTGCTGCCCTCCTCCCTTCATTTGTATTTTTGTATTTGTGTTTGTATTTATTGGTCCCTTAGTATCATACATAGTACAAATGATATGGGATAAGTCAAAAATAGTCTGTACGCAGACAGACAGTACATTCTCTCTCTCTCTCTCTCTCTCTCTCTCTCTCTCTCTCTCTCTCTCACACACACACACACACACACACACATGGTCATTTTATCAATGCTGTGATCATTCATAAGATAGCTGTACAAGTTTGATAAAGACACAAAATTTAAACATACAAATAACACATGATTTTTCACTATTTAAGTCTATCATTTGGTTTGAAAATACTCATCAATACTGTAGAAGCAGTGGCCGAGCATGTACTCCTTCAGTCCTGAAGTGAATTTTGTATTTTCTTTTACAGATTTGATACTATGTGGTAGGTTATTAAACAATCTAATTCCTGTATGTAGTGGTCCTTTCTGACATAGGGTAGTATTTGTTTGTGGTGCATGTAAATCTAATGTCTGTCTAGTATTATATGTGTGCACATCATTGTTTGTTTGTATGTATGCCCAGAAGCTTCAGTATTTTTTTTTTTTTTTATGAATGTTATAGTTTCCAGTATATATATATGTACAGGGCAGTGGTAGAATTTGCATCTTTCTAAATAAAAGTCTACATCAGGTTCTACTCTGTACCCCATTCAAAATTCTAATAATTTTTTTTCTGCATTTTGAAACATTTGATAATTGGTGGGGAATTTTCCCAAAATATAACACCATACCTTAACAATGAGTGCACATACGCAAAATAAATATTCTTAATTGTTTCATCTGATATGCAGCCAACTAATATTCTCATCATGTAACAAATGGTATTTAATTTTTTACAAAGGTGATCAACGTGTATATTCAATTTTAAATTATCTTGTATCCATATTCCCAGAAATTTTGTTTTTCCTACATTTTTCAGTAGTTCATCACAGAGTTTTACTGTAGGTACTGGGGTATCTAAATTTTTTTGTCCTGAAGTGTATGGCATGTGTTTTTTCTCTGTTTATTATTAGTTTGTTTTGAGGAAAACCAGTTTGCTAAGTTTTTAGAACAGTGTTCAATGTTTTTCACTAATTGTTCCTTATTACATTCTTTTATTAATACGCTGGTGTCATCTGCATATTTAATATACTTCTGGCAGGTACTTGTCATTTCTAGATCATTTATATACACTAAGAACAGTAAAGATCCAAGAATTGATCCTTGCAGCACTCCATATTTAATGTGTTTGCAATCTGAGCGCACATAGTTTACACTGTTGTTAGTCTTAAAACTACATTCAACAATCTGTTTCCGATTATAAAGGTATGACTTTATCCAATTTTTTGCTACTCCTCTAACTCCTAAATGTTCTAATTTTGTGAGCAAGATATTATGGTCAATTACATCAAATGCCTTTGAGAGATCCAAACATATTCCAGACACATGTCCTTTTTCATCAAGTGTCTGTAAGATTTCTGTATAAAATGAAAAAAAAAATAAAAAAATAAATAAATAAAATGCAGTTTCAGTTGATTTATTCTTCCTAAATCCATGTTGAGTATTTGATAATAGTTTATTATTTTCTAAAAAGTTCGCAAGTCTTTTGTGAAATAGTTTTTCTAAGATTTTGGAGAAACATGAGAGGTTCGACACCGGGCGATAGTTTGACACGTTTTCTTTTTCCCCTTTTTTGAATAGGGGTTTAACTTTTGCTGTTTTAAGCCTGTCTAGGAATATTCCACTAGAAAATGAACTATTACATATATGAGAGAGAGGGCAAGCTATTAATTTAGCACATTTTTTTAAAAGAAAATCTGGGACATCATCAATTACGGATGAAAATTTAGGTTTTAACTCACCAATAATTTTTAATACTTCTTCTTCATTTGTAGGTTGAATAAAAAGGGTTTTCCTATTAGTTTTACTGATATTAGCTTGTGTGTTGATGTTGGATTTATCAACATTTTTCTTAATCAGGTCTTCAGCAATATTTGAGAAATATGTATTAAAGGTATTGGATATCTCTAAAGGATCATATATTATTTTTTTATTCTCTTGCAGTTGAATGTTATGGCTATCTACCTGTCTTCTCCTACTTCATTCTTAACTATCTTCCACAAGGCTTTCATTTTATTGGTAGCTGAGGAAACATATCTGTCATTTTCTAATTTTTTTGCATATCTTACTACCCTGTTAAGAACCTGTTTGTATTTTTTGAAATATTTATCAAATTCTGGTGTTGTTTCCTGTGTTTTTGAGATTGTATGTAATAGTTGTTTCCTTTTTGTAGATATTATGATACCAGCTGTAATCCAGCCTTTTGTATTATTTATTACATTTTGCTTTTTTGTCCTAAGTGGGAAACATATTTCAAAATAATACAAGAATGTATTAATGAATGACTCATATTTCTCATTTGTATTTGGGCAACTATGCATTTCTTCCCAACTTTCATTTTTTAAGAGATTATTAAATTGGTTAATCTGTTGATCCTTTAAACTATGTGATTTTACTGTTGTCTGTTTTAGATTCCAACTTTAATGTTAACATTTGTGCTAAGTGATCTGAATAACTTGTATCAAAATTTACTGCATCGTGGCTATAATTACTGCTACTCATCTTTGGTGAGTCCTGACTGTTATTTTTGTTTAACAAATATTAAAGGAATCACCTTTAAATCAAAATATACAGTTAAGTATCTGAAATTGCCATCTGCAATGAGGCTTGTCTTACACAATGAAGATTTTCCTATATCAGTATATGCAGATAAGACCTTAACTAGTTTTATTCTGACCTAGCTCAAAATGAATATGATTTAGATGATCATGATTATAAAAATGATCCTACATATGTAGGCAGTAGCTGTACATCAGAACCATACTTTCCCAATCAACAAGACCTTAATGACCTGATGTGAGATTCAAACCTGTCTAAACAGAAAGCTGACGTTTCAACTTCCAGACTCAAAGGCTGAATCTACTCCAAAAATTTGTAAGAATATGTAGTTATCATAGCCACCATAGTGATTTTAAAGACTGATTTTCTGATGTAAATGGTACTGTAAATGATATTTGTTCTACTATGGAAACTCTTGGGCATTAACTCATCAAAAGTTAATTTGGAGGCCATCCAACTACAAATTGGCAATGAACTTCCATCAATAGCTGTAGCACATGCCGCTGATATTAAAGAGACATACGAACATATGAAACTAGTTTTACAAAAAATCCAATATGAAAAATATAAATGATAATTTGTGGTGACATAAAGGTCATTGCATTATTGCTTGGTTTGCAACATGGGTTCACCAAATTTTGCTGTTTTTTGTGCGAATGGGACAGCAGAGATAGGAAGTCTCACTACATTATAAAATCATGACCTAAATGTGAATCTCATCCTTGGCCAGAAAAATGTGTCACATTGAACTTTAGTGAATCCTGAAAAAAATAAAACATTACCTCCATTACATATTAAATCATGACTAATTAAACCTTTCTGATGGATTCTTGTACTTCAAATCAAAACTTTCCTAAGACAGTGATGCTAAACTGAAGGAAGGAATTTTTATAGGACCATAAATATGGTTATTAATGGCAGATGAACAGTTTGAAAGGCTGTTAAATCCACTAGAATAAGCAGCCGGGCAGTCTTTCAAAAAAGTGTGTTACAATTACCTGGGAAGCCATAAAGCAGAAAACTATCGTGACATAGTGGCTTATCTTTTGCATTTTATAAAGCTATGGGATGCAAGATTTGCTTAAAAATTCACTTCTTGAACTCTCACTTAAACTTCTTCCCAGAAAATCTTGGGGCTGTCAGTAATGAGCACGATGAGCATTTTCATCACCAAATTTCTACAATGGAAAAGAGGTACCAAGGCAAGTGGAGTTCTAATATGCTGACTGCTTCTGCTGGACAAAGGAGAGAGAGGTTTCAGATGCAAAATATGCCTGAACATCACTATCCACCAGTTTATAGGCAAGTCACAATTGGTAGTATACCATTTAGAGTTAGACAGTAGGTTACTGATTTTATTACAAATTATAAAAAAAAAAAATCAAATGAATACCACAAAAAACTCCTGCCTGATGGGGGAAAACTAAAATGACATTTGAATTCAGCATGAAAAATACTTCTAGAATCAAATGTTTTTGTTGTTGTGAAAGAAAAAAGTCAATTTTTGTAGACCAGTGTTCATTGTCCCTAATGGTCTTACTCAATCATTTACTTAAAATCTCTGCCTTTTTTCAAATCCTCAGTAACTTCTTCTCCATTCTTATCTATAACTGACTTATTTTTTTATCATAGTCATAGAATAAATCTGTCAGTGATCCCACTGTGCCTATAATATTCTTCATAAATCCATCTTTAGCCACCTGCTTTTCTATTATTAATTCCTTGTTTATTTGTTTTAAATATTGCTTTCTAACCTGTTGTCTCTTAACTCTGTTATGTTCTCTTCTTACCAACCTTTTACAGCCATTATAATGATGGCTATAGTTTATGTGGAATGTTTGAACCCCAATCATGCAATTCTTCATAAAACATTCTGGGGAAATTCTACTCAAAGAGACAAAGTGTTCAGAGCCCAAAAGCGAGTATTAAGAATTATGTGTGCAGAAGAAGGTTTTTTTTGCTGAGAGCTGTTCAAGAAGTTAGGAAATTTAATTTTGGTGGCCGAGTATATATAAACATTGGTTACAAATTATGCTCTATTTGAAACAAATAGTAAAATAAACAATTGTGGCACTAGAAGTAAAAATTATCATCACAAGTATTACAAGATGTTGCAATTTATTAAAAAAGGAGTCCAATTATCAGAGATATATATCTTCAATAAACTCCCAACACATTTTAAATGGCTAGCAAATGATGATATAAATTTAAAAAAAATAAAAAATTAAAAGAATTTATTTCTAAGGTATGTGAAAAATAATTGCCAGCAGTTTGTATAAATGTTGCTGACATAGTTAAATTACTATGTATGCTGTGACAGTACATCTTCTGGTGTATTTATCTATTTTGTTAGGCAATTGATTATTTGTAAATTGACAACTTTCCAAATAAAACAGAGCCAGTTTCTTATATTAGGATCTATGGAAAATGAATGTATTTACATGGAAAAGATAGGGGAAAAACACCCAACACTCACCAAAGTTGAAGGGAGGAGGGCAGCTGCAACACAAAACAACACACATACAAAGAAAATACAATATTTCGGGTGAAAACCCCTTTTTCAAGTTAACAGAGGTGGCTGGCCTTGCGCAAGACTTGCGTTCAACACAGCCACTCATAGAACACAATCAACCATCGGAGGTGGTGGGGGGAGCAACGATAAGTTATCCGCGAGTATAAGAAAGACTAAAATGGTTGAACAAATAATAGTTATAAAAAATATAAATAAATAAATAAAAATATAATAGAAAAATTTTGAAAAATATATGAAACTATTGTACTGGCCAGTTGTGGGTGTATAGGGTGAGGATGGAAGATATTAACGGAAATTAAGGCCTGGGGGATGTCTAGTCTGCAGGATGTGTTGATATGCCAATTCCCATCTGCGGAGTTCAGGTTGGTAGGTAGTGTCTGGAAATACTCTAATGGCTCTGAGTGTGAAGCAGTTATTAAGGACGCGGGTTTTGTGATTTCTGGCATGGTGAGCAACAGGGAGGTACAGGTTTTGGGAGTTACTGTTTGTCTGTGACCATTCATTCTGATGGATAATGAGTTTGAGGTCAGGCCAATGCAGGAATTTGGACAGTGGTGGCAGGACCTCTCTGTTGCTCACCATGCCAGTACTCACAACACCTGCGACCTTAATAACTGCTTCACAGTCAGAGCCATTAGAGTACTTCCAGACACTACCTCCCAATCTGAACTCTGCTGGTGGGAATTGGCATATCAACACATCCTGCAGACTAGACATCCCCCAGGGCTTAATTTCTGTTAATATCTTCCATCCTCACCGTATACACCCACAACTGGCCAGTAGAATAGTTAACATATTTTTCAAAATTATTCAATTATATTTTTATTTATTTATTTATATTTTTCATAATTATTATTTTTTCAACCATTTTAATCTTTCTTATACTTGTGGGCATATTATCGTTGCTGAACGCAAGTCTTGCGCAAGGCCAGCCACCTCTGTTAACTTGAAAAAGGGGTTTTCACCTGAAATATTATATTTTCTTTGTTTGTGTGTTGTTTTGTGTTGCAGCTGCCCTCCTCCCTTCACCTTTGGTGAGTGTTGGGTGTTTTTCCCCCTTTCTTTTCCATGTAAATATTGCCTCTGGCATTTCTTCCTTTCAATGTTACCCGAAAATGAATGTATTGTATTCTATAGTATTTCCTAGGGTGAGCCCCCTTACATATCTTTGTGCCCTCCCTCACGTGTCTTCACCTCCCCCCCCCTTTTTCCACTGTTTTGGAACCTATACTGTAAATAGAAGTACCTCATTCTCATTTGCTATATATGTAAATCTGTGTTGTGATTTATAAAGTAATGCTACTAGGAACTGATCTGAGATGCCAAAGAAAGTTTAATAAGTTGCATGAGAGTATGAGACTTATATGAATTTAATGCCTCCAGCAGGATGGAAATCAAAACAATTGAGGTGTATGAAATTAAATATCTATGCACTAATTTTCTTAGAAACAGACTTCTAAATTATTGCCTTTCCTGGTTGAAACTATTTAGTACTGAAAAGTAATAGTTTCTGTTCAAACAGGAATACAGAAAATTAATCCAATATTAACCAAAACTAAAGGTAGCTTTATCCTTGTTGAAATTCAAATAATCTCATAGCACTTTTTCTGTTCTATTATTATTGTTAGTGGTTCTGAATAGTAATAATTTGAATAAATGGATAGGTATATTGTAGCAATAAGTTAATCTTGCTGAAGCAGTTTGTTGAGGCAGGAGACAACCGTATTATATATTTCAATGTGAATGATGTTGCAGGTGTTTGGGGAAGTGGACCGTCACAATGTACAAAAGTATGGCAAGGTCTTTGGGTGAGTATCAGAAATGCACCCTATTAGAAAATAGATGCAGTACCTTTATAACCAGTTTCGTTTATATTTTTCTTTCGTGTATTATTTATTCTAAAAATAACAATAAAAAATAATTAAGGAGAGAGGATTCATCACTCACCATGGTCCATCATAGGTGTGGTGAACTGGCCATTTTTTTTTTCACCCTGCTACCTCCTAGAGGAATATTTATATGTCATGTGTGCAGTATAACACTCCAGCTGGTTATGTACAATATTTACATTTATTCAAGTAAGTACATAATAGTCATTTTAATAATCCATTAGGCCTTCCATTCCAATGAGGTCAGTTATAGCTTTAAAGACTGTGCCAGAGACTATCATTTCTTCCTTAACTTCCCATTAGACTATATCATCCCCAGACAGCTATCAGCATCTAAGCAGGATCATTCATGTAAGAACGAAGACTTTCCCGGCGTATGACTGCAATGTAGTCTTCATGGATAGTGTTGTGTTTCCACAACACTATCCGGCTGTACACCCGTGAAGACTACATTGCAGGATCATTCCTACCTGTAATTAAGTTGACAGCATGCTGTGCTGTGGGTGAAGGCTGCTACCACCACTCTCGCTTGTTACCGGCCATCTTCTGCTACCGGTCGGCGCTCGAGGCCTGACCAGCACCAGTCTCAATCGTTGCCACTTCGTGATTGCCCAATTTGACGTCATTTCGTCGGTGGTCCTGGTGTTTTGTTCATCTCCCCGCGCTACATTGTCCTAGGAGTGGATCCAATCCTAGAGTCTCATGATGCCATCATTCTGTCTAGATTACTCTTTGATTGAATGCAAAATGCTGAGTGCCCTGTCCTACTGAGCAGGTCGTTCATCCCACGAGTGTATATATTCTTTCTAGCTTGCCTGTTTACAGTATATGTCACAGTTGACCTACCAGGTGTATACAAAAAGAAACCAAACTAATTAAATAGCGCGCCAACGGCTGCAGGTAAAATTCTCTGACTTCTGTGCACACTAGTGACATCTCTCAGCAAGTGATTGCTTCTTGTCGCACTACGGTTGCTGCATTAGTTTACGAGTGACAGCCAGTTAAGTGAGGTTGTGCGCAGAGTGCTCGTCGGATTGTGAGAAAGCGAGAATGAAGGAATTGGAGGAGCAACGCATCTGTGTGATTTTTTGTGTTAAACTTGGGAAAACTTTTACCGAGGCACTTCAAATGCTTAAACAAGCATACAGGGATGACTGCATGAGCCGAACACAGTGCTATGAATGGTTTAAGCGCTTTAAGGAGGGCAGGAGTTTGGTTACTGACGATCCAAAATCTGGTCGACCCTCCACATCAACAGACGACCACCATGTTGAGAGGGTTCACACTGTGATTCATGAAAATCGCCGTTTGACTGTGCGTGAGGTTGCTGAAGAAGTTGGCAAAAGTTTAGGCTCTTGCAATCACATCCTGAGAGAAAAACTTGGAATGCATTGTGTCAGTGCAAAACTGGTGCCGCACTTGTTGACGGACGAGCAGAAGGAGAATTGGGCTAGGATCTGTAAGGAGTTGCTTGAAAAAGCAAATGAGGATGAAAACTTCCTCAAGAACATCATTACAGGCGATGAAACATGGGTTTATGGGTACGATGTGGAAACGAAGAAGCAGTCTTCAGAATGGGTGGGGAAAGGATCTCCTCGACCAAAGAAAGCGCGGATGAGTCGTTCGAACATCAAGGTGGTGATGGTCGTGTTTTTTGATTGCAAAGGAGTTGTACACCATGAATTTGTACCATGTGGTCAAGCGGTAAACAAGGAAGTCTGACAGAAAATTCTGACACGATTGAGAGATGTTGTGCGTAGGAAAAGGCCTGAACTGTGGGAGAATCAGTCATGGATGTTGCACCATGACAACGCACCCGCTCACACATCATTGTTTGTCACGAATTATCTGGCAAAAAATTGCACTCCCGTTGTGCCTCAGCCACCCTATTCTCCAGACTTGGCTCCGGCAGACTTTTTTCTCTTCCCAAAACTGAAAAACACATTGAAACGACGTCGTTTCCAGACCATAGAAGAAATTCAAGACAATGCGACGAGAGAACTGCGTGCCATTGGAGAAATTGCATTCCAGGAAGTGTTCCAAAACTTGAAAAAATGATGGCAATGTTGTATTGATAGTGAAGGACAGTACTTTGAATGGGACAGTGTGTAAAAGTTAGTATGATGAGCAATAAAGCAATTACAGCAGAAGTTCGGTTTCTTTTTGTACACACCTCGTAACTTCTATAGCACTCTGTAATAGTCACTATAATTCTCTGTAAATCCCTAAAACTAGTGGTCCACCACATAGGACTATTACGAAACCATGAAGAAACACACACCAGAAAAAAATTATAATTTTCAGAATTTGGTTGCTCTTTAGCAGAATTCACCAGGCGTTAGCCAATGAACAATCAATAACTCATTAGAAGTTCCTACAATTCTTGAGAAAAAAAAGATGATTTTCGGATTCAAGAATGTGATTCATTCTTGAAACATTGTAATTTACCTGTGAAAGGTTTACTCCAGTTAGAGACAATTGCATTGGACAATGATTTCTTGACAAATGGTTTTTAAATCATATTACAAATATCTGCTTGTTTTATATTTCATTTTGTAAGACGTTTAACAATAATGCAATGTTCCCTGCTTGAATTCACTAAATTTACTTATACCTATCAAACAAACTGCACATTGATTGCATAAGGACTGGAATATGTTGATATTTGTTCCCACATATCAGGCAAAATATATAAGCTTAAACATTTATTTCTATTATTACAAAATAAATTAAAAAAACATTTTCTCATTGAATGACTCTGATATGATAAGTATGAGCTAAGTAAATTGTAGGGAAAAAGAATGAACTACAATTATACTGAAATGGTAAATGATATAAGTGCTAATTTAAAGTCACATGGATTGTTTAACATCTAATGGTGGATCCATGAATAATAATACTATCATCTACTTCCTACTGGACAAATAGGTAATTTAAAGACTACACATTGCAAAAAAACATTTTGTGTAAGTTATTAAAATTCAAGCTTGTATTAAAAGTGTGTCTGCAACTTTGTTTAAGGAACCATTCAACATATTTTAACTCTTATTATTAAATGTAAGCCAAATAGAGATTACAGGTTTGTTATTCAGAATCCAAAAATTGCACAAAATTTTAATGTTAAATATGAGGGTTATTATTTTTACAATCTCCGACCATGCCACTAACTGGATTGCTGAATGGCAGATGGTGGATCTGAGCCCTAAACAATGGTGCATTCTCACCACCACTACTCCTGCCACTGCTGACTGAATATGGGAGCTGAGGAGCAGTGTGCAAACATAGCTGCCATGATCAATTCTCTTTGAAGTATAAGATCATATATTTTTTGCAGGCAGATTAAGATTGCGAAACAGAAATTCATTTCAGAATGAGCCGTGTTACAATGTAAACTTTATGAGTGATGGTAATATGTGAGAACAGTGCCAAGCCACAAACCAATAATTTTAAACAAATGTTTAGTTACAGGAAGGACATGGCTACTATCTTTTGGGATCAGAAATATGTCTTGACTATGGATTAATTGGAACCAGGTATTATGATCATTGCAGACATGTACTGTTATGCATTACATTCACTGCTTAGAGCAGAACAGAATAAGAGTTTGGAGTTGTTTTGATCTATGATAATTCACAAGCACATAGTACTGCCACAACTCGACTTCTGGTTGTCCAATTCCAATGGGGCATTTTGTAATGGAACATAACGTAAACCTTCTACGACTCGGGGGAATGTTAAGAGTAAATTTCATAGATTTCAGTTAAATTGCACAAAGTTAAGTTTGGCATCAAAGTCATTTTTAAGCTAAAACTGGACCAGTATATGCTGTTGCAAGTATATTATTAGGTAGATAACCAATATGTTACTATTCTCAAAACTAAAACTGAAAAATCATATGCTGCGATTTACAGAAGTATTATCAAATAAAAATTGTTCCCTTCAAATTTATTTACATTCATTCCCTCCTCTACATCTATCCTTGAAACCTTGTCAGCCTTTTATACAACTAGACACTTCACCCTTAACTGAAACAAAACTCCTACATGCAAATCTGTTTCACTGGTCATGAAACTTACACAAATTTAATATTAAAATCGCTTGACTATATCATCTCTAATTTGGAGTTTTCTTTTATGTCCCTACACAACACTTTATACTGTTGCTGCTCTTTGGAAACATAAATATTAAAATTAAACTTGGATCTGCAGACAAATATTCTGAGCCCTTAATAAACCTTCTCAGAGACTTAAGACACTTTGATCCACCACTCAGACAAAATCACTTACTCCCCATTAAACATTGATCACAATTCAGATACCAAACAACAAAAACTAACAATGTTTTGCTTCAGTGCAAATCTTCAAGTTTCACTACTACTCTCCTGGTGGTGTAACATACCTGTCCCACATGTTTGGTGATGGAAAGCAGCCCTCCTAGAAGCTTGCCCCTATTTATAGACGTCTCATACTTTCAGGAAATGTTGCCATCCAGCTAATGCTGAGCCGTTCTTCCACTAAATATCAGTGGTGCAACGTTTTACCCTTCAAGCTTCTCAAATCATTGTGCCACATTCTAAAACAGTCTAACATGGTCCAAAAATGCTCATATAAATCTCTAAATAAACCACTTTAGCAAGGTCCTGTAATACCTTAATTTCTCCTTATTCTAATTTATTGTTCACTTCACTAATTTGACCCCACAATCTGCAATTTGCCTCTTCATTTCCTTAGTTGTGGCAGAGTGTGGGAATTCATTTCTCCTATCTTTTGGTTTGACCTTGCATTTTCTCAGATTTCTCTTCTACCAGTTTCATAAAGTCTGTGTTCCTTTGCACATATTTTCTATGGGCTCCATAATCCCCCAATTTCTGTTGAACTGCGAGTAAATCCTATTAACTGTGCACTCCACTCTATTGTTCTAGCTCAAGCATCCATCTCTATAAAATGCTATTTCAGTTCTTAGAATATCCCTCATATCTTTTACTTCCACAAGTGTGTCTTTTATCTACTCATTTACGTTTATCTGTAGGGGCAATAAACTTTATTCCACTTTTTCTGAATCACCTTTTGTCTTATCCAGAAGAATTACATTATCTTGTTTTAGACTTTCATTATCTTGATTTACACTTGTATTATTTTGTTTTAGAACTGAAATGAATTGTTTCATAAATTTAATAAACCATGTAAAGTTAGTTCAGCACATCCACTATCTTACTGAAACTAGTCTCAAGATTATTTACTTAGCTTATGAAACTACATCACTGTTTACATAGGTACATTTGTATAAACTTAACACAAGATAACATTTTGAAGTTAAAAGTCATTTACAAAGAAATGTCCAGATCTGACACGTAGTTAATTGCCATTTTAGGCGTCATCAATAAATCACTATGGTCTTGAGGAAAAGCTTGTACAGGGCACGGGGTACTATGTGCTCAATAGTCTGTCTCTCAGCACCACTGTCACATAATTTCCTCCATTTGTACAACAGATTTGCTCATCTACCACAATTAGTCCTACCTCTATTAAGAGCAGATCAGATTTTATGGCAGTGTTCATACCCTGGCGGCTTTGTTGTGATGCAGGACATATAGAAGGGAGAGCATTAGTGTTCTATACTTCTCTCCTCTAATAGTCAAGCTTAAACCAATTTCACTGAGCTCTTTTGCCATCTTGATAGGTGGTCACCAAGAGCATAGTCTGTTTTTGTTGATGGCAGGGATGTCAGCAAGAGTCAGCAGAGAAGGGTGGTTTGTTTATACTCCCAGATGAATGCATATTTGTACACCTGATAATCCCTGTTATGATGTGCATGGTATGATTCAGTTGTGCATCGACTTTCCTTTGTGGTCTCAGTTCAATCAATCTGGAGTGCAATACTCTGCCCCGGTGTAGACCAATCTCAATGCAGAAGGACAAGATTTCTGATAAGTTATTGTTTTTCTTATGAAGAAATTTTTTAAAAAGATTTTTAAACACCTGAAAAATAAATCACATTTAACTAAATTTTACACAACATTGCACTATTCTGAAACTTTTAAGTTTTTATAGAAGAAAAGAAAACTTTTTTATGTTTTACTGAAGTGGGTCTGTTTCCATATGTACTGACCAGGCAATGTCCAGATGTAGGTGATCCCCTGATAGCCCATAACTTGCCTTGAGCTTACTTTCAAAAGTTTTCTTCCATTTGAGCTTGGCACAACTGTATTTACCTCAGCAACAACAGGTTTCATTAGTTGCTTCTCCAGTGTTCAAAATGACATGGACCAGCACAGCTGTCTTTATGACATAAAGACTCTGCGAAAAGCAGTTACAATTGTTTATTATACCATGAAAGGATACTATTAAAATCATTGTGATGTGGGTGCTTTTGTTACATGGTGGAACGAGGATGTAATATACAGTTTGTGTGTAGCGAAAACAGGCAAGGAAGTAAAAGCAAAAATTCAGTTTAGAAAACAAATCAGAGGGATACAATCAGAATGTTATTATTAGTTGATGAAATTGTTTAGTTAAAAATAACAGTGTAGATAAAGAGCAGATTATTGAATATCATTCATAAAACACTTGGAGAAGAAACTAGACAAACATCTCAATAAACATTCTATAAAAATTAGATTAGGACTAGTAAAAATAGTAAGAGTATTATGTTGCATATGAAGCAAAATTCAAACCATGTGCAAAGGAAGCAGGATATCAAAAACAGATAACCACATTTTGATGGCTGAGTGTATATACATAGTAATGTTCTTTGTAGTCACAAATTATACTCTATTTGAAACAAATAGTAAAATACACAATTATAGCATTAGAAGTAAAAATAAACTTCACAAGGATTACAAGTCATTGTCATTTGTACAAAAAGGGATCCAATATTCAGGGATACAATAAGCTCCAACACATGTTAAATATATAGCAGGTGATAAGATTAAATTCAGGAAAAGATTGAAAGAATTTTTAATTGCCAACACCTAATCCACTGAAGAATTTATTTGTAAGGTATCTACAAAATAAGTGCCAGTAGTTTGTTTAAATGTGACTAATGTAATTAATGAACATACTATGATGTCACTGTACATCTTTTAGTGTATTTATCTAAATTAATTTAATTTAATTGAGAAGGAGTGGATGATCTGCTAGAATTTTCCCTAGCCACCCACTATTCCCCTTTCACGTACCCACCTACTTTTGCCCTCTACAAATTTCATCTTTAAATTGTTTATATGTTTTTGGTAAATTTCAGCAATTCTCTTGCTAATTTATTCCAATCCTTGACCGCCTTACCTATGAAAGAAAATATTCCCACACTCTTATGTCTGAAATCGAGTGCCAGCTTGTAGTCATGGTCATCACTTTCCTTCTATGCATTACTTTTAATTCTTACACCAATATATTACACCTTGTACACTCCCATGACTCTCTTCACCCTCCCCATCTTCCAGTGAATGCTATTCCAACTCTTTTATCACATTAGTTACTGATTGTGTTCTGCGGTAATTTCCAGAAACCAATCTAGCAGCCATTCTTTGCACTCCCCCACCCCTCCCCAACTCCTGTATTTGATATCCAGAACAGTGGTGTAGCTACTATGGGGTTAGGTGGTGCAGTGCACTGGGGCCCCTACACTCAGGGGGCCCCCAAGCATACCTCTGGGGGCCCCAAAGGGGCCTGAGACACAGGAAGCCCCTCACTAAGGGCCCTCTAACTGCTCATGGGGGCCCCCACCACTTCTCAGGGGGGCCCTAAGCACAACTGAAGGGCCCCATCCTCAGCTCAGAGTGCCCTTACCAGCAACACAAAACAAAAAAAAAAAGGTCGCCCATCTGGCCTGAGGGCCCAAAATAATTTTTTTGCACTGGGGCCCTTGTTGACCCAGCTACGCCACTGATCCAAAATGTGGGTCCCATACTACAGCACCAAAGTTTTGTAAACCCAATCCCTTCACTTCTCTTGTACATCTCCACATCACTCTATCCAACAAGTAAGGGTTTTTGAAATTTTTTCTTACTACCTGTCCAATGTATCCTTTCCAGTTGAGCTTGTTACCAAATGTTATGCCAAGATATATACATTTCAGCTCTATAACATGCAGTTATTTCCCCACCTTATAATCATTATCAACCTTTAGTTTTTTATTTATGTATCAAATAAGCTGACTTTTCTTTGGATTTATCTTCACCACATGTTTACCAACCCAGCTAAATATTTTTTCCAGATCACCCTACAGTTCTTCACAGTCCTCTGCCATTTTGGTCCTAATATATAACATTATGTTATCTGCATGCAACCTAACTTATGATAGTAAACCAACAACACAATCATTCATTAGAATAATGAATAGCAATGTACCCAATAGGCTACCCCGTGGAACTCCCATTTTTACTTCCCCTTCTTTTGGTACTGCCTTTCCTATGCCAACAATTGTTTTCTATCTTTAAAAGTTCTTCTATCCAGCAAATCATTTTCTCATCCACTCCAATAGTTAACCTACCAACTGAGATTCGCATGACAATCCTTGCATAAAGCCATGTTGATTGAAAGCCACTTATGCTCCTCACTTATATTTCTGATGTGGTTGAATATCAATTTCTCCATTAATTTACCTACCACTATTGTCAAACTGTTTGGCCAATAATTTTCAACTCTATTTGTCCCTCCTTTATGTACTGATACTACTATCGTATTTTTCCAGTCTTCTGGTCTCCAGTCCGCTGCATCTTATCTACTCCTACATTTACATGAGGCTCTTCCTCTCCTGAATCTGACAACAGGTCAAACCTCTTTTTCCTGAAAATTTCTGAAGTGTCTGGCTTCTTTATTGTACTATCCATATTTCTTCTAAGACCTGTTATCGGCACGCAACCATTCTTCTCTACCTTTTCCAACTCTCTAGAGCCACTTATATATCATGTGAAGTCCCTGCTACGTCATCCTATTTCCGGTCGGCCAATGGCTAGTGGCAGGAAACGTTGGCCACTAGTGGGAAGCTTTTCTGTAGGCACAAGCCATTAGCAGCTGGCAGGTACTGTTGATTGCTGGTGTGCAAGAGAGGTGCGTGCTTTCCAGAAGTCCTGCTGCAGTCTCATTTTCTGGATTGCTGGGTTTGTTAACGAGGTCATCTGAGATACAGATTTCAATAGCTTCAGAGAAAATGCTATCCCAGTAACCTCTCATATGTGTGAGAATTCTTGTTGCCTTGAAATTAATGCCATGTCCCATGTCAATACTGTGCTCAGCAACTGCTGACTTGTTGATCTGGCCCAGGCAGACATTGCGTGCATGTTCAGCGCACCTTTGCTTAATACATTGTGTTGTCTGCCTGATGTAAGCTTTATCGCATTCACAAGGAATGCGATATATGCCAGGTGTTTGTAACACTATATCATCCTTGGGAGACTTCAGTATATTCTTAATTTTGGCCGGTGGTTGGAAAATGATTTTAATGCCACATTTACTTAAAATTCAGTCAATCTTAGCAATAGTTGTTCCCACATAAGGAAGGAAGGCAAAGCAGCCCGGGTCTTCCTGTTGGCATATTTTCCTCCTTCCTGCTCATCTGCAAACCAATTTTTTTAATGCTTCGTTGTAACCATTCTTGCGGAAAGTTTCCCATAAATGACACATTCCCGCCTGCAAACTATCCTTATCACACAGAGCTTGCACCCTGTGTACCAAGGTTTTCAGTATTGATCTGCATTGGGCCGGGTGGTGGTGGCTGCACGTGTTGAGATAGAGGTTGGTATGTGTTGGTTTTCTATACACAGCATGACTTAGGGTGCCATCCACCTTCTTTTCAATCAAAATATCCAAAAATGGAAGGTGACCATTCCTCTCCACCTCCATTGTAAATTTAATATTTTCGTTAATCCGATTTAGATGTTGTAAACATTCCTGTAGACTGCCATACCATGAGGCTATACTATAAATGTATCGTCGACATAACGAAAGAAACAAGCTGGCTGTTTTGGAGCATTTGCTAGAGCATGTTCTTTTAAATGTTCCATATAAAAATTGGCTATTGCTGGAGACAACGGTGAGTCCATAGCAACCCCATCAACCTCCTACTCAAACTGAAAGTAGGTTGACTGGAGCACATGACAGAACAGTTCCACTTCCTTGGAAGAAAAGTGTTTTGCCAGCAACGCCAATGTGTTTACTAGTGGCACCCTCATAAAAAGTGACATGACATTAAAGCTGACCATGATTTCATCTGTCCCCAATCGAAGTTCTTCAACACGTTGACGAACTTATCAGAGTACCTTACATGGTGGGGGCATTTTCCCACAAGTGGTGACAGTCTACTTGTCAGATATTTTGCTAGTTGGTAACTTACCAATACTTGGATTGACCAGCCAATTATATTAGGCAGAAAAAAAAGAAAGATAGATTGCCTAGCATTTGCAGATGACTTAGCAATCTTAACCCATGACATAGCAATAGCCCAAAAACAGATTGAACTCTTGAAAGAAATAGTGGGGAAAGTGATTCTGCAGGTTTCATTTGAGAAAACAGAATTTATGACCTGCAATAAAGAAACACATGGTTACAAAATATGGAAAAATCAAACGGGTCCCATACTTCAAGTATCTCGGCAAAACAATCCAAAAGAATGGAACCAAAACAAAATCTAATGAAATTAGATGGCCAAAGATGGAAACAGCTTATCGCCTAACACAAAACATCTACAACAAAAAATGCATCTCAAAGCACACAAAGCTGAGACATTACAACACAGTTATTAAACCAGAATGTCTTTATGGATCAGAAACACTTATTTGAACAGGAACACTGCAGAAAAAGAACATAAAATTATAAGGAAAAGTTTGGGCCCAAAACTCATAAGTAAGACTTAAAAGTATTCGGGAAATTTTACAATATGCAGACATTCACAGTGATATTAGAAAACACCGACACATCAAAAGAATGAACCCTAATAGAATGACAAGGCAAATAGTTGAATTCTATTAAAACTGAAGTAAAGCAATATTGGATAGAATATAATGGATTGTAGGAATCAAGAAAGATTTCAAATTAGCAGGAATTGTTCCAGAAAGTGTCGAAAACAGACATATTTAAATCCAAAATTCACAAGTGGCAAGTTGGCCAGCAGGAAAGACTAAAGAAAACTGGAACAACATGGTCAGATGAGAGAATAGAAGCCCACAGCAAGTGTATGAAGGAAATGTGAGCACAAAGGAAAGCGAACAAATGCTTTCGACTGCTTTGCTTTTTCCTAATGGACTTATCCGCAAATAATAATAATAAATGATTGGGGCTATATGTTGTGTATACATGGAAATTGATAGATTAGGACAAAATATAAAGAGGAGAAGGCAGATATGAACCCAGACAAGCAAGAGAAATAGAAAAAAATCTCTAAATATGAGCAACATTGAGGAAGAAAGTATATTTCAAGTAATAGTGGATTCTCATATGTTATAACACAGTAGTCTCAATGAGGAGCTTTCCTCCCCTCCCATTTAAGAATTGCATTATTATCTCATTGTTTTGTGGTGTTTTACTTGAGGTTACCATTGAAGAAAAATGTAGAAGAAGCCAGACAATAAAGTATAAGAATTAAATAATTGGGGCTTTATGTTTTGTATACATGGAAATGGATAGGTTAGGACAAAATATGAAGAGAAGGCAGATATGAACCCAATCAAGAGAAATAGAAAAAATCTGTAAATTTGAGCAGCATCAAGGAAGAAAGTATATTGCAAGTAATAGTGGATTCTCCTATGCTATAACACAGTAGTTTCAATGAGGAGCTTTCCTGCCCCCCCCCCCCTCCCCTGTTTAAGAGTTGCATTATTATCTCATTGTTTTGTGGAACAAGTTAGTATTTTGTTCTCACTATGGAATACAAACAATTACATTTTAAGGAAAAAATATAGTAATAAACATAATGTAAGGTACCTATTAGCTTGCCGAAAGCATTCCAAAAAATTCAACTTGAATGGATTTTGTCGCATTCATTTCCATGACTAAAGCTCACCATAAGAATCATTTTTAAGTGTATTCATTATGTCCTGAAAAATTTTGTTTAAGAGATAATTTGGTTTGTTTACATTTTCAGCCATGCGGTTAGGAAAGCTAGAATTTAAGATTTGAAATAACTTTGAATTGAGTAGTCACAGCTGATGTTTTATCACAGCTACAGTCAGCACTGTCTAGCACATTTTGACTGAGCGTGGTGGGTGAGTGGTTAACGCTCTGGCCTCGCATTCGGGAGAACACCGGTTCGAATCCCCGTCCGGGCATCCAGATTAGGATTTTCCATAGTTTCCCCAAATCACTTCAGGTGAATGCCGGGATGCTTCCTTCAAAAAGGCCATGGCCGAATTCCTTTCCGTTTCTTGTCCCCAGTCCCATCCCGCCTCTAATGACCTTAGCCGTCGATGAGGCGTAAAGCAATAGGTAAAAAAAAAGCTCATTTTGAAAGTAAAATTAACTAATTAGGCCAAATTTAATTACCACTTCTAATTAAGAGGAAAAATAAAGATTTTAATTAAAGAGATAAAATTGAAAAATTTATATCAGAAGACAGCTTAAATTTGGAGGATTAAAAATATATCTTGGTTTCTGTAAAACATTTAAGCACTGGTAAGATAATTAAGATTTTGAAGATAGATTGTCGTGAATTGTTGAGAAATGCAGAAAGTCGCGGCAAGCCGATGACATAAGAGACTTCATCTTATAAAAATCCTTTTGAAGGTTGAATTAAATTAAGATAGATAGAATACAATATCAGGAAGTCCGTGTATTAATTGCAAGTTAAACTATCCAGAACATTGGGAGATTGGTGTGGCACAGCATAACATGCTGTAATCGTTATCTCACTAAAGTTAGGGGGACTTAGTGAGTGTTTGTCCTCTCGAGTGAATGTGCTTAAAACTGTTGTCTGCTGCTTTATTTGCAAAAATTTCGATCAGTTTTATTATCTTAAATCAGTGTCAAGTGAACTGATTTAATTGTACCCCTTGCTTTTGGGGTTTATAATACAAATGCGTGGTGACCACTTTATTAAATATTAAGGTACCAGAAGGCTAAAAAGGTCATGAAATTAATTGTCCACAGTTTAGGCAAAAGTGCTGCTAGGCCCCTGTATACACTTAGCGCCTGACAATAAATTACCTACAAACAAACAATCATTCTTTTCACAAACTGTCATCAGTTTTTGTAGTGCTCATACTTTTTTTTATTAAATTGAAAATTATGTAAATAGGTAGATAGTCATTAAATTTTGAACATGATTGCTGATAGATAACAGGTAATCAGTGGTCAATAGTATTTACCAAGGCCACTGTATTTAATGCTATTGTATTACTATTCATACCACATTCCATTATCTGATGTTTTCAGCACATTTGATGGCCGGACACCAAATATGGTGGTGGCTGATCCTGACATGGCAGGAACCATCTTGGACAAGGAACGGAACCACTTTCAATTTCGTAGGGTGAGAATTACTAATGTGATAGTTTAAAATAGAAAATCATTTTTGAGTTATATGTACTGCTTACTGCCTTATACTCAGCTGTTATGGTACTCCTAATTCCTATTATACACCTTCCCACAGATTTTAAGTGTACAGCAAAAAATGGTTAACATTTCATTCTCATGTTGTTTATTAATTAATGGCTTCCTCTCTATCCTCAGTGGAACAATAGTCCTTTCTCTGCTGCTAAATGTGACCAAGTAAATGTAAATGTAATGTCGTGCAAGTTTCTCTCGTGACTTAGAGCATCTATTTTAAGTTCACACAAGATGACATAAACATTTACTTCCAGCATGTGTTCATCCGGTATTTTTAGCATCCTACCACGCCTAGAGTTGAGTTTGCACATTCATCAAATTTATTAACAGCAATTTTTACATACTTATTTAATTATTTATTAATATTTATAAATTGCTTTAAGAAAAGTAAATCCTTTTATTTGATTTATACAAGGAGACATTTCTATATGGTTTATACCTTTATTGCCCCAAATAAAGTTAACCTTATTTTTTATCAGGTTTAAACATTTAATGCACTTGTTTATGATTGAGTCTGCTATTATCATTAATAACAAAATCATTAATTCTATAGTTTGGAAAAAATTAATTATTTTTTAAATGTGTGACCTAAGACCTTGTAAACGTAAGGTCACTTTTTGTATTGCTGAATTAAACATTAATATCTAAGAACCATGTATGTGTACCAGTACATTTCTTCTTAAAACTATCATGCATGCTTTGTCTTCTTATAGTGAATAAAACTAATTTTGATATTTTATAATACCTCCAATGCAAAGTATTTTGGAACATTTTGAATACTGCTGAACTGTGGAGCCCACAACCATCTTCTAATGTCATTAATACCTAATGTACATTATTCAAAATGTTAAGTGCTATGATTCCATTTAAAGTCATTAATCATTTGATCACAAGTTCTACAGTTAATTTTTATTTCATTCTGACTACATTAATTAAACAAAATTACAGCAATTCTATTAGTAGCTCCCCTCTACAATTTTTTTTTCACAATTGAAAAGTTTGAAAATTTTCTGTTTTAGTAGTAATAGTGTGGTAGTTTTTAGTATACTGCACACTATATTAACAAATAAAACTGCATTTCTAATAACCAGTGTTGGCTCTTTTTGAAGTTTGAATTTGTGGCATAGTGTAATTTGTGGGTTTGTGGGTTAAGTGCTTTGCTCCGAATGAGGTTATATGCCTTAGATTTAATATTTAATTAAACTGTGAAGGAGCGCACATCCCAGTGGCAATATACCTACACACCCATCTTCTCTCTTTCCTGCACCCACCTACATTTGCCCTCTGCAAATTTTAGCCTTAATTTCTTGCAATGTTTTTGGTAAATTATTAATCATTTCTCTTGGTAACTTACTCCATTCCCAGACACCCTTACACAAAAAAGAGAATCTTATCTTATCATGTCCAGTTGTTGAGTAAATCCATTTTGTTCTATACTTTGTTTATCTTTAGAAAACTCATGAATTCAATATTTGTTTTTGAAGTGGCTTGCAACATCATATGATATATAATTATTACTTCTTTGAAAATTTTCAGTGAGCAGATACCGGTACTCAATAATTCATTTTCTTTTCACTAGTTTGGGAGCACAAAGAGTGTGTGCTGTATCATATTAAATTTTATCTGAAACAACAGCAAAAATTTTATTTTTTTGCACAAACTAACCAATACAGTAATGAGATTTATACATTTATACATTTTGTAGCTCTGAATTTCATCTGGCAAAATCACAGACCAATTCTTTGCAAAATTGAAGTTCAAAACCAGTGTATGATTTACTGCTATTGACTCTTTCACCCTTGCTACTTCCTATCCATAGATCTTATGAATACCACTTTGTAGGGATTTCACAAAGGAGGATAGAGTAGTGACAGTGGGAGGTGTAGACTGATAGGAATGCTAGTTTTAATATAGACAGTGACCTGAGGAAGGTGCTGAAGGAGGCACATCATATTAGAGTGGTACTTGTACATAATTGTATAATTGGCCACAGTTAAACTACATTGTAACATAGTCAAACACATAGGCTGAGGTGCTACTAGGAAAAGGCATTAGTTCTGTCTTTGGGGCTATGCATGTGAACACCATTGGTAGGTGGGGTTTCAGTAGGCATGGCCTACACCTAAGTTGAACGGTTGAGGGAGTGCTTTCTCAGTTGTTGGCTAAAGCTGACAGGGAGCCCACACCCAGTTATGATGGTGTAAGAATTATGCCCTCTTTAGGTTAGGGGCAGCTGGTGAGTGAATGAAAGAAATAATCAAAGGGTTAGTGTGTGATTGGAAAAGACACTAATGATAAAGAAATAGATCAAGCTGTTGAGATGATATCAAAGTAGGTTAAAGCTGGAAAGATGAAGGTTAATGCTGAAAATATCACAAAGACAGTAATAAGAGTGTTATTGGTGAACTGTAGAAGTATAATGAAAAAAGTAATAAAATTTAGTAGAGGTGAACGAACCACAAGTGATTATAGGGGTTAAAAGAAGCAGTACTAGACTATGAAGTTATTCCCAATGGTTGCAAAGTGTATCACAGAGGTAGAGGAGCACTTAATGGATGGGTATTCATATCAGTTAGCAAAGATTGTTACAGTTCTCTGGTGTTCATAGATCATGACCATGAGTTACTAGGGGTAGATATCTCAGGTGTTTAAAAAGAAGATAGAAAACACTGTCATGAACCTAACTGTAAAAGTGTTGGATCCTGCTACCAATGCTGTGCTCACAAAAGGACTCAACTTTGCTCTGGTACCCACCAAGCTGTGTAAGCACCTTAGAATTTTGGCAAATTCTAGTTTTGCTTAGGCGGGACTTAGAAATTTCGAGAAGTACAATTTTCAACTTTAAGTAATTTTCCTGTAATTTTCCCCACAGTAACAATTCGTTATAATAATCATTTTAAAGTGTAATTATCATATCTTAAGAGATATTCCGCTTTGTTCAAGTTTTGAAGCACGCGATCGTAAAAGTAGAAATTCTAAGATCTGTAATATCTTTAAATCGCGTAAAGCTACTACCAGCTGTAGTCAGCACCATCCCCGATATTTTGGTAATAAAATTAAGTAATTTGGTAAAGTCTAATTAGCAATTTTAATTAAGAGAAAAAAATAAGCTTTTTATCTAAAAGAGATATTAAATTAAAATTTACATCAGCAGATAGACCTAACTAAGACGATTTCATACATATATGGGTTTACATAAAAAGTTTAAGCATTTGACCGGTAATTAAGTTTTCGAAAATTGATTGTCGTTGATTGTCGGGTGAGAAGTTCGGGAAAATCCACAAAGTCCGCCAAGATTGGTCACGTGATGAGTTTAGTGTTAAGACAATAGAAACCTTTTGGAATGATAAATTAAATTAAAATCGATAGAACAGGATGATAGAAAGTTCCTGTAAAAATCTCAGATTAAACTATCGTATACTTTTAAAGATATTAATTAAAGAAAGATTTGCCAAGGTCATAGGCGCGCGCCGGGCTATAATAGTTCGTGCGGTTAACACACGTTGGTCTCATTCGTATGCCGGGAAGTGATCGAGCAGCTACGCGCATGACTTGACCAGTGATTTGTAAAATTAGAACTTAGAAAATGTAGTCTGTCGTTTCTTACTTTTGGTTTCGTTTGATCCGTACTTCGGGATCAATATGTCAAGGAACATTACTTCGGTTTTGTCGTAGTGTGATGACTGGCTATGCTCGTCAGTGAACTGTTTGCGACCATGTTGGGTGTCGTGTCATATCTTAACTTTAATGAGTGAACTTTTAAGTTACTAAAGGGGTTCGGTTGGTTGCAATTTCTCTCCACAACCTGTAACTTTTGGAAAAGAGTGTTCGATTAGCCAAAATAAACTTTTAGAATGCTATTTTGAACTTTTGGTTTTATTTGAATAAATTTGAAGAACTTTGGAAAAGTGAACCGTTATTATTTCGTAGTTAGCTGATAACCCTTTTCAATATTTGTGGGTCAACAAATATTGTGGCGACCTGAAGCATTCAAGTTGAACTATCCAGGCTACATGGTCAAATCAAAATTATTCAGTAAGTTATCCAGAGAACTGTGAGTCACCATCAAGAGTGTAAGTTGAGGCACTAAGGCTATACCTAACCCCGGTATCAGCCTTGGGTCTTACATGGCGACCGTGACAGGACTTGGGTTTTCACCCATTATTAGGGAGTTCTGTGATCAGTGTTTAAAAGGGAAAGTGGTAGTTTAAGGCCATAATGAAACTAAAATAATATTTAAACAAAGACGTTTATAAAACGAAAGACTTTCCATACATGGAATTTCATAATACAATTGTTTGTAAAACACTACAAATTCTTATTTCTATGTTTTAAAATAATACACATTACTATCTACTTTTCTGAAAACAAAATTGATGTTATATATGTTAATATTTTTCAATGTCCTTTTTGTAATTTGTATTTATAACACTTTCTATTATTTTGATAATTTGTCTGATATTTTGACAATGTTGTGACTGTTTATATTACACATGTTAATAATTTTGTGATCATTTGATATTTTACATTTTTGCTATTTGGTAATAATTTCTTTGACATTTAATGATTTTTCATCAATATTGATATTTTGAGAATGAATGAGTTTTTGAACCTTTTGTAGTAATTTTGAGTGAAAGTTAAAGTTTTTGAGATTGTTATAAATAATATTTTGCTTTTGAGTATGAATGGTGGAGAGAGAGAACCGAACCGATGTGATAGTTCAATTTTGTGGGAATAGTTCATTTCTTTTGGGGATTTTAAATTTTCTTATTTTTCTTTTCTTTTATTTTTCAAGATGTTCAGTTAGTTTTCTTTGGAAAATAACTTCAATCTTCAGGGGGCATGTAAGCACCTTAGAATTTTGGCAAATTCTAGTTTTGCTTAGGCGGGACTTAGAAATTTCGAGAGGTACAATTTTCAACTTTAAGTAATTTTCCTGTAATTTTCATGTAATTTTCCCCACAGTAACAATTCGTTATAATAATCATTTTAAAGTGTAATTATCATATCTTAAGAGATATTCCGCTTTGTTCAAGTTTTGAAGCACGCGATCGTAAAAGTAGAAATTCTAAGATCTGTAATATCTTTAAATCGCGTAAAGCTACTACCAGCTGTAGTCAGCACCATCCCCGATATTTTGGTAATAAAATTAAGTAATTTGGTAACGTCTAATTAGCAATTTTAATTAAAAGAAAAAATAAGCTTTTTATCTAAAAGAGATATTAAATTAAAATTTACATCAGCAGATAGACCTAACTAAGACGATTTCATACATATATGGGTTTACATAAAAAGTTTAAGCATTTGACCGGTAATTAAGTTTTCGAAAATTGATTGTCGTTGATTGTCGGGTGAGAAGTTCGGGAAAATCCACAAAGTCCGCCAAGATTGGTCACGTGATGAGTTTAGTGTTAAGACAATAGAAACCTTTTGGAATGATAAATTAAATTAAAATCGATAGAACAGGATGATAGAAAGTTCCTGTAAAAATCTCAGATTAAACTATCGTATACTTTTAAAGATATTAATTAAAGAAAGATTTGCCAAGGTCATAGGCGCGCGCCGGGCTATAATAGTTCGTGCGGTTAGCACACGTTGTCTCATTCGTACGCCGGGAAGTGATCGAGCAACTACGCGCATGACTTGACCAGTGATTTGTAAAATTAGAACTTAGAAAATGTAGTCTGTCGTTTCTTACTTTTGGTTTCGTTTGATCCGTACTTCGGGATCAATATGTGAAGGACCATTACTTCGGTTTCGTCATAGTGTTGTGACTGGCTATGCTCGTCAGTGAACTGTTTGCGACCATGTTGGGTGTCGTGTCATATCTTAACTTTAATGAGTGAACTTTTAAGTTACTAAAGGGGTTCGGTCGGTTGCAATTTCTCTCCACAACCTGTAACTTTTGGAAAAGAGTGTTCAATTAGCCAAAATAAACTTTTAGAATGCTATTTTGAACTTTTGGTTTTATTTGAATAAATTTGAAGAACTTTGGAAAAGTGAACCGTTATTATTTCGTAGTTAGCTGATAACCCTTTTCAATATTTGTGGGTCAACAAATATTGTGGCGACCTGAAGCATTCAAGTTGAACTATCCAGGGTACATGGTCAAATCAAAATTATTCAGTAAGTTATCCAGAGAACTGTGAGTCACCATCAAGAGTGTAAGTTGAGGCACTAAGGCTATACCTAACCCCGGTATCAGCCTTGGGTCTTACTGCTGCCAACCTTGGAAATAGTCATAGGTGTAGAGAGTGTTATCAGGAGCTTAAACAAGGAGCATGCTTACCAATTTCACTGCTAGATGACTTGAATCCTAGCTGAGCAAAACTTTCATGCCATAACAAATGGCAAGAGAATGACTAGTGCTAAGAAGATTATACCATTGTGATGACCTTGTGGTACTGCCAACAGACAAGGGGAAATGTGACTGTATTAATGAAAATTGATAACGACAATAAAATAGTGCGTCTCCTGGAAGACAAGATGTATGCTCCATTGGACAGAAACCCTCTATGCAATCTAAGGTTTAAGGTATGCAATCATGTTAATAACTTTTCGGGAATTGAACAAGAGACCAAGACTATACTAAAGGTAAACAAACTTCTATCACTCATTTTTACTGCTTACTCAAAACCCAGAAACTAGAAGTTCTTTTGTGGCCAACCATGAGAATGATAAACTCTCCAATCCACACATTATCCTTTTATGTGGCTAAATAAATTAAAACCCTTGTTAGAAGGCATCACCTCAGCTTTTAGAACCATCTCAGTACTTACAGTTCAGATAACCTAGTTAGCTTTGATGTCACTTCACTTTACTGAAATGCATCTGTGGGAGCAGTGATATGAGCTGAACTAGAGGCCCACATCTCAAAATAATGGACTGACTTGACCAATTTTGTCTTAATCTAAGCTGGTTTTTTTTTTAATATTATGGATATTATGGATATTATGGAAAGTTTTACACCAAGGTGGAAGGGGCAGTGATGCACTCAATGCTTTCACTGGAAGCAACCAACATCTCATGGAGGCACTGGAGACGGAAGTTTTGGGCTGCTCTCACCTTTAACTGCACATGTGGCTGTGCTATACTGATGTCACCTTAATTGTGAGGCTCCATGGATGGAGTGCCTTTGATGACTTCCTTGATTGTATAAAAAAAGAACATTTCAAAATCAAATTTACTATGGAAACAGAGGAACAAGGACAGTTAGATGTGTTAGCACTCAGTTTATGGAAGCAAATGCACAAAAGCAAATATTTATATTCTGTGTTGCACCACACCATCCAGCAGCGAAGAAAGAGATGTCATCACAACCCTGTCCACACAAGTAGTGAAAGTGTGTGATACTAACAGTTTGCCTATCGAGTTGGAGGCAATGGAAACCACCCTCAAGTCTAATGGTTACCACAAGCATTTTTATTAAATGGACCCTGCATACAGATACAAAACAGAGAGCTGCATATGTTTCAAGCAACTCAGCTCCCAACCAGTCAATCACTTAGAAACTCAAAGCATCAGTTCTGCACTATATAAAAGGAGTTACTGTCAGAATAGGCATCTTGTTGAGAAAAGTTGATATAAAACATGTTTATAATGTGAACAGCCAGGTCAGTAACTTGCTAGTCAAACTACCCCCACTACAGGTCACTGGGCTGTATGAGATTCCATGCAATTGTGACTATGTTTACATAGAAGAGATGGAGCGTATTGCAGATGATAAGCTGAGAGAGCACATTCAGAATTATATACCAAACACAGAGACATCAGCATGCAGCAGTGACTAGTCATTCCATTAATTTTGAAAACATTAGACTGATATTACAAGAGGATCATGATACACCCAAAATGACGATAAGGGGCTTAAGTTTCATGACACATGGATTTCTTTGGTAGAGATGGAGCTAGTCGTGTGCCATTCCCTCCTCCCACCATGCAACTCAGCGCAACACCCCTCCTGTTCAACAAAACATGTAATGGGTCAGACATCTCAATTGGGCAAGTGGACAAACTTTCTAGGCTAGTGGCGAACTACGGATATATGGCAGCACACAATACTGGTGGACAACACAGCTCTGGCCAAGAAGAAGATCATGGCGGTTGAAATGTTGACTTTATACACAACGACACATGGGATGTGGCTGTAGAAGCCTATGATTATATATACTGAAAGACTGAAAAATATAGTTTTCATTAAGAATATGCTGATATTTCTGAATACCAATGATGCTCAATTTTCATCATCATTATCTTGTTGAACATTTCAACTTTCATAGGACGTTTGATCTATCCTATTTCAAAGGCTGTTCTTATTTTCAAAGCAATATTCCATCTACTACCAGCTTGATAGACAAGTTGTTGTTTTGATGGGGAAATCAGACAAGTTGTCATATTTCTGTGAAATATGTAGCTAATGTTACTTATATGTTCAGTGTATTTTTGTTTATAAAATTTGTAGTTTATGAGATGGATATTGGGAACTGTCCCAGCATTCATCTAGATAATTGTGGAAAACTGCAATCAGGATGGCCAGTATTTGAAACCTGGGATTTGAACTGGGGTCTGTTGTACCTCCCAGATCCAGTGCATCAACACTGGTGGGTATGCTGAATATTAAATATGCTAACGATGAGATGTTGGTGAAATTTGACGTAAAAAATTTTACTCTAATTATTTGAGCTACATAACATTTCATTGCTACCTCTTGGATTAATTCTTCCATATATTTGCCCCAGTAAATTATACCAATAATAGACACATCAGATTGTGATCTGTCTATCAAATTAATATTTATTTAGAAAAATATTAATACTCTGAAAATCCAAAAAATTAGTCCTCAAGGCAACTGATCATTTTCATACTAACAGGTTGCTGCTGTCAATAATCCTTATTTGAAGAAAAGTATTTCAATACTTGCAGGAGAAAGCAAGGAAGATGTAGTAGTGGCTCTCAATCAAGAAAAAATAAGAAAGGTAATTTTATAGTCATAAAAGTTGTTTGAAATGTTATCTCTACTAAGTTATGAGCTTGTTTAAAAATAAGAGATATATTATTTATTTTATTTATTTATTTATCAATCTTGTTTCATGGATCCCTGCTGAGGAAGCACCTCTGGGATGTGAAACATGTCATGGTTAATATACATACATACAATATGAGTCATAATCATAGAAAAAAACAATTATATGTTACAAAGAAAAAATAAAGACAATAAAATAAACATAAATTTTTACAACTGTTATTTACAAAAGTCATATTGAATACAATTAATTGTTTTGTTCAAATTCTTGAATGGAGTAGAAGGAGTTGCCAATAAGATAATCTCTCAGTTTTTCTTTAAATATATCTTTATTTTCTGCAAATTGTTTTATACCCTTGGGAAGTTTATTAAACAGATGTATACCAGAATAATTAACTCCTCTTTGTGCTAATGACAGAGATGTTTGTGGTTTGTGCAAGTTATTTCTGCTTCTTGTATTGAGATTGTGTACCTGTGAATTAGAAGTAAACAGGTTACAATGATCCATGACAAAGCACATGAGAGAATATATATATTGAGAACTCATTGTAAGAACACTGAGTTTTTTAAAAAGTTTTCTGCAAGAAGTTCTTGGTTTAACGCTACACAACATCCTAATAGGTCTTTTCTGTGCTATGAAAACTTTTTTACTTTGTGAAGAGTTTCCCCAAAAAATTATGCCATCTGACATTACTGAATGAAAATATGAGGAGTAAACCTGCTTCGTTAATTCTAGATCTGCTGTTAGAGAAAGTGTTCGTATTGCAAAGGTGGCACTACTTAACTTCTTCAGTAGTGAAGTGATATGTTCATGCCAACAGCGTTTCTCATCTGTTTTAATACCAAGGAATTTTATACTCTTTGTTTCTAATATTGTGTTATTTTTATAGCTTGAAACAAATTTTTCAGAGCTTTAAGTTTGTAATAATGGATGGTTTACTACACATGAGACAATTAATTACTATAATTTATTAACTTACTACCATTAAAGTGAATGTTATTGGAATCAAAATTAAGTGTTTTTTTTTATTCGAATTAATCAAATAACTGCCTGAATGTTATTTCTTATTTCCTTGTAGATTGTTCCTAGAATCCTGAAGTCAGATGAGTTTCTTATTCAGATTTTGAAGAAATCTGTTGAAACATCTGAAGCAAGCACTGATATCATTTAGTAAGTCTTTTGTATTTTCTTTCAGTCATATAGCAGTGGTGACTATCATTTAACTAAATGTATCAAATATAAAAGATGAAACTTAATAATAGCTGATGATAGCTAAAATGAGGAATCTCATGAGAAGCCAGAAAAAGGAATTAGTATATTGTACTGATTAAAATTTAACTCTATAATAAATACATCATTACACATTTGTGATAACTTTTATCCCCAAACTATTATTATAGTCATTTTGCAATTTCTAACTATTAGAAAAGCAAGTTCCTGCGGATTTCTCTCTCAATTAATTTCTTTTACCACTAGCTGATACCCGCGACTTCGTATGCATGAATTAAGAATTTCTTTGCCAGTACTGAATATAGAAAGTTGTTGGTAATGAAGCATTGGTCCCACATAACACTGAGTTGGCATAATATGACAGGAAAGCCATCACTATATCATTCTACCGTCAAACCTGTGTCTTGAAGGGAATCAATATTCAACATATTTAAAAACAGAAAAACAAATGAAGGTGCATGGATCTGGGGGGGGGGGGGGGTGTTAAGTAAGGGCAGCTTTATTTCAGCTTGGTCTTTTCTTCTTTCTTCAGCATGAGCATCCGATTGTTGGGTTCTAATGACTTTAGCTGCTCGTACTCTGCTAGAGCTACAAATTAAGCCAGTTTACGCCCGCAAGGCATGTCAAAAAAGAAGGTAACATAAACTGGTGCCGGAAACATTTAAGCATACACAGAGTAATAGGACAGAGAAAATCTATATCTATACTAAATAATACTTTTTTTTTTTTTTTTAAAACAAAATTTGTTACAAATTATACACTAACATAATGCGCAAGAAGCACACCTTGAGCAATCGACGTAATATTTCAGACTAACACACACATCTGTCTCTCTGTCACAATTCAATAAGTTCTCAAAATTTCATGACTAACCTTGTTAATCATACTGATTTCCTTGTCAAATATTGGTACAGGCATTTAGTCATCAAAACATAACAAAAAGGCTTACTTCCACATTTATAGTATTATTACTGCAGATCACACACACGCTGACAGTGAATCACCCCTGAGGGACCAATGTAATGTAAAAAAGTGTACACCTATAGCATTGCAAGACTACCTACGATTGGCCTCGTATTGCACCCCTAAATTTGTGATATATACAGTTTAACATTCAATTCAAATATCCGACGGTCCAACATGACTCTTACGATCAAAATCTATTTTAAAATTTTTTTACCTCCTCTGAGATTTGGACCGGAGACCACGATCCAAATATCAGTAAGTAAGCACTTTAACAACTGAGCTACCCGACTGCTGTATGGAAAGACGGTACAGAGACCTACACATCCAACGCGTCTGTCTATCACCGTTCAGTAAATTTTTTTGAAATTATAAGACAACATGTATTATTAATACAGATAATTTTTCAGCCAAATGTAGACAGTGTGTGGATTTTGGCCACATTCATTTTCAGAGGTGTGAAATAAGATTATGATAAAAATGAGGTTGGATTTGTAGGGCCTAGAAAATTTGGTTAAAAAGTTATGATGAATTTAAGTACAAAATGATCACAATGAGACATTAAATCAGAATTAGCTTCTTTTTTTTATAGATAACAGCCTAGTTTTCAAGCTACAAACAGCTAAAAATGTTCAGCCTAAAAAGCTATACAACAGCTAAATTAGAAGTAGATTTTTTAGACAAGTAAAAATTTATGGATTGCACAATTTTGAAACTTTGCGGAATTACGCTCCTGACAGCATGGACAGTACATCCAGATCAATGGCAGATCCAGGATTTTGTTTTGGGGGGGGGGGGGGGAGGCTTCAGCCCCCTAGCCCCCTCCCCCTGGATCCACCACTGATCCAGATAAAAGAGAAATTTTCACTGATTAAGAATATCCACTACATTGTTTGTTGATTCTAGTACAGTAGAATCATCGGAATCAATTGGGACCGGACCCCATTCGGATAATTAAAAATTCAGATAATTGGATTTTTCCGAAAAAAAAGGTCTATTGTAATTAATTACTGTATGTATGTTGAAAATGGGAGAAAGAAACTATTTTTAAATAAAAAGAGCTTTTGATTAAATGAATAGACAACACTTTTACATGTTAAGCATACTTACAAGTGCTGTACATTAGTACCATATGTATTTACCATAAATAGAAGTCATTGCTTGCCGAACTTCTTGATCAAAGTAAGCTGTTTGACTGTATTCATCCATTTTCGGGCAGCCAAGTTGCGAATCCACTTTGACAGTGAGAAGTTGCATGTTGTCACACTCGGACTGACTTCAACGCAATTTGAAGGCTGGCAATTGCTTGACTAGCTAATAGTCCCATGTCTGCTTAAACTTTGACATCAAGGTCATCTTCTCTCACACTTTAATAAGTTCATCATCATTTATAATTTCATACCCAGGGTCTGACGAATAAAGCACCACCCACTCTCCTATATCATCTGCACCAACTTCTGAACATACAGGAAAGAATGTTTCTTAATTTCTAAAGTGATACATCATGCCCATCTTCTCCTGCCTCTTCCCTTTCCTTTTCTTAAGCTTCTTTTTCCTGTTTCACCTTTTCCTTCTCTTCTTTAGTTAGTATGCCTTTCAACTTGTTCCACACCCATCTAAATGTGGCTGCCTTAAGCAATTGGGATATTCAGCGATTTGGACAGTCAGAGTTTGGATAAATGGAGTTTACTGTAATATTCAGGCAGTAAAAGTAAAATTAGTTTTAACATCATGGCTGACAATGACACCAACCCATGTAAATAATACATAACAGTTAATTTAATTATAATAAAGGAAAGCACAGTTGGATAATAAATACTTTAGGGCAGCGGTCGGCAACCTTTTAGCAGGCAAGGGCCACAAGGTGGCAAAACAAAGTAAAGGCGGGGCCGCACATACACAGTAAAAATGCGAAAACTCAGTTTTCAAATTTTATCAATACAAATGATTATACAAATGAAGAAAAGTTACAAAATTGATCTTATATACTAAATTCAGTGTGACGTTTGAGGTTTTATTTGACTGGCTATTTTTTGTATGTCAGCTTTCATGTTAGAAGTTGAAATACGTAATATATCTCTCAAATTCTCATCTGTGGAATGAGAAGCGTATTTATTTTTTCGATAATTGACGATTGAAAAAGTTTGCTCGCATAAATAAGTGCTTCCAAAAATTGAATTAAACTGCAAAATAACATGATCACGGAATCCCTTCATCGCCTAAGACCAATCAATGCAAGGCAAATAGAGATCGCAATAAAACAAATCTCTACTACTATTGTGGAAGCGGCAAATAGATCTACACCTTCCACTGTAACAAAACCTCAGTCCCGGCAACTGCCGCCACAATTGCTAGCGCAGATAAAGTACAAAAACAGGGTGGCGAAGGAATGGCGATTAACCCGGCGCCCAGACACCAGGCGACTCCTAAATCGTCTCCAGCGAGAGCTGAAGGCTGCACTACAAGAGCACAGAAACAGGGAGTAGTCAGCACATCTGGCCTCACTCAACATAAACTACGGTAATCTTTGGGTTGAGACCAGGCGCTCCACAAAACGGCGTGCCAGACTTCCCCCTCTCCATGGAGAAAGGGGCCTCGTCTTCAGCAACTTGGACAAAGCCAACGCACTGGCAGATCATTTTGAAAAACAGTTCAGGCCAGCCCAAGACGACGACGAAGAAGAATCTGCCACTATCCGAAGAAGGTTAGCTCGCTTCCTAGCCGCTGAAGATGACGGTTATGTGATCGAAGAAATCTCTACTGAAGAAGTTCGACGCATCCACAACTACATCCTAGGAAGGCTCCCGGCTCTGATACTCTGGGAAACCAACTACTGAAGAATCTTCCGCAACAGGCTGTAGAACACATAACTGATATCTTCAACGTAATACTCAGCAGTCAACATTATCCCAGTTGCTGGAAGCAAACGATAGTGATTGCTGTGCCCAAACCGGGTAAGGACAGTCTATTCCCACAGAATTACCACCCCATAAGCCTCCTATCCTCGCTCAGCAAGGTCTTCGAGCGACTCTTACTCAGACGACTGGAAGCTCATATACAGAGGGAAAGTATTATTCCGGACTTCCAATTCGGATTTCAGAGAGTCATTCTGCTACTCAACAGATCATGCGAATAGTTGAAAGAGCCACGACAACCTTCAACTATCACGGCTACTGCCCGCTAGTGCTGCTCGACGTGGCGAGGGCTTTTGATTCCGTTTGGCACAGCAGCCTCCTGTACAAACTTTATGAGCAGGGACTCCCCGGCCCACTCGTAAGGCTAATTCGAAGTTACATGTCAGGTAGATCTTTCCGAGTGAGGGTAGGTATTGAACTATCGACACGTCGCCCCATAAAGGCAGGAGTACCACAGGGATCGGTACTAGGACTTGTACTTTACAACTTGTATACAGCCGATGTACCAGCTCCAACTAAAGTCCGTACCGCACTTTACGCAGATGATACGGCTTTTTTCACGGCACATAGGTGTAAAGCTACTGCCATCTGCCGACTACAGCAGGTTCTACAGCAAACCGAAGCCTGGGCCAGAAGGTGGAGAATCACCCTCAACACTGGAAAAAACCCAAGCCATCATGTTGACGAGGCGCCTGGGGAAGCGGGATCGCCGGCAAAATCGCACCAAGAAGCTGCACCTAAATGGAGAAGAGATAGAGTGGTCTGCCACTGTCAAATACCTCGGTGTCACTATGGACTCCCGGTTAACCTGGAAAAGCCACATCGAGGACACTCCACGAAAAGTCGCAGCTAGGCTCAAAGAAGTGTACCCGATCCTCAATCGGGACAGCTCATTATCAGCCAGTACCGGAGTCAGTATATATTGCAGTCTAGTTCGCCCGATAATTGAATATGCGCGTCCAGTGTGGGGCTACGTATCAAAATCCAGTTTGGGCAGACTGCAAACAATGCAAAATAGAGCACTTCGGCGGGCACTACATGTCCCGAACCGGTTCTCGACAGCCGACCTGCATGAAGCCAAGGAAGAATATTGGCGATTACCAAATCCTTCTACAAAGATGCAAGAACATCTACAAATCCACTAATTGCAAATCTCGGACAGTATAACAATGCACATGACAAACACGAAAGGCCATTGGCCATCCTAACAAGAAATTAAAACAATGAAAGAGCAAAATTAAAGACATACCAATAACAAAAGACAACCAACCAGAAAGTCTGAAGGAAATGTCCAGTGACAAAACCTTCACCTAAACTGCTTATGAATATAAAAGCAGAAAATGCTCTCGGGTGCGGCTGAGCAAACTTGTTCAATTCGACAAAATCAGACGGCAAGCTACCATAAAATTTGATCAAATCATTCATCTCGTAAAAGGCGTTTTTTTAGACTCTCATTGGATTGAAGTTCAATCACATTCATTTCTAAATTACTGGGTACATCCTCAACATCGCAAAAAAAAGGGTTAGAAAAAATCTTCAGTTTGTTCTAAACATTTTCGAAATCACCAAATCTGTCACTGAATTACCTTGTAACTCCGTAAAAATGTCTTTCATTTTCTCACTATCCCAAATAAAATCAATGCCAGCTTTCTTGACAGTCTTTAGACAATTCGGCAAGTGATCTAGTTTTTTTTCATTAATATGTTCTATGAAGAGCCGGCTTTTAGTTTGGAACGCCTTTACGTCTGTATGTCTATCAGGTATTAGTTTGTTTTTCCCTTGAAGCTTGACATTCAGCGTATTTAATTCATGAGATAAAGCTGTCAAAAATCCAAGATCTATTAACCACTGAGGATCTGTTAGCTCTGGAACAGATTTACCTTTCTGATTCATAAAAGTGTCGATTTCTTTTCTGAGATCGAAAAATCTTTTCAGTACTGCACCTCTACTTAACCATCTTACTTCTGAATAATAAAGGACATCTTGATAATCTGTTTCCATTTCGGATAGAAACTCTCGGAATTGACGATGTGTCAACCCATTATTTCTGATATAGTTCACAGTAGATATCACGATGTCCATTACTTTTCTCCATGAAACGACTTTGGAAGATAATGCTTCTTGGCGGATAATGCAATGAAAAAATAACGGGACTTCACATTATATCTCTGCCAATTTTGTTTTAATTCTACCCACCAGGCCCTTGTTTTTCTCACTCATGTTTTCTACCTCCGTCAGTTGTTAGACTTACCAATTTTTCCCACGCTAATTACATTGACGTCATTGGCTGTTATAGGTGACAAAACAAATCTTCCCCCGTAGTTGTTGCCTTCAAACTACATAACTGTAAAAATTCCTCACACACGTTGAAGTAGGCCTACTTATCAATTCCACGAACAAATATTAGAAGCTGGGCAATATCTGACACATATTACTTTCATCGGTAGCTAAGGAGAACCATTCAAATTGTTGTCCTTGTTCGAAGTTTTTCACATAAATTAGCACCCAAATCTTCAGTGCGCCGGGTACATGTTCTGGCAGATAAACTTATATTTTCAAATTTCTTTTTTTTGATCTGGGCATACCTCTTCAGCCATAGCTAAGGCACATTGATTTATTAATTCGCTGTCGGTAAACGGTCGCCCAGACTTGGCAAGTGTTTCCGCCACCCTTAAACTCGCACGGATATTTGACTCGTTACTTTGAATTTGCACCTTAAAAACACTTTGTTGGTTCCTGAATGAATATTTGAGTGAGTTGATTTTGTTTTTCCGGGAATCACCAACTAGGCACGCAAATTTTGCTTTATGCTCGGTATCATAGTGACGTTTGACGTTATATTCTTTTTGCATAGCAAGGTTTTTTTGGCATATTAAGCATAGAGGCTTTCCATTGCAATTAATAAAAAAGTATAAATCTGCCCATGCATCGTTAAACACTCTATTTTCTTCAATTAACTTCCTCTTTTTTGTAGCCATCAGTAAAACTTATAACCAACAATGCCAAATAAACGCTGTAAGAATAAAAGCCGTGTTGAAAACATGTCACTTAATTTCGCTATGTAATTGTATGAACTATCAATATCTCACACTTATCGAACGGTAAACAAAATAGTAGGTACTCGTAGGTCACAGAACAATAACTAAATCGTAGGTACAGGGCCGCGGCGGCGGCGTGCACACATGAAATAACTTGTTTCACTCAATGACACAGTCAGCGCGGACGGACGGCGGGCGAGCGAGAGAAGATTATTGTCAACGCTGACCTATTATTTCAATCATAGGAGAGAGTGGGGGAATCGTTCCCGCTCGCACTTCTCCTGCTCTGTTCGCGTAGTTCATTCGCTGCGCTGTTAGATCGCGTTCACTCTTTTATGCGTTTATATTTTGTTATTTTATAATATGGGGTTTCGATATGATTTTTATAAGACTGACACGGGCCGCAAATAGAGAGGTCACGGGCCGCATGCGGCCCGCGGGCCGCGCGTTGCCGACCGCTGCTTTAGGGGATAAATTAAAATACCATTGGAAAGTAGTATTTTTGTGAATAAGAATAAAGTTTATTTCAGCTCAATAGGAGTCGTAGTTCTTGAAAAATTAAATATCAAAGTTTGGCAAATATGACGCAATAGCATAATTTTTGTTATGAAATACATTAAGGACAGTTTTGTAATATACACCAAAAGTTGGGTGATCTTTTATCGTTACCTAAAATTTTGTAATTTCATAACAAAATTTGTTCATAGAGCAGCAAATTCATTCAAATAATATTGCAGATCAAGTTCAGAGATAATTTCTTAAGTAATTTCAGTTAACCCCAATTTTTATCAATTTTTCAAGCAACTTTTCTGATTTTCTTTTCTCTAAAAACCTTATTCAGACTACTATGAACATTTTAAAAAAGTCAAATTGGTACGTAGAAAAAAGCACTTCTTTTTTTTCCCTGAATTTTCCAAATTTCTAAGCCAATTTTCCAATTTCTCTTTTCCTAAAATTATTATTGGGGCTATTATAAACATTTTTTTTGAAAAAATTAGGTAAATCAGTACATATAAAAATTTTCCAATTTGCTGGGCAACTTTTCAGTTTCTTTTCCTTCTAAAAACCTTATTCGGGCTATTACAATCATTTTAAAATATAGCCAAATTGGTCCATAGAAAAAAAAAGTTTGTTTTATTTTTTTTATTAGATGTATCCCGTAATGAATTTTGGACTCACAAACAAAATGATGTTCGATTGCTGCCTTACTGCTCATAAATTATCTGCATCGCTGTAATTAATTCTTCTCACATTTTTCAACTTTAAAAAAATTATTTTCACTGCTGCATTTTACCATTTATAATTTTATTCTTTTACTCATGTCATAAAAAGAATCTTTAGTGTTCAGTTCTAACTTAACACACTTTTTCCATAACAATGTATACACAAAACGTTTTCTCAGCAATAATCGTTACATTGAAATGCCTCTTACAGGCTAGTGTAAGGAACAAAGCTGCTATACTGGGGCAAGTATAGGGCTTCAGTATCTTAGCTAAATGTTACCTTGTAGAAATTTCTGTTAAATTTTACTGAATAATTTTAAATGACCTGACTAGAATATTCACTGTAAAGCTTAACGGCCGCCAAAAAGCTTATTTGAACCAAAAGCTTAGGAAAGGTTGCAGTTCACTAATAAAATATTTGAGAATCCACTTGATGAAAAACGAATTTTATTCCAAAGTCACATTTCAAAAAATAGCTATTACAGTTGAGTAGGAAATCAAACAAACATTTACAAAAAATTGCAAATTATGGAGAGGAAGAAATTTACCAACCGGCCCCATTTGAAAATTTGTTGGCTTGTGCTTTCTTTGGAAGTGTGAAGATGATATTTTTATTAAAATCAGTTGGAATTTCTTCAGTTTCATAACTTTTTGATATCCGCTTGAATAATCTTTCGATTCCTTCCTCTCCTAGGGTTTTAAGAAGTTCTGCAGGTATCTCATCAATTCCAACTGCCTTATTTGCTTTCAAGTCATTCAGAGCTTTATTAAATTCTGCCATCAAAACAGGATCTCCTAAGTAATCAATGTCGACATCGCCTTCCTTTTCCATTACACTATTGTTCAAGTCGTCCCCAACATACAGTTTCTAAATGTGTTCCTTCCATCGGTTAGCTCTATCTTCTGAGATTAAAAGAGGTTTACCATCGGCAGCTTTAATGTTCATACCTCTTTTCTTCATTTCTCCAAAATTCTGTTTGATCTTTCTATATGCAACATCTACTTTACCTATGACCATTTCCTTTTCTACTTCTTCACACTTTTCTTGTAGCCATTTTTCTTTGCTATTTTGCATTTCCTATTTATTTGATTTCTAAATTGCCTGTACTGCTCTCTTCCTGCTCCATCTTGAGCATTTTTGTACCTTCTCCTCTGATCCATCAGCTCCAAAATTTCTTCTGTGATCCATGGTTTTTCGGGCAACTTGTTCCCTAAAGCCTAATGTTTCTTTACCAGCTTTTATTATTTCGGTCTTTAATGCATTCCATTCATCCTCAGTTGAGCTCCTTTCAGAGTTACTTCTTAGACCTCTACCATTTCTGCAAATTTTTCTCTTGTGCTAGATTGTTTCAGTTTATTCATTTCCAGTCTGTTCTGCTTATACTGCTTCCTTATTTGCTTAAATTTAAGCCTGCATTTCATTACTACCAAATTATGGTCAGAGTCTATGCTTTAGAGTCTAGAGCTTCATTCCTGAATCGCTGTTTGATCATGATATAATCTAGCTGGTATCTGCCTCAAAAAAAAAAAAAAAAAAAAAAAAAAAAAAAAAAAGAAACAGCCACATTGGTCCAGCAGTTCTCAACTGTTGCGGTTACCAACAAAAAGTATTTTAAGACTGAACAACAACTATGTTGCACAATTTTGCTGGAATTTTCCATTGGACTTCTTTAGCTTTGCCTATTAGTGTGATGTAGTCTCCACAGATTGACAGCCAATGGAGCTGTAAAAAGATAATGTTTCAGTGATGTGCACTATCATTGAATGCTTGGAAAATTTCCAGTTATGCCTTGCCTCATAGTTCATATCAGTTTACAAATCATTTGGAAATGTATAATTTACTTTTCACCACCTAAGACGCTAATGACCTCGTCGTCGACGCGCCCTAAAACCCCCCCCCCCCCCTTCACCACCTAAGAGAATTTCTAACTGTGGGAACCTCACCAGCTTAGAATTATGAAATGCTCCCTTCCCATTTTTCCAGCATAACACCAAGTTTTTTATATTTAGGTAATTTGTGAGTTTATGTTCAGTGATTTGTTTTATATTTTATAGTAGTCTCTGAATGTCTACACTGCATGTCAGAGAAATTCATAACTTCAAGTGCTCTCAAGTTGAAGATTAATCAATTGTTTGTCAATAAATAATTTTGGAAGTAATGGTAAATAAGTTTTTGCTTCCTAATGCTTGTAGTTTTTTTCAGTGCTGTGCAAAACTTCATTGCTCACACACTGGCTCTGAGTTTATTTGACAAAGATACTCAAGCAGAGGAGCCAAAAGTGGACCAGAATGAATTTTCTGAATCACTGGAACAGGTCCTAAGAATTGATCATCCAAATTATCCAGTGGCTTGTTTTCCGTGTAAGTATTTTGCCACCACAAAACATTAAAATATGTATTGGGATTTTTTTTTTTTTTTTTTTTTTTTTTTTTTTTTTAAAGAGAGCTCAATAGCAAGTATTAAAATAACTAAGAAAAGAGAGTGGAATTACTTGTGGGATGATGCAGCAACACAAAAAAACTTGAATACAGACCAGAAATGTGGTTTTTGGGTATGAAACCAGGTAATTATAATCAGTTATACTGTAAAGCACATAGCCAGCCATGGGAGAGTTGTAGGCCCTCTTCTGTAGGATCAGTTCGGTACAAGTTTCAAGGTTTTCATTTTTTTTAAAAACTGCTTAACGTCTCTTAACAGCGAGGTCTTTAGAGATGGGAAAGGATGCGTGGGCAAGGAATGGGAAGGAATTCGGCCATGGCCCTTTTGAAGGAAGCATCCCGGCATTCACCTGGAGCGATTTGGGGAAACCATGGAAAACCCAAATCTGGATGCCTGGACGGGGATTCGAACCGCCGTCCTCCCGAATGCGAGGCCACACTCGGTCACAAGGTTTTCAAACTTAATACAACATTAGGTCAGGTAATAGAGGATATAGTTTCACTTTGTAGGAGTTTCACTAAGAATGATAGAGTAGTAATAGTGGGAGGTGCAATTTATAGTATCGAGAGTGACCTGAGGAAAGTGGTGAAGGAGGCACAGAAGACCAGGGTGAACTCATGAAGGTCCTAAGTCGCCACGACCTGCAACAATTCACCTATGCTCTGAGGTGGGTAAATGTGGAAATGGAAGTGCTACTTAGGAGAGGCATTAATTCCATCTTGGGAGTTGTGCCTGTGAACACCTTCGTAGGTGGAGTTTCACTAGGCATGGCCTACATCTAAATAGAAGAGCAAGGGGATACTTTCTGAGTTGTTAGCTAAAGCAGTAAGAAAGTCCATTTCCAGTGATAATGGGGTCACAACTGTGCCTTTTTTAGGTTAGGGGCTGCTGGTGAAGGGATGGAAATGGACGATCAAAGTGATACTGATTGCAGATCCATGATGGGACAATCATAGATGTCAAAGAAATAGATGAAGTTGCTGAAACAATAAATGAGTGTGGTAAAACTGGGAAGGAGGAGGTAAATGTTGAAAATATGGTATTACTGATGAAATGTAGAAGTATAATGAACAAAGTATTCAAACTTGCAAAATTAATAGAGAAACACGAACCACAAGTAATAATTGGGGTAGAGAGTTGGTTAAAAGAAGTACTAGACAGTGAGGTTTTTCCTGATGGTTACAGAGTGTACTGCAGAGATAGAGGAGAAATTGGTGGAGGAATTTTCATACTACTCAACAAAAACTACAACAGTTCACTGGTGTTCATAGATCATAACCATGAGTTACTTGGGGTATATTTCTGGGGTAATAAAAAAGAAAAAAATCAGGGTGATGAAAAATTACTGCAGTAAATGAATGAAAGATAAAGATGAGGTTCTTGGAAAAAACTAAATTCATACTCAGATTTCAGAGGTGAGAGTAGAATGGTCTTTGTTGGTGGGGATTTGAATTTACCAAGTGTAAACTGGGTTGGAAATAGGATTAATGACACAAGGGAACAGAGATTTGCAAATACCTTAATAAGGGAAGGAGGATTTACACAAGTGGTAGAGCAGAACACTAGGGGACAAAATATATTGGCTATATTCCTCAGCCTGATGATAACTGTGTGGAGGCTCAATTAACTGTAGGAATAAATGATCATGAAGCAGTTCTGATGGATATTAGAGGATTCAGTGAACCAGCAGCCAAAATTGAAGGGGGAAATAGTTACAATTACAAAAAGGCACAGATTTTGAATTTGAAGAGATATTTCAGAGAACTTTTCAGCAAATGGAAGGATGGCACAAGTACAGTAGAGTCAAGAGGGGAAGAGTTCAAGGAGATAGTGAGAAAGGGGGAAGAAAAATATATTCTAAAATATAAAAAAAGTGAATTAGAGAACTTGTGTATTATAATAGGGAGGTGAGGAGGTTAAAGAGGTTTGTAAGAAGAGATCATAACAGAGTTAATAAACAGCAGGGTAGTAGGTAGTATTTAAAACAACTAAACAAGGACTTAATAATAGCTAAGAATGTGGTCAAAGATGGGTTTATGAAGAGTGTTGTCAGTGCAGGGGGACCATTGACTGATGCATCTAGAAATTTCTATGGCTATGTTAGAAAACTGAGGGGAAGAGAGGGTGTTGAGACACTTATAGATAAGGATGGAGAAGGAGTTACTGAGGATTTGAAAAAAGGCAGAAAATTTAACTAACTGATCTAGTGAAGGCATTAAGACAATGAAATGGGAGGATCTAAATCGGAGAATGAGCTTAACAACACAAGTAGAAATGAGCGGACCAAAAAATTTTAAATTCATCCTGTGGTTATCATGAAGGAAATAAGAAAGTTGAGAAACATGAAGGGGCTTAAAGATAACAGGATGTGACATTGTACCACATCTTGAAATATGATTTACATTGAGTTTGGATACTCGCTGCTTACCAGAGGACTGGAAAAGTGTGATAGTAGTGCCAGTGAATAAAGGAGGGGTGAGAAATAGAATAGGCCAATCAGTTTGACATCAGTGGTAGGTAATTTAATGGAGAGATTGATATGCAAGATTGTAAGTGGTTTTTCAAGTAGGCAATATGCCTTTAGGCAAGGATATTCATGTGAATCTCAGTTGGTGAGATATATGCAAGAGATTTAAGATTAAATGGACAAGGGAGTTCAAATTGATAGGTTTTTGACAGAGTGTGCCATAAAATGGTAGTATATAAGGTAAAGACTATTGGATTGGATGATAAATTGATTTGCTGAGTAGTAGAATTTTTAAAAGGTAGAAAACAGAAAGTTAGATTATGAAATGCAGTATCAAAAGAAGAGGAAGTAAAGATGGGAGTGCTACAGGCTAGTGTATTGGGACTATTGCTATTCATTATTCTGATGAAAAATTGTGTTGATTGTTTACTATCAGATTGCAGATGACATAATGCTATATAATCGATCAGATTGGTAGAGGACTTTAAACAGCTGCAGGGTGATGTGGAGAGAATATCTAGTTGAGTTGATAAACATGGGATGAAGATAAATGAAAAGAAGATTTAGCTTATTAGGTACACAAATATAGTAACAAAAGGCTGATTATGATTATAAGTTGGGGAAAGAATTGCTAGTGGAAGACTTGAAATATAAATATCGTGGCATTACATTTGATAACAAGCTTAACTGGGCATGACAAACTGGACACATAGTAGGGAAAGGTTTCAAAATTCTGCACTTGATGGAGAGAGTGATGATGGGATGTACGAGAGAAGTAAAGGTACTGGGTTACAAAACTTTGGTCAGAGCTTTGCTTTAAACGGTAGTATAGTACGGGACCCACATTTTGAGTATCAAATAGAGGAGATGGAGAGGGTGCGATAAAGGGTTGCTAGATTTATTTTTGGAAATTATCGCAGAATGAAATCAGTAACAGATATGATAAAAGAACTGGAATTGGATTCATTTGAAGACAAGTGGAGGGTGAAAAGGGTCATGGGAGTATACTAGGTGTATATTGGTGATGAAGCATGAAAAGAATGATGTAGGAATGAAAAGTAATGCATGGAAGGGAAAAGATGAGCATGACCAGAAGCTGGCACTTGATTTCAGGCTATTTTCTAGGTAAGGGTGTCAGAGATTGGAATAAGTTACCACGGGAAATGATAATTTACCAAAAATGTTGAAATAATTTAAGTTAAAATATGTAGAGGTCAAATGAAGGTGGGTGCAGGAAAGGGGGAAGATGAGTGTGTAGATAAATCGCCACTGGAGCGTGTAAGGGCTAAAACTGCTATACCGGGGTGAAGTATACGTTTAGACACCTTAACTGAACTGTAGAAAGTCACTCAGAGTTTGAGTTAATAAATTTAAATGACCATGTGCTAGCTTGGATACCTCATCTGTAAAGTTTGTCAGCTGCCACATAGCTTATTTGAACCAAAAGCTTAGGAAATGTTCCTGTCTACTACTGAAGCATGTCGAAATCCACTTTGATGAAAAATTAGAAGTTTATTAAACAGTCACATTTTGAAAAATAACAGTTACAGTTGAGTAGGCAATCAAACTAAACGTTTCCAAAAATTACAGATTATGAAGAGGAAGAATTCACTAACCTAACCCCACTGAAATATTTATAAGTTCAAAGTCATTATTAACCTGTCACTGGTTTGAATATTCAACATGGTGGAACGTCAACCATGCTGCCACCTCAAAGTTCAATGGTTTCTGGCTATTAGTTGGTCTACCATACTAGCCCAGGTCCACTACGCACAATGTTCCCATATACAGACCCCGAGATCGCTGGAGCCTCGCAATTTATACCCTCAGCCGCATGATAGATATGTTCTACTGCTTACCAAAAATAGTGTGAAAAAATGTGATTATAGGATGTGTTCAAAATTTAACCGTGTGTTGCCAGGCTTTTAAGGTTTATAAAAAGTGTTTAGCAAAAATTCTCGAATGATTAGTTTTCTTGTAAATGAATTTAGTTTACTGGCGCAATGGTAATAAGTTTCTGAAAAAGAATTGGTACATCCCCAAATTGTAAGCTAATTTAAGCACATTTGGGGACCCTGCTGAATTACAGATTATCATGATAAAATTAGTGTCATTGTGTTCTACATTTTGTAAGACGAAAAGCTTATGCTTGGGGTTAAGCATAAACACTTGGTCTCAGCTATAATCATGTGTAGCCTTGGATGTAACAGTTTTGACTTAGTTAAGATGATACGGCCGCCACATAGGTTTTAACCAGAAAACTATGAAAAGGTTAAGTTCAATAATGATAAATAGTTCATTGCCATTTAAATAAGTATATTCTTCCAAAAGTTCACAAAGCCAACAACTGTACAGGCAATCAGACGAATATTCCAAAGAAATGTATTACAAGTTCGATTAACCGGTCAAGCCAGACCACACCCCAATAGTTCAAACTTCTAGTTGTAGTAATTTAACGAAAGAGAATAACACGCTCCCATTGTTCAACAGCTTAGTAAAATCAAACAATCCCGAGACCTCACTGGGAGAAATACTATTTTAACACGACTTTATGGTTTACTTGAATAAAACAAGCGGCATCATTCCAAAATAAAACTTTCACTGATTTGCTAGGTATAAAACTTTCCGGCTTACTAAGCTACATTGCGCCGACTGCTTCCGTACGTCTGGGGGGAACAACTGCAAGCACAAGTCTATATCACATAGCACTTCCTGCTTCTTGAATATTCTTAGCGGCTTCTCATGCGAAGCATGGGAACAAATCTTTTTCCTCTTTCTCAGGGGTGGTTGATAGGAAAGTCGTCAGATATCAAATCGCACATCTGAAGTCCTAACATTGGCTATTCTGACCTTGACAATAATAATAATTCAATCTTTCTGAAATTTTACCAATCGCTAGATCTTTGAATAAACATTAACTTTAGTTATCATGAAAATTATCCTAACTTTAATAATTTTGCTGAAAATAAATAATCTAAATATGAACTTTCCCACTCCAGGCGAATGTTGAAATTAAAAATATTGAAAATACTATCTTAAAAACTGTAAAACTGCTTTCTAACTTGAGTAAACATAAAAAATGACTATAAAAATTAAATGTACTAATATTCTATCCAACCTAACTCGTGGTTCTGAGAGCAAAATTTTGTCACGCAGTTACAAAATTTAACAGATAGCTTACAATTTGCTCCTGATTTCAATGGTGTAAATTTTATTATGATCGGTGGTGTAATAGCAAAGTTATTAGTTTTTCAAAAATCAGGTTTGAAATTATCCAGAAGCCATGAAAGAAAAACCTGTTTCTGTTTAATAGTTATTAAAGCATTGTTTATATCGAAAAAGTGATGTTATCTGAATTTTCTTTGAATTTAGTTGCGTGTTTTAACAGTTGTTTTATTTACTGAAGTGGCTTAGTTTCAACGCAAATAAATTTTGAAATTACCTCGTTTTCGTTTAATACTAAATAACTTTAAAATTGATTTAATATTTGTTTTACTGCACGGAATGTTCTGAAACTTTAATATATTATACTAGATTTACTTTTTTGGTTCGTGAAATTATTGAAAACAAGGGATTAAAAATATTGAAAGTGCAAGTGTGCTCAATGAAGTGTTTAAAAATTTATTTACTCTATTTTCTCGGCCTGAAACTACTTAATTTTAGTGAATTTAACTTTCTTTTCGGATTGTTATTATTATAAAATTACTTTACTGCAACTAAAAGTGTTAAGAATTATTGACATTATCATGTAACAAAAATTGATTGTTTACAAATTGGATAATAAAGGAGTACCCTATTTCAGGTTAGTTTAAAGGTTCTTTATTATTATAAAATATAGCTTATATTGTGTGTTGAGTGGCTTTACTGTTTCTAAATCGGCTTATTTATTGAGTTGGGTTGCAGTATTGGCTTCTGCATGAAACGGGTTTATCGTTTCCTGTAGTTGCAAACTGGAAAATTATATGTTTACCGTAAGGCTTACTCCCTCCCCTGTGCTCTGTAGCTAAGAAAACTAGAATTTACGCAAGTTCTAAGGTGCCTGTAAGCGTGTGCTGTATTGCAATTTAACTAAATTAAATATTAACATATATTACCAAACCATGACAGTACTAACAATCTCATTGAATACAATAGAAAACACTTTACTTGAAATATTTTGAGATGGATAGTTGTGAAATAAAGAATAGTTAGTAAATTTTTTATTTCAATTTATTTTCAGTCATTCTACCAAACATTTATTCTCAAGATAATTTCGTCATGCGGAAAAGTGTAGCTAAGTATTTTATCTCTCTCGTACAGACAGCAGTTAAGGAAAAAGTCAGTGCAGATAAATTAGACCATGAAGTAAGTAAACCAAAAGGCAATGGATGAAAGTATTTAAGCTTGTGTAATATTATTTTTTGACAGAAACTACATAATGAATAAGTAAAAAATTAAAATTTCAGAAGAAAGTTCCTGACCTATTGGATTTACTACTTGAAATAATTGAGGGACAGAAAAAGAACACAAAAGATGATAGTAATGTAACTGACAGCATGATCAATGAGGATGCAATCACTGCCCAGGTATTTTAATGATCAAATCACCTTGATATCTTCTTTTAGTTTGCTTCATTAGGTATTATATAGTTGTATGGGAAGATAAGAGCAATTTTGATAATTCTAATGTAAACTATTGCAGTAGCAATCAAATGTACAGGGATAACAGAAATTTCACGAATTTGTTTTTCCGTTCTTGCAAATTTTCCAAAATTAAAATAAATTAAAATTATTACAAGTGATGGCAAGAAATTGTAAACACACAAAAGGATTAGAAAATAGAAAACAAAATATCTTGATTGTGCACACAGTGTAAGCAGTACAACAAAAAATTTCAATGTTCAATGTTTTATTCCTGTTGAAGTCGTCCTGATTTTATTTTTGGTAAGTTTTTGTTTATTTCTATATTGTTTTATTGATTTCAATTTGCTAACCAAATCTCTCTTTGAGTATAAACGGATACAATTTCATTTTATTATTAACTGAACTGCAAATGCATATTCATGTTCTGGAAATTGAATAAAAATAAAAGATGCATAATGTGTTGAAAAAATTATGTCTTTTATGTTTCTGAATGATTTATATCTGTGTTCTAGATCCTTGCAGTTCTCCTGAATGCAGCACAAGCAACTAAACATACCATTGTCTTATCTATTGTCACACTTGCTTCCAAACCAGAGATACAAGATAAATTGTATACAGAACTTAAGAAACAGATCCAGACTACGGTAAGTGTTTTAATATTTGATTTCTGTCATTCTCTTGACTTCCATTATACCATCTTTTGGAACTGAGTGATCTTATATCTCTATATGACAATTACATCCTAAATTTAATTTAATTTCTGTACACACCAATTTTACCATTTCATTTATCTGACTGCTTTTGCCATTTATGAGTTTCAATTTTAAATTCTTTCAGAGCTATTGGTAAAATATGCAGCACTTCCCTTGATAATTTGAATCACTTACCTACAAAATTTTCCAATGCCCTCATGCCTAAAATTGAATACCCGCTCTTTTCCCTTTCATGCACTACTGCAAATTCTTCTGAAAACATCCTACCACATCTTATCACAAATATATATCTTATACAGTCCCAGAACTTTATTTACTCAACTCCTATCTTCCAATGAACAACAATACAGCAACTTAATAATACTATTTACTTAAATTGCAATAAAGCACATGCTCCGGTGGCAATTTACCTACACATCCATCTTCCCCCCTTCCTGCACCCACCTACATTTGCCCTCCACATTGTAACATTAAATTCTTTCAACATTTTTGGTAAATTATTCATACTTTCTCTTGATAACTTATTCTAATCCCTGACACACTTACCAAAAAGGGAAATCTTCTTACACCCTTGTGCCTGAAAACGAGTGCAAGCTTGTGGTCATGGTGTATATTGGTGACCAGGGGCGGATCCAGGATTTTGTTTTGGGGGGGGCTTGAGCGGGCTTTGGTTTGGGGGGGGCTTGGCTTCAGTAAATTTTGGTTCAGAGGGCTTGCGTTCAGTGGATTTTTGTTTTGGGGGGGCTTGAGTCGTAAAAAAGTAGTATTTATAGCCTCCTCGGGTCTCAAATCCGTAGAGCTAAAAAAAAAAGAAAAAAAAGGTCTCAAAACTACAATGTCAGGGGTGGACCTAGATACGTTTGGGGGGGGCTTGAGCCCCCTAGCCCCCCCCCTGGATCCGCCCCTGTTGGTGACGAATTCCATTCCAGCTCTTTTATCATATCTGTTACTGATTGCATTCTACGATAATCTCCAGAAATAAACCTAGCAACCTTTTTTGCACCCTCCCCAACTCCTCTGTTTGTTACCCAACATGTGGGTCCCAAAACACACAACCATATTCAAGCAATGCTCTGATCAAAGTTTGGTAACACAAATCCTTTACTCTCTTGTATATCCCCTCGTCACTCTCTCCAACAAGTAAGAAATTTTGAAACCTTTTCCTACTACCTATCAAATTTGTCCTGCCCTGTTAAGCTTGTTATCAAATGTAATGCCAAAATATTTATATTTCAAGTCTAGCAATTGGTTCACCAACTTATAATCATAATCAACCTTTAGTTTTTTATTTGCATATCTAATAAGCTGACTCTTCTTTGAATTTATCTTCAGCCCATGTTTACCAACCCAACTAGATATCCTGTACAGATCACCCTGCAACTGTTTAGCATCATCTAGGATTTTGATAATTTTATATAACATTATGTCATCTGCAAACAATCTAATTTCTGATAGTAAACATTCAACACAATTATTCATTAGAATAATGAATAGCAATGGTCCCAATACGCTACACTGTGGCACTCCCATTTTTACATCCTCTTCTTTTAATACTTCTTTTCATACTTCTTTTCCTTATCTAACTTTCTGCCTTTTAAAAATTCTTCTATCTAGCAAATCACTTTCTCATTGACTCTAATAGTTCTTACCTTATTTACTACCATTTTATGTTCACTCTGTCAAAAGCCTTTGAAAGATCTTGTGCTACACTATCAATTTGGCCTCCCTTGCCCATTTCATCTGAAATATCCCACCAACTGAGATTCGTATGAATATCCTTGCCTAAAGCAATGTTGCCTACTTGAAAACAACTTACACTCCTGATATATTTCTGATGTGGTTGCATATCAATCTCTCCATTAATTTACCTACCACTGATGTCAAACTGATTGCCTACAATTTTCAACTCTATTTCTCACCCCTCCTTTAGATACCGGCACTACTATCACACTTTTCCAGTCCTCTGGTAAGCAGCAAGTATCTAGACTCAATTTAAATAATTTTTCAAGATAAGGCACGATGTCACATCTGGCTATCCTTAAGATATCTGTAGTAATATTATCTACAGCAGCTCCTTTATCTTTTTTCAGCTTTCTTATTTCGATCATGATATCCCCAGGATGAATTTCGAATTTTTTGGTCTGCTCATTTCTACTTGTATGGTTAAGCACGTTCTCCAATTTAGATGCTCCCGTTTCTGATTCATAGTCCCTAATGCTCTCACTATACCAGTTACTTAAAATATCTACCTTTTTTCAAATCCTCAGTAACTTCTTCTCCATCCTTATCTATAAGTGTCTCAACACCCTCCCTTCCCCTCAGTTTTCTAACATAACCATAGGAATTTCTAGATGCATCAGTCAATGGTCCTCCTGCACTGACAATACTCTTCATAAACCCATCTTTGGCCACATTCTTAGCTATTATCAAGTCCTTTTTTAATTGTTTTAAATATTTGCTACTACCCTGCTGTCTCTTAACTCTGTTACATTCTCTTCTTACCAACCTCTTTAACATCATAACCTCCCTATTATAGTACACAAGTTCTCTAATTCTCTTTTTTGTTTTGGAATAAATTTTTCCTCCGCCTTCCTCAATATCAACTTGAATTCTTCCCACTATGACTTGTGCCTTCCTTCTGTTTGCTGAAACATTCTCTGAAATACCTCTTCAAATTCGAAATCTGTACCTTTTCATAATTGTACATATTTCCTCTTTAATTTTGACTGCTGGTTCACTGAATCCTCTAATATCCATCAGAACTGCTTCATGATCATTTATTCCTACTATTAATTGAGACCCCACAAGGTTATCATCAGGCTTTATTAGGAATATATCCAAAATATTTTGTCCCCTAGTGTTCTGCTCTACCACTTGTGTAACTCTCCTTCCCTGATTAAGGTATTTGCAAATATCTTTGCGAGGCGAAAATGTTGGCCGGGGTTGTACTAAGCATTCTGATTTCAACTGTAACCCTGATTCTGCCTTGGATAATTTTAGTCTGTGCTTTGCAACATTAAATTGGCCTCCCTCTAATTTGATTAAATCCAAATTAAAAAAGGTAACAGTCAATAAAAGTCACTGATAAATGCTGATAGATGTTCATTATATTCTTCAATTTTAAACAAAGTCACATAAGTTAATTGGCATCAGACAGTGTCTCCAAAGAAATGTATACAGGACTGATTAACACGATCGATCCAGACGAAACCCCATTGTTCAAAATAAAACTCACTAATGCCTTACATTGTAGTCTCGTTCCAAAACGACACAAAACAGAGCATGGTTTCACTCAGATGACTTGAAACAGACTGGCCAAGAGGAAAGCTCAGGGCTGCTATATATAGAAACGCCCGTGGAACACTTTGTCTTCCGGTTTCCAACAAAAGTAGTCTCATGATCTAATCAAATGTCGTCCTTAAAGCTTAAAGATTTCATCATGCATATGACCTTGGTGACTTAAAATATTCCTATTGATCTGAAATTTTGGCAGTAGCTAGGTTAATTAAAAAGTGTTAATTTTGATCCTTATAAAAAAATTTGTTGCTTCAATAGATTAATTGTTAAAAATTATTATCTGAGATTCTAAAACTTGTTAATAACTTATACAATTTTGCTGCTACGAAGCTGAAATAACTTTTTTTTTACTTCTAATTGAATTATCTTTCGCTTTGGTACCACAAACTCCCCGTTTACTATTTTCAAAAGGGTTAAATAAAACTGGTCAGGAAAAATATATTTTAATTAATTAATATTTCCTAAGCTATCAAAGATATCAATCTGAAAGTGGCTTCAAACGATTCTTCATATTTCCAAAATGACTACTGAGCAATTCTGAAGTCGCTACCTGTTTTCTTTGATTTATTATGAATTTTTAAAGTAGACACTGCCTCAAAATGATGCAACAGCAAATACTAGCTTGTTCCGATAATTTCTCAAAACTGTAAAAATCAAATTTCTAGCTTGAATTAACTTAGTAACTGACTTTAAAAATGATATTCAATGCAATTCAATTTAATTTGTGGTTCTGAGAACAAATAATTTTGTTACACAGTTACAAAATTTTTAGGTTACCTTACATGTTTTCCCTTGTGTTATTAAACTTAATTCCTACCCACTTTACATCTGGTAAATTTAAATCCACGCCAATAATAACCATTATATTCTCATCTCTGAAATCTGAGTATGAATTTAATTTCTCCCCAAGAACCTTATCTTCAACTGCCATTCAACTACTGTGGTAAGTAGCCAACATCCTGATTTTTTCTTTGTTACTACCCTGTAAATCTACCCAATGGTCATGATCTATGATCACCAGTGAACTGTGGTAGTTATAGTTAGGTATTATCTCTGCGGTACACTCTGAAACCGTCAGGAAAAACCGTACGGTCTAGTAAATCTTCTTTTAACCACCGAGCGTGGTGGTGTAACGGATAGCGTTCTGGCCTCGCATTCGGTAGGACGGCGGTTCGAATCCCCGTCCGGGCATCCAGATTTGGGTTTTCCATGGTTTCCCAAATCACTCCAGGTGAAATGCCGGGATGCTTCCTTCAAAAGGCCATGGCCGAATTCCTTCCCATTCCTTGCCCCCATCCTTTCCCGTCTCTAAAGACCACGTTGTTAAAAAGGGACATTAAACTGTATAAAAAAAAAAAAAAAAAAAATTCTTTTAACCAACTCTCTACTCCAATTAGTACTTGTGGTTCATGTATCTCTAATAAGTTTGCACATTCAATTACTTTGTTCATTATATTCCTACAGTTTATCAGTGACAATCATATCAGTTAACTGATTGTGTTCTGTGGTATATCCACAGACAAATCTAGCTGCTCTCCTTTGTGCTCCTTCCAACTCATGTATTTGATGCCTTTACTGAAAATATGGCTCTCATACTTCACCAACATATTCAAGTAATGGTCTGACCAAAGGTTAGTAGCCCAATTGACTTTCTTCTTGGTTACATCCTCTCATCATTTTCTCCAAAACATGGATGATTTTGAAACCTTCTCCTACTACCTGCTCAGTATGTCCTGAACGGTTAAATTTATCATGAAAATTTATGCCAGGATATTTAAACTTCAAGTATTGAATGAGCAATTCCTTCCCCTCCATACAATCATCCCTTTCTTATCTGTGTACGTAACAAACTAACTCTTGTTGGCATTTTATCTTCAATCCATTTTGACATCTCTAGCTAGATATCCTGTCCAAGTCATCCTCTAGTTGTTCACCACCTTCTCCCATTCAAGTTGTATTGTTGACAAATAGTTTAAAACAAACTTTCAACACTCCTCTGTCCTTGTATTTTTGTTACTCTTTCTTTTTATATTTCATTACTAACACTTTTTGTTTAATGTCAAACCAACTGTTCATTTTAAAAATATCATAGATAAATTTTGTTTTGTTATGCATATGGAACTGTGATTTATTTTACTATAAAAAAATGCTTTTTTTATGCAATTGGATATTATATGCAGACTATTGATTATACTTTTTCAAAAGTTATGAAACTTTATTTGAAAAAAGCTTTAAACAAAACATAAAAAAAATGTTGAAACACAACATATTTTTGTTTGCAGGATGAAATATCATATGAAACTGTGAAAAATGCCGAATATCTTGATATGTTCCTTGGTGAAGTTTTACGCAAATACCCTTCTGAGTACAGGTATGTCTGAAATTTTATGGCATTGAATTTATCCATTTAAAAAGGGTTTACATCACAAAGATTCTTAATCTTCCAGGAACGAATATGAGTGTGTGGAAAACACAGAAGTTGGAAACTTAAGGATTGAGAAAGGAACTCTTATTTCCATTCCTGTATATGCCCTCCACCATCTTGAGGAATATTATCCAGAGCCAGATACATTCAATCCTGAGAGGTATCTTTCTATGCAATTTCTTATACAGTATAAAATTTATTGTATTTTAAATGACAGCTATCCAGGATTAAAGTAAAATTTAATTTGTTTCAAGTTATGCAGCTTTATTGGCTGATTACTTATTACAACTAAGTTCAATCTCCTCATTAGTCATCCAGAAATCTGGGAGCACAGTAGTGCACCCACCAAATTGAGTCAATGGTGGCATTGCCTCAAAGCGATTCGGGCCATTTTAGTACATAAAATTCTTCAGTCTTAGTGACATGTCTCAAATTTCTATTAGAGATAGATATCAGAAACATTAACAAATACAGTAAACTTTGTTTCGTTCATGTTTTAGTTTGGTGATATTTATGTATTAATAACATCCAATTTTGCCACTCACTCACTCACCAATCATCGTCAAAACTCTAAGGTATTTCCCATTGTTGAAGAAAGCTGAAATTTACTACAAAGATAAAGTTGTACCTTTATATTATGAGAAAAGTCTGAAACTAAGAAATTTCCATATAACTACCCCTTATATACGAATAATGTGAAATGGATTTCTACCCTACCAGCTTTATGTACCTCAGATTTTCATTACAGAAAGAGCTAACTATGTTTAACTAATCCTTCCTCTCTTTACATTGGAAGCTAGTGAAATAAAATAAAAATAATAATAACAATAAAAAAATTAATTGACCATGATATCCCAACTTCAGAATTCCACTGCACTTCCAAAAGTCTTAGAAACAGGTAATTTGGTACACATATATGGTTTCATCCATAAATATTGGTGTTTTCCCCTGTATTTATTTAATTACAACCCCAAACATGAAAAATTCTGGTACATATTTGCAGGTTAATTGCTTTGCAGCTATATGTCTGAAATTTCTTTAATGCATAGAGATCAGCAAGTATAACTAACATCTTAAATCCTAGTTTGTCCCTATGTTTAGTTTGGAAGATTGTAGCGATTTAATGAGCTACATGCCACTCGGCAGCGAGTGAAGAATGCATATGGTGTTGGTATTATTTTTGATTGTTCAGGCTTGCAGGTTCGATTTTTCTAAGTCAATTCACAGGTCGCTTTTAAGTTCACATCTGATTTATTTACCAAGCACATGCATCTACCCGAACCACCACCACTAATTATACTTCTTCATCTTCATTGTTGATAAGGCTAAACAGCACTTCATTTCCTCTGATTGCAAGTTCTGACCACGCTTCTGTCTATGGAGTCTACACATTGTGTCACCACTCGTCGTTCATCACGAAGCACTTCCCTAACATGATCAGTGGACAACATTTTATTACTTTTAGGTCCTCTATACAATTATACTGGGGAAGACTGGCCCACTATACAATAATACATGCTGTGCTGTAAGTTGCGCCCGACACCCGTGGCGGCCAGCTTCAGACTGATTCAACAATTACTTTTTTACCCCGCACGCCTCTGCACTCAACAATGCTTCGTGGTGACATAAGATTTACAAATAATATACCTGGCTTAATACTGTCTCACCACAAGATCTCATTATTTATTTATGGTCATAGTCAAACTATCGGTAATCTATATTGATAGACTATGAACCTATGGAACCCACCCACTGTTTGCAGAGAGTGGGTCATTGTTGGTATGGCCTTCAGTTGATATCTTCAGTTTTGAAATGCTCTTATTCATTGATTTTCAAATGAAATCTTTACATTTGTGTGATGATTCAGAATAAGCAATCAACTTGCAAAAAGAAATGAGATCCCACAAAAACAATTCTTGTAAAAATAGGCCAAGTCTCATGCTTTTGTAGTAACAAAAAGTTATGAGAGCTTGTTCTGAGCCAAGTCTGTACTTTGTAGTGTGAATCGACTTCACTTTCTGAAACAGATTTGTTTCTCTCTGTGCTATAGCCTGGTTTTTAGAATAATAATTATAACAAAAAATTTTGATGACTTGAGTAGTATGAATGTCATAATTTTTACTGGAATGGAAAAGCTAATATCTACAATTTATTCTAAAACTTGTCAAACCTGAAAGATGTTAAGGGAAGTCTTAGTTTTTATGTATTTGAAAGTTTGATAAAACAATATATTTAAGGTATTTATATAAGTTTACGAAAACATGACATGCATAATGGCCAAGTCACCAGAATTTTTTTATTATTTCTCTAAATAAATGAGAGAAATGAATCTGCTTCAGAAAGTGAAGTGAATTCACACTAAAAAGTATAGAATTGGTTTAGAATAAGATCTCATAACTTTTTTGTCACTACACAAACACGAAACTTGGCCTATTTTTAAAAGAATTGTTTTTATGGGATACATATTGTGAGGAACAAGCTTATGCTTGGGGTGGAGCATAAACAAGTTGTCTTAGCTGTTACCGTGTGTAGCCTTGGAAGTTACAGTTCTGACTTATTTGATGACTCGGCGGCCACATAGCTTTTAATTCCAAAACTATGTAAAGGTAAAAGTTCAATGATAACTAGTCCATTTTGGTAAGATAACTATATTCTTCAAAATTTTACAAGTCAGAAAACTGCACAGGCAATCAAACTATTTTTCCGAAGAACATTTTACAGTTTCGACCAACCATCCAAGCCAAACCAACCTCACACCCCCACAGTTTCGTAACTACATGAGATATTTAACTTGACTTTCACCCATGATTTCAAAATTTCAACCCTTTCCACGCAAGTTGGTAATACGCCACGCCCCGAGCCCAAACTAGCTAACGTCCTACATAACTAGTAATGCACACTGAGACTGCTGCTGTTTGTCTGGGGTGAGAGTAGCTTCTGGAGGGGGTATTTATAGGATCTACCCCTGGGAACTAAGCTTTCAGGTCTTTCCCACGAGACTTATCCGATAACTGATCAGTTTCTGACGAATATTTCACAATACAATTTGACCTTGACAACAAAAATAATCCTATCTCTCTGAAATTTTGGTAGTTGCTAGATATTATTACAAACGTCAAATTAAGTTATTATAAAATTTTTTTTAACTTTAATAGTTTTGCCAGAAAAGAGGAATTAAGATGTGATTGCCATAACTTTTGAAATATTACTCCTATCTAGCTGAAACAAATTTAATTCTATTCTCCTATTGCTCATTTATTTCCTGATATCAAAAAAGGTATTTTACCTAATTTGGAAAGTGGGATAAAATTCGAAAACAAAATTTGATGATTTGAAATATTCAGAATATCAACTTGAAAATAGCTTCAAACAAATTTCCATATTGAAAAGTGGTTACTGTAAAAATTTGGAATCTCTAAGTATATTCCCTGATTTATTACAAATTTTAGAATATTATTCCTCCCAAATACGCATCAAATTTGAGCTGAACTGTGCAAGCGTTTCTGGCGCCAAAACCTATTTTATTTTATTACAATCAAATGCTTTAATATTTTGGAATAAAACTTTTTCAAAACCCTTTATATTTAAATAAACTTTACTCCCATATATTTAAATTGAACTCGCTATCTAGGAAACTAATTTTGTTATGCAAAATTCTAAGATGTGTTACAATATATGCAGCAGACTCTATAACTTCTTAGTGACAAAAATATACATTTCTTTTAGTAATGAGTTGTAGAGTGATTGATAAAATCTGTTAGTGAATATTAATCTTATTAAATAATTTTGATCCAATAATTAAAAAGCTTTTTAATAGAGATGCCTGTAAACAATGTTTTTGTTTGTTTGTCAAACATGAAAAATTGATAGTACTTGGCTTTGTTAAATGTGTTTGTCAAAATAAAATATTTTTTGACATAATCATCATCATCATCTTTAACAGTTTCCAGCCTCTGGCCGGGTCTGCTTTATGCACAAGCCTCTCCATTTGCTTCTTTCATCCCACCACCTCTCTGTCACCACTTTGTTCCAGTCCTCTCCTCTCTTCCGTACACCCTCCTCCACTCCTTTCAGCCATCCATCTCTTGGTCTTCCTCTGGGTCGTTTACCATGCATCTTAATTTCATGGATTTTTCTTGGGATTCTCTGAGCCTCTATTCTGTTATCATGTCCATACCATCTCAGTCCGGTCCTCTCTATCCTTTCCTGTAGGGGTTCCTCTTTTATGGTGCGTCTAATCACTTCATTCCTTATTCTGACCATTTTAGTAACTCCCATTCTCCCTCTTAAAAACGTCATTTCACTTGCTTGTACTCTGCTGACGTCCCACTTTTTCATTGTTCACGTTTCAGCAGCATAAGTCAAGATAGGCACATCGTATGTATGATAGATTACTCTCTTGCTTCTCTGTGGCACCTCTTTATTCCATATCAGGCTTCTAATGCTCCTTAGGAACGCCTCTGCTTGTCTTCCTCTTTCACTTATCTCGCCATCATTTCCTCCAATACACTCCCCATGTACTTGAACCTGTTTACCTTCTTTAATTGTTCCCCTGCCATCACAATTCCTGGGGTTAACCTATTCTTCTTTCTGGTTGTTACCATGTACTCCCATTTCTTTTCATTAAATTTCAGGCCATACTCCTCCACACTGTCTGTCCATACATCCAACTGCCACTGAAATTCCTCTTCATCACATCCCCAGATCATCAGATTGTCCGCAAAAGCCATCACCTTCATGTTTTCCTCACCCATCCTTACTCCCACCTTCTGCATTATTTCATCCATGATTACAGTGAAGAGTAGTGTTGATTTCCTTGTTTTAGTCCATTCCTTTGTTCCAGCCAATCTGATCTTCCTTACCCTATTTTCACATAGCTAAAACTTCCTTGGTACAGTTCTGTCACTCTCCTGATGGTTTTTTTGGGAACTCCTCTCTTCTCCAAGGCCTTCCATACCTTATTCCAGTGTACACAATCACATGCTTTCTCAATATCGAGAAATACCAACATTAGTTCCTTTCCATACTTATAATGTTTTTCCTGCCACTGTCTCGTAGCAAATACCAGATGTACCATTGATCTCCCTGATCTGAAGCCATACTGCTCTTCCCTTAGCCCTTTTTCCACACTGTCACGTATCCTTTTTTCAATGATCTTCTCATACACTTTGGCACAGTGGCACAGCCGTTTAATATCTCTATAGGTTTTAAACTCCTTCCTGCTCCCTTTTTCGAATATAGGTATAATTATTCCTTTTTTCCAGTCTTCAGGAGTTGCGTCCTGATTCCATACCTTTCTCATAGCACGGTATAGCCACTGCTTTCCTTCTACTCCTGCTGCCCTTATCATTTCCACACTCACTTCATCGATGCCTGGTGCCTTTCCACCCTTCATCTTACCCAGTGCTGTTTCCACTTCTTCCCAAGTTAGATCCTTCTCTTTCTCTCACTCACTGCTGCTATTTTCCTGCTTCTCCTGAACAACTGTATCATCCTTTGACCAATCTGGGTTCAGCAAGGCTTCAAAATACACCTTCCACATCCTTTTTAGTCTTTCTGAGCTGTTTATTTTGTTTCCATCCTTATCCAGCCTGTTGACATTTTCTATCCGCTCCTTTCTATTCCTTTTTACCATTCTATATAATACTTTCTTATTTCCTTTGCTATCTTCTTCAATCATGTTGGTCCATATCTCCAGCCACTTCCTCCTTTCCTCCATTACCATTTTTTTGGTCTCCTTCTTTTTCTTCACATAGTCATCCCTTGTCGCCTGTGTCCTCTGCTTGAACCATTCCCTAAAGGCCCTATTCTTGAGTTGATCATAAATATTTCACAAACATGTTTGACAGTTTGTGAGTCGTGTTAATCAAAAAACCTTCAGTTGTTTTTTATCTTTCAAGTTCACACCATTTCAAAGCTGACTTAAAAAAATTTCTTCAAGTTACTTCACTACATCGAGATATTCTTGTGCTGTGGAAAAATCAAGTCAAAAGAATATATGTACAAAAATAAATGAAGCATGGCATTACAGATAAAGCCTGATGCATTAAAAATCAGTTGTCTCAGAATAATGGAAAAATATTTAATATAGAGAATCAATATTATCTCTATATCATTTACAAGGCAAAACATCAAAGAGAAAGCTGTTGTAGCCTTTGGGTTCTTTAATATTTATTTCAACAAAATTTTGTATGTTTATTATTAAGTTTAAGACTATTCTCTGGTCTAACATCTGGATTTTTTTTTTCTCTGAACCCAAAGTGCGATAGTGCGATGATGTTAACATGTCAGAAAAATCTGAACACCTGAAGAAAAAATGGACAGAACTTGTTTGAACACATGTGGTGCTTGTTTGACAAATAAGCAAAAGTAAAACAAAATATTTGTAAAATATATTTGACTAGACCCAAAGGTCCTCAAAAATGATGGGATTAATGGAGTGGTATGGTAATTTATTTCTCTGGGGTTGCTTAAGTAAACAGAATTGTTATAAAATAAAGCTCATTGTGATTTCTCATCCCTTGTGCTGTAGCAAGAAGCTTCAGTTGTCAACTTGGTTCAGATTGCATTTCAGCCTAACCACAATCTCCGTTAATATTGCCGTTAGAAAAGAAAAGCTTGAATCACATGTGAATTAATACATTCCCTGTATCACATGTCAGTGCCGTCTTGGATCACAATATGAACTTGATCCCAAATCTTCACAGGTTTTAACTCCTTTCTTTCTTATTACCTGTTTTAACAGCTGACACAGGTTACATTGGCTGTAATAATGACCCCAGTGAAAATAAATGATGCTAAAAATATATCTTAAAAACTTACGCTACGCCATTTAATATTTAATTGTGGTTTAGGCCACATATATCGTGATCAATTTGGAACTTCTTTCATTCAAACCGTGTAATGATTTCAGTTTAAAAAAAATGGATAATTAATATTCAAATTTAAACGAAATACATACTTTTCTTTCAGTGTTCTGACAAAAATAAAATTCAATGTAATTCCTGTACAAAAAATTTCTGTTTTCATCCGCGTCCAGGTTGCATTTCAACCTAACTACATACTATGCTAAACTTGCCGCCAGAAAAACAATACTTCAATCTCACGCATATGAATACATGTACTGTATCACATTTTAGTGGCAATAATGCATTGCAATATAAATTTGATTAAAAATCTTTAAGGATTTTTACACCTTTCTTTTTGGTTATCCATGATTCAGACCAATATTACAACGTTTGAATGGCTGACACAGATACATGTTACTGAAATAATAGCCTCAGTAATATTGCTCAGTGAAAGCAAAGGAAATTAAAATAAATATTATAAACTTACATTATGCCATGTAATATTTGTTTTAATTGTAGTGTAGGTTGCACAGATCACAATCTGTGTGCAACTATTTCCGTTCAAACGATTTAATAATTTCAATAATTTCTGCTGTAACATCAAATGCCAGTTTTAATTCTAATCAAAAACTTTCGCCAACATTAATACTCAAAAATTAAAACTTTTATCTTATATTATCTATGGATAAAGGATATGAAGAATATTTCTATATATCAAAAGAATAATAAGTAAATATAAGCATCTAATGATTGATAAGTCGATTTAAATGCAATATGTACTTTTATTTCAGTGTTCTGTCAGTTAATTTATTTGTGGATGCTTGGAAATGTTATTAAATAACGTGCATAACCTAGAACAATAGCGTAAAGCATGACATCATAGACAACATCATAGAGAGATGTCATGGTGTTAATGATGGTGTCATAGATGACCAAGAGTTGTTATATAGGTAACAATGAAAGGAAAGAAATGCCGCGAGGCAATATTTACATGGAAAAGAAAGGGAAAATACACCCAACACTCACCAAAGTTGAAGGAAGGAGGGCGGCAGCAACACAGCACAACACACAAACAAAGAAAAAACAATATTTCGGGTGAAAATCCCCTTTTTTTCAAGTTAACAGAGAGGTGGCTGGTCTTGCGCAAGACTTGCGTTCGACGCAGCCACTGATAGAACGCAACTAACCGACAGAGGTGGTGGGGGCAGCAACGATAATATAACCGCAAGTATACGAAAGATTAAAATGATAAAAAAAATATAATAGTTATTAAAAATATAAATAAAAAAATTAATTAAAAATAAAAAATAAAATAAAAAATAAATAAATAAATAAATATGAAACTATTGAAATATTGAACTAGCCAGTGGTGGGTGTATAAGGTGAGGATGGAAGATGTTAACGGAAATTAAGGCCTAGGGGATGTCTAGTTTGAAGGACGTGTTGATATGCCAATTCCCACCTGCGGAGTTCAGATTGGGAGGTAGTGTCTGGAAGTACTCTAATGGCTCTTACTGTGAAGCAGTTTTTAAGGTCACGGGTATTCTGAGTACTGGCATGGTGAGCAATGGGGAGGTCCAAGTTTTGGGAGTAAACTGTCTGTCTGTGACCATTCATTCTGATGGATAATGAGTTTGAGGTCAGGCCAATGTAGGAACTTGGACAGTGGAGGCAGGTGAGCTGATAAATGAGATGGGTGGTTGTACAGGTGGCATGACCTATTATGGGGTAGGTTTCACCAGTAGTAGGATTGCTATAGGTAGTGGTAGGTGGATGCATACCACAAGTTTTGCAACGGGGTCTCTTACAAGGGAAGGATCCAAACGGTGGTTTAGGAGCATCAGAGGCTTGATATTTATGTACAAGAATGTTTTTTAGATTAGGCGGTCTGCTGAAGGTGACTTGGGGTGTGGTGGGAAGGATAGTGGGAAGAATGCGGCGCATTTCAGGAAAGGATCTAAGAAAGTCATAGCCCAGACGAAGAATTTTGTTTAGCGATTCCAGGCCAGGGAAAAACTGGGTGAGAAAAACAGGGTTCTTGTTGGCTTTAGGTTGTTTGTGTCGGTGTGGAGGACAGTCCCTGACCCTTGATACTTGGTTTTGAATTAGTTCTGGAGGATAATTGCGGTTTACGAGTGCCTGGGTCAGATTGTTTGTGTAGAGGGTAAAGGACTCGTGATCAGAGCATATGCGTTTGCCCCGAATGGCTAGGCTGTATGGAATAGACCGTTTTATGTGATACGGATGGCAGCTATCAAAATGGAGATATTGTTGTAGGTTAGTGGGTTTTATGTGGACAGAGGTGAGTAAGTGACCATTCCGTACAGAGATGTCTACATCCAGAAAAGTTATGTCAGTCTGAGAGTAGGACCAGGTGAAGTTTAAAGAGATCTCTGTTAACTTGAAAAAGGGGATTTTCACCCGAAATATTGTTTTTTCTTTGTTTGTGTGTTGTGCTGTGTTGCTGCCGCCCTCCTTCCTTCAACTTTGGTGAGTGTTGGTGTATTTTCCCTTTCTTTTCCAAGAGTTGTTATAAGTATAGATAATTTACCAGCTTCTTTAGGATAAAGTTACACAAATCAACTAAGTAAACATACAGTGTGCAGTCTAAGCCTGAATCTCTTTTTAAGTATTCTTAAAATGTAGAACACAAAAGTTTGTGTAGGAAACGCAATATCAAAAGAAGTGAAAATGGTAGTGCCACTGGATAACTTATTGGGACCGTTGCTATTTATTATTCTAATGAATGATTGTGTAGTAGGTTTACTATAAGAAGTTAGGTTTGTGGCATATACATATATGTGTGTCCCTAAATATAACTTTGCAGCCACAACTATCCAGTGCAGACCAACGGTGTTTACAAGTGGTAGTAGCCACGAGTCTCCTATTGTGCAGAATGGTGGTTGCATGTCAATAGCTGTCGGGATGTGGGAGATATGTTGGTTGAAAGTGGTTGACCCACAGGGTAATTTCACACTTCAACCAAAGAAGTGTGTGTCCCTATATTTCACTTTGAAGCCACAACTACCCAAGGTAGGCTGCTGGTGTTTCTGTGCGGTAGTAGTCTTAGGTCTCCCGTCATGCACTATGATGGTTGCATGTTGGTAGCTATGGGGATGTGGAAGATATGGTGGTTGAAAATGTTTGACCAAGTGAATTTTCATATTTCAACCAAAGTGCAGTAAAAAGTATTTGGAATCATCTAGAATACAACACATTTTTCAGCTTCTTCATTTATTAATGAATATAAATAATTTATATTGAACATATTTAGTATGTGAACTTATTTTGATGGGATTTTCACTGGTGGGTTGCAGATTTGGCAGGGAGTAACATAGGCTAATATTTATGCTTTACCCTGGAAATATTTACAGTTCTGTGCAAAGACATAAAAGCCTTCAAAATTCTTGACAAGTGTGCACAAAGTCATGGGCACCAGTTAGTGTTATAGCAGAAGACTGTTAACAGTTACAGGGTGATCTGGATACGATATCTAGCTGGGTTGGTGAACAGGGGATGACAATTAATACAAAAAAGAGTCAGTTTATTGGGTTCACAGATAAAAAAACTAAATGTTGATTATGATTATAATATGGATAAAGTAATTGCTTATGAAGACTTGAATGCAAATACCTTAGCATAACATTTGATAACAAATTCAACTGGGTAGGACATTGGACATGTATTAGGAAAGTGTTCCAAACCCTTGTTGGAGAGGGTGATGAGAGGATGTTACAAAGAAGTAAGGTGATTGATTTACAAAACTTTGGTCAGACCATTGCTTGAAAATGGTAGTGCAATGTAGGACCCACATTTTGGGTATCAAGTACAGGTGTAGGAGGGGATGCATAGAAGGGATGATAGGTTTGTCTCTGGAAATTATTGCAGAACACAATCAGTAATTGATATGATAAAGAAAATGCAATGGTATTCATTGGAAGATAGGAGAATGTGAAGAGTGTCATGGAAGTCTAAAGATATATATTGGTGATGAGGTGTGGAAAGATATTGGTGGAAGAGTTAAGAGAGGAACATGGAAAGAAAAATAAGACCATGACCACAAGCTGGCATAAAGGAGTGGTAAGATTTTCTTTCTTAGGGATTATGAATAACCAAATTACTGAAAGAATTTAAAGTTTAAATTCATAGAGGGCAAAAGTAGACAGGTACATGAAAGGGAATAAGTGGGTCTCTTCATATATTGCCACCGGAGAGTGCGCTCCATTGCAATTACATTAAACCAAAATTAAATTCCTTCTTCACCCTATAATCATAATCAACCAGTAGATTTTATTTGTTTGCCTAGTAAACTGACTCTTCATTCAATATCAACATACCCAGCTAGCTATCCTGTCCAGGCCTCCTTCCAACCCTTCAGTCTTTCCCATTTTGATTATGTTTTATCTGCAAAAACCTAAATTATGACAATATACCATTAACAGATTCAATTAATTTAATAGTGAATAGTAATGGTCCCAATACACTACCCTGTGGCTCTCTAATTTTCACTTCCACTTCTTTTGATACTACATTTCCTACCCTAACTCTTTGCTTTCTACATTTTAATATTTATTCTACCTAGCAAATCGCTTTTTCATCTGCCCCTATGGTTTGTCTCTTATATACCCATTTTATGACTCACTCTGCCAAAGCCTAAGAAAGATCTAGTGCTACTCTATTTACATGGCATCCCTCAACTATCTCATACAAAATATCTTGCATATAGGCTACCAACTGAGATTGACATGAATTTCCTTGCCCAATGCTATGTTGTTGATTTGCAAACCAGTTTCTTGCCTCACAGACATTTCTGATGTGGTTACATATTGTCAGATTATGAGTTTGCTAGGGGGTTTACTGCAACACGCTTCGCTGATCTGTAACAGTGCCCGATACTTTATAGTCCTTTGCAGCAATCAATTGTTTTACCCCAACAGATAAAGGTATGGTCACAAATAAATACACTGTAGACGTCTTGATAAATTTTAAAAATATGATATGTTCTCAGATAAATTCTTTTACATTAAGTAGTACCAGAGAATTTCAGAAAAGCATCAGATTTCGATCCTAAATTTTAAATGATTACAGGATAGTCATTCTCACTCAGTAAGCAGCTTGCTACTAATCCCCTGATAATAGTGAAAATTATAAGTCCATCACAAAGGAAGTGTTGACCCACACAGTTATTGCGCCATTACTAATATGATCCGCATCCTACACACATGTTCACTCAATGACACATCTGCCAAAATACTGCTCAACTTCCTTGTCTCGGCCCCACTCCCTTTTCTATAGAATCTGTGAATCGTGATGTATATCAACCTTTGGACCGACAAAGGCCAAACTAATTTTTGCTCTGATCATTCTGAAATTTTTATATGTTGTAAAGTGGTCCACATATCTTTTTTTAATTATGAGAGTCTTTCTTTTAGGTGTCATAATTTTCGAAATAAAAATCATAAATTTAAAAATGTCTTAAATTTATCATTACTCATAAAATTCTTATGCTTGTGATCTGATTCAATATCAACTGAGTCTCAAAAAGATTCCTCAACTTTTGACAAACTATCTTCGCTGTATTTTGTAGTAAAAACAAAATTTTTCTGATATGATACAATTTTTCCAAAACTTTGATATTAAAAATTTCGAAAAGTATTACTCCTGTCGATCTGAAACAAGTGTCAATCTTCATCAAATTTTATTTCTTATCTAGTGTTTATGTTAATTAATTGCTACAATAGCTCCTTCATACAGCTTTCTTTATCATGTTCAGATCTATTGTCGGTACATTGTTCCCAAAAGTTATTTGTAATCACTTCGCCTGAAAAACATCAAATTCACTTTTAACACCTGAAATTGAAAAAAAAGTAAGCTCTACATGATAAATGAAAATTCCTCTTTAATATGGTTGTACTTTTCTTACTGTCAGTAGTGTAATTCCACAAATTTTAAAATTGTGTAATCCATAAATTTCTATTTTTTTGTCTAAAAACTGACTTCTCATTTAACTATTGACTCTATTTTTTCACATGTTGTGTATCTCTTTATTCTGAACATTTTTAGCTATTTATCATCACTGTAACTTGAAAATTAAGATTTCTATCTTAGAAAAAGCTGAGTCTGATGCAACTCCTACCACATGAAAATTTTATTCTTAAAGTTGTCATATCTATTTAGCAAAATTTTATGGACTCTAAGTGTCAGACCTCATTTGAATTGTAGTTTTATTTTACACCTCCAAAAATGATTGTGGCCAAAAGACTCATAAAATTTTTTTGTGACATTCGAATTAGATTAAACCTCTCTATAGCTATTGAAAAATACTTCTGAAATGATTTGATACTGGTTTTATGTATGCTAAGGGCTCTTTAAACTATTTTTGAGGTCATAGCAAAAAAAAAAAAAAAAAAAAAAATCATCTTACAATATCAATCACTACATTACTTGACTTATCATTGATGTCAAAATAACTGACCTGTTATTTTTGACTGTATTTGTTTCCTTTAATTTATAGGACAGTACTACATTACATTTTCCAATTTTCTTGTAAGCAGCAAGTATCCAGACTCAATCTACTATAAATAACATTTAAAGAAAAGGTATAACGTTGCAACCTTCTATCTTTAATACATCTGTAATAATATGGTGTACACCGCTTAATGCTTTTTTAGTTTTCTCTGTTTCTTCATAAAATTCTCTAGATGATTTTTTGTTTTGTTTTTTACTCTTCTCATTGTTGACAAGTATTTATCCAATTTACATCCTCCCTTCTTGAACTTTAGTCTCTAATGTTTGCCTCAAACCAGTTATTAATATCTCCACCTTTTTCAAATTCTCAGCAACATCACCTCCATCTTTATCTATAAATGTCTGAATACTTTCCCTTCCTCTTAGTTTTGTAATATAGTGAAAGAATTTTCTAGATGTTTTATTCAGAACTTCTTCTGCACTGATAATATTCTTCATAAATCTATTTTTAACTTTCTACTTTGATGATATAAATTCCTTATTTAGTTTTTTTCGGGGTTTCCGTTCTCTGGCTGTCTATTAACTTCATTTCCTTCTTATCAATCTCTTTAATCTCCTGACTTCCCTATTGTAATATGTAGGTTCCAGACAATTCTTTAATTTTTTGTTTTTATATAAACATTTTTGGGTGGTGTAATGCTATAACATTGCTTGGGGTACTGCAACATTTGCACATTAACTTGAACAGAGATTGTGATACCTGTATGCATGACTGCCTGATATCTTTTCTTGAAGATGCTATTCAGTTCATATGCTATCTTCCGGTCATCAATCTGTTAACAACTGCATCAGATAACATTGGAGAGGTTACACATCTCAATAAAAAAAGGTCAGTAATTGATACTAATTTGTTATATTCTTTGAAAGTTAATGAATTTAATTCTGATATCAGATCATACATTAGGAAAATTGTTGAAGGCTGAATCAGACATAAGAAATCACAATGAAGATAGCAGGTTATTCTTCAAGTTACAACACTCACTAAAATAATTCCCTCTTCCAAACATACTTAGATTTGCAACCCCCTTGCAAACATACTTAGATTTGCAACCCCAAATTAGGGTGAGCTTGTTAAACTGTTCATGCCCTGCTATTTTAAACTTCTGAACACATTGTAAGAAATATTTCTGTCATTGAATTTAGTTTTACATTTCTTTTTCTATCGAAACAAATATTATAGTCCATGAAACTTTTCTGAGGCAAGATGATAAACTAGTAAGAGTTACATTCTTGAAAACTCAATTGTGTGGCATGGCACATATATTATGATGGTTAGATTGAGACTGCCGGTGACAAGGGAAAGCCTCCAATAACCTTGAGCTGGAATATTCTGGAATATTGGCAGGGGCGTACCAAACGGAAATGGCACCTAGGGCAAGCATCAAAGTTGCGCCCTTTCATAAATTATCTCAATATAAATTAAACAATCATAAATCTTAATATTGCAACTTCCTTGCCTTCTGTGACGCAAATAGATTAATAACAATTTCGAAATCTATTTCTTCTCGCTCTATACTGAGCAAAGCGTTTCGCCCTCAAATACGAAAGTATTATGTATATAAGTAGGTGCGGCACCTGAGCTGTCTCAGTATCCGACGTTCAGCCGACCTGTGAAGATGTCTCGACACCTGATGAAGACGACGGAGCTAGTCGTCAAAATATCGTGTTTTCAAAACACAATCCAGCGGTACACCCGCGAAGACTTCATTTCACGAAAGTATTAGTTTTAGCTTACTGAAATATTGCTTGCAATTTGCGATGCATATTACAATCGTAAACATAACCTATATTGAAATGCGCAGACTTGAGAAGACTCTCATCTCCGTACTCAACAATGAATTCAAGAAGTTCTTCAGATCTTTTTATGAATACGTTTTTTCTTGTGGATATTAACATTCGAATGTCCAATATTTCTTTGTTTCTGTTCTCCGTCATCATCACAACACTAGAAGTCTCCAACTTAACCCAGCGTCCTTCGCATTCTCTCCAGCCATATGTTGTAATTTTTTTTTTTTTTTTTTTTTTCACCTTTGACATCTTCCAATCAGATCCCATTCCTAGCAAAGATTGAAACCTTTCTCTTGTGCTTCATTAACCACATTGGTAAAATAGTCTCGAAGGGTTTTTATATTGATGGCAGCATCATGAAAAATCATGCCAGGATCCTGGAGCCGCTTTTGAACATGATTAATAGAACAAAGTCAGAAAATTGTTGGACAACATGCGATTATATAGAAGTCTTGCCACACTTCTTGTTTCACTAGTTTATTGCCATCGTCTGTCATGTCTTGAAGAACTTTCGGCATATCTTCAAGATATTTGTTAATTGGCTTAACTGCTTCAACCCTTGCATTTCATCTTGTTTTAGACTCTGAATTTATAACCACAGGCACGAAGTTCTTGAGATTTTCCCGGTGCAGAATGGAACGAGAAAACAATACATAAATAATTCCGAAAAGCACGTCCATTATAGATTTATAATATCATGCTATTGAGTAATTGATTATCGCAATTCACAAATGTCGACAGAATATTATTTTCGCTTATTCTTTCGTGAACACTAGTTCGGTATCCAGCCATCACAGCAGCGTTGACAATTGTTTATCTATACCGCCATTCTCTAGCTGTTTTAAGATTTCATCAACTAAGCTTCCAGCTTTCATTTGAATCATCTGAATGAAACCAAGAAAGAACTCTCTAATGCGGACTGATTTCCTCTCAAAATCAACTTCTATGTATCTAACTACTTCTGACATCTGCTCATGATGTGGATGATCAAGAGTAGAGCCAAACATGAAACCATAGTACTTTGATTTGCGAATGTTTCGCAATAAACTTTGGCGAACAGTGATAGCCATAAATGAACTCATTTTGAACATCAGGTGAAAAGTAAGATGTGACGCGAAGATAATTTTTAACCTGAGCAAGATGGTTATTCATGATGAGGTCAAATATGTCCAGAAGCTTTATTAATCCAAGGGAAAATCCCAACATTATAAGATTCCATTATAAGGGTCCATCACATATGCTAAGTGACTCTCTGTGACCCGTAATGCAAGATTTTGAGTAGCGAGAAATTTTATGCAATGAAAGATTCTCTTTAATACATTACGGTATTTTTGTTTTTCTGTCTAGATCTTGGTTTGAAGTTCAGCGTCAGTAATTAATCCCTTTAGCTGCAGCAAAATTTCTTTCCATTGGACGAAGCACTCACGATGATTCTTAGCATTTTCAGGTGCTTTCCAGGGGGGGGGGGGAAATCCAACTTCGTGCTCTGATGAAGATAGATTATCTAATTGTTAAAAGATAAGACGTAAGCTACAAAAAGCAGATTTTTAGACGGGGAATAAACTAACCAAGAGCAAGTCATCACCACGATTTCCTAGTTTTGTCTTAAACCAGCTTTTGTCATACAACGGTTATTGATAGGTGGTAAAAGACCATCAGTATTTTGATAATATTTTGAACCCATTTTAATTATTTCTGTTTTCAAACGATATGACAGAAATGATTTCCCAGTTAGTAAGTGTAGAAGTCCAATATCACACTGCTAAATTACTTCTGGTATGACAGTAATTAGATTTTCTACATCATCCACTATATCACCCCCACCAATTTTTTCTCCTGCTAAAATACTAATGTTTTCTACAAATTATTAGTAGCCTTGAAACTTGTAGCCTCACTGCACTTATCTGATGTTATATCCTCCTTCTCTTGTGCTAAATTAGTGTTGAATACTTTGCATTTAATTGTGCATGTTAATGTAGGCAATTCCTTAGAACATGTCGTAGAACAGTATCGGACTTTTCAAGAAAAGGTATCTATACTTCTTCAAGTACTTGCTGGATTTTTGTGCTACTTCATCCTACCATTTTCGTTTTTTTCCGTCCCTCAGTCCCTTTCTCTTTTTTCTTTGAAAACAATCGTTTCACATTGTGTTGGTATTATTGCGAAATATAGTAGCTTCAAGCTAGGTCGTGATGCTACCAATGGAATTAAAATACACAACTGCGCTACGTCAATCACCTAATCAGCAATCGAACAATTGAGAAAGTAGCGCTTGTCTTATATCCTTAGAACAAAATTTGCCAATGCGGGCGTGGGGCAGGGGCCGCTACTATTGGTCCATACAAAACATTTCGACTGAGTACATAATATACCTCCCGATCGTGTTCTGATTCATTGATTATACATTCCTTCTCGCTTGTTTGTGAAAGCTTACCAGCCGCGCGCTGGTATCGCGGGATTATTTGCATATGAATTGTATTGTTGGTGCATTTTGATTTTTAAGTTTGATTTTTTGCGAATTTTGCGCCCCCCTTTCAAGGGCGCCCAGTGCACATGCCCTACCTGCCCCAACCTAGGTACGCCACTGAATATCGGCATATCCATGAGTGGATTACTATTCTCTTGTAAATCACTAAAATATCATTTCTTCTTAGTCCATTATTTTTTATTGGATTTTCCTGAAACTTTCATATGTTGTATTACAATTTATTTAGAATATTTTATATTATGACAAATTTTCTCATGATTTTTCTTATTTAAGAATTATTAATTTAAAAATGTCCCACTATCGCATTTCTTATAAGCATTTGCTTGGTATTACTTATTAAGAAATGCGCCTTGTTGTATTTAAGAATGTACTTCTATTTATATTATTTCGGAAGATATCTTTTGTGCAGTTTAATCAAATAATTAATTTGTTAGTCCTTTTCTCCACAATAAGAATCACAACTTTTATTTTAAATTGAATACATTCATTAAATACAATCGAACTTTTCCTCACAAGCTCTCCTTAGCTGCTGCTAAGTAATCAATCTTACGTCTCTGTGTGTGTCCCGTTGCTATGGAAACTTCTCTTAGAGTACTCACTGGCCCGTGGCAAGGAACGCCTACCTCAAGGATGTTATTACTATCGGTTATGCTACAGCCCCCCCCAAGTTTACCATACCATTTGACATCCATACCATTATAAATGGTTATGGTAAACTTTCCTGTAATTGTCACGTTTTAGGTAAGGAGAGCTTAGATTTTACATTTGGCTAATAACCCATTTTTTACATATCATGAGTACCGATGTCTGAGGTAGCTTTCCCTGGTGGTTTTCCATAAGCCGCTACTGGTTGTAACGTCCTATAGTCTGTAACACACATTTCGACAAGTTACTGTCCTTATCTCTTAAAAACCAAAACTACAATAGGTATACTATACTACAGAATTGTTTTTAATTACATCATCTTTAACTGTCATAGCCTCCGCCTGTTTTCCAAGCATACCATTCAAAATTTCTATTAACTACCCTTGGTACATTATATTCTTCATAAGACCAATCCTTTTGAACCATTTTACTGTTGTATAACCGGCAACATTATTTAAATCACATATTTGGTCCCTGGACCAGTACAATCTACCCTCGCTAATACGACTGGGACACCATTGTTTCTTGCTAATCTAGCATCACCATCACAACTTCATTTTTATTTTATTTCTTCAATACATTACATTATTCTCTCCATAAGTAATAACTTTCTCCACTACTTCATCTTGAATATATTCATATATAGGCTAAGAGATGTAACAACAAAGTCATTTGAAGGTTCTACCTGGACCTCAGCTATACCTGTGTTAACCAAATCCCGAACCTTTCGGTATCATTTAAAGGCAATGCCTAGATAGTGGCCTTATTTACAGGAACTGAGTCCTTGACTGTGTTGTTGTACCCGTACCCTCTCTATATGATATTTTACTTCTTAATTCATTACACATTTATTCTATCATAGTAACACCTCGTTTCTTCTCCACTCATTCTATTCATTCTAATGCTCCGGTATACCTTACAAACTATATATTTAATAAAAGAAAGTCTTAATAGACAATAAACTTTTATGTAATGGTATGCTGTGGTAACAGCCGAAGACTGCACATCTGATCGAGATCATCAATATTGGTAAGTGACAGCTTCCACTTAGTGGTTATAAACTTTTACTATCATTACAGTTGAATTGTGCGCAGCCACAACAATCAGTACTATTTACAAGTGTTTTGTGGCACTGAATAATAATAATATGCTAACTATAACTTAATAATAATAGGAAATTCCAATATGATGGAGTTTATCTTTACACACCTGTGACTTGCACTAGTGTTAAATCTTTTCATTCATCTTAAACTAAGTGATCATTTTTTGAGTTGTAGATTCAATGTCCTGATTGAATTTGTACACAGGATGAGGCAGTAAGCATAGCTTACTCCTCTACAAAAAAAAAAAGAAAACCTTTTTTTTCTATATTTCCAGTTCACCTTTCCCCAGTTATTCATACAAAACAACTTTCTGTTTACAATTAATCTTACTTTGCCAGAACAGTAACATGGCAAACCAACTTCAAAAATATGTAAAGAACTCTGAAAATGTTCAACACCATTATTCTTTAACTGCTTTGATTCATAATCACAAACATAATTCTCCCCAACAATGGAAAAAATGTCACAGTTTACTTCCTTCAAAATCATCAAACTCCCTAATCCATCTACCTTCAAAGTCTCTTCCATCTCTTTTACCTGATCAAAGCCACTTGTTCCTTTAATGTCTCTGATATCAAACATTTTTATAGACTTACAACCCTTTTCTACTGATTCATCTGTCTTCGTGTAAGTTTCCACCTGGTTACTTTCATGCTTAAACTCATCTTTTAAGTGAAACCCTTCTTTAACAATTTGTCTATCCTTGACATGATTTACATCACCATTAATTGTAACATTACTCATCTCATATTTTTCCCTTACAGTATTAGGCCTACTATCAGTGTTGTCAGTTTGTGTCTTGATAATGTCAATTTTGTCATTCAATTCACCTATATATTTTTCACAAATCTTTTTGGTAGATGCTACCTCCTTTGTAATGCTGTCAAGTTGATTGCTAACAGTTTGGAACTGCGAACTGAAATTATTGCATAAGCCCTCATGAGATTTAGTAAAGTGTTCCGACAACTCTCTTTTCTGTTCAACCAGTGCATTTTTAGATTGTAAAAACAAACTGAACATAAACTGTTTTAAGTCTGAAATCGTGTCTGAAGGTAGTTGAGTGTTTTTGTTAGTACCACTCAGTGTCTGTGGTTCATCATTAGTGATGCCTTCTATAAGTGTTGTCATATTTGAAATTGGATCAAAGTCGGCAACTTTTCAACTCGTAAAAATTATTCATTAATCTACCTATATCTTCAAGAAATTGTTTGTTAACATAAATAGCTGGAAAGCTTGCGAAATTTATGCCATGTGTACATGTTCTACTTTACGCAAATTAAAATCAAGTACACTTGAAATTACTAAAATCTAACTTTACAGGTAACGTCTTGTTCTTCGTGAAATTAATTTGCAAGTTAAAAGGTCAAGAAAATAATTTACACTCCGTAAGGTTATGAACAGTGAATTATTTGAAAATTTAAAGTGTATGGTAGACTATACACTTTAGTACTCTTTAGCAAAATCACTTAGCTGTATATACGAGTGGTTCAGTCGCTGTAGCCGTTCCAACCACCTCCATATGCGACGTAGTAAATATCAGCACAGATGGAATGTATCCAAGGTCAGCTGTTCCCGACTGCGATGTTTTTCTTAATAGTTCCTGATCGTCCGCTGGAGGCGCTGCCGTCAATTTGTTGTTAGTCGTTTCCAGGATCTTTTCTCGATGAATTCTTGTTGTCGAATTGTAACTTAGTTGTTATTATGTATCACTGGCAGGGTCGCCATAGTCGCATTTCTTATAAGCATTTGCTTGATATTACTTATTAAGAAATGCGCCCTGTTGTATTTAAGAATGTACTTCTATTTATATTATTTCGGAAGATATCTTTTTTGCAGTTTAATCAAATAATTAATTTGTTAGTCCTTTTCTCCACAATAAGAATCACAACTTTTATTTTAAATTGAATACATTCATTAAATACAATCGAACTTTTCCTCACAAGCTCTCCTTAGCTGCTGCCTAAGTAATCTCTAGTCTCTGTGTGTCCCGTTGCTATGGAAACTTCTCTTAGAGTACTCACTGGCCCGTGGCAAGGAACGCCTACCTCAAGGATGTTATTACTATTGGTTATGCTACACCACGTGCAAGGTTATCAAGTTTAAAAACTAAAATTCTGTTTTTATCCCTTTAAATCTCAAATGTTATATTATAAAATGAATTTTTCTTTATTATATAAGTCTACTTTTATGTTCCTTGCTCTTTTATTAACAAAATTCAAATTCATTACTTTTCTAAAAACATATATAAAATTCAATGAAGTATTCATGAACGTACAGCCGAATTGTGTTGTGGAAACACGATATTTCAACGACTAGCTCCGTCGTCTTCCTCAGGTGTGGAGATGACTGTACTGGTTGGCTAACCAACAGATACTGAGACAGCTCAGGAGAGAAGTGTACAAAATGACTAGTAATTAAGTCAGTAATAAAATCTTTATTTATTAATATTTTTAAACACTTTAAACAGCTTATTATTACTTGGTTCATTAACTTATTGGAATTACCAATATCACTCAACTTAATACCAAAACAACAGAATTACTGAGAATTTCTAAAAAGCAGTAATAAAACCATCTTGTCCACCCTAGGTCGGTCAAATGACACTTGTGGTGTGGACAAAATGGCATACCAATTTTGTACTGGAGATCAGTGCATTGCTTACGAAGTTCACATGTAAAACTTCTTTGTCTTCTTCGGAACATGTGCGTATGATGCATGAGCTCACCTCTTGCAACCCAAGCACTTCAACCAAATCTCTCTTGGCTTGGACCTGGAGTATAGATCACTTCAATAAATGCAAGCACAAATTCCAGTTTTCAGTGTAAATTTATTAAAAAAAAAAATCTTTTATACTGTCAGAACTAAAATCTAAAGTTTTTGTAACCTTTCTCGTTTTTTCTTTACTACTGGTGGAGGAGTGGATCTTGCTTTAGTCTCACATATTTGGCATTAAAGTTAAAAACAATATTGTTGGTTTCTTGTGTGGTTTTCTTTTACCTTGTACTGCCACGTAGACTCCTTTCAGGATTGGAGATAACACACTGATTGAAATACGGATATGTGTTTCTTGGGGTATCAATCTAGATGTTATGGGTGTAATAGGTATTGCAGCACCTATTTTTCCAGACTGAGCCGTTGAAAATCTATGTGGATTGTCTATGGCTGATATTTTTTTTTATTTTTTTTTTTTACCCTTCATTTATACAGCCTAATATCTTAGTGACTAAATTAGGCCCTACATGTTAATTTTTACATTGTTGATTTACATAGTGTTTTGTACAAAATATTTACATGCAAGGAATTTGGCATACAGTTCCGTTACACTTTGACTTACTGTCTAATTAATTCTATAATATTACATTTGGTCTTGCTTACAGTAATAACAGTTACAGCTGCTATTGCAAATTTTAATGTTATATTGAATCACAAATATCGCTTATTGTTGTTATAGTGCTAGTGGTTTTTATTGACATATTCCAGTTATTCTTAGAGTATCCCATTATTCAGTTAGTTGTAGTTAATCCAGTTTGTACATATCTTTCTGTAATCTATCATTTAGTTATACCGGATTACTGGGTAATAACAATTGCTTTTAAGTAACATTCACTTAATTATATGTTCTCAGCCACTACAGTCCTGAGCCAGTTCAAATTTGCAGCATCCTGGCTTACCATTAATATGGAAATTAACTCCCAAATATTGTTATGATTCATCGTGTATTTGTGCAAAAGTCAATGATCATTCCCTCTACATTACAAACAAGACTGTTTTGGCCGTGGTAGAAGCGCTTTGTTTGCTGTAAGTGGTATGCTGACGTTTGCTCATTCTGCCACGCCATCGTTCTGACTCAGGCCTGCAGTAGGCTTGGTTCTGTTTTAACAATGGTAGGATTACTTAATTTAATAGTTATACATTTGATTTTTTTTTCTTTTTCAATAATCACCTCTGGTATTATAATCTACTTTTCCCCTATAAGGCCTTATCCGTTTCTATGTTTTTTTTTTATTTTTTTATGTACTACGTCTATTCTAATCTACCTTGAAACCTATACTACTCTATCAACACTAATCTACCCACCACTATCATCCCGGGATAGTCTGCCAGCCATGCCCCTCTGGATTTCCAGTGGGACAGGATCGACCGACACATCGGGACAAAACTTCCGGCTCCCGGAAGTTTCTGAAGAATACTGTTTACTCTTGTTCGTGAATAATTTTCTATGCCTGTATGTTTGGCCGTGCGACTTCCCTAGGCCGGCCCGACTGCCGCTCGGTCCAGATATCTTTTTTTGTGCAGTTGAGATACTTTGTTCGCCAGATTATCGAGAATAATCCATGATCGCTGATCTAGAATTATGTCTCGCGTTGATCTACTCCGTATTATGTTGATATCCGGCGTCCTTACTTCTTCTGCTATCGGACAGGACCACACTACATGTTCGGGGGTTCCTTCTGCCCCGCACTCACATAAGCTCGTTTCTTTCAGCCCTCTTTGACACAGTAGGCTGTTATATGGGCCGTGCCCCGTGAGATAATGTATAAGGCCTGGTGTGGGATGAAAGTATTCAAGTTGCAGCCGTTCTTGTATGTTCGGAAACACACTGTATAATCTTCTGCCTGTGGCACTATTGTCCCACCGCTCCTGCCATTCAGCGAGAAGTGCGGCGCTGACTTCTGCCGCATTTTGTGCAACTGTTCCCACAATCTCTTGCACCCTGGTCTGATTTCCTTTTCGTAACCAGTATATGGCCCCTCTTCTTCTGATTTCGAGGTCCAACGGCCATACACCTATGACAATTGGTAGGGCATTTGTGGAGGTAGTACTGTAGGCTCCACTCAATCGCAGCAACACACTTCTCTGCACTCTTAGGACCTCCTCCCTAGGTTTCACCAGTCGAAGTCTGTGCGCCCAGACACTGGACGCGTACCCTACCAGAGATGCTAGGATAGCATCGTGGTATCTTCTTATAGTAGTGTTAGAAAGGTGAAATCTCCTTTGGCCTATACTGATAAATTTGTTGAGCACAGCCTTAGCCCTTTCGCACGTCTCAGTAATATGTGATGCAAAGTTCAGAGACTCATCCAGGGTGACGCCAAGATATTTGGTTGTCCGTGTTCTTTTTATGTTAATGTTATTCATTTTGATAGTAGGGTTACGTTCCAGTTTTCCCTTGAATACCATCATCTGAGTTTTCTTTGGCGCGAGACTAAGCTTTGCCTCTGAGCACCATGCTTGGAGTTTTTCAATCACCACTTTAGCTATATTCTCTATAGCTTGTCTGGACCGACCCTCAATCAATAACAGCAAGTCGTCTGCATAGGCAACCAGTCCCAGTAAGCCATCCAGCCCCTCCAGTAGATTAATCAATTCTTCGAAAACTATGTCCCAAAAAACCGGTCCACTGACCGACCCCTGAGGGCATCCCTTAGTTAAATGTTTATCTACCTTCCCTCGTGGGCATCTCAGTGTGGCATAACGATTTTTACAATAGTCCCTCAGCGTGTTATAAAGACTGCTTGGACACTTCATTTCTCTTAGGCGCCGGAACAATATCGGCCACCAAAGATTATCAAAAGCGCCACAAATATCAATATAAATTCCTATAACACATTTCTTACAGCTGCTTTTAACTAAGTCTACCGCTCTGTTAATTGCATCTTCGGTCGACCTGCCTGCTCTGAAGCCGTATTGGTTCATGTTCATACCCATATTACTTCTGTGATGTTGCAATTTAGCGATCAGTACTTTTTCTTGAACCTTTCCCAGCACATTGAGCAGGCAGATCGGCCGATAAGATTTTGGATTGGCCAGATCCCTGTCACCCCCTTTGGTTAGTATTACCACTTCACTTTGTTTCCACACGTTGGGAACTCTGCCTTGCAGCAGACATTTGTTTAGTAAGTTACATAAGGGAGGAGCTAACTGAACCACCAGAGCCTGCAAAACTTCAGCCACAATTCCGTCCGGACCTGGGGCTTTATGTTTCGCCATACTGTTTATGGCTCTGATCACCTCATCTATTGTTATGTTTTCCCCTTCCGATGTGACTGTATACAACTGTAATTGATCACTGCGCATTTTTCTATGGGTATCGCTTTCATTGTCTTCTACGTCGTCAGGTAATAGCTGATGCAATAGTACCTCGGCCGTTGTGGTCCAATTCGTTGTCATGGTCCCATCCTCATTCCTCACGGTAGCCAAAGTTGTGGGTGGTCTAATTTTACCTGCAACTATTTTGTATGGTATTCCCCAGGGGTCTGACCTAAGATTAGCTCTAACATATGCCTCCCAACTTGAGTTTTCGTCAGAAGCAATTGTTGCTTGAAAAGCTTCTTTTCTCTCTCTGTATCTGTTGAGAAGGATATACCTGTCAGCCGCCACAAGGCAGCGTTGGTATTCCCTTCTCGCCTTTCGCACGTTTGATCTTAGTCTATACAGCCGTTCGTTCCATGGTGTATCCCTCACCATTTTAATTTTCGCCATTGGAATACTGCCCTTCATTGCTGTTTGAATCGATTTGGTCAGCTCCTTCGCAATATAATCTACGTCATTCCCCTCCATTAGTCCCACTGGTGTTCGGAAGCCCTCCCGTAGCCTAGACCATGCCGCTCTCTTTATATTGTACCGGTGTTTGATATTCTCACTGCTAACAGCCGCCGTTACATCCCTGGAAAGGTCATATAGAATTATATTATGATCACTCGTGGTTTGGTTGTCTAGAACTCTCCAGTTTTGTAGTATGTTCCCCACATGTTCGCTGGTGAGCGTTACATCTATATTGGATGTGGCCCCCCATCTATCATTGAAAGTAGGAGGATTGTATGGTCTATTTCTTACTTGCAGATGTAATTCGTGAATCAGCTCCATCAAATCCTCTCCTCTCTCGTTAGTTTGGTCACTGTACCAAAGTACTGACCGTGCAGTTTGCATCAGCTGCTATGATTATTTTCTGATTCCCCAGGCTATTGAATATATCTCTAATTTTATTTAGATACGGAGCTATTGGATCTTTATACTGGAAATACATAGACACATACATATACTGGAAATCCATAGACACCACAATCACGTTACACCATCCTGTGCTGAATTCTACACATGTCGTTTGGTCATCACAGAATTGTGCAATTTTCGTTGTTGTCATGCTCCTATTTAAGACTATTATATCCGTCATGGTATGTTCCCTGTCTGCTATAATTTGCACTCACACTGGCATGTATGGAATCAATCCTCTATTTGAATGTGGTTCTTGTAGGCATAACACATCCCAGCTGTTTTCTTCTGCTAATTTTCTCAACTCATGGAGGACCAGTTTGCTCCATCTAGAATTTATCTGTGCGAATTTTATACTATCCATTTAGGGATATCTAGTATATACATTGTACTTCGGCCATTTAAGCTGAGGATCAAATCTAATCCTTCCATGAGTCATAACAAACTGTTTGTATATCTCGTCAGGATCAAACATTTCGTTTCAGTCTATCGAATAACTTTTTAACTAGGGTTAACAGCTGGGACGGTTCTGCAGGCAGGTTGTTGGCTTTAAGTTGAATTTTGTCTACTACCTCCAGCTGTGGAAAGGTTATTGACATCCCCGCTGGGTGCAGCAAACGTGTTATGTGTCTAAGTGCCATTGTCAGCAGATTCTCCTGTTCCAGTTTATTCAGTCTCAGCGTGTCTTCTATATTCGCATACAGCGGCATAGGATCAACTGAATTATTTTCTACCAAAATCCCCTCAATTGGTGTATCTATTTTGAGTTCATTTTTGACACTGTAAGTATTTAAGGAGTGTTGTTTTGGCAGTGGAAGTTTGATATTTTTATTCGCTTCGCTACCTTGTTCCCGTACATGTTCTAAGGAGCATTTTACCTTTAATTTTCCTACATTTAAGCTATTCGTCTTTGTTTCATTTTTAATGCTGGGAGTAGAATGTTTGCTCGACCATAATACCTCTCCTTTTACCCAACCAAGCCCCGCTCTATAACGAGGGGAGCGCAAAGGGGGCATCTCAGAAGACTCCTTCGCGTCTGCGAGGCTGGAGTCCTCTGTTTGTATCCCCTTTTCGCTAGATTTTTCCGTTTGTGTCCCCTTTTCGCATGTTCCTGTAAGTTGTTTTTTCTTGATAGCTTCCTTAGCCTCTCTAAACTTCGCCGCCCGCAGTGCATCCCTGCGCCTTCGGGATGGGTTTTTCCTCTTTTTAAGTTTCTCTGCTTTTACCAGTATATCGGAGTTATTTCTACTTCTGTTTGTTAGAATTGGATTTATTTCCATCCTTTTTTCTAACTTTAACTTACTGTCCATAATCTATACGACTTATGACTCTTTGCAGTAACATTTGATACGTAAGGCACTCCTTCCCGTTCTTTTTACAGGTCTTGCCTCTCTTAGCGCAAGGTATACACACTGCTGGCCCAGTTTTTTTACCGCATGTCTCCTTTCTATGTCCCAAATCCCCGCAATGATTGCAAGCAGCTTCGGATTGCTGGCAATGCTTGCTTACATGCCCTAGGTCAGCGCATTTTACGCAACGAGGCACTACCGTATAATCCTTGACTGTAACTGCCGAAAACTCAACAAAGATTTTCTTTTGATTTAAGAGAGCATTTCTGATTTTTGGGGTTACTTCTACAACATGGTGTACTGTCGCCTTGTTGCGCGGTCCGGTTTTAAATCTCGGTTTAAACCCTTCCGCGAAATCGTCCTTGCTTATATGCTCCTCATAGTTTTGTTCATGAATTACGTCCACTAGCCGTTCAGATTCAATCGACACCGGGACATCATACAAGATCACTAAAGGTCTCCGTTTTTTCGGTAACTCGCAACTGACTTCCTCCGCCAAAGTTTTATTTTCCAGCACTTTCTTAGCATCTTGTTCGCTATTTGTTTCAACTATTACCGTTTTATTTGCAGTCTTGATACGACTTATTTTAATCTTTTCCTGTTGGGGTTTCAATATTCTTGTTACTTTCTCGGCAACCTGCCTTGGGGTTTCGCCCTTCTTGGAGGTTATAAAAACCACACAAGATTTAGAGGGTTGCCCTATTTGGGGCCCTTTCTGTTTGCTGACATTTGCCGCGGCCACAGTGGCGTAGCTTGTTACAGGCTGAGTATTTGTTCTATTTTCCAAATCTAGTCTAATTCGGCTGTTATCTTTTTCCAGTTCGCTTACCCTACCCTCCAGGTGCGATGCAGCAATTGCCCACAGAGCAAGCTTATCTTTAAGCTCCCTCATCCTAGTATCCGTGAGTGTTTTTCCCTGATATTCGTTCAGGTACTTGACTACGTCTTCGTACCTGTCAGAAAAGGACATCGAACCCATCAGGGCCTTTGTATTTTCACTTTTATCGGCACTCATAACTATATGAGTGGTGGTCCTCCGTAACTATCAGCAACTGGGTCTGACACAAAAGGAGCCCATTTTGTCAATGACAAGTTGCTGACCAGTATGACACTAATTTTCGCTACGGCTTGATAAACAATAGTTTTACAGTACCTGCTTCAGCAGACGGCAGTCACAGGAGAACCCACTCTGGTTTCAGGTAGCCTTCACTAATGGAAATAATTCAGTATTTCCATCAGCACGACCTTATGGCTTACAACAACTCACATTGGGTCTGAACACCAGGCCCAATTCAACAATGACACTTAGGCACTTCTAAACTGGTCGACACTACAAAACAACTGTATCCGTTACGGAGCGCAAGCCAGACACGTCCGCACACTTCGCGCGCCAATGCAAGACTGATATGCATGCTTCTACCTGTGGTGCTGAGGGTTCATGTAGATTTTTCATTGTTGATCTGCCTTTTTCAACCTGACATGGACCTGCTGAGGCTATGCTTCAGCCCTCACAGCTGAAGTCGCTTGAGGGTGAAAACATGCCGGGCATGTCGCCGTGAAGGTGGCGGTCGCGCTGAAGGCCGATGTCGCAGTAAATGGGTAAAAACATGCCCCGCAGCTCGCGGTGCAGATGAAGGTAGATGTCGAGGTATAGCTGCTAGCGTTCACCAGTGTTTTGAAAACCCTTGTAGGTGCCACACGTTGTAAATCGTTAATATTTTGTTTTTAACACTAGTATCATTTACTTTATGTAACCTGCAATGAATAGTGGAACCGGTAATGATAGGGATGATGATGGTCTGTCAGTAGCCACAAAGTGGTGGCTACTTTCTACGGCTCTTATCGGAAGGTTAAGTTAACAGCAAATAAATGAACGGGGACAAACTCTTGGTGAATTTCACCATTTAAATCAGGATCTAAAAAATCATCCAGACTTATTCCATGTCCACCTACAAAAGACACCACAAAGTTACCATAAAATCCTGGACAAACTGAAGTCAAATGTTTATAACAGTTACCACAACAAACCAATACATGCTGAGGGAAAACTCATTGTGACTATAAATTATTGATAACTAGCAGTTACAAGCGACTTCGTCCGCGTTGAAGAGTGTTGTAATATAAGATTTTCTTGAGAGGTCTGGTTGATCAATGGTTAGGGCATCCAACTGGAGATGGAAAAGTCCCCAGCTTGAATCCCAGTCTCGGTGAGGATTTTTGAAGATCCTTTGCTCGACCTTCATCTCTGGCATAGGTAGTTGTGTGATGTGAATTATGCCAGAATGTTCACTTGGTTCTAATTCCGTGTTGAACTGTGGGTCCTCTATGTCCGGTAGCATTACTGGGTTACTTTAAGATGCTACCAAAAGGGGCTGACTGCTGAGACATAAAGAAGCCTTGTCACCAGGTCTTTACGACCATACAATTTATTTTAGAGCTATTTTTATTAGTAATAGTAGTAATAAATGTTGCAATAAAATAACAAAAATTTATTTATGTTCCACAACTACTTCATTGAAATTTTAAAACAATAAAAATGTTCTGTTTGTTAGGAGTATTTTCAGTTTAATATATCCGTATATACAATATTGAGGATTTGTCTCCTAGGTTTTGGCTATTTTCATAGCCCTAATTTTCTTACATTTCTTTGAAAGATTTGAATTTCGTTTACCCAGCATCTTTTATTTACTAATTTCATCTTGCAAATAAAAATGAATATAGTTTTAATTAATGGAAGCTCAAAACGTCAAAATATTATCAATACATTGATGGAATTGACTATATATATATATATATATATATATACTAACATCCAAACAGCAAATAAATACTTAAGTGGCTCAAGGACGTTCATTTCCGTTAAAAAATTGCGATACTAAAAATGAATATTTTGATTTGCATTGAATATCTGAAAAAAAAACTTTAAAAAAAGAGAACTTTGAATATTGATTTTGTTTTGAGGATATACTGGTTACATCAACAGAAATTTGCATATTATAATATTAAGTATTGTAGTAATTGATTCTTTTACCCATAATGATCAGTGGTATTGTGGTAATTGTTTCTCTATCTGTGGAAACAGTTTAATTGCCTGTAGACCAGTTTACTATATAGTTCATTCGTTTGGATCCATTAAATTACGTTTAGATAAATTCTATTTAAAATTGTTACCAATATAATCAAAATTGTAAGTAGCATAAGTATAACGATAATTAACAGATGCAATATAATAATGAGTATAATCAAACATGTTATTAGTTAACGATAATGAATCATGTTACAAGTGATGGCTGTATGGTTACATAACCGAATGTCAATAAATAAATAAATAAATAAATAAATAAATTCTGCACTAAAATATAAATTTCAATGTTAAAGTAGTAATTGATTCTTTCTTCATAATTGGTTTTTTATCTGCCAACAGAATTGAATATCTACCGGCTAATTACCACTCCGCTTGTCTGCCACTCCACTATCTGAATAAAACATTTATAAATTTCAAAAATTTACTTCGCTCAACGCCACGTGTTCTGCTAAATCATCTAAGCTATAAATCTCTTGATACAATATCGGACCAAAGCAACATGACATCACTAAAATGGCGCTCTTGAAATAACTAATAATGTTTCATTCTGGCCCAGGCTGCATTTCAACAAAGGCACAAACTCAGCTAATATTACGTCTAGAAAATCAAAGCTTCTATCAGTTGTGCATTAATATATTCACTATAGGGCCTATTACATGTTAGTGACGTTATGAATAGCGAAGTAAACTTGACTCATTATTTCAGATCACGATACTAAATAAACTCGAATAATCGTGTTGGCAATGTGCGCTCGAAAAAACGCAGTAAATTTAATATTGAATTCATCCGAAACTACTTTCATCCGCATGAACTTGTCATCAGCATCATGGTAGTTATTGGAGTAACGTAATTAAAAAATTTATACTAAAATGCTTGTAACTTACAGTGTACAACGCAAAGTCCATAATTCTCTACAACTGTAAGACAATTTTCGTTAATATTGCTGGTCAAGTTAATATCTGGATAAAGTGACTGTTACTGCTCATGATTTAGTAAGGTGTATAACTGCATTTAATATGTTGAGTTGTGTTCGTATAGTTTGACTTTGTAGCGGCAATATTAACAGAGATAGTGGTTTGGTTGAAATGATCCCTGGACCAGAATGATTTTTGTTACAGCATAAGGCAGTAGGAATTTAGTTATTATTAGTAATAAGTAAGTAGCTTTCATATGCACCATACAAATGAGGTGTATTGTATTGTAAACGACTTCCAGTGTTGCTTCATGAAACAATGAGTTTTTACATTAGCCCATAGTTTTAAGTGTAGCACTCGATAGATATATGCAGAATATTGAACAGTGAGTAAACAGCATTGTTTCGTGAATCATAGCCTCTACTATTTGTTCAAAAATTCTGATCAAAAAATAAAAAGGGTTAGTTAAGTTTTAAAATTCGGCAGACTGTATAGTAACAAAAATAAGTTAATTAAACCGTGATAGAATTGAATCCTTTACATTTTTATAAATACGACATTTCGGCCATGACCATGTTGTACTTTTACTGAACCAACTTTCGTAATGGTATACTCAAGGATTTTTTTTTCTTACCTTTTTTTTAGTTTAAGGTTAAGTACAGATTTATATTTCCAGCTTCCAAACTATATTTGTCAAGTGGGTCAGTTTTATGGCTTTTAAACTAAACACAAACTTGCATATGTAAGATGATTTTTGCTTTTATTTCCGAAAAGTAGTGTTTGCGATTTACGTAAAAAGCAAAGAGTAAACGTGGCACGGCTATCTCTTTGTTGTTTCCGAATTGATATTAATGGCAATTTCTAAAAGAACTATGCGTTTCTGTGGGATAAAATCTATCCTATGTCACTTCACACACAATTAACTGACTTCATGCCAAATTTCATTTAAATATGTTGATTTATTAAGGCGTGATTGATTCCAGACTTACATCCAAACACACATCTGAACTTTCTAATTTTCTCATTTATAGATATATATATAGATTATTGTAAATAAAGTAACGTACCGTTTAACAAAGCATTTTCAAGTCAAATCTAAATTTTTCAATCCAAAATCAGGATTTCTATTTAAAAATCAGAATTTTCAATTTCAGTCAAAAGTTTATTTTAAATCATAATTAACACGAGAATTTTTTTTTTTTTTACTTTCTTTAAATTTGTAATTGTTGGACTGAATTGTCTGATGTTCCATTTCCATCGGTATATGATGTGTAATAATATCTAAATAGTCAATCAAGTCACTAACAATAGATAATTATTTCAATTAGGGCAAATGTAGGTGGGTGCAGGAAAAGGGGGAAAGATGGGTGTGTAGGGAAATTACCACTGGTCAGTGCGCTCAATTACAATTTAATTAAATATTATTATTATTATAAAATTTGTTGTAATTTATCTACCGCTGACTGTCTAATTGCTTGAAACATTAACTTTTCCGTAGTTGTCCAATTTATAAAAATCTGTACTTATTATTTCATCAATAATTTATTTAAAACAGAATGTAGCATTCTCAATGTCAGTACATTGTTAATTTATATCTGCAGTTGTGTAAAACGAAATGACATCCATTAAATAAATCAATATTTAGAACAAGACAAAATGAAACAACGCCTCTCTGTACAATACGAAAGCAGACCTGTAAAATCAATTGTAGAAGCTGGATCGTGTGGCCTTGACATAGCTCAGCCAATCAGCGCCAAGCAGACCTCCAGCAGCGCGCTAGGCCACGAGGTGAAAACAAAATACTTTGTTCTGGCATCAACATCGAGGTGAACGGTGAGCAGCAACGGCAACCGCGACCGCCTCAGCGTGCGCTGACTCGTTTCTAACAATGCTTTTGTTTCACGTGGATGAACATCTACCGCCACCGCGGCCGCGACCTTCAGCGCGAGCTGCTTGGTATGTTTTCACCCTTAGGTTTCCTCAAAGATTTTTTTTTTTTGCTTATGGTTTTACACTTTATTGCTACTGAGGTCATTAGAGGTGGGAAGGGAGTGGTGACTAGCACAGGGAAGAAATTTGGCCATGGCCTTTTGAAGGAAGCATCCTGGCAATTGTCTGGAGTGATTTGGGGAAACCATGGAAAACCCAAATCTGGATGCCCGGACAGGGATTCAAACCTGTGTCCCCCTGAATGTGAGGCTAGAATGTTACTGCTCACCCACCACACTCAGTGATGTATTTGGGTTTCTGTGTTGAAGTCCAGGCAACCATTCTTTACCTGCCATTTCCTTTTCCTTGTTAAAATTGTGAGGAGTGTTATTCACATCAACAAACCGGTAAGTCAATTATTGAAGTCCATTATGTGTGAATCCGAATAATCTCGTTTTCAGTACCTTAATATGTTCAACTTTTTCAAATATTAACATGCTCTTGTACCCACCCATTCCTGAAACAATCAGGTACACAGTTAAACCTCATTTTATCAGCTATAATCATGGAAATAAACCATGAAAAGTTCATTTCATTTTTCTTTACAGCCTCAATGGCCTTCTCCATAGAGGTTTTATCCCAACCTTAGTGATTTGTTTATCATGATGCATTTTATTGACTATCTGAAACAAGAAAAAATAGTGGGTCAAATGACATACTATGTCATTTTACCCAACCAAGGGGTATGTCATTTTGTTCACCCTATAACTTAAAAACTTTGAAAATAATAACTAAAAATCTAGTACGATTTTTGAGATTTCAACACATTCTACGAGTTACTTAGTTCAGTCACTATAAACAAACACCATCAAAAACAAATAAACATTGAAAAATACTTCTATGGAGAAACAAAATCCATCCAAGTAAAAGTCGTGCCTGTGAAAGTCAAATAAATAAAGAGTCCGCATCAAATGATCAAACGGGCGCAGCTGGTGATGCAACTGTTGTTAGGAAAACTAAATTATCTGTGGTTTTGGAGAAAACCAGGTATGTCGTTTTACCCACCTATGTCATTTTGTACGCCTCTCCTCTACCTCCTTATATACAACCAGTACAGATATATCAACACCCGAGAAAGAAGATGGATCTAGTCATCAAAATATTGTGTTTCCACAACACAATCCGGCTGTACACCCCTAAAGACTACATTGCAATCGTCCACTTGGAAGCCTCCGTTCTTACATATTAACCTGTTGTTCACCTATGGCACAGTTTGCTGTGTAATATGAAGTATGCCAGAATAGTTTCATGGTTCAGATTCAATGTTAAACTGTAGGTCCCTGAACCCTGTAGGAATGTTGGTTTAGGTTAAGGCAGCTATGATGGGCAGAACGTGCAGCCAACAGAAACCCTGTCACCAGGTCATTATGACCACACAGAATTGTTATTATCAGTTTCAACTATTTCTTTAGTATTTATGATTTTTCCCTTTGCACATATGTATTCAGTATCCCTTTGGCCACCTGTTTTTATGTTAAAAAACTTAGGAGAAGGGAGGATATACAGACAATTATGAGTAATGATGGGGAAGAAGTTACTGAGGACTTAATAAAGGCAGAGATTCTAGGATAAAGGATGTGAGACAAACAGAGCTGAAAATTACAAGCCAATAATATTAGGGGTGGATAAGTTGATGGAGAGATTGGTAGGCAACCACATCAGGAATGTCTGTGTGGGAAGGAACTGGTTTACAATACAGCAACATGGATTTAGGAAAGGACCCTCATGTGAATTTCTGAGTTAGTGGGCTACATGCAAATTATTGCAGATAAAATGGACAAAGGAAGCCCGGTTGACAGTGTAGCACTGGATATATCCAAAGCATTTGACAGAATGAGCTATAAAATGGTGGAATATAAGCTAAAAACAATTGGAATGGATGAAAAAGTGACTAGCTGTGTGGAGGAATTCTTAAAAGAAAGAGAGCAAAGAGTTTGGGCAGGTAATGAAGTATCAAAAGAGGTAAAAGTTAGTACAGGATTGACTCAGGATAGTGTATTGGGACCATTACTGTTCAGAATTCTAATGAATGACTGCATTGATGGTCTAAATTCAAAAGTTATATGATTTTCAGGTGACATAATGATATCCAAAGGGATTAAAACAGTACAGGACTGTGAACAGCTACAAGATGATCTGAGCAGAATATTTAGCTGGGTAATTAAACACAGAATGAAAACAAATGCCAAGAAGAGTCAGCTAATTAAGTACACAGATAAAAAAAGTAAAGATTTTCTATGACTATAGGGTAGGGAAAAAATTGCTCCTTGAAGATCCTAACTGTAAATATCTTGGCATAACTTTTGATAGTAAACTCAATTATGCAGGATACATTGAGCAGATGGTAGGAAGAGGATTCATAGTCCTTCATTTATCGGAGAGAGTGATGAGGGGATGTACCAGGGAAGTGAGTGAGCTGGGTTAAAAAACCTTGGTCAGTCCACTACTTGAATGGTGGAGTGGTGTGGGACCCACATTATGGGTTCATATTCAGGAGTTGGTGGGGGTACAAATCACCACTCCAATCAGTTATTTTTAAAACTTTAGTGGCACCCATTTAATGCATCAGTGTTACAAGTGCTGTCCATACTTTTTGGAAGATCAATATTAATGACCCATCCCTAATGAAATAAATGGCTTCACTAATTGACAAATTCTTCAGTGAAACGTGTTTAGTCAAAGCCTACTAAAATTTTGATATCCCAAAAATAGGTATCTTTGTAAAGCAGATTAAGACAGGAGGTGAACAACATGTCAACTTTCTGAATAATATATTTGGCCAAGTGCATCTGTGATGTGCTACAGTGATAGATTTTGTTGGACCATATAAGTATGGTATAAGATGTATAGCACTCTGATTGTTGTGTGGAGTTATCAGTAAAATATCTGGCATGTTAAAAAGACAAAGAGGAGTAAGTTTGTAGATTTTTTCCAATTATGGTTAACAGCAGATATGGACAAGTAGATAGAGATGTTTTAAATTTATTTTTCCTTTGTCCTGCAAGTTCATAACCTCACTTCTACAACATTTGATAAGTATATGAATCTTTATTCTATTTAAGGATTATATTTGGGAAGATTTTGAAAATTGGGTACACCATGAGGCTAAACTTTCAAAGAGGCAGTGTTTAAATGACAGAAGATTTTTTTTTCTGAGCATAATACATCAATTGGTTTCTGAATATATGAATTATTTTGGCTGATATTTGAAAAACTAAGTAATTACAAATTGGTAGGCAGAACAACTTCCTGTAGAAGTTTTGTAAGAATTTAAATTATAAAGAGGAGGAGGGTGGATTTGTAAAACAAAGAAAAAGATATTAAAGAACTGTTATGGCAGTTAAAGGATATCACTATCTTATGGAAAATGGTACATAGAATCGTTTAAAGCAAGTTTCAGAACTATAAGTTCAATAGTTAAAAAGAAATCAATTTTCGAAATTACACATATTATTTTTTTTATTTCACCCTGTTAGAAAATAGTAACAAAGTGGATTTAGGGATCAACCAAAAGAGGAGGGAAAATAAATCATTTCAAAACCTATTTCAACTTCATAGCTCTTGAACTTTAGACCTTTTTGGAATTTTTAGGGAAAATAATTTTTATGGCAAGCTACAGCTTGATGACAGCTACAGAAATTTTCACTAGGATTAGTTTTAACGTTTGGGAGGCAAACTACCTGATGTAAAATTTTAGATCAAAAGGAATTTATTTTGTCCCCAAGATTGTAGGGGAAAAGCGTGGGAAACTGGTCTGAACCGGATTCACATACTGTCCCTATAAATAGACCAATAGTGAAGCCCCTAACAGTCAGTTGGTAACAGCGTTTGCAGAGTGAACACGTCTGTTTGTTCAGGGGTTATGTGCATTGACCTGGCTTTGGTTCACTTTTCAGTATTTGCAATCATTTAAATTTTGGAAACTAAGTCTGACGCCAACTGTTTGTGACTTTGTAAAACTCTTTTGAAACAGCAGTGACTTTGATTTTAACATACCTTTCCCGACTGATGTTATCCACTCAGGTGGTGACCGAACTTCAGTGATGAACAATGAAATTATCCAAAGGCAACACATCACGGTTAGCGCTCAGACTAAGTGTTATGTGCCAACCCCGCAAGTGCTAGTTCCTGACATGGCAAAGCTCAAAATATTGGTTTTTGGAGAATTTTTTGTCACTGCTGCCCTCCTCCCTTTAGCTTTTGTGAGTGCTGAATGATTTTATATTTAATTTTCATATAAATATTGCCTCACAGCATTACTTTTTACTTTATTGTTGGTATGATTATTGTTTTAGTACATATAACTTGTATAATTAGGAAGCAAACACAAATAACAATACTAGAATCACCTGCTGTTGGGAAGGATGGGGGAATCTGTCCTTTGATTCTATAAACATAAATTTTTATTTTTCGGTAGTTTATTCAGTTGTCTGTAAATTTACTAATAACTCGAGACAGTAGACATGCTTTCCATCTGAATGTTTTAAATGAAACTTAAAAATTGATATTAAAAAAATATGGTAAGAGTATGTTTGCTTAAACAGCATCTACTGTATAATGTCCTAAGCTCACTCATTCACTCACCTCGATAGCTATTGGCTGGAGAACGGTGTCATCGCTCAGCCTTTGCTTGAAAAACAGCAACCAGAGAAGAAATTTGTGGTTATGTCCACTATTTAATACCTAAGCAACTGCTACCAAATTAATTACCATAATACTTTTATTAAGTTTGCTTTTCATAGCGTTTCATAGTTTAAAAAATATCGATAGATTTTACATCTGAAAAAACATGGAGTTCTTAAAGCTCGGAGATTTTATTCACCCCGAAACACAGGTGAAGTTTATAATTGGATAAATCTGTCATAATCTCTCATCATAAAAACTGGAACTATTCTAGATCTGTGACGATACGCAAAAAATGGTCACGGGCTTACACTAGTTAATATATATGTATATATATATATATAAACTGTTATCATGTTTGTAAATTTTGAAGGTAATAACAGAAAAATCAATTTCTCTAATCTTGTTTGAGACGTCGAAATGAAATTTATGTAATTTTTAATGTCGCCTTATAGAAAAACATCATACAAAATTTGAATTTTGTCAATCTAAAGAGACACATTGTATACTACTACTGATAAATCTAATGCTAACAAATAAAAACACAAATTTTATAAAATTACAGATTCTCACCTGCAGTGGCAGAGAAACGGCCTTCATATGCATACCTTCCATTTGGGATGGCCGGTTCAAATGCAGCAAATGTCAGTATTCAGTTTGGTGTTCTAGTATCAAAACTGGCAATAGCAGCCCTGATAAAAAACTTCAGATTCATACCCTCTGATGAGACAAAGGTAAAAACCTATTTTCTTAAAATGTGAAGCAGTTTGCAAATTATGTATGTCATCCTTACTTTTACATAATTTTGTTTATGCATTATTTTGATCTGCAGATACCACCAACAATGGCAGAAGGCATCACTGGTGTAATGAAAGCAGAACCAGTGAAAGTTACTGTTGAATTACGTAAATGAACATAAAGTAACTGTCTGACTGATTTTTTTAAAAATAATAATGTAACTTTATTTTGTATTTTTCTCATCTACTAAAACTTATTTCATTTGTACATCATTTATGGAGATCATCGCAAAACTGCTCTTAATTATTGAAGCAGAAATTCTTATACGTTAAACTTATTGTAAAATGCATTGTAGTGTGATCATGGAAAATACAGATTTTAAATGAAATAAAATTTAATCACTTAAAAGAGCCTAAAATTTACTGTTCAATTTCACACAGAAGAAACAAAAGCATAATCCATGTAAAAACAAATAAAGCTGTCAATAGCAGTTGCCACCAAGTGAAGAATACCAAAGCATGTGGTACAGTTGTGATCGTTTTTCAACACGTATCATTTCACAAAAATTATGTTTTTCTTGATGCAGGAATTGAGGACAGGTGAGTGGGCAAGTTAGATAATGATGAGGCTATGACCAGGTCAGAAGTAGCACATACAGTGCAAGAAAGAGTGCAGGCTGTGTTATTACTGTCTAACTGCTTCCAGCATGCTAGTCACAGGGTCTCACCCTTCTCCATCCATTGGGAATAAAATAGAAGGGGGAAGGGAGTTAATCTACAATGTAAAAACTCTCTGGGCAGCTCTCTATGTCTCTATTTAGAAGATTCTCTTGTAACCATTGCATCAACACTGTTGGGAACCCCCCATCTTCAGCAAATATAAAGAAAGTAATCAAATGAGATCTAGTGATAGAAACTGTTGGATGTTGATATGGATCTAGTAAGTTAGGGTTGAAAAGTTCTAAATTGCTTACAACATGCCAATCATTTTTGAGTTGAAAGGTACCCGTATTGCATGTTTTCTCTCCTCAATTCCTGTGTTGATGATGGTTAGCCAAATACAACTTCACCAGTTTTGACCAATTATAACTCAAGGATAGTGCCACTGCAATCGAGTAGCACTATCATGTTATTCCCATATATATAGACTTGTAGACTCCATAGTTAGCCATCTCTTCAAAAAGTCAAACTATTAGCTCTGTTAATCGATTGACCTGAGAGGACGGACCAGAGTCATCACTCTGGTGGCAGCAGGTGACTACAATGATTTAGCTGTCAGATGTGTGGCATAAGCCAACACAAAGGCATGTTGAATTACACCTTTATCACTGAGGTTTCGTTCATAATAATTTAATTATGTAGTGCAGGTTTTATATCAAACCACTGGCCTGCCTCAAAAGAGACCTAATGGTTAGCTGTAATTATTGGGGAGAATGAGCGAGTAACCATCAATCTGTCAGATACATCATCCAATTTTTAGTAGAGCCACAGAAATATTCATACAAGAAGGGTACTGTTTTTGAGAAGAACAGCACTAGTCAGACGATGGATAGTGATCCCAGCAGAACCAGAATTAAAGTTTGTAGTAACAGCAGTAAGGCGAGGGTTGACGTCTGGGGCTGATATGAACACACACAGAGTAGGTTGCAGAATTACAAGTCAGGAGCAGAGAGGTCGATGCAGTGCCCATTCTAAGCAATGTGAAATTATTGTAGCAAAAAACTTTTTTTTTTATTTTTTTTTTTTTTTTTAAAAAAAGTTCTACTGTCTGAGTGGCAACCTTAAGCAGCAAAATAAAAAAAAGAAGCTTTATACTGCCACAGGCGGCAAATACATTTTTAAAGGTGGCAATCTCAAGTTTTTACCCCAGGTTGGTAAGTTCGTAAATTTGCTAATGGGTCTACACATTGAGCAGTTTAGCACAAGGCAGAATCTTTCAGCTGAACTGGGTCAGAAAAGAGTTAGCAATCGTCAACACAGGTGAGATCGGTGCAGACAGCTTATGGCCACATTAGCGGTGCTAGTAAATTTTATTTATCTTATAGCAACCCTCGGCGTGTGCACACCTCCTGGGCCTCATGACTCACTTTCTCCGTCATGAATAAGGTTTAATAACCGAAATATTGAGTTTATTTGTGTGTTCGTAATATATGTTGTTCTCTCGTCGCTACCTTCAACTTTGGAGAGTGATGATTCATTTTCCCTTTCCTTGCAATTATATTGCCTAAAGCAGTTTTCTTTTTCTTTAGTTTAGTTATATCTTTAAAAGAGCAAGTCTTTTATTTATATGATGTTTTGGAAACCTCTTTAATGATTTGCATGAAATTTCATATTTATATAACGTTTTGCCTTTTAAGTTTATCTGAATAGGTGTCTTCCCCAGAAAAAAGGCAATTAAAAAAAAAAAAAAAAAAAAAAAAAAAAAAATGCAATACTTGTATTTGGTATCTTGGGGACGAATCTAAAGGCCGCCACACACGGACGAGCCAACAGGCCAAATGTCCTCGCGCCGATCCAAAACACGTCGTGTGTGGGGCAGCGCGGACGGACTGGCGTGGCTCGGCAGGCCCTGCTGGATTTTTGGCGAGTCCAAAATCCACCGCGCCGAGCCAGGTAGCCGAGGGTCTGGTAGACTACCCCCACCACGACTGGAGTGGGATAACCCGCGCAACGAAAAGTGGGTACTAATTTGCAGACACTTTTGTCATAAATATCTCAGCTTTCCAATTCACATCAAAATGAAACTTGCCTTATTTTACTCGCGGGACCACCGACTGTACATTAAGCGAAACTCGGTCAAAATCTGACAAATATTTATTTTTCTTAATCCTGTTCATAATTTTCAGACACAAATTAAAAAAATACAGCTCATTTCTTTCCTGTAGCGCGTTAATACCACCCGAACTCATTTTTTAAAGAATATCTCATATGTGCAGACTTTCCCGTTTATAGTTTTATTATATCTATAGATTAAACCCAATAGTTAGTTTAGAACGGCTAATAAATTCATAGAATTTCATCTGTTCGTCATTTTCACCGTAGTTCTTTCATTCTTGTACACAGATATTTTTTAAAAAAAATCAGTATTAATAGCGAATTAGTGCAACACCAAAAACAATTCTGAAAAATCGAAAATATGAGCTTTGACCGCGGCTTCAAATAAAGAGTTTTTATCTCACAGAGATAGGTTCTATTTGCAAGGGTTAAATCACAATGGTGTAGGTCAGTCACATTTTTAATAAAAAAAGACACCGAAACCATATGTAGATAAATCAATCTCTCAATCTGTTAGTAAAAAATATGAAGCAAGTCAGATTTTCATTCTGATTCCAACAGGAGGAACTGAAAATTCAATTGATGAACGAAATACATGCTTTATTTATCAACAGAGTGGTATAAATCAGACTTAAATCATTGTGTTTGTAAACACATCCTGCGTGCTCACTGTGTATCCTACACGCTAACTTATAGCACACTTCCCAATAGGATTTCTAAAGACATAATTGATTCTAAAGAAACTATTCAAGATCTTCTTTCTTAAAATTCAAGATACATTACGCAATCTCACTATATATCAGTTTTGGTTATAAATACACCGGTGTAAGTCATACACAGTAGTATGTTCGTTTGGTTTTTTAATAAACACTAGTTTCAGTCATTTTTGTCAGCAATAAAATGTAACCATTTTATAGACTTTATTCAATTATAACCTTGGTGTTAAATTTGATTCCAGGTAACATCACTAAAATGAATATATTACAACATCTATGTTCCAGAATTTATTACAATATCTTATGTTAATTTCCATAGAGCAAGGAAAATTGACTTACACCACCGCATTTTGTATTTTATACATTCTCACTAATTTTCTTCGTTTATGACAATTATTTTTAAGAATTCATTTAAGAGGCATTTAATTTTTTCCCTGTAAAATAAAATTAAAAGCGAAAAAAATAGTTTTAAATAACTGCTGATTTTTAAAAAAACTTTCCATAACACAGCGAAAAAAAAGGCCTTCGGTCTGTACGATCATTTAGCCAGCTCCAGTTATATTGTACTAAATATTGTATTTGGCTTCTTTCATGTAATTTTGGGACACATTTTCGAAGGAAAAAAAAAAAAAAAAAAAACACTAAAATAAAACCAAACAAGTCCCAGGGCGAAGTCAAATAGGTAACCCTTAAAATGCCGAGCAATCGTGCTAGCCCCTACACTGCCAGAGCCGGACTGGCGAAATTTGTAGGCACGCACTGGCTTGGCGCGGCTCTGTCGTGTGTGACCCCCTGGTTTGGACCGAGTCTAAATGGAATGGTGCGAAATGGACTGGCGCCAGATGGACTGCTCGTGTGTGGCGGCCTTTACCCCATCTGGTAGGATTTTCAGGTATCAGTAAGCAGGTACAATTAACAGAAAATGGTATGTTACTGTATGGTTTTGTCATCTAAATAAAGTATTTTAGAACAAGAGAGATTGTGTAGTAGTGAATTAAAATGGAAGGAGTCAATCTAATTTTTAAGTTGCACATTAGTATTCAGGGCTGTCAAGTGAACAAACAGGTAGCTATCAACCTTGTAATTACTTGAAAAATTAAGTATGTTAGTTATTGAAAGATGTTGGGAGCCAATCAGATTAAGCAATAAGCCAGCAAATTATTCATGAGAGAAGACACATTTTCAATGTTACAATCAAAAGGAAAATTCTTATGGACAGCGAGATTATACAGTATGATAGACTTAACTCAAAATTTACAGTTTGGTTCGTAAACATATTTTAGAAACAATTCGTGACACACAAAGTATATAGCAATCTAGGAATATTTGAAGTCTGGGCAAATAATGAGTCTGTCACCCCTTTGAAAATTATTTTGCCCCCCCCTCCCCCCCCCCAGTTTTAATTCGGTTAAATAATAAGGATAATCATAAGGAAGCAAGTAGAGTTCAACCGAATGGAATTGGCATATGGGAGTTATATAAAAATATAGATAGAACAACTGCGGTAAATCAGAGGATATAAATTAGAGAAATTAATAACTTCCCTTCCCACTTAGTTTGTTGGATGCTTATATGGAGATACAGCAGTCACTAGTTTAATGTATTGTTTTCATTGTCACTTTACAACTGGATTCAGATTATGTTTCTGAATAGTGAGGAAAAGTAAAGTCTCAAGTAGCAAGATAGTTTAAATTCAGAATAAGTGAGTTAATACCATGATGATATATAAAAATTAGAAGATATATCTAAGGCATGTAAAGGGAAATATCATTAGAGCAAAACAGAAGCATATAAAGTCAGCATGAAGAAAATATCCTTTACGCACTAAAAAAATTCCCACTCTCTTATGCATAAATCTAATGCCAGCTTGTAGTCATTGTCATCTTTACCCTTCCATGTACTACAACTAGTTTCCATGTACTTAGACCAAGTTTCATCATATGATATTGACATTAACAACATATTAGCATTCCAGAGGATATGGTTGAAAATATAGATGAAAACGTGACCAGATAGCTTTACAAATTATTCGAAGCTGTAAATATCTATATCAGGAGTCCCCAAAATTTTTATCCCGTCAACCCCTTTATAGAATATTTGCCTTCTAATCGACCCCCTCCCCATATTAAGTATTTGATAAAAACATTAAATATTTTTGGTATTTCTGATGTTAAGCAATAAGGAGACATACATAAGAACCCAATTAAAGAATTTATAGTTCCCATATCTTCTAAAATCCACCCAATAACATTAACAAAAAAAGGAGATTTTTTCACTGTTATTGCAATCTTTAAAAAAAAAAAAAAATATTGAAAGCTGGAAATTTGCCTGTTTTAAGCCGTATGCGTAATAAAATGAAAAATACAGTTTTTTTTGAGAATTTAATATAAATTATGTTGGATGGAAAAACCTCTTAATGTCATCTTGCAACTACTATTGAATACTTTAAAAATATGTTAATTTACTTTTTTATTATAATAGTTGATATTAGTGGGATGGATGTATCTGAAGAGCAGCACTAAGATTTTGGATATTCGGTCTAAAATTGGTAAGTTTTAGTCGCAAATCACAATGGTTTTCCAGGTTCAATCCGTTCCTCTGTTTTGTTAAAACTATGTTCATGTGGTTAAAACCAGCTTCAACCACGCGAGTAAGAAATGTTTGGCCTCTGCTCTGAGCTTGGGGTATTTAGTAGCAATATTGGCATTGCTCCAAAATTCAATGAAGTTTTTAGTTTTAAACAACACTTTAGCTTCGAGATCTACACATACTTAACTCAGCTCATCTTCTAATGTGTATTTCGAATTTTTATTGGAATATTCCCATTTTTATCCATTATACAGTTTAACTGACCTCTTTAGTATTAATCAACACTCTTTTGACCTCCATGTATTAATCGACCCCTGGAGAACTATTATCGACTCCTTGGGGTTGATATTGACCCCTGATCCAGATGTAATAGAATCATGAATTTGATAGAGAGAAGGAACTAGAAAAGTTGTAAGGTTGTGTCATGAGAGAAAAAATTAATGAATAAGCAACTGGTCTATAGAATTAGAAATTAGTAAAACTATGTTTGAAGAATAATCAGTAAATTAAATTATGTTGATGTAGTACACAATAATTTTAAGAGACCAAGAAATGGTCTTGGTGACACAGTAATATGCCGAGAGGGTCACCAGGAAGGGTTACAAAGATTTGTATTTTACTGGAAATGAGGAAATTCACTAAGCTAAACAGGGTGTAAAAAAGAATTTTGGCTAAAAAGTAGAAACATTTAAGTGTGTTAGTTGGGAGATTTTGTGAGTCTGTAACAATTAAAGTCAGAGTGGACATTAGTATAATTATGTAGGGAGATAAACAAAATAAATATTGCAAAATAGTGCTGTAACATTTTGAGAGTGGAGGTCAGAACAGAACGTCTAAAAAGAAAGTCGTTAAAGAGTAATTATGGACTTCTTGAGGTAATATGAGAAGGAGAAGCGAAGTTGTGGCATTAAATTCTTGATGGTGTTTAATTAGCGGTCTAATTTAGTACTGTATTATATTGAACACGTGGCATTCTGGTGTTTAATGTGCTGTTGTAAACCATGGGTGGTGGCATAGTGGATTATTAAGTCTGAAATTTTACACGAATCACTTACAATGTATTTAGTTATGAAGAATCAAATTCTTCTGGCCTGGTAAGCAATGATTCTACCATATAAACAAGCATAAAATTTAATTTTATGCGAATGGTGTAAGAAAATAGTAGTCTTAGAAATTATCAAATGAAATGCTTTAAATAACCTCCCTCCTCAAGAATTGAACCAGACTTCGATTATGTATCCAAGGTTGCAAGATTTTATATTAAAATAATTCACATCAACAATGTTCATCACTCAGTATACGTACAAACTTAAAATAAGAAAACGAGTTAACTTTTAAAAATCCCTATGTCACAATTAACACATCAATCCACTGCTTGCTTCACATGAAAAGAAGAAAACTAAAAGCACTTTTTAGTAATATACAGTGAATTTGGTGCTGCTGATGGATGGACTTAGTTCCACGTGACACATCTGCTTAGCAAGTATCCATAAACTATGTGACTTGGTCTAGGGGAGGTGGGAGGGATTGGCTGGAAAGCTATGATGGACCATGAAGAGCGGGTTCCGAGCCAGGCCACGCAGCTTTTCATTCATATTATTTGTCACAGTTAAAATAAGATACACAATACACAAGAGTATATGAAAATTTATCTTCGTCATTTAATTATCTCTGTATGTAATTTATGATAGTCTGACAAGAGAAAACAGTACAGAATGTCTTCTGGACACAGTAGGAAAAAATGCTATGTACTACGCAGGGGAGGGGGAAGGGGTAGAGGCAAAAACCACGTTGGGCTATGTGGTGGAAAAGGGGGGGGGGATAGTTCACAGGAGACTAGCTACTTAGTTTATGGACATTTAAGGACATTCCCTTACCACGAAGACTGGATGCCTACGGAGTTCTCCAAATACTAGAATGGACTTGTGGGAGGCCTTAGAAACTTTAGACCAGTGGTGTAATTGGGGGGGGGGGGGGAGGCGGTCCGCCCCGGTTTTCACCCGTTTCGGGGTGACACCCACATTTCGAAAATAGTAATAGATATTAGTGTGATACGATTTTTTTTTATCGACTTCTTTTATACTTAGGTGTCGAAACACGTCTACTTTTAATGTCTTGAATATTTGTTTTAAAGTTGATCTATCGCATTTTCAAATATGATCCAGGAGGCTGTACTCTTTCATCACAGTAGAGTATAATTATTGGCAACACCGCACACTTAAACAAAAAGAACATCACTCTGTAGCTCTAACAATCACAGGAAATCATTGTTTTTGCCGTCCGTCACTGTTCTTTGGTTTGTTAGAAACGGCTGTGGATATAATGTAATTTTTTTGTATAAAGAGAGGAAGTTTTAAAATTAAAGGATAAAAAAACACACACACACACACACACACACACACACACACACACACACACATATAGAAAATTGTTAAAATCATCGTAATTAGACAGTTAAATAGTAAATCCTCGGAATTATTTCAAGAAAAATGTTAGATTTTCTTTTGAAAATGGGGGAAAAAAAATAAAACAACCAAGCGTATGTCAAAATACACGTAGTCTAGGCTTCAAAATTGTTTTGCTTATTTAGAATTTATTATCTGACAGATTTGTGGTGTGTAAATTGAGTACATTTCACGTTATCCAATTTACACTCTGCGTACCTACCTTCAGTCGACAGTGCACCTATAATTGACATGAAATCGTATCTTGTTCGAATTTATGCAAATAAAATGATTCCGAAAAATGCATTAAACTAGCAATACTGTCAGGTTTCAAGCTGATCCAAACGGATCGGTATCTTCTGTCGTTAGTAATCAGTTTTTGTAGGGCATGTGTTTGAAACAGTCATATCTTGCTAGCGAAATCTTAACATTAATAAGCACTTTAACTCTAGGTTCATGTAAGTTTGCTATGCTTTCTACCGATCGAGAAATCGAGAATATGCAAATATGATCGGGATGAAATAAATAAGTGCATGATTCTCTAAGAATTTTCCATAACAAATTTAGACAAGTAGATTTCTATTATGGGTAACCTCTCTGTCGAATACAGGTACCTAAATTCTTACGGTTTCCTTTAACCGATAGGGATGTCGAACTTCTGTTCATGGACAAAACTTAAGCTTTAATAAACTGAACGAACGTTCAAGCCATTTACATTTTTATTTATATGCTACAGAGCGGCGCTAGAAATCTAAAATTTACACATGCTGACAGTCTTCAGTACACACAATGTCTTATTTAGGAATCTGTATATCTTTGGCGGGTAGTAAAATACTTCACTTGTTAAATACTTCACGCAAAGACGGCAGACATCGCTAAGGCATGTTCTTTTATTACCTGACCCATTGTTTTTTTTTTGTTTTTTGTTTTTTTAATCACGTAGTTTTTATATTTTATTTATTCTTCTATTTTTATGAAGAGTTGCTTCTCTGACTATTCAGTATCCCCCAGGGTCACACAACGTGTGGGACCCGGATCCTGGGTTTGTACCACCTATGGGACCCCATCTGGGTCTAGAATTGCTTTTACTTGGATCAAACCACTTATATTAACTTTCATCTCGATATCTCTTGTTACTGCAAATACCTTGGTTGCAAAGTTATTTAAATACAGCCTATGTTAACGTTTCAATAACAAATGATTGGGATGATTTATAGCAGAATCTTATGTTCTACTGTTACACTGGCGGAAATTAAAATCACAACACGAATACATGAATGGTAGAATTTTAGGAAACTTTGAAGATATATCCAGGGCCATACCTAGAAGAAATCATAACAAATGAAAATGGATCAGCCCAAGTTATTACCTTTAGATACAGTGAGAAATGCGCCCAACTTGAGCACTAATACATTCGTGGATCCTTGCCAGCATTGAATCAACAAGTGTTCAGATGTCTTCTTGGGGTATGTCTCATTATGCCTGCATGTCTTTTGTAGTAAGTTGTTGCACAGTTTGTGCTGGGTGACCATGTGATCTAATGCGTCTACTCCTTGTATCCCAGACATGCTCTATTCGGGACAAATCTGGGGACCGTGCTGTCCAAATTGTGATCGAAACTCCTTGCAAGACTTGTGTGACGATGACAGCAGTATGAGGATGGGCATCATCTTGTTGGAAGATGCGATTTGGATGGTGAACATGAAGGGTATCACAAAAAGATGCAGTACCCCGTCTACATAGTGGTGGGCTGTTATTGTGCCTTCAACAACAGCTGACTCGGACATGCTGTCGAAACCGATTGCCGCTAAAACATGACACCAGTGGCTGTACTTGCGTGACGTTCTTAAATCACAGCAGGTTAGCATTTCTCCACTATGCCTGCAAACATGTCGTCGATTATCACTTTATGCCATTCACATGTCCATTTGTATTTTGCGTTACACCAGGTTAGATGATGCTGTCAATTAACTTAGATTAATGGGACACATTGCACAGGGGTTAGAGCAATTGGTTTACAATCGTCCGGGAGGGGTGGTGACTATCTGTAACCACTGCTTGGATCTGACCTGCAGTCAACCATCTGCCAGCAACAGCCACCCACACCATTAGACGGTTTTGATGTTCTGTTATCAATCTGTATGGACCCATGCCTGCTCTAGGAGTATTAGAACCTTCTTTCATCCAATGTGTAACAAGTCTGTATGCTGACATTGCACAACGGCCAATCCTTCGGGAGATGCACCCTTTAAAAACACGCCAATTCTCCGACCTCTCTCACAGTTAGACATTTGGGTGTAGACAGTTGTCACTCTTCGCCTTGGCATACTTAACCAACAAAAACTTGTGGACAACAAAGTGTCATGTTACACCACACTGTTCGCCACTTGTACGCTAAAAAAAATTAGCAATTTACATAATAGATAACACCATAATTCTCATATTATTACATATAAAACTTTCAATTTTTAAACATTTAATACTCTTCGTGCGGGCATACTTGGGGCCAAATTTCATTCATTTATCACAACACCGCCTGGGTATTGGGATTTTAATTTGCGCCAGTTTGTGTAAAGGTCGAGCTGCACTTGGCCAATACTGGCAACAACAGTCGGCTGAGTGACGGCTCGCCCCCTCGCGTCCACACTTTTCCATAGCGCGCCCGTGTTCCTACCCGGTCTTTAGTCTCCTTTGACGTTTTTAAGTGATTGTTTCAGGGAATCAGTGTTGAGGATGACGGTTAGGTTTGACACCCTACTTTATTATAAAGAGCTGTACTTTCTTTAGCACAGTTTTGGTATGAAAGTACATTAAAATACTGTTTTATCTTACTCACGTAATCACCTAACTGGTTGATCTTTTATGTACAAAAATAGAATACCAGCACAGTATTATCAAATCATCACCACCCTGTACCGGAAAGAAAGATTGTCGCGTGTTTCAACGCAATCGCAATGCAATGTCGACCAGTTCGCACTTGACATATTTGATTTTGTCTGAGGTTCTTTCAATTCACTCAGTTCTGTGAAGAACGAGATTATAACATAATTTAATTTAAATATAGGTTGTAAAGATTTTGTATGATAAAAAATAATTTCATATTATCTCAAAGTTCTAGCCACAGAGTTTCTTATTGGGAAATTCGCAGTACACCTATATCATAGTCATCTAACTTCAAAAGAAGACCTACAGATTAATGTGAAATTCAAACCACCAAGTGTCCTTTGCATTAACGGGCACGAGCTTTTGCAGAGGTAAATAACAATTTTAAGGCCCGCAAAAATTACATTTGAGACCAGGACCTTTAGTTTCCAAATTGCACACAGTAACCAGTGCATAAGCTATATCATGCTCCATATAGTCTGCATCTAATAGAATGATCCATTTCTCTAAAAATTTCATTTTTTTTTTCTTCCGAGTTTAGAACTCAGTCCACAAAACTGTGTAAGACGCTAATGCTCTTGCACTAAATTACGCCTATGGACATAGTTGATTCCTAAATTCACTTTAGTACTATTTGTTGTTTAAAGTCAGATCGAGAATGAATGTATTAGTCAGCAGACCTGGTGCAAGGCGTACATGAAAAATATACATCTCAATTCATGTCTTTCTCAATAGAGCTGTTCTCCATATTAAAAGCGATCCACTATAAACAAGAAATAAGGCTATATAATGCAGTATTTTACTCAGATGGCAAAATTGCGTTACGATTCAGCAAAAGGATACCCAAGAGAGCTGAGAAAGGGATGCTACCTAGCTGATGAGGTATCCAGATACGTCCTAAATCATCAACAGAGGAAAATAAATCAAGCTCCAATATGTTTCAAGCAATGTAGGGGTAAGTGGAAACGATGGGTGGATGTTATAGCTCACAGGAAACTTAGCAGCATAACTATACAAAGTACTCTACACTCTACATGGACTAAGGGTTCACTGTTGCATCCACACTCGGGAAACACTTAAATACAAGGTAGTTAGAAGGGCAGTAGAAACGGCATTGTTACAGAGCGATTTTGGGAGAAGCAGATTATAAACTGTGGTATGCCTACTCAGAAATAAACAGAAATGAGAGAACCATGACAAACAGAGTGTGAACAGGGCACATGTTACTAAGAGACAAATTACATGTCTTCAAAATGATCGATATTCCGAGTTGTTAATACTGTAACCCAGCGGAGGACATTTTCCACTATTTATTAATATGCAAACATTACAGTCGGTTAAGGAAAGAAATGGTATAATATTGATTTAATATTAAATTGATAATAGTCCTGATGCAAATCCTAATCGCACCAAGAAAAAAAAAAAAAAAAAAACGATAGAAGGAATCAACAAATTTGCCATGAAAGTTAAAGGTACAATATAATACAATACAATATAATCTTGAATTTATAGATACTGGCTGTATTAGCCTTATGGCTTATGCCTTTAAATAAATAAATAATAATAATAAAAAAACACATTCATTATTCAGTCAGAAATCATTATTGAATTCATAAAAAATGGCGTAGTATTATCAAGACAAAACTGTCTGATGTGAAAGACCATTTGCTACTTTCAACCATATACATCTGAATTAAGACTACTACTCCAGAAAATTTCAAAGTTGGTGGCAATGTTAGAATCAGCACATTTAAGGAATGGTTTGAGGAAAGCTACCCGCCTAACTGGTCACCAGACCTGTTTACTACCAAAAAAAGTGAAATAAACAAATCCACGTAAAAAAGAGGAGTCAGCTTATTAGGTACACAAATAAAAAAACTAAAGATTATTTATGATTATAGAGTGGTGTCAGACTTGCTTGTTGAATGCTTGAAGTGCAAGTTTGCAGGGCACATTGGGCAGGTGGTAGGAAAAGGTTACAAAATCCTTCATTTACTGGAGAGGGTGATGAGAGGTTGTATTAGAGAAATTAGCGAAATGGGTTACAAAACTTTGATCAGACCATTGGTTGAATATGGTGGCGTAGTTTGGGACCTGCATTGTGTGTATCAAATACAGGAGTTGGAGGGTGTGCAAAGAAGTGCAGCTAGAGTTTTTTGTGGAAATTATCGCAGGACCAAGTCAGTAACTGATATGATAAAGGAGCTGGATTGGGAGTCTTTGGAGGACAAGAGGAGGGTAAAAGTGTGCTGGGTGTGTACAAGGCAATATTCATGATGGGGCTTGGAGGGATGTCCTCCCACCCTCCCACCTCAATACTTGTAGTCAAATTATCTTTCAAAAGTTTTTAGGAGGTATCATCAAGCAGGTTTCTAATCTTGATATCATACAGATCAGCTTGAATAAGATCAGAAGCATTTCCTCCGTCTGCCAGTTACATGACAATCTCTTTATTCTTATGTGAGGCATATAAGAAGACATTTCACTTTTGAATTGTTAGTATTTGGAAGTTTAGCTGTACCGAGAACCCTAAGTGTTTTTCTACATAACTCTTCAGCCACAGAAAGTTTCCAAACAACTTGCTCTTCTATTCAGATGATGACCATAGTAGGGACTGTACAAGGTGTAGAGGCAAAACTCAGACCACTGAGCAAGACAGATGTACTAAATTTGAGCAAGGTTAACCACTATGGCTAGTATCGAAGTTTAAGGCTGGAAGCAGTAATGAAGCAATCACCAGCAGAGGTGCGTGGAACAATGAAGCAGATTATGTATAGAGACACGATGTCCACAGGCTGGCTGGCTGTCATATGATGGTGGCAACAGCAAGGACATTAAGTAAGCTCATCTACCTGCTGTCTGGCAAAAAAGCAGATTTCTCAGAGTATCAGATACCTGCTCAAGATGACAAGAGAATGTCATCGAAACGTTGTCTATGACACCATCCGGTTGGAAACCCATGAACGGTATATTGTATTCACTCAGGGAAAAAGCTCCATTCATACATCACTAAATAACAAATTTCAACAAAAATGCAAATAGTGATAGCTTAATACAAGGACAATAAAAACTTTTTATTTCCAAATTAGTACTATAGTTTCCAATAATACAGGCGAAAAGTAAGTGTTGGAATTTTTGTCCATCTCAGTGCACATCAAACAAAAAACTAAATAATGAATTTGAATGAAATTACTCAGAGTGATGAGATATGCCATTGGTTAACATCTATAAAGATTTTTATTCTGAATAAAACCATAGTTCCAGACGAGACTGTGAGCTAAATTTTAAACTTTGCTTGTATATGCATGTGTCAAGCAAGGACTAATGAACGAAAATTACACAGTAACAGCACATTTCATGGGTTAACATACAGGATGCTTTTCTTTATGGTAATATACATAGCTGCCTACTAATTGTAAAAATACACTTACTCCAAAACAGTGAGTGTGGCTACAATAAATGTAGAGAATCATGAAAGATAAACATCAGTTAAAAAGAAAATACTTGTAGTCTATCCTAACTAATATTAAACTTGAATTCAGAGAAAGTAAAAGAAAATTTAGATATAAATAGACGTATGTTTTCCTATGTTTCACTTTTCAGCCACCTTTACCTAGCATGGATCACTGGTCTTTGTGTGTGAAAGTAGTATGGAGTTTCCTGTTGAGCACAACATTGGCCGAATGTCGATAGCTGTTGGGATGTGGGAGATACGATGGTTAAAAGTGGTCGATGCAGGGCATTTTCATATTTCGACCAAAGACATGTGTCTCTGTATATGTCACTCTGCTGCCACAACTGCATAGCATAGACCAATGGTGTTTGTGTGTGGTAGTGGTATCATGTACTATGGTGGTTAGAAGTCAGTAGCTATGGGAGCGTGGGAGATATGACTGAAAGTGGTCGACCAGCGGCACTTTCATATTTCTATCAAAAACGAATGTGTCATGGTGTATCACTTTTCACCCAAAACTATCTATCACAGATCACTGGCATTTCTGTGTGGCAGTAACACAGAGTCACCTTTCGATTACAACATTGGCCGAATTTCAGTAACTGTGGGAGTGTAGGAGATATGGTGGTTGAAAATGCCCGATCAAGGATATTTTCGTATTTCGACGAAAGACATGTGCCTCCACATATGTCACTTTTCTGCCACAACTACATAGCATAGACCATTGGTGTTTGTGTGTGGTAGTACAATCATGTCTCCTGACATGCACTATGGTTGTTAGATGTCAGTAGCTATGGGGATGTGGGAAATAGGGGTTGAAAGTGGTCGACCTGTGTCAATTCCATATTTCTGCAAAAGACGCATGTGTCTTGGTGTATCATTTTTCAGCGAAAACTATCTATCACAGATCACTAGCGTTTGTGTGTGGTAGTAACACAGAGTCACCTTTTGATCACAATGTTGGCCGAATTTCAGTAACTGTGGGAGTGTGGGAGATATGGTGGTTGAAAGTGGCCAATCAATGATATTTTCGTATTTTGACCAAAGACATGTGTCTCCGCTTATGTCACTTTTCTGCCACAACTATATAGCACAGACCATTGGTGTTTGTGTGTGGTAGTAGTATCATGTCTCCTGTCATGCAATATGGCTGTTAGATGTCTGTAGCTATGGGGGTGTGGGAGATATGGTGGTTGAAAGTGGTCGACCAGCGGCACTTTCAAATTTCTACCAAAAACGTATGTGTCCCTGTGTTTCACTTTTCAGCCAAAACCATGAAGTGCAGATCACTGGTGTTTGTGTGTGGCAGTAACTCAGAGTCACCCATCGATCTCGACGTTGGCCAAATATCGGTAACTTTGGGAGTGTGGGAGATATAGTGGTTGAAAGTGGTCGATCAAGGATATTTTCGTATTTCGTCCAAAGACATGTGTGTCCGTAAATTTTACTTTGCTGCCTGAACTACATAGCACAGATGACTGGCATTTGTGTGTGGTAATAGCATCGAGTCTCCCATTGTGCACTATGGCTGTTAGATGTCGGTAGCTGTCAATCAAAATTCTTAAATTC